>JAPSGF010000001.1:33200039-33553259 GCA_035772895.1 Perdix hodgsoniae
GGGCTGGAGAGTCATGCTGTGCCCTTGATCTCCAGAAAAGTTTGAGGTAGCAGGGGTGTGCACTCATCCCCACGTTCTTCTTGCCTTTGGAGGGTTTTCCAGGACACAAAGCAGACGGATTTAGGAGTCTAAACTGGAAGAGGCCCTTGGAGTTGCCTGAGCACTGCTTTAGTTACGAGCAGGTTACTATCAGGAATTTTCAAGTCCCACTTGATGTGGCTGTCCTGAAGGCAGACTTTACTTGGTTTCTCACTGCGGTCAGAAATTTTGCTGCCAAGGACTACTCTGTTTAGAAGTCTTAAGTACCTCAAAAATCCCACAAGGAATAGCAAGAGAATGCAAAGAAGAAGATCTTACTAACCTTGTCACTGACATTTGTAGGACATCCACCAGATTTCTCCTCTCCTCTACGCGGTAGAGGTTAAAATCAATCTCCATTCCTATGAACCTTCCTGTACATATAAAAGGAAGAAAAAAAAAAGAGCGTATCACTAATGCAGCTAATTCTCAGTATCTTGAAGCAATTGACACAAGTACATGAATTAACTCATCACTTTATATCACTCGAGGCAAATGCGCTATTTGGAGTACCTCTTGGTAAGACTAAGCAATTTAAGATCCATTAGTATTTGGAATATTCTGCTTCATTAAAACCACAGTCATCCCTAAATGTAAATGAGTGGAGAGAAAGAGCTATCAACCTCTTGGTTGTACTAGACAAACTTAAACTCTCTATATTAACTTAACTCTCTATATTGCAAAGTACTGTAAAAAGGTTTTAATATAAATACAAAAGAGGCCTTAGGTTTCCCCAAAAGGGGATTTCCTATCCTGGCTTCAAGTTTCTCATATCCTTATTAAGTTTGAACTACAGCGTAGATTGAATGGGGAAAGCAATTCTGGTAGACAACACTGAAGTTTTTACTATCACATTGGGATAGTTCTGCAAGACACTGAGTCAGTTGTATTCTGCTACTTACACACCCAAATCCTTTCTCCCTGATAATAGCTGCAGTGCTTAATTTTGTGGGAGAGCTGGAATTATTATTTTTAATAATAATAAGACATACTCTGTTTTCATTCAAAATTTCCAAATGATTTTTGATTCCAGGGCCCCTTACCTGGAGCTTGACCTGAAGAACTTTTAAGACCAAGCCAGATTTTCTTTTATTTATGATAATTCTATCCTTATAAGGCATTATAAATCAAAGATAAAACCAGAACTTTCAGATTTCAATCAGACTAATGGTACATCTGCAGCTCACTAAACAAAATCTATTATTACAAGGAGTTGTTCAACACTTATGGTAAAAGAACGAGGAAAGAATCCAGAGATACTTCTAGAAAAATGTTCTTTTTGTCCTTAGCTCAGTTACATTCAAGCCTCAAGAAGTTCCTCAACTTTATAAAGCTATTTTTGTCTAAGCAGTAAAGGTAGGGATGTTATAGAAGTCACAGAGATTTCTAGAAAAAATGAAGTCCTTTCAGAGTAGCACCTAATTTAGTCTTAAGTCTTTTCCAAAAGTTGAAACACGCTTTCAGGGCACCAGACCTTACAAATCAAACAAGACTGGAATGCCTGCAGGTAATGGCTGCAAACTGAAGGAAGCCAGGCGCTGTTTCATGGTGGAGGAATGAACAGTTTGATCCCTGCTAACACAGTGCAGCCTGCCTTCCCTCTTCACCAAAGGGCCAGTCCAACTTTCGCCAAGGATGCTGATGTAAGGTGAAAATGCCCCATCAGAGCAATGGCTACAGACGCATGTCCCTGCTGACACTACTGCTGGAAGGGACGTGCTGGGTGACTGCTGCCATGCAGTGTTCTGCCATTGGAAGCGAACCACCTTCCTTCCTGACACCATTTGAGCACCTGTTCTAAGGACAGCTTGTGTCCAGCACACAGTGCTGAACTTACTGTTGCATTGGATGGTAGGCTTGTAGGCAGTTACATCAAAATCAAGAAGTATCATGAGCACACATCTTCAGAGCACAAAATGCATGTCAAGGCTACTGCACGGCCCCTGTATGTCTTACACCAGAGATACATTAACTCTGAAAAATTCAAAAATAGTTTCCATGAGTAAACAAAGGCATTGGACTCCTGTGCATCAGGATTAGTGTTTTGCAGCTGCAGGGAAGATACTTTATAATTAAGTCTGCACCCTCCAGCAGATCTCAGTTGGAAGTACCAGCAGTCTTTGGCAAAAACTGGCTTGAAATCAGCCCAGCTTCCGGCTGAATAGCTCTGCTGGTGAGGAAGAAAAGCCCGTGTGTTTCTATGGCTCCCACACAGCAAAAGCTTGCTTAGAATATCTGAAAATGTAGACCCAGTACATCTTTATTTTCTTGCTTTTCTTTTCTTGGCAAGACTTAATGATTCTTTTAAAAAAGAGCTTACTTACAAGAATGGTTGCAAAATTAACAATTAATTTTCTGTTCAAATGGATCTGATGGACACAGTGCAAAATGGTCCACAAATAATGGCGTGGAACTGAAGGTAAATCTGAAATTCCTACACTTTTTGCTTTTCTTGCTTACTGATAGGCTCATAGATGCAATGCCGGGGTGGACCTGCATGAGAAAAAGAAGACTTGGGCTGGGTGGATTGTAAGAACGAAGTTGCAAAGGCTGCTGGCCTAAAGTTTGAGGCCAGCTAAGTAGGATCCCACACCTGACTTAGAATGGAGACTGATCATCACATGTCTTCATCCTTTTTCTCATTGTCTAGTTGTTCAGGGAAGAATTGCACAGTCCTTTCATGCTGAATGGGCTTAAGGGCAGCTAGCTGTTTATTGCCCTGAAGGTATGCAGTGCCTCACATCACTACATCAGAGTGAGACCAAGGTTTGTGTCAGGAAAATTCACAGCAACATTATTTTTAAAATCACTTTCAATGTTGGTCTGTCTTCACTGCTCTGTTGGCCTATCCTCACTGCTACAAGTGCCCTTCTTTCCCATCTCTCATTACTATGCAGTCTGGCCAACAATAGCTCAAATTCAATAGCACTCAGAGGTAGAAACGTAGACAAATGTAGGCAAAGTCTGCTCACTGCTGTGCTCCTGAGGCGGCCCATAGCCACAAGCCTTCACCCCAGTCAGGCAGTACCCAGCCTGGCCCACAGCCACCTCCCAGCCTGGGTCACCAAGGAGGAGGGAGCTCCTCACTTGCACTGTGCTCCTCTACTGCCAGCACTCCATCCCAGCAGGTCCTGGCTCTCCCTGCTCGCTGACTGGCCTGTTGGGAAAAGCTACCAGGTAAGAGGCTGCAGGTGGCTCCTGGCCAGAAGAGTGACATGCGAGACTGGAGCAGGGCTCTAGAGCCACCTGTTTTACTAGCACAAGCAGACAAGTTACCTGTCCTTACTAAAGGGTGATAAGGTGGCATGGCACCTGGCAGCAGACTCTTTTCACCTCCCAACATGTTCGGTGTTAGGCATGATGTCATGGCAAATTCAAAATAAAAAAGTCCTATCGTTGTCTTTTGGGGCATGTGGGGAGATTCTTGGCCACAGACTTGTGTAATCCAAGGCCTGAAATGAGATCTACCAGGGCATTTTGCAATTCTTAGAGCTCATGTTTTAGACTCTCTTCAAACTAAAGTGGACCTCCTTACTTCATAGAATCGTCGAATAGCCTGGGTTGAAAAGGACCACAATGATCAGCTAGTTTCAACCCCCTGCTATGTGCAGGGTCACCAACCACCAGAGCAGGCTGCCCAGAGCCACATCCAGCCTGGCATTGAATGCCTCCAGGGATGGGGCATCCACAGCCTCCTTGGGCAACCTGTTCCAGTGTGTCACCACCCACTGTGTGAAAAACTTCCTCCTAATATCTAACCTAAACCTCCCCTGTCTCCGTTTAAGATTGCTTCACACTCTGTTCAGAGCTGGAAGAGATCTTGGCAACTCTGAGAGCAAGAAAGGTTTCTAAGTGACTGAAAACACTGCACACCTACAGGTGACTCCTGCAGGATTTTGCCTATGTTCCCAGAGTGTCTGTGCCCCAGCCCCTGGGCCAGCAGAGCTCCCGCAGTGTCAGTGCTGCTGCCCAGACCCAGAAGGGGCATGCTGCTATCACAGATGGCCCTTGCTTGCTGCATGCAGCCAATGGACATGTACCACTGAATGGCAGCTGCCTGGCTGCAGGCTGGCAGGGCAGAATGGGGCTGGGTACTGCCATGCATCTGAACAGTGCGCCCAAGGACCTCAACAACAGGCTTCAGAGGCTTATTTTCCACCTAATGCAAGGATTGGGCACTTAATTGCTGTCATTTTGGATAAACTTTCTCCTTATCTGTGGCTTTTCCAGCAACATGGTAGCAAGAAAGTCTCTAGCTACTTGGCAGTAGTAGTCACAGTGCTCTCCCCTGTTTCCTCATAGCAGAAAGCTGTCTGTGCTGGCACTGGAAGAGACCATATGCTTAGAAATCCTCTGTTGCTTTGGTGCCCCATATAGCATTTCCCTTTCTTCCCTTAGGGAGGAGCAGTCACAAAGAGTCCCCTTACTTTGTGTTAAGAAGTGGAAGCATTTACTGCGATAGTAGTGCTGCCCTTCCCAAAAACGCCAAGAGACATAGAAGTCTGAGCTACTCCAACAATTGAGACTGAAACAGAGGTATAGGAATATCTATCTGTCTTTATTTATTTGTATATACATTTCTCATTCTCATATTATTTTTTTCCTCTGGTAACCTGATATTCCTTTAAGTCTATTCCTTTGTTGCATTTTGTCTTCACTTCCTGTCAAATTATTTCATCTTATTTAGCTTCACCTGCCAAACTACATGAGCTAATTCTCTCTGTGATGACCTGCCACTGCTTCTTAGTCTCCAGTGACAGGGTGCAGCAAATGCATGCCTGCAAAGCCTGTGCCACGAAAATCACCTGGGCACCTTTACATTCACATAAGCAGAGAAGACAGGCTCAGACTGAAATGCCTCGACCAGCTTTGCTCTGCTCTCTGGTGCTGCCCAACAGGCAGCCTCTGCTCATGAGCATGGCCCTTTCACAGCTTTCAACCCTGGGCTTCAGGACAATGAGTGAGTCTGAGCCAATGGACAACACCATTTATTTGAATTCATCCTCACTAATCCTAAAGTGCTCAGTATCCGGGAAAAGTTACATAGTGTTACTCCCTGAAAAAAAAATCCGTAATTTTTTGTATAATGAGTGTCCTGAAATTATTTATTACTCTGTGGATCGACTGCATACTACCTGAAGCAAAGCAGCAAAGAAGTGAACTTCTTATAATACAGTGGTGCTTATTTTTGTCATCTGTGTTGCTGTGATGCTGGATGTTACGCTTTATCTGACTTTTAACTCTGCATGCAGAGCTCTGATAGCCCTGTGCCACCCCGCAGCACAGAAGATCCTTGCTTGGTCAGCACATGGTTGTCCAGCAGGTCCTCACTTGTGCCTGCAATATCCTTTTAGACCTCATGGGTAAACAGATACCTCTTTCATCTCCCCAGCAGAAGTGAGTGAGTGAGAATTGGCGTTACACAAGACTTTGTGTTGATGCTGTTCAAAGTGGTGAGTTTTATCCTTAATGTTATACTGAGGGAACACATGTGGTGACCAGTGATTGAATATCTTCACAAAGCTCATTTTCACTCAGCAGTGGTGAGTTTCAGAAGGGTGATAATAATGGATATCACTGGCTAAGTTCTCTCTCACACATTGTCCACTGTCCCATGGAAATCAAAAAGTGATTAATTCCTCTAACAGCTTCTGGGGTACTCAGGAAACATCAACATCAAGTGGTAGGTACTGCAAATTTCCTTATGGGAATAAAAGTCCACGACAGATCCCCTTCAACAGCAACAGCTGAGGAAAAATACTGGAAACATACTGGAAAAATGCCTGTAAGGAAATGAGCTTACCAATGAAAACAAAACCCTCAGCAGAGATCTGGGATATCCACAGACCAGGAATGAACAAGGAAGGCACATCTAACCTGTGAGCTAGAGCTTGAGTGCTTGAAGAAACAGAACTGAAGCTGGAGGCTTTGGAGGGATGCTTGACTGACCTTGCAGATGCAGGCTCCACAGCTTGAATAAGGAAAAAAATAGATGGCTTGTGTTATCTTTAGATTGAGGAAATAGTCCTCTTTGGGAGTTTAGCCAAGATGCTTCCAGGCATACACTTTTCTTTAAAAAGAGACAAACATAGGGATTTCCAGGGATCTGCAGAGTGGTGAAGGTAATACCTGAGGATGGTTTGCCAGTGCCAGTTTGTCAGGAGGGCAGCAGGACACCATTCTCTAGGGCAGAAGCTTCTCCTCCTCTAGAGGAGAAGCATGCAGTGGCAGATGCAGGTGCACCCTCCCATCTAAGCTCCTACTCCTAAGTGGCACCAACTGCAGAGGCAACAGTGTGGGGTTAGGGCATGGTTACAGCTCATCTTCTCCTGCTTCCATGTAAGAAAATTCAGCTGCTCAACCCCCTGCTCCCAACACACACCTAAGCAGCGCATCACAGGATGCACGGTGTCGGTAGGAAATTGGAGTAATGAGGCTCAATTAAGCAGCTCCCCATACAGCCATGGATGAGCTTGTCCCAGCAAGAGTACCCAGATCCACTGGCTCACTGGGGTGGTCATGTGATGTGCAGCTGGTTCAAAGCCATTTGTAGGGAGCTGAATATTCCTCCCAGTGGGACACACTTGCCCTTTTGAGCACCAGAAACACAGGATGTAGCCAGGGGGGCCACAAAGACAAAGGATTTTAACGTCATCCCTTTCGTTTTCATACAAGCCTGTTTAACGAGAAGCAAGAATAGGCAATAGGAGGAAAAGCCTCTTAAAACACTGGAAAGGCTTTGGCTGATGTGACACTGGCTCACTTCTACTACAAAATTTGGGTTTCATTTAGCTTTGCTTTCATCAGTGTCTATGCAGGACAACACTCACCTTCACTTTGGGGACCAGCATAACACGCTGTGTCTTCTCCTTCTGAAGCAAGTCTTTGGTGTTGAAGGTAAACGCTGGGATCTTTGCAGCCTTTTCCCAGGGGTATATTTCTACAGAAGTATATAGATCTGGAAAGATAAACCATTTGTTTCTATTAGGAGTACTTAAGGAGGGAAAAAAAAATCAGTCTTGTTTAAATCTAGCATCATTACTTTTTTCCTTTCTTTTTGCCAGGGATTTTTTTCTCCAGCTGCATTCACATAAACTGTGCTTCCAGACTTCCAGCCATGATGGAAATGAGAAGAGGGCCTCTGATCTGTCTGAAGTTAGGCCACTGAAGCTTCACTTACTTCAGGGAATTGATGCTGCTTACTGTAGACTTCACTTTTTTTGCAGTGACATGCAAGTCACTTAGTTGAATTTTGTTATAACAGCATATATAAAGTTTGCAGAACTGTACACACAGAATCACAGAATTGTTTGAGTTGGAAGAGACCCTTAGAAGTCATCTAGTCCAACTCCCCCACAACAAACAAGGACATCTGCAGCTCGATCAGCCTGGTCCTATATATATGTATATGTACCCATATATATGTATATATATATGTATATTTACCCATATATATGTATATATATATGTATGTACGCATATATCATAAGCTTGTACTCATAATTAGAGAAGCAATACTGCTCATTGCAGACCCCCACTCTCACTTGGACAGCTGTGTAGCAGGGTGACCTTGGTAGACAGTGGTGAGACATGAGTTGGACATGGGTTTGGACAGGGAAGGGGCTGAGGTGGCACCCTTACAAAGGGGCATTCAAAGCAGGAAATGACAAGTCTAATTAATTCTCAGGCTCCCAGGTATTCTGAGAAAGGTCTTATTGACTGACAGAGAGACAATGTTTGCATAATTACCTAAACATGTAGCCTTTGAATAATAATAACATCGTTATTCTCTGAGATACACTTTTTTTTCAGGAATGACCTGATAACAGCGGAAACAAAATACTCAATTTCACAGTTACATTGAAACAAAAATAATTACAGAACACATACAGAAATTAAAATCTATTACAGGCAATTTGTACTAGAAACTAAATATCCCCTAAAGCTATACAACCTCAGTCATTTCAGTTTGGTTTGGCTATGATTGGCTATCTTCTCTGCATCACTAGTTAGGCCTGAGACCTATTCTCTCATGCTAGAGAGCTATAGGTCCTAGACCAGGCAAGTCACTGCTAAGCCATGTTAAACTGATAGAAGAAAGGATCCTCTTCAGACGCTCTGACATTATTTTTCATTCACTACTGAGATCAGTAGGGCTTTTGCCAGCAGTCCAGAAAGCATGGAACACACCTCAGTCTGTCCTTTTCTGTACTCCTAACAACCCAATTGGGTTCACCGTGGAGTGTTTCTGAAAGCACAAGAGATTTGTTCTGATGACATAAATGCAGAGGTAAAACTGGGTACCAGCATGTTGTATCTGAACCCCTTCCTTCAGTGGGCAGTGGGAGCACTGGCACAGTGCTGTCAGGTGCTGACTGAGTGGCAGCGAGTGGCATCAATCTGCCCATCAGCAAGCTGGGAAGGGCCTGACAGTGATGTGGAGTGGAAGGGAGAGAGATAGAGAATGCTTGCCTCAAGTACTGAGCCATCATGGAAGATAACAACAGTAATTTGTGGCTCTGCATAGCGACCTCCTCTGCTACAAGTAGTTCTCACTGACACTAAAGTGGCTGCAGTTAATAGGCTTTTACCACTGCTACCTAAGGGAGAATTTGTACATCCTCTCTTCCTATGAACTACTGCAGATGATCCCTCCTCATTCTCATGGCCGAGGGCTGCTGTGCAGGTGCCACGTACACTATCAGTGCCATCAGACAGGTGGAAGCTGCAGCAGGGCTGCCCCAGCTGAGGGGTAAGGTGAGCCATAAATCTGACTCAGTGATACTGAGAATCAGCTGGTAGGGAACAAGGGGCTGAAGAAAGCAGTTAAGAATAAACCCTAACTTTCTTCTTTTCCTCCGCATTTCCCCCAGCTTCACTTCATAACTTTGCTGCCAAGGTCTGAGCAGCAAAAAAAATAATGGTACAATTCTAAAAAGCCAATTTTGGTAATGAATTCTGATACCAAATTCCCAACCCATGCTTTTCCAGGTGGCTTGCTTCTCATCGCATGCACCATAACCTGGAGGTATGCTACAGTTTTTCTCCTGACAGTTTGGCCATTTAAACGCACGGCGTTTTGTACTTTCAAGAATTCAGATCTGCAGTTTCAAAGTGGAATTATGCCAATCACGTAGGCCAGCTGGCTAAGTCCATTGTTAGGAAGTCGTAAATAAGGATGACTTGGGGTCACTTAATGGAAAAGCTCTGATATTTCATCCAAGGCTTATTGCTGTCCTCTGGTCCAAACTGAAGTGAGCTTATGGTCTCAGCTTAGTTTTAGTGGACAAACCGTCCCTGTCATAGTTCCCCTGTTCCTAATGTAAAGGATCCATATGCTGCTGAAAGGATACGATAGACTCCAGTCTGTGGCCCATACCCAGCAGCTTTCTGACTTTGGTGGCATGCTTCCCACATCTCGAAGGGTACCTCAGAAATTAATTCTGCACAAGTGCAGTGCTCAAGGAGGGAACTTTCACAATACTCCTGCCCTTGCACCTACAAATTGTTTGGATTTGACACAAAGTTAAAGAATTACCATTGCAGAAGCAATGGTAGGCTATAAGGCACTAGGGCTCTGCAGGATGCCCCTGCTGGCTGACTGCTAGGATCTCTGAGCCTGCTCCACGGAGAGCAGTGCCAAAACACCTCAATTCTTCCCACATGACCTCACGTGAGAGCTTGCCAGGAGCTGCTCCTGGAACCCTTACAAGCAGTTATTAAGCAACACCTGATCACTGCACATCAACGTGCTGCAGGTAACATGGAGCACGGCTGACACAGCTGACAGAACCCAGGAGTCCAGACAGCACACACAAAATAAACTCAACAGGCTGCTGCTAGAAGGAGGCAGACTGCGTGGGGACCCACATTCCTACAGGCACAACTTTGCCTTTTGCTGTCCTTATAAAGTGGCTGAAAATATCCACTAACCCCAAGAACAAACACATCATTTTAAAGCAGAGTAGGCCTGTAAGACTTTTTAACACTTGTTCGTTGATTATATTAATGCCAGAATATATTAAAGGAGTGCAATATAAATTTGATTTTGATTGTTTTGTACACACGCCAGTGAAAAGGAACTGATTGGATACAGTTCACAGGCAGTATGTTAATATGCTATTTTCTTATGATGATAGCTTTGCATAATCTTTCTTTTTCCAAGATTTAGAAGAACCTGTTGTTAACCAAAGCACAGGAGAGAGGAAGAATACAATTTACATAAAATCGGCTACCCTACACATTAATTAGTAATGTGGCTGAGCGGAAGGTGTGTTCACTTAGTAGAAAGTACACTTTATAATTTATACACCAGCTGTTTCAGTGCTTTCTAGTCCATTTTCCTCCCTGCCTGCCTCTAATGAAATCGTGTTACTGGAGAATTGACTGGGGTGAATTGAGATTTTAATCCCATTGACGCTTCTCTATGGAAAGGCACGCTGGTGGGAACTTTTAATGGAAGGTCTGTAATCAGAAGACACTTGTATTCAGTCCCCCACTATAATGACTCTCATCAAATGTTAAAGCCCAGGCAGTGTGCAGAAGGCTAGAATTTCAAGGTTTTTGACCAACCCCATTTGAGGCATTCCTCTGGGAGTGTGTGATTACTCAAGTTTAGCAGTTTATTGCCTCATCTTTCAATATCCAGTGAAGCACAAAATTCTCATCTAGGTTGCTCTTTTTACTTAAAGAACAGGCCAAAATAGACTGCAGAGCTACTAGCACTGTCATTGAGGTTAATTCTTGCTTCTCAGTTAACAGGAGATCAATGGAAAAGCTTTAAAATATTAGAACACAAATGCTGCTCAGTCTCTAAGTGTTCCGCAGCCTTTGTAAAAATGCAAGTTCACACCACGCTTTTCCAATGCACAACTCACATTTATTTATCACTAAGTGTTTCTTTAAGGCAAGGACTAACATTAATTGAGAGGTGGTGCTGTTCTGCAAAGAGGGATGTAAACATGTATTAAAATCCAGCAGAGCGAACAGTTTTCCTATTCCCCAAACTTTACAGTCAAGAAAAGTACAGTCATTAAAAGAGAGGTGGTCAAAAAAGCAAGCTGAATTGGGAGTTAATGGGACTCATTATGTCAGCTGCATGTTAGTAATGTCTCCTTCTCCACCAGAAAAACAAGCAGAAATAGACACAGAAAAGCAAAACCCACTTAAACAAATGCCTGTTAAAATCCCTGTGAGGAGAATGCATTTGCTCTGAACAGCCACAAACACATCAATTAATACAGTGGAAGCCACTTAAACAAATACATGTTAAAAAAGTAAACTGGAAAAAATGAAGGAACTTCTGACAAAAGATGTCAAATGCTGTTAAAAGGAATAAATCCATTTAAAAGACAACAAATTTTTCAAATGCAGCGAGTCAAAATAGAAGGGATAATAATAGGAAGAATGCCTTTAAAGAATTAATGTTAAATTAAAAAGTCTTTCCCTTTCTTCTCCTTTTCCCTCCTTCCAAAAAAAAGGAATAAAGATGAGGGCTTCTTTAATAAGCATTTCTCTGGCAACTTAATGAATACGTTTGAATGACTTTCCCCATTCCCTGTTCCTTTCTTATTGAATTGGTCAGACAAAGGTCTAATTTGGGAGTGTTTTTACTTAAAGGAGTTCTTTATTTCTGACACTTCTTTCGGGCCAGCATGAGTTCAAGATTTTCCCCTCTTCATGCAATTCACTCCCTCTGCTTCTTTTCTTATTTTACTTATTTCAATAAGTGCTAGGATCCACTTGTTATTAGAGGTTACTCTTTCATGGCTTCCAATCTGAATAGGCACTTCCATTCTCATGCATTTCCCTGCAGAATTCATTGCAATTATTGTATATGCACCATAATTCATGCAGGAACGAGTATAATGCAGCTTTTCATTGAACTATCTGCGTGAATTTTTCATGGCTTATTTAATGGGGATATTTGTGTATATATTTTTCTCTGTGCCCTAGCAACTTTCAGGAGGTCTTCCTGAGGCTTCCCCAACTCAGCTGTAGTGGGATTGTTTGAGAACTGGGAGTCTCCAAAGTCAAAGGGAACATCTGATCTTCAGATGTCTTTGCAATTTCTCTAACAGCTCACGAACATCTTTTGTTATATCAACCCCAGTTCACTTCTTATAAGCACTGGAAGTATGCTTCCAGTTACCAGCCTCCTGTCCAATTCTTGGATGGTTTTCTTTCTCTCCACCCTGCCAAGACAACCTCTTTTCCCAATAAGCTTGCTGCTGGTGTCTCTCAGAAGTACACATCCTTGCACCAACGATCTGCATGCCTCACAGACATCCATTAATTTATTTTCCCGACACCTATACTAGGCATGTAATATTACATCAGTCTGGCAGAGAGGGAGCTGGAAACAAAGCAACTGATTCACCCAAGGGCACTGAGAAAATCTGCTCTAGAGCCAGAAAACTCATTCAGACTCTCACTTCTTAAACCCAGATCTTACTGTTCTACAGTCTTAACTCGCCAAAAAAAAAAAAAAAAAAAAAAAAAAAAAAGAGAGAAAGACACAAATTCAGACATTCTGAAGCTGTGCCTAACCTCATATTACTAACATCTTATTATGTGAGCTAACAGGCAATCTTTTCTAGCTCTCCAGAAGTAAACAGCAATATAAGTAAGGCCATTAAAAGTTGCTTAGATTTGAACAAATGAGATGCATTCTCTTTGTAAAGAGAAAGGAGGCACGTGAGCACAGACTATTACTCCACTTACTACATGCTCACCTTTTTTGTTTTGTTATTTTTTATTGTTGCAGTATTTATCAACTCTATTTCTAAAAGATGCATCAAAGAAAACATGACGGCTATTGTGAGATAAGGGCTGATCAAAGGGGAGAGAAGAATAATAAAAACAAGAAAATAATTGGTTGGGCTGCAGCATTTCTGGAAAAGGGTCCTGAACCAAGAGCAGATCAAGACATGGGTGAGGTTTTTACCCAAACTAAAGACAGAAGCAGTTCAAAAGTGTAACATCTGCTATATCACAGAACTGTTGGGGTTGGAAAGAACTTAAGGAGATTATCTGTCCAAATTCCTGCTAAAGCAGGTTCCCTGCAGCAGGTTGCACATGAGAGTATCCAGGTAGGTTTTGAATATCTACAGAGGAGACACTGCAACTTCTCTAAGCAGCCTATTCCAATGCTCTGTCACCCTCATAGTAAAGAAAATTTTCCCTCGTGTTCAGATGGACCTTCCTATGTGCCAATTTATGCCCATTGCCCCTTGTTCTGTTGCTGAGCACAACTGTAGGCAGCCAGGCCCCATTTTCTTGACTCCCACACTGCAGATGTTTAGAAGTATTTTTAAGACGCCCTTTCAGTCTTCTCTCCTCCAGGCTGAACAGCCCCAGCTCTCTCAGCCTTTCGTCATACAGGAGACACTCTTTTATCTCCATGGACTGGGATTCCTGAGACCAGAGATGACACAGATGAAGTGTGTCTTCTGTGATTTATCCGTTCACTGCCACCACCTCCTTCTCAGTGAAAACATAAGGTAATGGTCAGTGTTTGACCAAAATGTAAATTAGTACAGCGTATTCTGGAGGCCAAAGCAATAATGCCATTCAGATAGGTATCAAATTGATAAGACTGGGAAGTATACGCCATCTACGTTTCCTGTAGAAGGTAGCTATATGGTAGTTTTTATAGGAAAGGTACAACCTCTGTTCTGTGAAAAATCAACTCAAGCTGGACTAGACAAAAATGCAGGACATCTCTGTTAGAAAACAAATCCACGTAAGCCCTACGGGCTAGACTAGCTATCCCAATATGACACTGATCTTTCACATACCTAGACTACTTCTAGAGAGTCCATGGCATTCATTTCTCAGTGTGTGTTAACCTCTAATAGTTTAATACACCACATGTTCTCCTCAGGCCAGACTACCTTCTCTGATGTGGTCCTAAGGAGACAAACAAACAAACAAACCACACAACCCACATCCAAACCCAGTACTACCATCCAGAGTGAAAAGTCAGCAGACACAGAAAGAAGAGATGGAGTAATTGAAGTTTTGCTGTGTTGAATCACTGAAATGAGATCATAAGCTTCTATAATGCATTGATTTTTGTGCATTTCCTGGGAGGATGCCATTTGAAGGAGATAAGGTCCTTTTGTTTCTACTTAGGCTTTATTTAACACTAAATTTTACTCTTGTATGTAAAAGATTCAGTTGTGACAGTAACAGGCACAATGCCTTGATAGGCATGGTTTTGTCCCATTTATGGGAGTGTGGCAAGGCCACACAGTTCAGAGCTCTAATTTGCGTCACATTCTTTTATGAATTCCTGTGACCTACAAAGAACTTTCATGTATGTGTTTCTTCAATAGATCGAGCTAGCTTTCCTTAATATTTTATGACCGTGCGTGTTTAACAGGGGACATACTTAAAGTGAGAGGATTTTAAACCCTCTTATCTTTAATTATATGATAATTATTCAGAATACAATTTCATGTTTTGTGTTTTTTTAAAACAAACAAATGGGAAACAGTAATAACAGTGAGAGTTACATATGTGAATGAAACAGGGATAGTCTATTCATGCCATGTACAGCAAAGGACAGAGAATAGAAACAGTTGTCTATGAAGTTTCAATTAATGAAGATGTTCATGCAAGTCTAATACTTAAAATAGCACATTTTACTATTGAAGCTACAGTGCACCAGTTCCCAGGATTTTCAGTACCACAAACATCCCTCTTCTGCAACAGCATTAGACCAGACCTTCCTGGTTCCATCTGCTTTCTGGGAAGGGTAGTTGTGTACCTGAGCAAGCCACTCTGAAGACAAAGGAATGGAGATGTTGCTATCTTCTGCATGAATCACTGACCTGGTGACTCAGTATGCAAAGGGGGGGGGGAAACAACAATGCAGGATTTATGTAAATCTAGAAAGGTAGGCAAAGGAGTAGGAATTTACAAAGATCTAATAGACAGTTCTGCAGTGACATACAGTGGGAAATATATGACATCTAATATTTTGAATCAAATGCTCAATAATCATGAATTTGCAATATGATATTCCCTGAAGACTTTCACAGCATTCAGACGCTTTACTTAAGGACAGATAACTTGCAGGAAGGCATATTTGTCCCCCAGATACTCTGTACTCCACATCACCTCCAATTCCTTGCTGCTTTTAGGACAAAATAATGAAAACAAATGCTCATTTAGAAAAACTTCATCCAAAAAAGACCTCAGCAGGCACCTGCTTGCCTCAGCCAGGCCACTTCTACTGTCGGCCTGGTTGCAGAGCAGTGGTGCCAGATCACTCCTAGGAAGGGAAGCAGTCCCAGTGCTGCAGCCTACATGCCTCCCAGCAAAGGCACTGTGCCACTGGGTGTGCTGACAGCAGCCAGGCCACCTCTGTGCCCAGGCACCAGCATTGACTGGAGGTCAGGACTACAGCTACAGCTATGTGTTTGCACCAAGCAGAAAGCAGATCCATTGAGCAGTGCATCTGTTTGTCTGATAGACAAACAGGGATTTGACTGTAGATCTTCAGGGAAAAGTCTAACAGAAAAGACCTGAGTGTCTGCCTCAGCCTTGGCATGCAATAGCGCAGCTCCATTGCCATTCAGGAGTTGGCATATGTCTGGAATTAGGCACACTGGCAATCAAGCCACTTCTTTACAAATAAGTAAAAAAAGTGAACAAACTGTTTGTTATCTAATTGGCTCAGGCATCTGGGACACAGTGGGTGAGTAATATTGATTATATTCATTCAGGTTTTAAAGTGAATTTACTTTGGCCGACTGCTCTCCCTTCATATTTACTTGCCATGAATGTTTGAGTGATCAAGTTTTACTAACACAGATGTGACCTTGACCGAGTCCTTTTGCCCCTCTGTGCTTCCATTTCCTTGTTCTCTCCTACCTCTCTCAACTGTACATTCAAAGGCAAAAGGACTGCATTTCATTAGGTGTACAGGGCTTATCTCGTTAAGGACGCTGGACCCTTCTTGTCTGAGATGACTCTACACAGCTCTGATGAAAACTATAATAATAATGATAAATTGTGCAAAATGCCTTTTGAAGTCTCATACATGTTGGATGTTAGGAGAAAAGAAAGAAAGAAAAAGGAAATTCAGGGGTGATATCTGAGCCAGATGTACTTGCTTCCTTGCTCATCCAAACCTATCATTCATAGACCAATAACAGTGAGGCCACACAGCCCAGATTGTGAATACTGAATATGGGCTTTCTGCATCAAATATTTCTTCCCTGTAAAGCTGAAAAATGTATGATAAAACTTGAAGAAAACCAACCAAAAACAGTTGAAAAAAAGCTAACTTAAAACCAATTTCTGATCTACGCAGAGAAATTCCAAGAGAAGGAATAAGAGACTACTTTTTAAAAGCCCAGTAATGTGCTCAGGTTGCCTGATAATCAGTTTATAAAGAGTATAATAGAAATGATAGTAAAAAAGCTTTTTTAACTTACATGGGACCAGATATATATGTGACTTCTGGCTTTCTCAATCAGCAATACCTGCATGAAGCCCATCCTCCTACAGCCTTCCATCACAGGTCTTCTGTGCCCCACTACTGCCCTAGCTGTGCCCCCTGGCCTATGCAGTCCCAGAACCCACCAGCTCTTTCTTGACACCCCCAGCTTCTTTAGCTGGTTGCAGAGAAGGCCATACAGTAGCTGGTTTGACATTTACCTCCTAGCTCACCTGTGCTGAGCAGGCAACTGTCCATGACCGTCATGGAGAGCAGTTGCCCTATGTCTCAGTAGGGGGGAAAGAATTTTGCCTTCTTGTGTGGCTCCACATTTTCCACACAATGGCTTTGAAACCCTTCCTAATCCAGTTTTGTTGTGACTGTAACAAGGGGTTCAAGATCTATCAGAGAATAACACACAAGCCCAGGGCATACCTGTATGATCCTATTTTCCACAGCAGCTCCGTCCTCACAGAAACTGCTTTGCCAAGGACTGATGGAGAGCACCAGGGCCAAGCACAGCTCTGCTCCCACATGTATGGGATACAATGCCCAGAGAACTTTTCAGACAGCACAACCAACACCTGTAATGTGCTTCTGAGTAGCCCAAAATGTAAAAGCCATTCTGAGCTGCAGCTTCTTAGCAGAGAAAGCTGTGAGCACCCATTCTTCGCAGTTTATCACCAGTGATGGTCAGCCCTTACAGACCACTAATCCTCATCCCTGAAACAGAGCACAGCTCCAAAGTCTAGTTGATCCTATATTATTTAAGCCCTTTAATAATGAGGGCCAAATTCTCAGCTGCTGTAAATTGAGACAACTTCACTGAATTCGTTCAAGCTAGGTAAACTTAAACGAGCTGAAGGTCTGGTTTAACCAATATAACTTCCAAGTGCATTTGCTGTATAATGAGAAAGAGAGAAGAATGTACTTCTTAGGAATATCAGTTTTGTATTTCTGGGTTTTTGTTGGCTTTTTCTTTTTTAAGAAATGATTGAGGTGAGATGGATTGTTTTTGGCCTGCTCAGGAGTTGCAGAGCTGAAGCTGGGAAGCAATGCAGAATAACACTTTAATAAGTAGAGAGTGCCAAATGAAACACTGGCTTTTCTTCTGTGGATGGAGAAAGCTAAATACAATATTCATGTTACCTCAATTTCTTCCATTGCTCCAGATGAAACCATTGCCAAGACAAAATAACCCCCTCTGCTATTGCATAAACTCTTCATGTGCAGCTATTTGTACTAGCCAAACAGAAAGAAATTAATCCCATTTTGAGTACTGAATGTGTGGCCAAAGATTTCATTATATTGTTAGCATTTGGGGCAAATATGCAGGAAGAAAAGAAAACTCTCTGCCAGGATTTCAGACTGAAATGTACATTTAAAACTTAGATCATGACTTCCCGGGGCTGTTGTCTGTTTTTTTTTCCTCCAGTGTTTCACCCTGGAGGCATCATGTTACGAGTTCATCAGGCACGATGTTGCCATGACATATACCTCATGAGATCAAAGGCATTGCACAAAGTGCCAGGGACGGATATGATTCTCTGGACTAATTTTATTACTGTAACACCACTGACTTCAGGGCGTTACACCAATGATGAATTTGGCTCATCATATTCCAAATGAAGCTTAACATCTTTTATTCTAAGCTTTCCTTTCTATCCCCCTCCTCTGCTACCACCTGCTATTACTCTTTGGGTATGTTTATACCACAGATTGCAAACAGCCATGAGCAAGCTCTGCCCACACTCCAAGCTGACAGAAGCCATGTGACTGCACTGGCACCAAGCTTGAGCAAATAATCCCTCTTGAGAAGGATTTTTTTTTTTCAGTGAATAGCATGGGCAGGCTTGGCATACATTTACCCATGTTATACAGTATCAACATGTCCAAAGAGTAATCTGTCCTGGGAATCTCCATGCACCTGTAATGTTCTCCTTCCATCTTTCTTTTCACGAACAGTCCTTTTCCCATGCTCAATAAAAAGATCGTGCACCTGCATTTATAATCCTCACAGTCAACAAAACCTTCCTGAGTGGCACAGAGAACTGCCATTTTCGTAACAGCCACTTGTTGGTGCTGAGCTGCCCAGACATGTTCTGTCCCAGCTGCTGCATTTTCCTCTCTACCAATGGCAACAAGCTTCTCATCCAAAGAGTTGACAAAATGATACCATCATTCAACTCATACCGTGACTCTCTTTCTTTCTTCCTACTGTTCCACTAGTTTCTTTTGTCTTCTCTATTACCAATCACTGTGGCTTGCTGAACGCCATGCGTGGCACCATTCCTGTCTATGGCTCATTACCTTCTGTGTAGCAATACCTGTAATATTACCCAGGTTCTTGATCCATGAGTTCATCTTTGGCTTTCAAAGACCTGACAGAGCGCTCCCCTGTGGTCTCGCTACTTCACCATATTCTTAACCTGCTCCAGGGTGAAAACAAACCTGTAAATATCACAGTGACTGCAATGGTAAATAACCTGGGCCTCTACAGCAGGAAGGGAGCAGAAGGCCTGACAGTGTCTGTAAGGAAACTGCCACATACTGCAGCACTTGAAATTTATTTTCTCCGGTTTAAGGAGAAGCTGGGGTTGTCCTATCACATTTTCAATCAATTTAATGCCAGCTAAAGTCAGTGGTTTTTACCTGTTGTCAGTTTAGATGAATGACCACATGCTATCCTTCTTCACCTAGCTGAACACTGGTAGTTATCTCACCCATGATGGTTTTCTATGCTGTCTTCTATCCCTTGCTCCTGTATTCAGACCTTTTGGGCTGCATTGCATGGAAGCAGAACCAGGGCATGTTCATGGTTTCAGTTCACTCTGTTATGAACTCAGACTGAGCTTTAACGTCCCTATTTCTAGGGAAGGAGGCCCATTACTCAGTAATACGAAACTTTCCTCCTCCACCCTAAATCCAGGGTAGTACGAGGAACAGTCTCAGAGCAGGAAGTACTAATTTAAACATCAATTATTTGCATACCTGCATTGTACTTTTAGATTAATGGAAACAGAAAGAAAAGCCATCACTGTTTTCCCAGAAGCTTTAATCATAGCTTTGCAAAAATGTAATCCATGCAGAAAAGATACCAAATTAAACAGAAGAAGCAAAGGAATGTGGTTGAAGAAAGATGAGATGAGTAAAGGATGTGGAAGCACATCAGAATTAAGATAAACATTTAACCTTCCTCAATGCTGACAACAAAAATAATCTGAAAACGTTCTGTGTTTGCATCCTCATGGCCACATTTAGTGTCCTTGTCAACACCTTCCGAACACTAAAAGGCTTTAAGTTCAGAAGATACCGTATCACTTGATCTTCCTTCAAATTTGAGACTGCTCATGAAAGGCCTTGCAAAAGTTGCATGGAGTTTGTATTGGCGAAGGATTATAGAGATACCTTTGAAGAGCTCAGCGGTAGCTCATGAATTGTCCATTGATGCAGGAAAAGGGAGCCAGAGAATCCAAATATCACTCTATGACTTTTTTTTTTTTTTCTTTTCTTTCCCCATAGGCTGCTGTTTCAAGAAAACAGCTCTCCTGCACAATGTTAAAGGAAAATGATTGAAAAGACACTTGATCTATGTTGTCTCCATTCAAAAAGAATCTAAACTGATTTATTGCTCCTCAGATGGCTGAAAGACTGCTTTTCTTAATGTCATTAAAAACCTGATATCGGCACCCAGCCCTAATAAAAGTATCAGGAACATGGTAGTAACCTACCCATACAGGGAAAATGAAGCTGTCATTTTTCAATATAATTAAATCTGGTTTCAAAAATCCAAAAGTCTGTAATATGAATTACACTAATTACATCTTGTGGTTTAAACATTGATTTCAACGTTAAATTTAATGGACTTAATGGATGTTGCTTTTCCCATCAGACTGGTGGCCAATGTTTGTCTTGTTTCTTGACCACTTATAGATTTCTCCTGACCCTTTAAACATATTACAATTGGCAGCCTGCTCATTCTTCATGCATGAAAGTACTACTATTACTTTCCATGGATAATCCCAGCTTCCATGTAACGTGTCTCCTGGAGTTATTTTTGGCAGCCAAATGCATATGTAGTCCAGGAAATAGAAAAAGAGATTGTTGGACTAAATTTTCAAAAATGTGCATGCAATTAATTTTGCCTAAGCAGTATGGGAAATCTAAACAAACATTATGGAAATGGCAAAACGTGCAAAAATCCACAGACCAGTCATGCTGCTGTTTGCTGCACACCAGACCCTTCTCTGCATTTGTTCGCTGCTGAGGAGAGTCGAAACACAGGAACAGGGTTGCTGGGCCTCACCCTCAATCTAACTGGTGTAAATCAGGAGCTGTAGGAATTGTATTCACAGAAAACATGGTGGAGACTGGAATCAGGTTCCCTCCTGAACTTACTGCTTACCCAGAAAATACCCAAAGCAGTGCTGGGGTTGAGCAAATAAGAAATACATTACAAATAATAAACTGTGGACTTACTGTTGACTTAATGACAAAACTCCCATGGATTTCAAGGAAAGTCAGATGAGATACACTTCATGTGTGATCTATGGGGAAAAAAGGCCACCTCTGTGTTTGAGCTCATGCCTAAAAGACGCTGAATGTGATGGCTGATACAGCTTTGGTGCTAAAACTAGTTGATGTTTTGTCCAAGACAGACAATGCAAATAGTTCCTCTGCTAAGAACTCAAACAAACCTCTGTGTCTTCAGATCTCTGAGCAGGTCTCCATCCAAATTCAGAAGCACTGCTTGGGAGAAGAGATCTAATCCTGAAGGTCCAGGTGAAAAGAGGGAGGAGTGCTTGCTGCTTGATATTCTTGGAAATGAGGCCACTTACAAGCAAGTGCCTAAATAAAGAACTTAGCAGAGGGTTTTTAAAGTACCTCATGTTGAAAATCCTGTTCTCCTAATATATTATAATTGCTGAAGGCACTATAGCCCACATTTAAAACAAAAGCAGTATGCCTGTATTCTCACCAGGCTATTTTTACTTTTGTTGTCCACAGACAAGTGAACACTGATATCAGAAAGGAATCGATACCTTGAGATATTTGTACCTTTTCTTTGTCTGCGACAGAAATACTAGGTAAAAGGCAATAGGTAAAAGTGGAAGAGAAGCCTACAAATATTCGTTTATTCAGTTTATCAGGAAATCTACGATTGCAGCACAGTCAAATAGAAGACTTTGCTATGACCACAGAATTTCCAATTGCAGCAAGGGACAACAGAATTATTACACATAAACCTATGGAAGGCTCATTACAGTGGCGATGCCAAGCAGGAATTACCATTCATCAGAATGGTTTTCCTTCTTTCTCCCTGTTTGTGGCATGCTCCTGAGCAAAGTTAGGCTGCTGTATCTGCAACCAACTGCCCCTGAGACTGAACTGGTAGGTCCCTTAAAAGAACAACATTCTCACAGAGAAATTCTGTGAGCACCCAAATGACAGTTTCTGTCCAGGGATGAAAACATCTGTGCATGAGTAAAATACATATATATTGTCCATGTGTTGAAAAATTCAAGAGAGTCAAAACACACAGCTCTGGGAAAATCTTGGCCAAAGTAATCAGTGCATATAAACTAGTGCAATTTCATGGACACACTTGAAGCTCTGCTGATTCACATCAACTGAGGAGTCTCATCTCCTAAGTGTGTTTTTCTCTCCATATGGGAATTCAGTCAGCCCAAAATTAAAGAGTACATCATAACCTTCAAAGAAAAGGGAAAATATGTTGGAAAGGTGGTATGACTCTTTCACTTTAGGAGTACAAGCCAAATTAGAACACACTGAGGATTTCTGGGCTGGGTCCTTATGAGGGTGGAAAACTTTTCTAGCATTTTAGAGTTTTTCTAAACTCTGAAGCCTCTGGATGGCCTACCAGCACTGACCTCCTAGCCCGTGTCTAATGAGAGGTGACAGAGCCTGACCTATTGCATCTCTGACTTTGAATTGAGAGGTTTTGTGGTTTTGTAGTAGCATGTGCATATCCTTTATAAACTCTGCAGAGTTATAATTTACAAAAAGTGTTTTCATAACTAGAAAATATTTTTTTCATAACGTGTCTATCCAGACTAGACAATAATGGCATTCTTGATTATTTTCTGTCTTAAGATCAAGCTGTGGAGATGACAGGCTAAAAAGCACCTCTCCCTCCAAAGCTACCTTTAATAATTAAGAAACAGAAAAAGTTGCAGAAATCAGCTCTCTAGTGACCATTAATGGTTACAGTCCAAAGACAAGCAAACATCCAGCCATCAAAATTCAAATCAGTTTTGACACTGGATGATGACGATATGTTGGTCTCATGACTTACTCAACTCTCCTCCCCTCCTTTCTAGCAAGTACTGACTCCAGAAATCATGTTATTCTTAAGTAACACTCAGGAATTTCTCTAAGCAAATAACCACATTTCCATAGACTCACACCTCCACTTCTCTCCTGAGCTCCATATTTCAAAAGGCATGAACACTTGCTATCTTTTCTCTCTGGGGAGATGGCAGCCCTTTGCTCCTGCAGGTCTCACACAGCCCAGCTTACAGCAGCAGTGCCACTGCTCATTACCACCCCTTCATGGGTGGACCCAATTTCTGTATTACTTCCTTCACACACCGAGCATTCAATTAAAACAGAGAGAGGTGTCTGAAGAAAGAGGTGGGCACACACTTCAATGCATCACTCCATTAAACATCACTGGTCCTGAGAGCATCTCTTTGGAAGGGCAGAAATTGTCCATGCCTGTGTCTGTGGAGCATGATCTGGGCAGATGAGTTGGAGACCAGCAGCTCCGAAGCGTGTCCTATTGTTCTGCTGGGAATTACTCGGAGTCAGCGCTGTGCCACTATTTCTCACTTTCACATTACAAAAAAGGAATTATGAAATGTCATGTTTGCTCATCCCCTTGGGCATGAGGGAGTACAGATTCTTTAAAATAATGATTTTAATTCCCAGTACATAAAAATAGGCACTAACTATATGCTGGCATCTAAATAAAAGCAGCCTGACTTTGAGAGGTGCTAAGCATTTGCACTTCCCAGCAATGTGTACACGAGCTGTTTTAAAGATCTCCAAAGATACAGATTTTCTTCCCTGCCAGTACCATTTCTCTCTCCTTCAGTAGAATTTTATAGGCCATCCATTTTGGCATTACAACAAATTTACGCTAAAAACACACCTACCACTTTGGATAGAGATTTTAAAAGCCCACTCCTCAAAAACACAAGGCAGCATGCCTATTTTGTGTTACATACCAGTTCACATTTAACTTCAAACACATGTATAAGTCAGAGAATTCATTTCGACTTCTGTGTTGTCCTGAACAATGACATTTTCCTGAATCAGGGACAAATAAAGTCATTGGAAAAGCGGTGACAGCAGAATGGAATATGCAATATGTGGTTTAGTAGGGGCATCTGTTTCTCTAAATGAAAGACCTCAACAGGCAAATAATAATAAAGAATTTAATTTGTTCAGTAAGATTTAAAAAAAAAAAACAACAAAAACACCAAAAAAACACACAAAAAAGCCAACGAGCAGAAACATTTCCTTCAGCTCTCACATATGAATGGAGTCAGAAATGCTACAGAAAACAGAGAATGCATTGCTGTGAACATATCTGAGCTTTTTTATCTCTTTCATTAGGTAATTTTCAAGTAATGTTGATATAGCAGTTTCAATTTCATTCAGAGAAAGCTGAACAATGTTAGATGTTAAAGTCTTCCTTTCAGGTTTGCTTTGCCACTCACCATTGCTCCATCTACTTTTAAGTCTATGCTCTAATATATAACTAGTTCTATATTCCTTATTAAAAATGTACAATGTTTCAGAAAATTGAAATAGTTTTCAAAATTGTTCCCCACTGGTAATTCTGCATTTGATTGTCAAAAATGTTAATCTTTTCTCAGGCCTGAAATTATGAGCCAGCTTTATTGGTCAAAGGCCATAATAATTTGAGCTCTTATTTTATAAACTCATTTCTGCCGAGTGATATCCTGATAGGAGCAAGAATAATAAATCACAAACATGTCCCCCAAGATTGCATTGTAAATGTCAAACTAGACAGGAAATTGTAATTAAAGAAAGGAAATTGCTACAAAGAAGCACTTGATTTTAAAATGAGCTAAGCACAGAATTTTCTAAGCATTTAATTATAGACCAATTTCAACTGACTGCTTTGCTTTTGCAGTCATATTTCTTATTATAACTCTTCTATATAATAACCAAATCTGTGTGCTTACGATGGTCAGGAGTATTACTACATAGCACTGCATAAGCATGAGGATTACTAACTTTGCAGAAACTATTACCACGTTTTAGTCTGATGGACAGCGATATCAGAATTTTAACTCGGTGACAATCTGATTTTAACATGGCAGCTGAGAAAACATCCTTTCATAAGAGCTACTGCACCTCTTGGCACCTTGCTAAGCAAGCAGCAGGGCCAGTTCTGAGCTCCTGGCCTGACAAACGCCTGGATGAGCGAATTGCTTGGTCAGGGACAGACACTCTGCCACCATGAAGACAATCCACAAAGGCTGCTGCAGTTCCTATCAATCTACACAGCCTTTCGATGCCATAAAAAAGGGTGCTTTTCACTTCCTCTCCTCTGCACATAGTTCAGAGAATAGGGGATTTAGGGTAGAAAACAATGCGTTCTAGCAACACTGGACCAACAACCCGCTTAAACATGCAGGTTGTTATCTGTTGAGCAATGCACAACAGCCTTTTGAAGTCCCAAGTTCCGTTCCTGGACCTTTATTTTTTACTGATATCCCAGGTCAAGAGAGTTAAACCCCCCTCCTCATCCTTTGACCTGAGTCCCAGCCAGACCGCAGGGTTAGCCCTCAGTAGCCCAGCAGCCTCTTTCTGCTTCTCCTCAGCTCTGCAGTGGTATTAGCAGTACACCTGAACTGCACAGTTCTTTTCTTCTTCAGCACAGCCTGAAACCTTATTGGAAGTAAAATATACTATATACCAGCACACTGTCTCTTTTTTGATTTGAAAAGACAGATATGCAGAAAAACTTTTCAACAAGACTGAAGCCAGAGAAAATCATGTTATACTGAATCCTCATTAGGACCTAGCAAAATTCACTGAATACTTGACACTGCATATTTCCAACTAGTGAGGAATAAATCAAGATGCAGATGTGATCATTTGCACCCATAAGCTGACTGCAATGGAAATATTATGCTGCTGCAGGCACAGGATGGAAATGGATAAAGCCTAGTCAACTGGCAGATACTTACCAACCAAGGAATTTACTTGTTGCCTTGTGAATCAATATACTGACCTAAAATTTAACTACTCAAGCATTCAGGAGAAACAGGTTAATAGAAGCAGTCTGATCTTTTACTTTCCTAGGGAATAAAAAACCATCACAGTGGATGAAAACAGTGTCACAGTAGAAAAAGCATTTTCTTCAGAGTGCAGATATGTAACTGTAATTAATGTAGTCATTATTTGGCACAGCTTCTAAAGAACTGTGAAGTAGAATGGGGCTACGTTTTTTAAGTATAAAATGTAAAGAAAAAGTCTAATCTGTGTCTGATAAAGTATGTGTCCTGTAGTCCATTTTAGTTTACTTGCAGATTTCATCAGTTCGGGGGGAACAAGTGGACATGGAGAAACTGGTGATCTGAAGCAGAAAAAATATACTAATTTGATTGGAAAGTCTTGTAAAGAAATAAGGACAGTCAAAAAGATGCATCTTGGCAAAACAACACACAAAAACTGGTGTGAAAAAAGCAGCAAATGTTTCAAAGTTGCTTTCAGTAGAAAGAACTGTTGAATTTTAACTAAATAAAGATACTGCAGGTCAAGTACCGTGCATCATCTTTGAGACATGTTTGTATGAAAAGGATGGAGAGAGTGTGCATGCATGATGATGTAGGTGCTAGAAGAGCAGGGAAAAATCTAAGAGAAAACCGTGACATGGAGAGACAATAAATAAGAGTAAATGGGAGTCCAACGTGGACTGTAGATGTAGATGAGGAAGACCAAAGGGTCTTGCAAGGAATCAGAGCCTTTGAAGAAGGAATTCTACCGAGAAGAGGAAAGCCAGGCAAAGAACCAAAGTGAAGCAAGGAAGCAGTGGGTGTAAGTAAAGAACAATGAGAGCAAGTTGCATTATTTGGTAAGGTTCGTATCAAAATGTCTGTCTCCGTGCCAGCCAGCAGGGCGCGTGGTAAGGTCAGTACGAATGACAGATCTGAGCCTGAATGAGAACCCGTTTGCTGAAGTAGATATGCTGGCCATTTACTGAATCTGAAATTTGACATAATGCACTGAACATCAACAAAATCAAAGCAGATGACAAAAACTTACTTTTTGGGTCACACTAAATACATATGTACCATATGTGCATGTGAAATAATGGACTGCAGAGGAGCTGAGGAAGGTGGAGATGATGCTGTGATTGAGTAAATGGCACAGAAAAATAATCCCATCCAATAAGACATGCTCTTACCAGTGCACCTGGAGAATTCTCCTGCTTTACATATTTTTTTCCTCATTATTTCCTGTTTCTATTTTTCTATGTGGTTATGGCTTTGCCACAGAAGTGGCATTACTAATGCTCAACTTAAATCCCCTCAAGTTAGCTTCATACCCAAGCTGCAGTTTTAGCCATACTAGTGCCAGCATTAGGGTCTGTCTGTCAACTAGATCAGTGGCGAAGCTTGGATGTGGCTTTAGATAACCTAACCTGGCATTTTGGTCAATCTTGTGCAAGACAGAGCTGTGCATTCCCATCTCCTCTTGCAACCAGTCTGCATGCTGCCATCCAAAAAGCTTCTTGTCTCTGAGAAGGCAGTATTTCCTGATTACTGATGAGCTTCTAGAGGCATGGGCAAATTTATTTTGGGGAAAAGAAGTACAGCTTGGCATCCCACTCCTGAAAAGCTGCTCATCTCACACAAGGTTTTGTAACAGCAAAGTCAGGGAAGAAAGCCATCTTCTTGCCAGGAAGATAGCATAATACACTTTCTGGCTTGGTTACACAGTCTCCATGAGACCTGGACGCAGCATTTTGTGAGTTGCTTGCCTCAGTTTCTCATATGTAAGAACGACAGTAGAATGTGTTTGGGCTGTGAGCACTCAGGTGTAGGCAGGCCTAGCAGGAGACAGGTCTCTTTGAGGGCCCTGTGCCCTTTTAAGACAAACTTGAAGCTCACATTTCTGAAATGCTATTTACATTTGTCACGGTACTTGTTAAGTTGCTAGAAATACCAAGTCAGACTACTAACTGCAAAATCTGCACCCTCCTACATGTCGCATGGGGGAGAGTCTCAAAACGCCGCGCATGTTAGGAGGAGCTTCACTCACCCTCCAGAACGCTGCAGTGTGCTGGGATCACCACACAAACACATATTTCTATGTCAGCTTAATAAAATGGCTGTTTTATAACCTGCAGTCTTATGGACTTGCCATCAGGTATGCGAGCTTGTGGGGGAAGAATCCCAAATTAGCTGGCTGGTATCGCTAACACAGCACGGGGAGGTATTAGCAGCAGCACGTTGTTGTGAGTGTGCAGAATCAACTCGGAGACACAGTAATATATAAAATACATATGTAACACATACACATGGACCAAGCCTATTTAAAAAGCCGATGCGATGATAAAACTTCTTCCAGTGCAGAGGAATGGGAATTGCTTTGCTTATTACCACCAGTGCCCCTGTGAATGACAGCCCTTAGAGCTGGAGCCACAGCCCTAATTCCTCTGCAGAGTCCCATACCAAGATAGGCAAAATGTTATATAAAGCAAGAATTCCAACAAATGAGAATATTTGCTTGACTATACCAAAGAAACATTTTAGGATACGGTCCCAGTACTTCCTTTCAACCAAAGCCTTTACATCCCATGATAGAACTTCAACCTCATCAGAACAAAACATTAGCTTAATTTTCCAAACACCTTGATCAAAATCAGCTTGCTTCCATAATTTTTTTAAGGCAGTTAATCCTTTTCCCATCATGAAGGCTGTAGTGGTTTGTAGTGTTCATTGACTTCTCAAATGTGCTGTCATGCAAATATTTTACAATAAAAAACCTTTTGTCTTTACTACACTATTTTTCTTCCCTAATCGGTAATAGAAATAATCAAAGTAGTGGACATGTCCTGTCCTTGTGTAATAGCTTCGTTATGTCCATACCAATGTAAAAGAAATTGGGCTAAAATTGCATGTTAAAGTAGCATCTCAAACTGTAGAGACAAGACAGCTGGGATTGCAGATCCATAGATTTGGTGGACTAAATGCTGGAATCATGCTGAAAAAAAGGCTGTCCTGTATTTTCAGGATTTATTCCAGATTTCCTGAGGAGTTAGTGGAGAACTAGCAGACTCATTAATGCTAATTAACAGACCTCACAGGTGCACTTCTTTACTACATTTTTTCCAGGATGTGACCTCATTCTGAGTTAAAGTCTCCAGACCCACAGATTGCAAAGTATCATCACTGTGATCAGAAGGGCATGAGCACGTTTATCATCCAGCCTGTCACTGACAGAAGCAGTGTTTGTGTGTGTGTTTGCTCAGGCAAAGATAGCTGTAGTTTTTCTCCTATCCTACTTGAATGTGAAATGGCAAGAAATCCAGAAGATTCCAAGTCTCTCTGGGGAATCAGCACTTGGAATTAGGGCCCTGGAAAGAAAGCTCAGGTCTTGAAAGTTCCTTCTCCCAAAGCTACTGAGCTCAACTAGACATGAAAAAAAAAAAAAATCTTGGAGATGATGCTGCCTACATATGCCACAAACAGATGTAGAGTTGGATCTTGTCCATGTAGCATGAACATTTAAAAGTCAGTAGAAGAAAGATATGCAAACAGAGAGAGAAACTTCGTGTATTCACTCATATATTGACTTATAAAACTCAAACTGATGGGTCATAAAAATATTTGAAGATGTTTTCATGAAAATTTCACTTTGCTTACAGCCATAGCTGTTTCAGCAGCTTATTCCCCCAATAGGCTGCATATACCGAGGCAACCTTTTTTATTACAAGTTGTAGAATGATATTTCCCAGTTCTAGAAGATCTGAGGCAGTTTTACAGTGTTGTGTAAGAAGGCGTCACAATTACTTCTCAGCAGAGCATTCTGCAAGAAAAAGAAATGCCTGGTGCATTCTCTTGCCATAGGAATAAAGCAGGAAGGCCTAGCCAAAGCTTGCTACCACCAGCGGGCACCACTGCACAGCCCACACAGAGCCCACAAGGGCTCTGCTTGCTGCCAGGGGCCAGGCTGAACCTCACCATCCATTCTGTGCCCTTTACTGCAACTTTTCATGTCAGGCCAAGGCTTTTGAAGAAAGGAGAACCCCAGCAACAGGTGGCCAAGGGCCAGATGCCAGTGTCCTGGGGAGCTCAGCAAGGCTCTGGGTACTGGCAGCTCCTTCCTCATGCTCAGAACAGTCGCAGCTGCCAGCCCTGCTGTGGAGGCAGTGCCAGGGCCACCAGCAGCAGCATGTGGCTGACCCTACTTCCCAAGGTCCCTCCTGGGGACTCCAGGTGGGTGTCACTCTCCTTGTGTTTAAGGGTTACAGTTTTACACGCTGGCCCTGCCAGTGCAATCAGACATCCTACAGGCTCAGAAAACTCCAGTAAAAGCTCAACAGTTACCAAAATGTACCTCTGACATATAAAAATCTGAAATGTAGCCTCTACCATGTAAGCGCCAGCAGCATCCTATCACTAGATACAATCCAGACTATTCCTACAATTAATGAACTGGGAAAATTACAGGTAAAAGAAAAATGGCTGTGTGAAAAAGACCTTGAAAGGCATGAAACAGACAATGGCTTTTTTCTACTTTTTATTTCTCTTTTCCTCCCTTCCATCACTACAATTTTATGCATAATTGTTTGGTCAGTTTGTTCTTCCCTGAAACTTTTACTGAAATGGATTAGGTAAACCATACTCTGAAACAGATTGAAAATGGAAAATATGTAAATATATAGCATATAACTTATAAAATTGTATATAGATATGTGTGGGTGGGTGCTGGAATAAAAAAGCTACTGTTACTTGCTGGTAGAACAACATATCAACAACTGTTAGAGCTGACTTGAAGGTTAAATATTAGGAAGGAATCCAATTTCTCTTGTCTATTCAGCTCAGCGGTGTGTTAGATTGCGGTTGGAGTGTGCTTATGGAGTGTGGGATATGAAGTAGGCTAATCAATCCCTGCTGCTTCATTCTCAGGTTCTTCTTATATCAGGTCCCTGCCCTCAGGCAGCCTTCAGCTTTCCAAAAGCCAATTCCATACAAATAAAAATTGCGACCTGCAGCTAGAGGGTGAAGCTGAGTTTCCCCCTCGTGATTAATCTCTTCTTGGGTGGCTTTCAGAAGAAAAAAAAAAAATAAATAAAAAAAGGAGAAGAAAAAAAAATAGGAAAGAAAGAAAAAAAAAGAAAAAAAAACATGTATGCTGCAGCCCTGTGAAAGAGTTTTCCTATTGAATGAGCCCAGTGCTCTGGAGCCAGCTTATCAAATGAAAGAATTCATTTTTTTTTTAACGGCGCCTCGTGTTGACATTGAGAAAATGAGCTATCAAACACTATGATTAAACTTCAGCTGCCATAATTGTCGTCCGAACAACTGCATGGTGGAACTGAAAAGCATTTTTTTTAACCAGCTCTATATGGTTCACCAGTAATACTCAGTTTAAAAGGTTGTTGCTGCTAGCAAGAGAAACAAGGCTTGAAATTAACTTTTTTCAATCCATAGACAAAATTAAACATAGGTATTTGAGTCACACAAACAACAGGTAAATCAGATGTGCTTTAAATTTCATTTTAGTCATTTTATCTGCCAAGAGATAGCTCTGGGGTATTAAAACATCTGAGCATTTTCTTGTTTCACTGCATCTGACTGGATGGATCCTGCCTTTTATTTTTAGAGAAACAGACTGACAGGCAGGCAGACAAACAGCAGTACAAGGGAAAGTGGCTTAAATACTCAATTTGGTGCAACTGGGGGTAGAGGGAGGGCAATCTAGATATTTGTGGAGAATTTTCTCAGCAACTGAAGTTGAAGATTTGATACGAGCAGGGGACAATCTCAAATGCAGTGGCCAGACTGCCTGCAATGACACTTCAGTCACCTTTGTCACCCAGACCAGCGCATTCATTCAGACAAGGCTTGTAGAGCTACAGAGTGTATTTTGTGTCAATTCACAGCCATCCCTTGACGTACCTTCTCAAGAGACTGTGGCTCAGTGAGGAGGCAGGGGAAGTCCTCCAGGAAGGGTGGTCAGAGGCACAATGTCTCAGGAACACTCACCCCAGTGACAGCAGCCCTCCAGTCAAAAATAACGCTTTCGGAAATGAGCTGCTGCACAACTAAGACTCTGCTTAAGGTTGCTAAAGAAATTCAAATAGGACAGATGTCAGCATAGTGAAGAGGAAAGGAATCACGACGGGCGATAACCAAGAGCCAGGCTAGGAGAACACAAGCCACTGCAATGGGAACACATTGCCAACACCAAGTGCTTGCCCCTTGTCTTGCTGCTCCAAGAGCTTCCTCTATTCCCTCCCTGCATCAGCCCATATCCATCCTGCCATCAGATATACTTTTTGAACCTAAGTTCTTTTTTTTTCCCCACGGTTTCCACCTTAATTTACCAACTTGAGCAGGTTTAGTTGTTTTTTTTTTTTTGTCAGACTGAATTACATAACCTGCTTCCTGAACATATGGAAATAACATCCTGAAATAACAATAATATTTTCATCATTTTTCAGTTCTCTCACACTCTAAGCTTGGCTTTCATCTTTCTGAGAGGAAAGCTGACAATGTTCAGGGCTTCACTCAGAGGTGGAGTGAACAGATTCCACCATTTGGGTGGCCGAGCTCTGAAGGAGCAATGAGGAACACGAGGGCTGAGACATAGATAAGAGCTAGGAGCAGAGCTGGAGAGGGAGGGATAGGTTCCAGAAAAACAAGTTTCACAACAGATTGGATGCTGCTTATGAAAAATAATACAGGTCTGCGGATCTGGGAAATGGTATTTAATCAACACAAAAAAAAAAAAAAAAAGAAAGAAAGAAAGAAAGAAAGAAAGAAAGAAAGAAAGAAAGAAAGAAAAAGAGAAAGAAAATAACCCTCACAAAAACAATCAATATTTGCACATGTAAAACTATGAAAACTGAAGTCTCTCAAATTTGCTACTTCCATCACACACTCAACACTTATTTAACAACCTAGCTATAGGATTGTTCCCACCTGCTGGACTGCAGACACTAAGTTATTATTGTAGGGTTGCTTATGCATGCTGAGCCACATTCAGACGTTTGCTATTTGTAGGGTCACTCAGACATGCTGGCTGGATCATGACTATTTTCAAGCATCCTGAGCTGCTGCAAATTATTCATTTATCAGAAGCAACAGCAAAGATATTTGTGTGAGAAAGTAAGATATGAAAAAGGCACTCTAAGCCAAATTTTGGGCCAAGCTGCAAAGGCACTGGGCAATATAGTATTCATTCATCACAAGCTTTGCAGTATGACGATGGCAAAGTTATAATCAATTAAGAAAACAGAGTATGACACTGCAATACTCTTAGCTTAAGGAAACCAAATAAAATATCACCACTTGTTCAAAAAGCTTATTTTAAAATCTCTGTATAAATAGGAGGAATAAACACACAGTCATCCAGCTAGTTTTCGGGTGAACTGTATGATACATTTGCTGCTGTGCAGAAAGCAAAATTTGTTTTTTATGATGAGTCTTTCATATCGGGCCCTGGAGTTCTCTCTTTTTCTTTGTCTTCTCCATTTGAAATGTCTGGATTCAAAGACTCCAGCTTTATTATTTTTGTAATAAACTCAACACATACAAAGAGATGAGCCTATCATGGTCACCTTTAGGAAAGGACACAATTTTGAACTTATTTTCAGGAACTCTTACTGAGCACCATTAAATGAAGTCCAGATAGTACTGGAGATGTGTTGAACACCATGGCCACACACTTGCAGGCTGTCGCGCCTTTAGGTTGCTCTTTTTGTTAGAAGGAAAATCTGAGTTTGGACTAGCTGGTGAGGAAGAAAGAGAACCACTCTGCATTTGGAAACTGCTGCTGAGGACATCAGCCCACCAGGCTTCTCTCTGGGTGACAGCAAGTGCTGGGTTTTAACTTGCATGCATTGTGCTAAAGTAGTGATAAAACCATGACAAACTGACAAAAGCAGGTCAATTCACAGCTTAGGCTGACACCACTTTTGCAGCATGTGTCGGTCGATTACCAGTCAAATTCAGGTATAGGAGGAGAAGACAAAGGCAGCGCAGCCAGACATGGCAGTCTCAACTCCCCTAGGGAAACCAGCACACCTCCCTCTTTTGACCTGATTTTCAACAGTCCTTGCTGTGTAGGTATACAGGTGAAGCCCATGGAGTGCTCCAAACAGGGCATCTCACTGACCCCCAAAGCAGACTTAAGCATGAGCCTGCAGAGGAAAGCCTGGGCAGATCATGTGTGGCAGGACCCCAGGAACAGGTTTCTGGGATGCCTGCACTGGTTTTACCAAGGGCTACTTGCACATTTCCACGTGCAGCAGTGCCTGAGGGTCTCCAGTATGTGGGGTTTCTTTATCCCCTAGCTCCCTGTGACTGACATAGTCCTGGACAAGGTCTAGAGGTTACCACAAAACATCTCTGTTTTTAAGTTGATATGTTCATCCATTGATGACTCTTTACTCACAGTGTCCAAACTTTGGTTAAATTAATCCTTTACGGTAAAAAACATAGCTAACCATACATTGCTGCATGGGAATGGCTGTGACTGACAGCCTTTCTAAAAACACAAACCCATGACTCAGTGCACATGACACAATTTTTTGAATGGCAAAATGAAAACTGCCTGTCAAGTAACTTCAGAGAAGGAAAGGGAAAATAATACATAGAATAGGAGTAAAATGAACAAGCAAAACTTTTGCAAAGCTCCCAGATATTTTCACATTTCCTTTTCCAGGTTGTTCAGAGGAAAGAAGGAGACTATACCCTCAAATTTTTACTTAACTATGTTTTATATACATTTTTACCTTTACACGAAACTTTGCCCTGCATTTGCCATACTGCCTATAGAAAATGTAGTCACATTCATAAAGTATTTTATTCCTTTTCTAACACTGCATGACCACAGCCAACTGCCTGTCCTTGCTTTAGGAGCTTCTCCTCCTCAAAGCCTTAGGAGTAGGGGTTGGATTTCAATATTCAAGATTGGTCTTAAATCTCTGAGTCCAGTCTGTGATTTATGAGCTTAACAACACATAATCCCTTTCATAAATTTACTTTCTAATAGGGAAACAAGTCTCACATCATGGCTATTGCTGTAAATAACAAGTAAACCCAAGGAGTACTTTGCTTTTTTAAGGGAAAGATATAATGGAAGTAAGACAACTTCCCTCAAGTAAACAATGACTAAACACACAAGAGCTTCTTTTGGACAAGACCAACTCAAAGTTCAGAAAAGTAGCTTGCTTCGTCCAAGGATCAAGAAGTACTTACTCCTTCTCTGACACATCCATTAACTCAATCATCAAAACTCTTTCACAGTTTACAGCAATCTGCTGCTTGTGGTGGTGGGAAATGAACCCTTGCTTGGCTTAACATGATTTCTATACCACATATCTCCACGTAGAGCAACAATAAATGGTTAACCTATTATCCACCAGACTTTCAGTGGTGCTGAAGTAAAATTCATCTTATGAAAAAGAGATAATCAGTACTTCTATCAGTTTCAGGAAAGCTGAAACAGGTTGAGTCACAGTCCTCCACAGAAGGAGAGTTCTAGCTATTTGTGAAGTACTTAAAATAGATGGAAAGTTCTCAGAAAGTCAGCTCAGACTGTTTGCCATCATCAGGGACTTCTGGCATTCCAATGGCTGGGCAGGCAATGCATAACCAACAGGTGCATCCTTCCTGTGAAAGTAGTGATGGAGACATCAAGAGCTTGACATACTATTGATTCGGTGACATTTACTCTCCAAGTTCTGGGGATGAATTCTGATTACAAATAGTCCCTTCCTTCCTACTCAGTAGTTACAAATGTAAGACAAGTCATTTTTTTTTTCTTATAGTTGAACAAATAACTGAAACGGAGAAGACTACTAAAGACATAGATTCAAGTGCTCTGCAGTTGCAGCTCAGAATTCACCTGTTTACACAAGCAACGAGAGCTTCTACAAGGGCTTTACCCCTAGCCTATGAGTGATTTATATTAACTGCAGGTGGTAGCATCACCATTGCTGCTAGACACTCCCCTGTGATTGATGATGCTCTTACTTTTGCCAGCTATCACTAATGCAGGCTGAAAGTGGTATGCTGGTTGTGTGCCACCATGTTGAAATTGTCACCGAAACCAAGTGCCCCTTCCAAGGATGAAATTAGAGAAAAATACACTGCTCTGTCTTTTTTCAGTGCACACGTACACACCTATATACACATATATGTAACAGCTTATGTTTCAGTTTGGTTTCTACTATTGTTCGGCAGTGCTATACTCTTTCCATTAGAGAAATTTTGAAATTTAGCAGAAAAGGAGGGGCCATTCCACTGTTAAGACTGTAGTTTTGTTGTCCACTGAAGAGGATCGTGTATCGACCTGTTCCTTATCAGTTCTCCTCACACTAGAAGGAAGCTGTGTCTTATCTTTCCAGTTGGACTGGGTTCCCTCTCATTTGATCACTGGAGGAAAACTTAAACATGGCCAAGGAAGGGGTGGGCCAAGAACATCTCCTGGCCCAAGTTTATCAAGGACTGTGCAGTCACGCGCATCTTACCAGGAACAGGGTGTCAAGTTATGGATCTTAGTGAATTATTAATCACCAATGACTCACTGAGATCTGCTAATCAAAAGAAATGACAGTGTGGCCGTAATAAAAAAAAAAGATCCTTATGTGATGTGTGATTGCTTGCATTATTATTTGGGAGCATTCCCCCAGCTTTGCCAAAGTGTTCTATGTATTAAAGCTTCCTATATGTTTGATTTCATCCTCAAAAGGTAAAAATTGAGTCTACTAACACAGATTCTATTATAATTCATTATTCTATAAAGTAATTGGAGAGATTATAGAGGCGATGATTACCCTGTGATTCTACCTAGAGAATTACACTCAAGGCCCACTAGCCTGTTCAACAGGACTGCTTTCATTCTCTTTCATTGGACCACCCAGCAGAACAGCTGTTTCAAGCCCCAAGGAAGGTAGGCAGATGTGTACCCCACTGGCAACGAAAACAGTCTGATCACCTTTTTATTTTGAACCAGACTGTCCATGCTGTGAATTGACATAGCTCCACTGATGAAAAGTTTTAAGCAGATTGGAAAATAAAGACTCCTGCCCCTTCACTCCAGTAAGGCTATGCTTACATTGACTGAGAATGTGGCTGTTTGCTTTTGAGCAAACATGAAGCATTATTTCCTGGGAATAATTCCCTTCTATTTGGGGCCTTTGAAAATAAAACACTACCAAATCTCAAAAGGTGAAAGAAAAAAGAAGGGTTGAAGAAAAAAATGACTTAATTTGGAGATATTAGAGATATACAGAGTGATAAAAGAAAACTTCAAAAAGGGTTGACTAGAATTTCAGATAAATACATTAATTAAGATATAGTTAACACAGTAATCTAAAATTTCCTGGATACTTAATGAGTTTGGAGCCACTAAAGCTGCTCTGAGCACAGGAGACATAATCAGGATCAGAACTGACACATAGCTCAAAATCATTTCAATTATCTCTTTCACTTATGTTCGCCAGAAAAACAGTAAACAGTCAATGGGTTATAAGAAGCAGTTAGGCAATGTCAATGAGCCAAAGACAAAAGCTAGGTCATACAGTATGCTGAGAAGAGCGCTTGACCTTTGGAACTGAAATATAGGCATTTTAAGCTGCAGTGGAATGTATCAGAGTGGCCTTTCTCAACTTAAATGCACAAAAGGTCAAGAGGAGGTCGTATTTGACTCAGGTTCACCAGCACAGAGCATATCCCAACCATTTCTTTATTTACTCTCTCTTTTTTTTTTAAAAGGGGGGTTTCAAACCTCTCTTGCACAGCATAAACACTCCTTCTCCAGGGCCAGATTTTCAGTCGGTGTAGAAAAGAGTAACAGCACTGCCGTAGGGAACTTCTGCCAATTCTACCGTCGCAGAATCTGGCCATCCTGTTCACATTCAACTAAGACAGGGGGCTGGCAGTTCTGAAACTTGAAGCATAATGCTTGCAACAATAATGATGCATGTTAACATCCGAGACTTTGACATTTAAATTCTCGAGTTGCCTTTGAAAGGCATGGCAGGAGGTATCCTCCAGAAGAACCAAGGAGAAAGTAAACACTGCAACAATCTATTTTACTGCTTCCCTGTGTGTTTGCCCTTCAATAATACTTTTATGTCTTTTTCAGTATTTCCCACGATTCTTTTTAGATGGGGAAGAACTTTTCCCTTAAAATTGCTTTGGAATTGGAGAAAGACAAAAAGGCCACTCCCAAGTGACGTTGCCACATTGATACCATGAGAACAGAGCCTGCAGCCTACAGTAGGATTGCACATCCACAACAAGGCACCATTGTGGCTATCAAACCTACCCGAATAATTACATAGAAACAAGATGAGTACAGGCAGTCATCCAAAGTCATAACAGTGGACATCTTAATGATACAAAAACCTATGATTACTTAATACTTACTTATTAATTAGCCTTCTTTCTGAGAGAAATGATGAAATCTAATCTGACACTGTTCAGCAGCCACTTCCAAAGGACCACAACTTGGTTGTCCTACTGCCTGAACCCAGCTATCTCACATCTGAGCTTCTCAGTGTACTAAAAGTATTTTTAAGGTCCTGGTAAAGAAAACATGGGTCTTTTTAAAATTGAGCGTCTGTTTGAAAAAATAAAATAATATGAAACTTCTGCTGACCTGGATAACTATTTTTGTCCTAAAACGGATAATAAATAAGAGTTTTTCATGCTTTTCTTTCTGAAGTTTCAGACAACGCTATTCAACAATTTTCAGAGACTCGTGGGAAAAACAGCTGACCCCAGGCAGCCTTGGTTTCCATATTTGACATTTCTCAGTCATTATCCAGTTTCTCTTCTGTCCCTCAGCATGCAGGAGAATCAACACAAAACAGTCAATATTTCTCCATATTCATAGCCACTTCCAAGGAAGAGAATCTCATTTTGTTGTTTTTTTTTTATTTTACTTGTCTGTAATATGCTTATTATTAAATGAACGTTTTCGACACAGATTCCAAATTATGCATTCACTGGAAAGATTAACTCTGATTAACAAATTCATGCTAAACAACTGTGTTTAATTGGATTTTTGTAAGTAGCTAAATGTGAACGCCTCACTCAGTTCTGTGTGCAAAACAAAACAAAACAAAACAAAAAAAAGTAATTTGAAAATATTTAATGGGGAACAAACTCTGTGCTGCTGACCTACCTTCGCTGGTGATGTACCCTTCTTCCCTGCATTCCCCTGCATGCAAAGTTCCCATAATCTAGTCTTAATAATGGTTAAAGTTATCTGTCTAATCAAACTAATTAGCACTGGTGAACGGAGACATAATCATAATAGAAAGCAAATGCCAGTTTTACAAAATGAAAACGCCATATGTGCAGTAATTAGTGAACCACAGGCACTTTTTATAAATCATATTTATTAGTTCGTAAACAAATCAAATCCTAAATGAAATGAAAGTTACCATTAACAAACACCGATGAATAAACAGATACAATGACTAGTCCTCTGCTGGGTGCACTGAGCAAGGGGCTGTGTAACGTTAACCACTGCTTTCTGAAAGTACCCTTACAGGTGGCCAAGGGTTCTTCCTGAGTATGCCTGTGTCATCTTCTTTAAGCCACAGTGTGGGTATATTAGCAGATCTAGGGAAGCTGTAGCTTGATCATATGGGCTGTGCCTGTCTGCAGACCAGATGGCCATAAATTAGGATATTCAGGTTATGTCCACAATGAAAAATGTACTACTAAGTACTCTAACAGTGTTCTGCAGCAGACCAGGATTCACCAGAAACTTAACCTGGATTTCATCACCTCCTATAAATGATGATACAGTGTGAGATATATGTAATGGCAACCTGTCCTACTCCCGGAAAATAAATAAATGAATAAATAAAAGTTAAAAAAAAAAAAAAAAGCCAAAATGCACAAACTCCTGCTTGGCTTTAAAACCCAGGTCTACCTCTTTTCACTGATGGTGATCAGATCATTTCTTAAAGGCAATTATTAAAAAAAAAAAAAAAAAAAAAGACCAAAAGTAATTTGTAATGAGAACACTTTATCATGCTATAAATTCTCCTAAAAACTCAGCTTACAGAAGTTTCAATTACACATTGATCACTTCTTTCTCAGTAAGCAGCTCAGCATCTCATTGATAAAACCTAGGCAGCAGAGGCACGCTTTCAGCTGGCCTCAGAGTGAACACACAAAGGGCTATCTTACACCTCAGACACACAGCTTAAATATACAGCGCTGGAGAGACACACAGCCCAAATATAACTTTCCGCCGGCTCAGGCTGAAAAATCAGACTCAATACTCACAGGAAGACTTAGTTAAAATTAAAAAGGTTTGTAACAGCACATATCATTACATATTTGATCAGAGATCTGTTAGCTTCCCTCTCCCCACAGGAAACACTGGCAGCTGAAAAATGATGAATAGAGATATTTTTGGAGGTACAAAACCAACTGCATTCCTCTAGCCATTTAAATAGTCTATAGGCTGGGACCTCTTCTTTACATTAAGTGCTCTTGGATTTAATACATCCTGGTTCTTTCCAAGTTTCAGGGCAGAGACCAGCTTTCCTTTCTTCACTTTTGCTCAAAATTGCAGAACTTGGACTACGGGGTTCTTGAACCCTACTGCTCTTGGCAAAATGAAGCATTCCACTTTTCCAGCTTCTAGAGACCAGATTTGATAATGAATTTTCCTATGTCTGCAGATATTCAGATTTGAATCTTATTCACACCCTCCTTTCTGAGCCGAGGATGTAGGGAAGCAAGGTTTGTGAACAGCCTGCACACATTTGTTCTATGAGGTCCTGGCTCAGTATGTGCTCAAATCCCTACCTTTTGAGGTTAGAGCACAGCATAAACTTGGGAAGCAGAAGTACCTACAAACCAACTCTACTGTGAGTGGCAAGTTATACTGTTCCCTCTGGTGTTCATTTTGAAAACATTAATTAGAGTGAGTATTTAATGTGACTCTCCTCCAGTATGTACACGAATAGCTCCAACTAATCTCACCCCGCCCCAGCAATTCCAATGTACGCCGTAACAATGTCTGAAACATTAACAGTGAATTAATTATAATTGTGCAGTGGCGCCTGGCCACTTTGCTTTCTGTCTAGTTTATCTTTATTTTAGACTAAAGAAAACAACAATGAAAGAACAAACACGCAATAAAATCTGTGCAAGAGATAGAAAGCAGAGTATCCCCATCTTGGTTCTCCTCTTGGCTATACCCCCGTCTGGGTGGGTTGTGCTTTTTACATTTAAAGTGCAACACAGAGAAAACAGACCCAAAGCAAGCAAGCATGCTGTGCATTTAAATTTGATCCGTTTTTTGTTTGTTTACTTTCCTGTACTTCTTTGGATTGGACAGGAAGCTTAAGCATTGCAATACAAAAACAAAGGCCATTTTCACTGTATATTTGGCCTGGCAAAGATTAAGAGGTAATACCAATACTGTGAAAAAGCCTGAGCAGGCAAGTTTCTTTTTTTCCCCAGCATAAGTGAAATGGATCCACACAGTCATCCGAATACTTGTGGATTTTCCAAAACAGAGCATTAGAAACCACACATGGTCCAAAATAGCCAGTCTGACTCCACCAAAATCACAAAATTGATTTCAAAATGATTGCATTTAAAAATGACAATAGCACAACAGTTGCCTTCCCTTATTTTTGGCCTTTTGTTCTCCTTGGGCTCTCTTATTTATTACATTAGCTTATGGAAAGTCTTGTTTCCATGACCTGCAGGCTCTTCCCCAGCCTTCCTTACAGGTCCAGGCACGACACAACAGGAGGCTCATCACTCACCCCTGTTGAGGCACATCAAAGCCACCTGAGATAGCCCAGAGGGCCTCACACTTGTCTTGCTGGGGTGGGAGAAATACATCATACCACTGGGAGCTAAGGCTAGTCCTGGCTTCATTGGAAGGACACAGTTTATAACAGGCTGCCCAGGGAAGCGGTGAAGTCACCATCCCTGGAGGTGTTTAGGAAAAGAGTAGATGTGGCACTGAGGGACATAAGTTAGTGAGCATAGCGGTGGTGGATTGATGGTTGCACTAGATGATCTCACTGGTCTTTTCCAACTCTAATGATTCTGTGATGAGTCTATGATGATTCTAAATCCTGTTCTCTCTTAAATGGGCATGTTGAATCTGTTTGTCAAGGAGCAGAGGTAATGGGAGGAAGAGGGAGGAAAACTTATGATATTCAAGGGAGCCGGAGGTGAGGGAAACCTTTGTGGGGAAGCAAAGATGAGTCACTCTCAAGCATCTACAGGTTTAAGCTGCACTAAGTGCACAAATGCTACCAACTTTCTATTTCACTGTTTCTGGACAGCAGCTTCAGTCTCATGACCACACAGAAGGTATGAAGCAACCTGAACTCCCAATGGGACTGCCAGTCCAGTAAAACAGATGGGATGCTGCCTGTGCCGCAGCACTCGCTAGGCCTGACGGGGACTTGAGGTCCATCAGTGCTCATAGGACTGGAGCAGAGATGATATACCTAACTGCAGCCAGGCGAGCAGCTGCAAGAGGCAGTGAGAGACCCCCGTGGATTTAACTAGCCATTAACTGTTTAACTGACTGCCTACATGGGGTTTATGGCTGCTTCGCATTAAAGTTGGTAGATATCAGTGATTTGACCCCAGAGTTGTAAACAGCGAGACAGAACTTTAATTTGCGTAGTCTTTGAAGACTGGCCTTTTAGTGTTCTAATAAAGCAAGATTCTAATCTGCGCAGGATAAACTTCAGCATGTTTTAAATAATTATACTACATGGTTAAACACTCATTAACGTAGGAGGAAAAAGACCAAAAAGATTAGTTCATACTAAATATTTCTCTTAAGCAATGTTGTTTTCTCCTCCTAATTTGGTTTCCTTACAACAAACTTTGCCTCCACAATTATTCCCTTGATTACTGTAACGGTGCCAATGTAATTTAGTATTTGGGGCTGGTACGCAGAGCCTGGCAAAAACCTGACTACAGCAAGTTTCACTGCAGATTGGAGATTCGGCTTACTGCACAGAAAGCAGTTTTCTATATGAAAACTGTTAAAGTATATGAAGAGTAATTAAAAGCATCAATTAAGAATGCAAAATACAAATAATTTTATATTAGCCAGAAAACTTAGCCTGACATACTAAAATGGGTGCTTAAAAGAAATGGAGATGTGGGCTGCCACTGCTTCAGAGCTTTAAAACACAGCCAAGTGGTGTCTGAATGTACCACACGATGCAGTATTTATAGGAAAATAATTTATCCTTACAATTTAAATTAGTCCAATGCAGTGTCATGAGCTTCATCTGTATGAGGATACCCTGAAGTCCCACTGCTGCAATGACAGTTAAACTTCACTTTGGGAGCAGGCTTGTCTCTTTGCATGTGAGAAGGACACAACTGAATACACTCTGCACTCCACCTTACTCGTGGAAAAAGGAAAAAGGGCAACATCTCTACCTGTTGCCCCCTTACTTTGTCACATTTTGCTGAAAACATTCATTTTCACTGGGAAATACTAACTGTGTAGCTGATACTTCATCTTAATCCATGAGAACTGCAAAGACATGAAAGGGTTCAATGGCAGAAATTTACTTAGTCATGTAGCTTTTCCTACTGAGATTCAGTGGAAAGAACTCACTGATTCTGCAGAGCTTTAGCCAAAGGAAGCACGGAGACACTTCACACCCTTTGGCAGAGTACAGCAAAGCAGGCAACTGTCATCTCACAAATAATTGCTCAAAATATTATTTCAGTCTAACTAACCTTGCTGTTGCTTGGGAGGTTACTGCTGTTAGTCTCTACAACCTGATGCTGCTGGTCAAGATGTTTTCTGCTTATCAGGTTGCTGGCACTGACACACAATCCCAGGGGAGAGGATGCACAAAAGAAAATTCTGGACCAATTCATGCCAAAATGAGAATAATCTCTCTTAGCATGTGTGCACACAAACACACGTGTGGTAGTGAGAGAGAGAGGGAGCTGCTGTTGACACCACTTGCCTGCTGGCACTCACACTTTGCTAAGGTTCTGCTCAACAAATTCAGTACTCTTCTGCTTGTCTCATTTTAACTTCACAAAAACAAAGAATTCTTTATGGAGATGAAGCAGAGCAACTTTTTGCATAACACCCTCCATCTGAACTGAAAGACAAAATGGCAGCAGGCTAAAATGTAAATTTTCCTGAAAAATGAATCAAAACAAAACTAAACAAAACTGAAAGATTGGCCCTGTAACGTAGGGCATTGCACCCACTGAACAGTCTTGGATTTATTATCAACCCATAAAGGTTGATAATAAACAGCCTTCTGGGGCCACATGAACCAAGAAGTTACTGGAGAAGGAAATGTATACAAAATATTCACTCATACTGATGAGGGAAAACAAACATTTGGAACTGTGTATCTCACCTATTGATGCTTAATCCTGAAGGAGAAAGGAAGAAGTTTAGATTTGCTTTTCAAGGTAAATGGACATCTTTTCAAGAAGATCTAGTGACTGATGATGGCAGCCTGTTTCAAGAAGTGCTTAGGAACAGATAGTTTCAAAAGGCAGATGATTCTTCAGATCCTGTCAGATAGACAACCACATCTCCTCACCATGTGCCCTCTGCTCCCAGTCAGCTCAAAAGCTCAGGGCTCCTTACCTGGAAGCATAACTTCTCAAATGCCAGACACAAACACAAGAAACAGGAGCAAGCAGCTGGTACACATTCATTAGTGACATGTTGCATTCAAGAAGGGGCATGAAAAGAGGAATTAAGGGTAAGAAAAGCCTGAGAAAAGGTCTGTCTGCTTTGGCAATTCCCAGTGCAGCAGAACTGAGGAGTACAGCTGACTCAGAAGCTTGCATCACAGGAAAGAAAGAAGGATATAAATGGCAGCTGCTTTCAAATTTCATATTTTCTGCATGTGTAAACATGGAGAATCAGTTAAAGAACAGATCAGCGGTCGGCACGTCAGATACTATATTTTGGGCACCAAGGGGTTTTGGGTCTTTACCAAACAGAAGGAATATCCCATTGCATCTGGTCAGACCAATAATTATGGGTGTATTACAGCAAACACACAGTTCAAATACACTGTAACACACCTCTTCACAGTTCACTTTCCCTCTGCACCTGCAGGTACCTGCTTCTCATTTCTGACTACAAGATCACGCTCACAACTTGCAGAGTTTGACTACTTACAGGTCCTGCTGTAGTCGTAATGAAATGATGTTGAAAGAAAATGGAGCTACAAAAAGGGCTGGTTTATATTGTAAGCTCATCAAGAGAATGGTCCAGAGTGTGAATCCCTGTTCTAGCCTACCCTTCTTCAAGGTGTGAAGGCAGCAGGCAATGTTCTTATCTTTTTCTCTGGCAAATTACAATCAGGCCTATTCAGATATGTTTTAGAAACAAAAATGCTGGATCACATCAAGAACAGCATTCTTATCTCACTTGTATTTTTAAGCAGGACATAATGGTAAATCTTCCAACTAGAAGACTAATGTGTCAACCCACTGTGCCACCTAATCCCTAAGAATCTCATTCTGATTGTACAAAAATAATTTAGGGACCTAACAGTTTAAAACTGTCTTTTCTGGTGCCTAAGTGCTTCATTTTAATAGATATTAGCTGCTAAAGATACCCATTTTAACAATGACATTTACAGCTTTAACCAGTCTATCATAGAGCACAAGTGCATCACTTAGCAGGATAGTACTGTTTAAAAAATAATCTACCTGCTTTAATGCATATTGAAGTATATTAGTTGATGTTGAATTAGGTCATTTTAACCCTTCAGCTTTTTTCAGGAGCGCGAATACATTTCAGAGCTGTTTAGTTCAACACTGAAAGATTCTTCCATACAATCATAATATTCACTTTCACTTCTTCCATTTAAATTCCTTTCCATTAATTTCTTTCAATTAATTAAGCCTCATAACATCACTGCAAAGAGTTTATGAGCTACCATTCCCCAGTCTGAGATTGCAGGTGTAATCCACGTGAGATCAGTGGGGTAGCACCCACCAGCTTGAGGCAGGCTATAGAACTAACCTTTGGGTCACAGGGAACATTCCCACCATCTTATAGGGGATTTGGGCTGAGGCACAGGTGACTGAGCCAAACTCACACACTGCCACATGGCATCAAAGACCTTCTGAGAGATCCCAGAGGTGCAGATTCCAGTATATCTGTAACCACAGCCCTGCCCTTCTTTTGACATAAAATCATGAGACAGCGGATGATGAAGAAAATGTCAACTGTCTGTATAAACATGCACTGGTAATCTAAGAAGCCGATTCTTCCTTTTTTGCTAAAGGCAAAGAAACTGCCATGCTAGATCAAACAGCAAATTCAATTAACACAGTATCTCCTCTCATAGTGGCCAGCTCTTAGGAAAGAATGTAAGAATTATGTTGCACTATCTCAGCCACTCAATGTCAAAAATTTAAACACTTCCTCAGCCGGACCTTGTATCCAGACCACGTCCCTCTAAACAGCCCTGCAGGTTTTTTTCTACTCTATCACTGTTCAAAATGGAGGGTTAGGAAATGAATATGGCTCCCTGCGAGACAGAGCCTTTGACCTCCACAGAAATTCTCAGCTAGCTTTCTCTGAAGTCAGCTGCTGGCCCTACAGCATTCATGGCGACCGATGCTGTCTCTCCAGGAGCAACTGTTGGAAAGGATCAAGCTTCTGGGGAAGGCAGCTGCTCACCATTTCTACCAGATCCTTGCAGGGAGGGGAGCTGTGCCCCCAAGCGGCAGGAGCCAGTGCGTGGGAGGCTTTGGGGGCCCTCGAGAGCTGGCAGGCAGCCTTGCACCTGCTGATGCAGGTGGCTGTGAGCTGCTGGCTGCAGGGATCCCACACAGCCTCAAAGAAGCAGAGCTCATGGCCATTAGCAGGCACTGCTGGGCAGCCTTTGCCACTTCTGTGTCTCAATGGGCCTGGCTGAAATGAGGATGAGGCAATGCAAAGGGCTGTGCGTGCTCCTCTGAGCATCCCTCTGAGATGGGTTTTGAGAAAAACAGGCAGCACCCAAAACATGGCCATACCACCAATCTAGGCAGTGTAAGCAATGAGGTTTTCTCTTCTGTACACTATTCTTTGCCTAATAATATTTAAAATTATCTTTGCTTTCCCAGCAATAAGTAGCTAACAGCTGTGACTTCACAATATTTCTTTTGAGCAGTAAAAACTCACTTACACATGCTTGATCTTGCTCCGTTGGCTGTGCAGATATGGTCAGGACTTTTATTTTCCAGTGGACATTAACATTGCCATTGAATTTCTCTGCCATTTGAGTTATTCATTACTAGGTAGAGGAACATCCACAGCTTCTTGTGGGTGATTTTATTTTTGCCTCCCTTGAATAACATTTATTGTACTAAAAGCTCAGGTTCTACAGATTAAATGGTGAAGGCATTCAGAGCTAGGAGAAAACAGCTGTCTGGATGGGGAGCATTCTTTGCAGATGTAATTTTTTATGAAGGCATCTGCATTTCTTTTAATATCACATCGTGTTTGAACTACCTTATGAGGAATGCAGCAGCAACAGTTATTTAAATACAGGTGTCTGAAAACTGTTAAATTAATAGTTAGAACCTGACTTCCATCCCTCTGTCTAGAGTATGGAGTTTCTTCAGAGGTTATCATGCTTTTCCAGGAGAAGCAACAGAAAGCAAGCAGAACCACAAAGCACATCAGATATATTATTGCTTAGTAGCTAGAGGTTAATAAAGCCATTTTCCTGATACAGAATTAGAGATTAAAAAGTCATCTTGTTATCCTGGAGATGATGCAACTGTGTGCAAATTTCAAGGTTTGACACAAGGGCACAACAATACGTGAAAAGATAATTTATCAGGTCCAGCTTTAAAAAGTTTCTCGTTATGGGAATGCATGCTTCATTTTATCACTTGCTAAATTGTCTCCATTTTTCTGTATACACATAAGCATCTGACAAGGCCTGCTGAATAAGAAGCTCTAATGCCATTTAAGTTCAATACATTGGGTCTAAGGCCATTTACCTGAAAGAAGACACCAATATATTTGCATACAGCAAAATACAGCTTTACAACCTGCAGGAAAACAAAAAAAATGCTGGTCTTCTCTTTAAGACAAAGAGAACTAAGGGTTACTTTTTCCTTCAGTAGACCAAAACTAAACAGGTTATGGTCTCAGATTTCCGCCGGAATGCTGAGAATAGCACCAGATAATGTACCCACTGGTGTTCACAGAGTTGAAGCAAACTTAGAGCTCTATATGAGGTGTTGGGCAGTCCTAGTGGAGCTGCATAGAAGAGATAGTGGGCTCCTACAAAGTTTACTGCAGTCGCCATGCCTTTTGTGAACTGAAATAAACTGTCCAAATGACAGGAATGTCCACTGTAAGGAAACAGCAAAAACAATCATCCTAAAAGCTGAAAATGAAATTCACTGAGGTTTTCTTTGGTAACTGACTCTTCCCAGTACTTGTGTACTGAAATTTAAGGTCCTTCCTCAGCTATCGCTAGAATAAAAATCACACAGGTCCTGCAAAAGGTATGATAACACTTAATAGGTCAGCTTCTCTAGGACCAATATGAAAGAGATTTCTGACAATAACAAGACAAACTTTTTTCATCAGTTTGGAGGAACTCTTCCCAAAATCCATAAGACTGCATCATTTACTTACAGAGAAAGCTGCAACACTGCAAATGATGAAGCATGTATCTGCTAAGAAAGAACTATTTGACTAACTTCTAATTTTATATATATTTTGAGATAAGTAATGGACCATGAACAAGTGACAAAACACCGCACAACATCCTTCCAGAGTTCCACGTGAATCTGTGTGCACACAGGTCCATAAATATGTTATTTGTGGAGTTCTAAGGAGTAGATATAAAAATGCATTAGATAACAAAATACGGGTTATGATTTGAATAATTCCTGAAACATCAATCCAAGTGTATTAAAATATTGGCAAGCTGCCCAAAGTGCCAGATTTTGGGTTAACAGCTTTGCACAGGCTTGTTTTAGATATGGGTTGGTGGTTGGCTTTCAGCTGCAGCTGTCCTAAGGAGTTGGTATCTAACAGTGCGTTTTGAATTTCTGTGTATTTCACCCAGGCAAGATAGGGAAACAAAAGTATGTCCAATGACTGGCATCTCAGAGGGTTTCTGCAGCATTTATGCTCAGGCTATATGGTTTCTCCCCATGTATGAGAGGGAAGGGAGAGCCAGCACACACAGCTGACAAATGTAACACTCTTGGCAGCCTGTAACACGTCACAAAGAAAACGGAAAATTCAAGGTGAACGCGATGCAGTACGAACTCTGCTTTTGTATCCCATCTGTCTTTTTGCAAAAGAAAAACAGGGGACAACAGCCCACGGCAGATGTCTCTACAGTTCTGCTGAAGGAGCAGCACGGATTTAGGAGCCAGACATTCCACCCCTCTAGCCAGCAGGATCTCAGTCTCACTTGCGGTGATTTAAAGGCCATCACTATGCTGCATTTCTGCGTTTCTTCTTGTCTCTTGCCTAAGTGAAGAGACAGAAGATTGGCATTTTCTTGAGCAACGTATTTGGATGGTTCCTACCCAATGAGATCTCGAATGAACAATGTGAACAAAATCAATCCACACGATTCACCCCAAAAAGCAAGTAATGACTTAGCATCTAACCTCACTTTCTCTCAGGACCATCTTGCCTGGGAATTAGCAACCACACAGACACTGAGCTGTATTCATGCATCTCACTCTTGCTCGGACCGGAAGCACTCCAAGCTATTTTCTGTTTGCTATTCTCTGGAAGTGAGCCTGGGGCTGCCTTCCCCCACAGCCCTTCGGCTCATGACCTTTTTGGCTCAGGGATGCTATAGTACACTTTCTGTGAGCAGAAGCCAGCATCAGCCAGGTATGTATAAATCTGTGGCTCAGATTTTCAAATTCCTCCACATTAGCATCCACAGAGCTGTTGATCTGTGTCCCTCCACTTATGACACTGAGGTTGCTAATGTGGTCATTCCTGTAGAACTTATATCCGATTAGCTGAAAGAACAGATGTGCTGCTTCTAAAATTTGCATTACCCATTTCCACCTGTGAGAATAATACCATCAGCACGCCAATTACTCATGGAGATTTGAGTTTGAACTCCAGACCCAAATCTTTTTATAAGCAGCAAGTTTAGCCAATCAGAGGTGCATTCTGCAAAAATGCAACTGAACTGGAGTTGCAGAAAACATCTGTCTCTGATGTGTGCCATTGTGATGTTTTATGTCAGTTTGCATCCGTCAAGCTTGCAGTTTAACTCTGTTTCAGGTCTTTTCTTACATGCATCAAAAGGTTTGTCATTTTGCTGTGATTTAGGTAAAGGTAGGTTAGGCAATAAAATTTTGTGGGCTGCAAGCACTGAAGCAAACCTCAGCTTTTAGCTTTATGTTCCCAGATGCCTAAATTTCCAGTGGGTAGTGTGTCAAATGTCTAAAGAAAATGAATGCTAATGAAATAGAAAGCAGTGAAAAGCTGCTATGATGGTAGAAAGTTGCTCAGCTAATAGAATAGATTCTGGTAGAACCTATTGATAGAGCTTTCCCATAACTCTAAAAAAGAATTATTTAAATATTTATATGACTGGAGCGCACAGACAGGGGTGGAAAGGGGAGGTCCACCTGTGAGGCTGCGTTTAAGCAGCTTTCTGCTCTGCTCTCCAGCTCAGAAACCAGGCTCGTGCCTAGCCATGCTCCCACATTACATCATGGAGAAAGTGATGGACCCTGGACAACATTTCTTCAATGGAAATCCTTTTTTCTCACTGGCTGGAAGGCAGAAGTCTGCTTCAGCCCAAAATTGTCATCACAGAAGAACTGACCCCAGACTTTTCAGAAAATTCACAGATCCCCATCAACTTTTCTATTAAAATGTCAGATTCTTCCACTCGTAAGCATTCCACTACATGCAAGAGACACAGGGGGAAAAACTTTGGCGTTAGCAAAGCTGAGACTGCATGAGAACCCTAGAGCCCATTCAGGTCAGTGGAAATGTTTCAGTTTCACCTAGGGGATGGCAAAGGGGGGGGGGGAAATAACAATTTTGTCAGTGCTTTTCTGAAGGATTTTTGAAAATTAAAAACATAGAAATTTGACTCATTTTTCTTACTGCAACATACAAGAGCATGCAGATAAGAGAGAGTCAACTCTCCACCCAGCACCCTCCAGAGGACTGCCACCTCCAGCCAGTGGCTTTTGGAGGATGGCGTTTCGTTACTGGATCCTATCCAGACTTTAACTTGAATCCAGCTGGCACGTGTGAGGCCCTCAAGCTGACTAGCTGCTCCTTGGAGCATTAGCAATTCTTTCCTCTCCTGCCCTAGCTCTAAAGCCGAACGTTGGCAGTGCAATGGACTATTTCATCCTGGTGTTTCACAATGGTGTTATAACACCCACATTTTCTGAGCAGGAACACACAGAGCTCCGTGAGATTCTGAGCCAAATCTTCGCTAGAGCAGTTATTGATAAGGCTGTTCCCAAAAGAATCGTGTCCTCCTAGCCCCTGGGAGTGGAAGGCTCAGGCAAATTGCCCTGTCCTTCTTCTTATTACAGGACATGCCTAAAAGCCCCTGAAAACACCAGCTCAGGCCATTCTTGACTCAGTGTCCAATTTCATTCAGGACAGCCCCAGCAATCCAGTGCCAAAGAGCAAGTACAGATGCTGCCCAGGCTGCCTTCTCACATCCTTCTTAAGCACTCATTTATGGCCAAGCAAATCTTATTTTCAGGGGAGCAATGTCATACTTCATTGCTTTTGTACCTCCCCACCACCACCTTCAGTGATGGATGCAGTGGGTTATTTATAACTGATGTTCTTCCCTGTGGTGGGTTTGCAAACCGCTACCATCTATGTGTTCAAGGACAGTGCATCATACAAAGAAGCAGACAGTGATGACCTGTACTGCAGCTGTATGCATCAGTCACAAATGAGGACTTAGTCTAGCAGAAAGAGACCCCTCAAATGTTTAATCTTTATTGCCTTAAAATGGTGGCACAGCACATCCTGCATGCTGATAACTAGAACGACAGACTAGAGCTGAGATTCAGTTTCTGGTGATAATTGCCTAGTGCCAGCTGCCTTCTAGGTCAGCATCTGCCTTCACACTCAGAAACCAATTCACACAAACACTGGATTGCTCACCGGTGGTGAAGAAACATTTTGTGAACTTTGAAAGTAAAGACAGAACTTCAGGGTTTCAGTCCAGGCCCAAAATTTACGATGTTTTCTGTGCATCACAGTGTAAGGGTGTGTAAGCCACCCTTAATGGAAAAGCTTTGGTGGCATTCTAGTTAGCTTTGATTTAAAGCTTAATTTAGGTCCTGAAAAGGGTTAGTGCATCTTTACAGCCATCTTGTAATTCTCCAAGAGTCCTGCCATGAAGTTAGCCAAGTCCACATTTCAACACGGCAGGGTCACTTTCAGATCAAAGAGGTACTTAGACAACTACCAAAATCCACGGAGAAAAGGCTTACACCTTGTCCAAAACCATCACAAAACCAGAGACAGGCAATTCACGCCACTGCTCAAAGGAGACATAATGAAAATAACATGTGTCATATACACAGACATATATATATAGTCACTCATAATGTTAAATGAAAACTGAAATCTTAGGTTGAAAGTGGATCTAGCTAAATATTTAAAACCGAGTATTAGAGCTGAGAGAATAATTGGCAGCAAATAATTCACCCGGTGAATTTAGCTTCTTTTTCTGCTTGTGGAATGTCTGCATACAGATTGCCATTTCCTCAGATTTGATCATTACTTTAAATGAGTCTCAATTTTATAGTGTAATTCTTTCCCTGTATAGGTGGCTGGTGAAGAGTCTCCAGTGCTTTCCTGGCACATTATATCCAAAGTTTGCTCTGCAAGTGTTAGTGGGGAGCAGCTGCACACATAACACAGCACTGCTCTGACCCACAGTTTGATGTGCACATTCTGTGTGAACATTTGAGCATTCCAGCTCAGCACTTCAGTTTTACAAGCACTTGCATTGGTGAAAATTGGCTGCTAAAGTATCAGGAGAAAGCAGATAGTAAGCAGAAAGTATCGCTGAAAGATATTCCCTTTAAATATTAGCAAATCCTCAACAATAAACCAAAGGACCGAGGAAGGCTTTTCACCTCTCCTTAATATAAGCACTTCCAACAATAGCTCCTTATTAACTAAAAGTAGACAATACAGCGTTCCTGAAATCAAAACCCCAAGTATTTCTGCAGCTAGGATGGAGTAAGAGCACATAGCAGTACAGGCTGGGGGCCAACAGGACACAAAGCAGCCCTGCAGAGAAGCAGCTGGGGGCCTGGTGGAGGACATGAACTCAAGCCAGCAATGTCCCCTGCAGCCAAGGCAGCCAGCTGCATGCAGTGTAGCCAGCTGCACAACGGGCTGCATTTGCCAGGGCATTGTAGGTTGAGGGCAGTGATGGATCCCTTTCATTCAGCACTGATAAGACTGCACCTGGAGCATGGTGGTCCATTCTGTGCTCCCCTGTACTGAGAAGATACTCACACACTGGAGCAAGTACAGCAGCAGGCATTGATTAGGGAGCTGGAAACCATAAAATATGAAAACTGGGTTTTCTCAGTTTGAAGAAGAGGAAACAAAGGAGAGACATCACTGCTGTCTGTTGCTACCTAATAAGAAGGTACAAGGGACATACAGTGCGACTCTTGTTGGTGCACAGCGATGAGATGAGAGGTGACAGACACAAGTTCAAACTTGGGAAAATCTGCTGAGATATTAAGAAAAGCTTTTTTGCTACAAGAGTGGACTGTACTGGTGCACATTGTGCAGAGAAGCTGTGCAGTTTCTGTCCTGGGAGCTGAAAGCCCGACCAGACTCAGCCCTGAGCAGATCCAACCAGATGTGCTCAAAGCTGGAGGAAGGATGGATGGCCTCTGGAGGTCCCTTCCAACCTATGCATTTCTATGATCCCTTGATACTTCAGCAAATATTTTTTGCAGTGCTTGGAGCAAATGCAAAATATGTTTACATCCCTGATCTATACTTCTGTAAGGAATGAAAGAGTTTTATAGTAATTTCTGCCTATGGAGAGATTTTGAATATTAGTAACCCCCCTTCTAGAGCCGCATTAGTGGCCAGAGACCCTCTGGGTCAGATTCCCTGCAAGCATCTCAGCTCAGCACAGCTGACTTACAGCCATCCCGATTTACACCAGCCAAGAATTCCACACTCAATCTTGAGACTGAATAAATGAATGCGTTTCACAGTTAACATAACCTCAGATACAGTACAGCTATTTTTAAAGTCTCCAAAAATTGCTGTCTTTCCAGGTGTTGCACTATTGTAGAGACCTAAATGCACCTTCTGTGATCTCCGGCTTGCAGTATTATTATGTCTGATGCAAAATTATTAGGCACTGAAGTAAACTTCAGCTTTTAATGTCTAAATGTCATGCAAGTGGATGCTGGACTTGAAAGCCAGCAGAAAAGCCCTAGGCTACTTCAGAATTCAGATTCAAATTATTCAGTTATCTGTACTCCTCCTAGATATCTATAAATATCTAGACTCCACAGGGTGCTCAAGCAATTTCTGATGGTTTACCAGTCTGAAGCCACCTCCTCAACTGTAGGTTAGAGTTGTAACTCCTTGATATCGATGAAAAGGCAAGGGACTTAGTTATGAAGGTCATTTTTCAACTGAACAGTTAACTGGAGGGCACCACAGAATGAGTTTAGCTCTCTTTTGTCTCACAAATTTTGCAATCAAAGAATATAAACATGAGCAAAGCTGTTAAGGAGGCCTCGTCTTGCTGAATGCTCTAGAAAAAAAATAACTAACTTAATAAGGTAAAAAATTAGAACGTTTTCATTAACACAAGATGTTCTTTTTAATTAGGATTTTGCAAGCTAAGTCTCCTAATGAATGAAGGAATGAAACTTCAAAATGATTTGAATTGCTTATTTTTTTTCCTCTCGCTGAGAAGAACAAGTGTAACTTTCTCACAAAATAAATTCAGTTCATAACTGGAGACTCTAATTAACTGTTTCACGGACTGAGTTTCCATAGGTCTGTGAAAATGACTCACTGTGACACGGCCGTTCTCCCAGCTAAACCTCAGGAACGGCGAGCGCCATGAGGACAACACAGGGAGTACACAGGGTGCAATCCATGTCGGTGCCTTCTGCGCAGCGACTGCACACACCTGTGCTCTGTACCCAGGCCCCGAGCAGCACGGCACGAGCCAGCTCTGCAGCAGCCAGCAACATGCTCTGTGCCACCGACTGCTGAGGCCCAGCTGAGGTGGCTGGGTGCTTTTCAGAAACACAAATGCCTCTCCCCAAAGAGCACACATCCTGTAGCACAGTACAGCACAGCGCCGACTGCACAACCCTTTCTGTATTCCTTGTGCACTGGGCAGGGATTTTTTCATTTCATGCATCATCCATAACTTGCCGCAGTGATTCCAAAAATCTCTACCATGCTCACATGAATACGAATAATTTAAATTCACATTTTTGCTTTTGGAAATCTATCATCATAGAAGTCGGGCTCATAAAGCAATGGTATTTCTGAAATTTCTCACAGAATAATCAAGTAATGGCACTGCCCCACAAAACAGGCTGACTGCAACAGTGTCATCCAGACACTGTGAGCCATGGCTCCGTCTCACAAGGTCACCTGCACTTGTCAGTCTGTCACCTGCGCTGCTGTCCTCCCTCCTTCTTTGATGCTTCCTTTAAAGACTAATTTAATAAACAACTGAAAAAACAAAGGAACTGTTGCTCAGAGTACAGGAAGGCATCTTTTTTGCTGCCAGTGGCCAACTGAAGATGTTTCAGAAGAGCTACCCAAAGTGCTGCTATGGATAGCTGCAGACTAATGGGCGTGAGCGGATGGGCCTCCTTGGCCCCCAGCAGCAACCAAAGTTCTGGTCAAAGAACAAGATGATGCGCTTCTTAAATCCAATTGTGACTATGACTGTGTAACCCTCCCTGACCTCAGAGAAACTCATAGCTTTCAGACAAAGGGGAGCGCAGCATCACTTTGTAAAGGCCTCATCATTCCTGTATGTAAGGGCATACGAGCCCCCACGCACAGATGCTGCCCAGAGGCTGCTTCCTGATCTGGTGCTTCCCGGACCATGGCACTGAGAAGCTCCTGTGTCAGTCCTGTTGTGTGCACCTGGAAAGGCACAGTGCCTTTGCTGTCTCTGCATTGCCTTACTGCATGGAGGCTGTGCAACCAGAATTGGCCCCATTTTACACAATAAGCAACTCTACTTAGCACCTTCCTGGCTGAAAACATTCATAGAGCTAGCAGAATGCAAGCAGTTGATATTTTCCCAAGGGACGCACACGGTGCTGTCCCATCACCGCTCTGCTGGTGGAAGTGGTGGGGAATCCTGAGCACCACTGCAGCACCAGAGGTGCTCTGTCATTAAGCACACTGCCACCCCGCCAGCCAGGCACCAACACAGGGAGGCTGACCTAAAAATAGAAAGCGCTTAAGAAAAATGACCACTTCTTCAGAACAGCCAGTCTCTCCCTGAATCAATTTAAGCCCGAGCACATCAATGAGATAGAGCTTGACCTAAAGAGCTCCACAGAAATCAAGACCTAAGGTAAAGGTGTGCCAGTAATATGGGAGAAGATAAGTAGACGATGGGCCTGATCCAGAGGCCAGGAGGTCAGAGGCAAGCTTTAACGTTGATGTAGATGGGCACAAGAGCAGGCCATGCTCTAACAGCCACAGCTCTGGGGAGAGAAAGGAGGCGGTTACTCCTTACTGATGAGACACAAAAAAAAAGCAACCTTGATTTTCACTCTTGCTGGCCCACGCTGGATATTTTCTGCTGAAGCCTTTAAACTGACAAGGTTGTTCCACTGGCAAGGTATGAAAGTGCAAATGTTCTGTAATTCAATACCCTGTGCCTTGCCCCAAAGAGAAATAATACAATTCTCTCACAGAGAAAATAAAGGCAGTACTAAGATAGTGGTGTTAAACTAGCTTACTAAGCTCAAACGATGAAGAGAGAGAATTTCCAAGTCCCCCTGTTGGCTATAATATAATTGGCTTGTTAGGGAAATGTGTACACGTGGGAAAGAAACAAGAGATCACAAAACACAGTGTGACCCGCCAGACAGGAAGGATTCAGGCACACTGCTAGATAAGGGAGGTGGTGGTTGGACAGAAGGTCCATCTGCAAGCCCTGCTAGCCCGCATGCAGCTGGACCTGCCAAGGGCTGCTGATCCTCCATGTTTCACAGCAGCACTCATGCCCAGCCAAGAGTCTGCTGCTCCCTGCTCCTGGCTCAGGAGCTGCCCCTTTGTCTGAAAGTATTAGAGCAGCATTATATTGATTACTGCTTGATATTTGCAGGTCTACAAAGTGTCCAAGGAGACGTGGGAAAGTTTAGAGACTTTTAATTTGTTGTACCAAAGCTTTTCTGATGGTCCCAGAAGATTACACATTTATGAAGAAGGGCAGCAACAATAAAAGCTTATTGTTTGCACTCAGCCAAACTTCATGGATTTTTTAAGTATGACAAAAGAGAAAATGAGTTACACAGATTTTCAATAACTTGAACACCAATCTCTGCTGTCCAAAGGGAATTACTTCAGTGTTCTTTCTTTGTCTACCTTGGCCTGGCTTTAAGGGTTTATCCTTGTAAACGACATCAGTAGTTACAGTTAACAGGTCCAAAATGAAGCTGTGGGGCTGAGATCCCTCTTGTCCTCATGTGCTTGGTGCTCCAGGGAGAAAAACTAAAGATAGCAAGAAACTTTGTCAAGGTAGACTCACCGTGGAAGATAGGAGCAAGCAGTGCACACAGCCCTTCCCTTCGCTTCAATGACAAATCACCGGTACCAAGAGGATTCTCTCATCAGAGGGCAATGGCACAAAGTGAGATTAAGGCTGCAAGCCATTTTGCTTTTATGTGTTCAGCTCAAGAGCAAGGTCAAAGACGTAAGGTCTTAAAACTTTTAATTAAGTGACAGTGGAATTATTCATTCCCTCCTGGATTACATCGATGCAATCCAGCATGAAAACCGCTATGTGACATTTCCCTTGGCTTCCGCTCCCCATGGGTGGGGGGACACAGGAAATCGGTTTGCGGTACAAGCTTGCCACCACTATTGAAAGGGGTGCAAGGCATTTCTAAAACCTTCTGTGAAATAGCAGAAAAGCACTAAAGAATGGAAAAAGCAATAGGACTGCAATACAAGTTACCCTAGCTACAGATAAGTATATTGCAAACTGGGGATGTGGGATAAACACCAGGAAAGCACAGGTACTTTCTCTGAGAACCACACATGAGAACTCTCGTGGCACTGGTTCACAAAATGCCCCTTCCTCTGTCCCTGGTCGAAGACATCAAGCAGCACCTTTTTCAGCAATGCGACATAGGCAAGAGCACAGCCGGTGGCTCTGAGGGGTGAGGTAGCCCCAGACATGCAGCCAGGATATGGGGTGTAAAGAACACGGCCACGGTGAAAGTAAACTACAATGGGATTTTAAAAAAGAGCAGCATTTTGGCTTCTGAACCCTACGCTTGTTTTGTTTTGTTTATGCTCCTGTAAGTAAAATCAACAACTTATTTTTCCCCAATAAACTGAAATTTTGCAGACCATTAATCCATAATACGGACAAAAGCCTTTGGGTGCGCATGAAACACAATGAAAAATGGTCACTGTAGTTCTTCCAGGAAAGCTGGTACTTCACGTGAGCCATAAAGATTTTCCAGCGAGCAGCAGTACTCACGTTTCAGTGCAGACCCACAGTGAGTGTGTTAGCATGGTAGAGGGTAATGGCTCTGAATATCATTTATGCACACTTAACTACCATTTAGTTAATGTTTATGCAGCATTTTGAAAATGTGAAGTGCTATAAAAATGCCAGATGTTATTATTATTAATAATCCAAGTGATAAATAGGACTCAAAAATTCTATACTCTATCCTTGTCCTTCACGTCAAAGTGATGTTTGCGTGTACAGTAAGGACTGCAATTCGGTGAGTGTATGTTACTTAGAGTTCATGAGTTTTACACGTAAGGGAATAAAGGACTAACTTGTTTCCCCTTAAATTTACTGAGTGTTTCAAAAATATAAATGAAGATGGAAGATTACATTAAAATGCTACTTTTAAAAATGCTAGGTCAGAGCTCTGTTGTAACATTTAAAAGCCTATTCAGCAAGCCATGGAGGTCAACATGTTTTAATAAAATGTGTTTTCTTTTAAACGAATGTAAAAGAGGGCACAGAAAAGCACTCAGTGCCAGCAACGTACGGGAATCTGCTGCCTGCTGTTTCCACTGTGCCCACCACCACAACAGCCTGCTGTCCCTTACTTAGGACAGCGAAAGCCCCAGATCCATCCCTCCCCATAGCCTCATTCCATTCCTACCAACCACAGAGCTTGAAGTCACAGAAAGAATGATTCCTTCATTGATTGCCCTATTTCCCTAAACCACTTTTCTATTATTCACAGCTGAAGCACCACATCACAAGGCAGATATGAACCGCCCCATGGGTCCCCAAGGCTCCAAGATGTGGGTCCACCAAGAGTGCTTGCCATCACAGTGGATGACACTTACTGCATTAGACCTCGCCAGGGAATGTAATCTTTGAGACAAGGCCTGAGATCTCTCCTTTTATATTCACAAAGGAAACTTCTGCTGCTTTCAGAGAAGTGGCTATTATTTCAAGGGGGCAATTGGCTTGTGAAGGAGTACTAAGTAAGTACAGGGGATTTTTTTTTATTTTTATTTTTTACATGGGTTTTTCTCAGGTTTGGAGTGCCCTTTGCAATCACAGTGGCTTCACCACCGAGACTGAATATAAAACTACTTCTGAAAGAAAAAACATCTGCCATTCACCTTACTGGGTAACCAAAAGGAAAAACAGTTCTCTAAAACAATATCTTTGAAATATCTTCACTCGCTTCATCAAACTAGATTTTCCAGAGAGTTCAGCTCCCATTCCAGCCTTCTGTTGAAGTGTTTGGATGCTGAGCTCTTGGACATTTGGTCCAGCCCTTAAGATTGGGGACACAGGTAGAGAACACGTGGCTAAATCCAAGTCTTTGAAGGCTTTCTCCAAGACTTTAAAGAAAACTATCTTAGTTTAAAAAAGGAAAAGGAGAAAAAAAATCCCACAGAGACTGCCTGATCTTCTACTTGCTCACACTGATATAAATCAAGAATAACCCCATGGACTTTGTAGGACTTACACAAGTATAAAAGTACTAGAAATGAAAGGTTCACATTTCTCAACTTCAGCAGTTGGCTCGATTTTCTTTAAATAGCTTCATTAATAAATACCTTTTTAAAAGAAAGGGAAAAAGCACTCTCCCTCCCCCAGTACTAATTGCTAGCGCTCAGATTTAATCTTCAGCATTTATTGTGCTTCACCAAATCCCTAATAATCACCCCAGAAGACTCCTTAACATTGTTGTATAATGGGAAACAAGGGCAGGGCATTACTTTTTCATGTACAAAGATGTTTCATCAGGAGGCCGGATTTCTTCTATGCAGCTAAAGTACATAGAGCCTGACACTTTTAATTTCTTCTGTAATTGTGTCACGAGAGGGGTTTATGTCACTGTGCCTCTTTGCTGAATTCCAGGAGGCTCAATGCTATTCCCATGGTCATCGCCTCCTGCCTCCACTTTAAAATAATGAAGATTTGGGCTGAAATAAATTTGAAGATATCAAATAAGGACCCCTTGAGTTTCAGGGAAAGAAAATAAAGCAGCTTTTATTAAACTTGTTATGAGACCTTTCATGACCACTATTCTCGCTGTTCTCTTTGCTCAAAGCCTTTAGAGAATGGTCTCACTTTAGCCTAAACTCAGCTCTTTCTCGGCTCTCTAAGCCTCTGTAAAATTGAAGGACATTCACTCCAACACACATCTTTAATAACTCAGTATGATTTAAACTTTCAATCTGCATTCCTGATTTCTGTAATAATTGAAAGGAATGCATTAGCAGCAGAAAAAAACCCCACTTTTGCTTCATAAACTTTACCTTCATTGCCTCAGATTTTCAGTAGTTCTCAATATGTAAGTTTAATGGCGTGACCCTAACAAGAAACGATCAGCAAATGAAACGAACCAGTGTGTAGCTGCTCCACACGGCTACAAGTGTCAGCTGTGGCCTGCCTGCCATTAATTTTATTGTAACTCATTTCTTCAGGTTGAGTACAGCACGATTTAATGTTCCCATTCTCCCATTCCTGTTCTGCATGACAAATTGTTTTAATAAACATAAACCGGGTAATAATAAAGTAATAATAAGCCTAGCACTCACCTTATATCACTGCAGTTAAATTCTCCCATAAGCCAGCACTGGTTACAATGACAATTACAATCGAACCAATCCGCAGCCAGGCAAGCACAATGGACAGATTTAATATAGTTTGTAAATATGATTAGTGTGCTGTCATGTTATTGCAGCCTGGTATTTACATTTCTCTCTGGGGTTATTCACTACACCAAATCAACATTAAATAGTGCTCCCTTCCTTTCCTCTTAAATCAAATATACCTTTCTTTGTGTTCCACTCAGAAGTTAATGAAGAAAATGGCACTGATTGTTAATATTCGGGGATCAATCAGTGCTTTACATATTTATTGTTTGAGCAGATGTCTGTCTGTCTGCATAACCCTGGATGATTTCTTTTGAAATTCATAATCTCCCCGCTACCACCTCCCCCTCCACGCACACCCTTTAACATCAACACTCGTCTGCTTACTCTCTTATGAAAAATGTTCAAATAATGAATGGCTGTTGTTTACAGAAGTAATTTCATGCTACATTTCCATTATTGCCTGGATTTGTTTAGCTTCTCAAGCTTCCCCATTTCCCTGCAATGAACTTTTAAGGAAATATAACCAGCTTTCACTGTTTATGCCATTATGCTTATAATGGAAGCCGCTCTCATTTGTGACATATTGCAACACTTCATAACTGTGTGCAAATAAGCATCCTTAAACTTGTTAAGGTCAATTAATCACCGCACAAAAGCTTTTTTAGCCAAGACTTCCAGCAGCATAAATCCCACCGCGCAGCAGGGCAGTGCCAGGGCTCCAGGATGCAGCACAGCTGCAGGTGCTGCCTACAGGTGCCACAGGCCTTCTCTCCATTTTATCAGTCCCTGACCAGACAGCGAGGGCTGAGACCCGCAGCCCAAGGGGGACAGGACCGCTGGACCTTAGTGAGGAGTCCCACCACTTGAACGATTTGACAGCACCATTCAGAGAGCTGGGCGTGCCAACGGCCCAGCAAGCGCCAGGCCTCACAGTGATGGCAGGAAGGGCTGTCACTGATCAGCCGTGCACACAGAGACTCACGGCTGCCTTCTGCAGCTGGGAGGGAGTGCTCGCGTTGTTTGTATTTATGCTTCCATTTTCAACAAACAGCTTCTCATCTCCCGCGCTTTGGATTGAATCAAGGCCTATGTTTGAAATTTAAGATATGCCTTAATCAGACTGAATAGCTTTTCTGGGTGCCCCAGGCTTGCCAATGTCATGGTGCCTTGATGCATGTAAAATAAGTCTGGGCTGTGTCTCTGGACCTCGCCTCATGGTTTTAAAACAACGGCAGTAAACCATCACTGCCACCTGAAAACAACTGTAACAGCAAATTTCAGGGAAACCTTTAATACTAAAGGAAAATCAGAGCACCTGTGGGGTGCTCCATTGCACGAGCACGCACTGTTTCAGTGCTGAAAAGCATGTTTTGTACCGATTTTTTCATACAGTTGGAGTACAAAGAGGTGCCCTATGTGAGAAGTCAAGCTCCTGATCAAGTCCAAAACACATGACAAGGCCACCAATCAGGTACCTGTCATAACTGAAAAGCTGACACATGCTTTGTCATTTACTGTTTGTGACTTTCCTACAATAATGTTGATGTTCATGGAATCATAGAATCACGGAATGGCCTAGTTGAAAAGGACCACAACAATCATCCAGTTTCAAACCCCCCTGCTATGTGCAGGGTCGCCAACCACCAGAGTCACATACAGCCTGGCCTGGAATGCCTCCAGGGATGGGGCATCCACAACCTCCTTGGGCAACCTGTTCCAGTGCCTCACCATCCTCTGTGTGAAAAAGTTAAGAGCAGGAGACATGATGTTAAGAAAGCACTGGCAGCCAGTCAGAGAGCGCAGGTATTTGGAGGGGATGTAGGCAATCTGGAGACAAAACAGGATGTTTTGAAGACCTAGCTCTAGTTGCGGCTTTATTGAAAATGATAGATTTAAGAGTGTGACTCATACAGTTACCCAGGGGGCATGGATCTGACTTACTAATATTATTTACTTAAAAGAGTCAAATGCCACGGCAAAATATTTCTGCTAAAATGTGTGCACAGAATTTTCCTTTCAGAGCTCGGCAAGGTGACAGCTGGAGAGGGGTGTCTGTGCACGTGTGGAAAAAAGAGGGGAAGAAGCAGGGTGTTACTAAACACAAGATCACAGTCCTCGAAACATCCTACTGAGATCAGAAGAATTGTGAAGCATACCGAGGTGGTACTCCAGCTATTCATTAACTGCCTGTATCAGCCAGCCCGGAGATTAGAGCTTAATGCAATGGTGAAGTAAGTGTCCATATCACAGTGGCCATGGAGGAATAGCAAGATGTAATGAAACTGAATAGCTAGCCATTGAAAGTTGAAAAATATATTGATTTTTCAGTGCTTGATCACCCAGGAGGCTTTATCAGGTATGAATACTTGGGAACCATCTGCTAACTCTGTAATGGTATTTTAGGATTTGTGACAGACACCAGCAAAAATAAAACTGTGTGTTAGAAAATAACACAAAGTGAAGTCTGCTTCTCTGGCAATACGTTCCACTGCTCCACATCTGGTTTTCTCATTCCTGCCTTTTAATTGTTTTCAAATTAGGTATACTTAATGTGCGAATACAAATTAAAATTAGCACGGAATTCAATTTCTCCCCACCTTTCATACCAAAGAGAGCTGAGACATCTGAGTAGCATTTATCTTTACATCAGATTGTATTACTTCTGTGGTGAAGATTCTTCTTCTCCCCAAAGGAAGTCAGCAGGCCCCCCGTTATTGTGTTTAGCTATTGAACCTCATTGTCAACATTTCTTAGCATTCATTTGTGAAAGTCACAGAACAAAAACGAACAGGAACAGGCTTGGAGGCACAATATCTACATATTGTCTGATGTAAATAACACTCCTAGACATGATTGGCATTCTCCAAACAACAATCATTGTTATTGAAATGTGCCTCTATTCCCCTTGTTTTAATACTGAGAATGATTATGAAATCTCTTTGGGTACAATAAATCAGCTGAAGGATGTAATAACATGTTTCAGCTGTTGGAATGGATGTTTGATTACAGCTCTGAGGGCTTTTTCCTCATCTTGTTTCTAGTTTAATTCTTAAACCATTCTGTGATTTTTAAAAAATATATATTCCACACATCAAATACTCATTCTTGTTTACAGGCTGTGGGTAGCCAAGCAGGAATCAAGTTGCATTTTAACAATGCAGAGAAAATATTTTTCTATTACAGTTTTGGTTAAAATGGTAAGTTAAACTGTCATTTGAAATTATATTCAGTAAACACTTAATTTTAGCACCTATGTAAAAATAGGAAAGATAAAATAAGGCGGAAAAAGGAATGAATGAGAGAAGAAAGGAGATTTTGGCCAGACCACAATTGATTTCCAGACAAAAAAGGAACCCGCCTTTTCTCCCCCAGTGACCCTGCGTGCCTCTGTGTGAGTACATGGCAGTAGGATAATTAATTTGCCCCAGCACGCTCAAGTGTAAATGGGGGGAAATTAATTCCCGCCTGATTTTGCACTGTACAGCAACACACAAAGCTGAGGGAAATCAGCAAAAGCAGAGAATCTGCAAGGCAAGACAGCTGGACAGAGCTTCTGAAGGGTCTGTGTGCCCGCTAGAGCAAAGGCAGCACAGCTTCCCTGCTTCGCTCTCCCAGAAAAGACTCCAGTAAATTATTTCTTTGCTTTATGTCTTTGGGGAAGGAAAAATAACTAAGGGAAACAAAAAGATTAGCATGTGGGTTTTCGTTGCTGTCCCAAGGGGCAGGCCCAATGTGGACGGGTAAGCCACAGCACCCGCGAGAGCGTTCCTTGATGTTCTCCCAAAGTCTGCAAGGCCAAAGAGGCCACTTACATTCAAGGCTGGCGGTGGGAAAATTCAGAGAAATTTGGGACTTCCTGAAGTCTTTAGAACTGCTCAGTGATGTGTTGCCAACATTTCAACAAGAGGCTCCTGAGAGAATTCCCCCCTTGGCCTGTGATAAACCCAGTGCCCCAACAGTGTGTTTGCTTGCCAAGAGGAGGGGTGAGGGATGAGAAAACCATTCAAGCATTTTCCTCTTTAAATGAAAACACTTTCTCATCATCGTAATCAAGAAAAGAGGCTATCCTACTGGGAGAGCAATCTTACACCATCCATGTGGGTAGAGACGCGTATGCTCCATCTCCCTGCCAGCAATAGAATCTGCATTGCACTGAAGAAATCAAACTGTGGATGGTGAGAAGGCTGCCCAGGGATGAGCATGCAGGCTCCCACCATTTTCCCTTGGGGGTCCAGCAACACTCCTCAAAACCTAGGCAGCACTCAGGGATGGTGATTAGGGACAACTCCAAGACAGCACTCCAGAGCAGGGCCCTGAGGCCTGACCCACAGCGCGCTGCCATCAGATCCACACTGAAGAACTGAAGAGCACATGCTGGCAGCCCTGCTATTGCCCACGCAGTGATAAGGAGGGATCCTGCCCCATGCACTCATACCCACACAGTGGCCTCTGCTCTGCAGACGGGTGGGTGTTCAGCTCAACACAAAGAACTCGTGTTGCCAAAGCCACCAACACAACCAAGACTCTTTCTGTCGCTCAGTAGCATTACAGAACACCTTCAAACAGGTACACGTTGGTTGATTTGCTCCCCTCTTTTTGACCTTTATTCAAGAGGAAAGCTGCCAACTGCACAAAAGCCTGCCAACTCCAAGAAGCTTAATTGTGCAGATTACAGTCTGTTTGTAACACAGATTATTAAAAGCACACTTGGACCCTTCACATCCCTCTGTTTGATGCAGTAGTTAGTTCTGCGCTAGATAAAGGAGGTTTGGTTGAATCCCGTACTCGCAGCCCTGGGGTGCCTGGGCCTCCCCTACTCCCAGCTTTGCTAGCTACTGCCTCTGTACAGAAATAACCAAGTCACCAGGCCAGAAGCACGTTGTGACCACAGCCTACCCACACCCTGCTCTTGTATGGGATTCTTAAAATGAAGAGAGAAAAAAAAAATAATAACCTCAAAATACGCTTTTCTTATTGTATATATTCTGTCATGACTGTTCTGAAAGGAGGTCAGTCATGAGAGGTGACAGATCCCCAGGGATCTGTCTTGGGACTAGTATTCTTTAACACCTTTATCAGTAACGTAGATGATGGGATTGAGTGCATCCTCAGCAAGTTTGCTAATGACACCCAGCTGAGTTGTGGAGCTGAGATCATAGAAGGAAGGGACGCCATCCGAATGGACCGGAACATGCTTGAGAACTGGGCATGTGAGAACCAAGTACAGGGTGATGCATTTGGGTCGAGACAGTTCCAGACATGCGTACAGACTGGGAGAACTCCTTTTGAGCAGTCCAGAGGAGAAGAAATTGGGCATTGTGGTGGAAGAAAAGCTGGGTATGAACCAGCAGTTTGCTCTTACAGCCTGGAAGGTCAACAGTGTCCTGGGTTGCATCAACAGAGAGATGGCCAACAGGGAGAAGATGGGATTGTCTGTGGGAAATTTCAGGCTCTTACTCTGCATCTTCACTCTTCAGTTTCCTGCTCCTGAGCATTACTGCCATTAAAAAACAAGGAACTTTCCTTTCCACGCTCTCCAATGTGGAATGTTTTCCCCACACTTGCTACATCCTGCTCTTTGCACTGCCCACCCACTCCTCTCCTTGCCTCCAGAAATCAGAAGGTTGCCCAGCCTCCCAGTGTTTATGTGCTCCTGGCTGTTTGATATCAATATCTTTCTGCCATAATCAGAGCACAACATGAGAATAAGTACAGAATATATTTTTAATTTGAACACACACTTGTAGCTGTGCGCCAATTCCTTGCTGCTATACTGTTGATGAGGAACAAATTGAAGTAAGCTACAAACTAATTTCCTAAATGTGTTTTTTTCTCCAATGGTAAGGAAGCGATGAGTTTTAGATGAGAAAGAACATTTATCTGCAGTTCAATGAACTGAAACCTCCAAAACAAAACTCTTACAGGCATCAGAAGTATTCAAGAGTGACGCTAAAGTATAAGTCTCCTCAAATTTCATGATGAAACTAAATGGAGTCAGCAAATCGAAAGGATGACAAGGACAGAGGAAAACAGGACATACCTGAACTACTGTGATAAACAAAATCAGCAGCGTCTTGTCTTAACAAAACACTGCTGTTCCTGCAATACATACCATAAGCTGTCCTACCTCTTTTATGATACTTCAGCAAAACTGTGCATAAGCAATAGCTCCTGCACATCCAGCTCTCCCATCAGATGGCACCCTCTCACATTTGGTGTGCCTGTGGTTCACTCAGTGAAAAACCAGGACGGCATCAGCAGTGATTAATTCTCTTGCTGTGCTGAACTTAGCTCTCCTGCTATGAGACACAAATGAACTTGTCCTGGACACTCATTTAAGAAAATTAACTCCTACAAATGTGATTTCCAACCACAAAGAGTGCTACAGCCATCAAGAGCCCAGGAAGCCTTGCTACTAGAAAACCAGGTTGCAACATTTGTAAGCTAGCTGCAGTGCAGGAGCCCTCGGCCAGGCAGCTAGCCCTGTGCCTGCATGCCATGCCAACTCACCAGCAAGTACAGTCAGGGAGATCTGGGCTAGGTGCTGCAAGTTGCAGAGTGCTGGTTACTCCTTAACTCTGGTGGACACCTTACACAGATACAACACCACCTGCCTTTCTGGGTAGGTGATTTGTCTAAGTTCTTACCTCTGTAATACCGAAAAGAGGCCTCTGTGAATCATCCTGCTAAGAGGGCAGGATGGGTCAGTCTCACAGAAGCAAGAATGAGGTGATGTAGAACTTCAAGTGCACATCAAATCAACCTCTCTTTAACCACCTCTTGACATCAACAAGAAGAAGCTGTTCTCTTCCTGCCATGCTTAGCACACCAGCAAACCAGCTGCAGTGAGGCCTCCACACACGTTGAGTCCTGTCCCCAGTAAAGTAAGCCAGTCCTCTCTTCCCAAAGCACTGTCTTCCAATGGCTGCATCACAAGGCACCAGAGTTCTCAGGCAATTATTTAGTTGTGACATTTGTGGAGTCCTTGAACTGCATGTACTGCTGAGCTCACACAGAGGTGGTGCAGTTACTGTCAGTGCAGAACATGCTGAGAAGACCATCGTCGTTACCCATGAAATCACAACTAAGAATTTCAAAATAAATTGCCTGAAATCACCGTCTGCAAGAGAATATTTTTTCCAAGCTTTCTTGTAGAGTATCAGCATTTTGGAAAGATATTTTAAACAACATATTTCTAAATCAAAGGAGAGAATGTTAATCCCCACTGATAGCGGATCAGTAATTTTCATGCACAAGTGATACACCAGTGGTAAAAAGAGCTCCTAGAAAACAAGTTTTCCAAGTGCCTCCCTATTTCACATATAAATAAACATTTTTTTTTCTTTAAAATATGCAGTAGTGCTGATTTTGATTTTTTTGCAAAAAATTCTAGATTAATTGCCAGATCTTGAAAGCAAACTAGAGCGAAAAGTACTTTAAAAATCCTGGAAGCATTCATAAACTAAAAATTAGAGGACTTTGAGCAGTATGTGAAGCAGTTGAAGGAGGTGAGGAAGCCATGCTGCAGCAACACCACAGCCATCAGGTAGGCAAGAGCAACAACAACAAAGCAAACCAATGTGATGTAATGCAGCACCACCTTCCCCCAAAGCCTTGGTGAAGGTCATGTTTAAACTCAGTTTGCAGCTAAGATGTACCACCAAAACATTAACAATTTCTAAAAATCACGTGATTTGTAAGCTATCCTGTATTCCATAGCATAGTGCTTTCCCTGTTCTGATTAGCGGCAAATCCACCATCCCTCTCTTTAAGAAGTTTGCTAACAGGAATAGCCTTCTACTGAATAAAGCAGACACTCTTCTGCATAAATACAGACTGAAACTAAGTAATGGACATTATGCCATGCAGGTCAGATACATTAAACTTAATAGGACATCTCAAAGTTTTTGCAGAACAAAAGGTTCTATGAGAATAAACCCTCTAAAGTACATAGTCTGCCTAAAATTTAGAGCAGCATCTGCAATAAATGTATGCATGTGCTTGAATATGATGTCTGATCAGGTTTTCTTCTTATATTCTACAGGAGATACTGAGAAAATTATTTATTTTTTGCCATTCTTGACTGGTTTTAATTGCATGTTCTTTATTACCATTCAGAAAGATAAATTAATTTTAGCCCGCAAACTCTTACATTAGTGTTTCTCCCCATATTCTTCCCTTTATCTTATAGATTAAAATTGTATTCCATTTTTTATATACAATTCATTTTCTGCATGTATGAAGAAAGCACATATTCCCCAAGTATTTAGGTTGTGTAAGCTGTGAATAAAGATTTAAATATTTGGAGTGTTTCTTCAAAATCCAATGCATGGTTTAGAAGTACTTTTTAAAAATCAGTTTTCAAGTTTTTCAGCATCTTCTTTCCTGGTTGTTTAATTTTTGGCCAGATATTCATTGGGAAAGTCTTGAAACTACTTGCCTACCACTTTTTAAGAAATTGGCTTTCTAATTATTAAAAAAAAAATGTTTGCCTAGTCTTTTCCATCACAGATAATGTTTTCTTTATTTACTGTATCTACAATTCAAATGGTTTTGCTCTATGAAATTAATTGGCATAACCATTAGCATCCTCTAACAAAGATGGCTGCTGGTTGCTTCCTATTGTATCTAAATAAAATGGACTTCATTAAGACAAAAATATTGATAATGTTGTTCTCTCTTGCTTTACAATTAGCTACTTGCTTAATTAGGAAATTTCTCGAGATGAGGGATGTGTAATCCAAAAGCACTGGGAGCCAGGGTTTGTTCTACACCTGCGCAGTGCCTCTCCCTCCTGCCACAGAGGGTCTGGCTCTGGTGATGTGTCACTGCTGAAATCTTAGCTCAGTTTGGAGGAGATGGGGCTGCAGGGCTGGGTGCAACCTCCCCTTGGTGGTCCACACAAGGACCATTTCCCTTTCTGGCTATGCCTTGTTCAGTACGGGCAAGTGCTTATGAGAAAGAGCTTGTTCCTAAAGATCACAGCAGCACCTAAGCTAACAACAGAGAGAAAATCCAGAGGCACAAAACATCACTGCCTCCATTGCAGAGTCCACGGTGGGACAAAAGAACAGCCTCTTAACCTACCCTGTCTACAGATATCCAAGGCACTTCACATTTTGATTAGCCACATCTATGCACAACAGAGAAAGTTGGAGTGTTATTTCTATAATTATTTTATTCCTTTTCTCTCCATTTTCCAGCCTTCCCCACCCCTGGGCTCTTTAAAGAATGACTCCCAGGAGTGTTCATTCAAGTGGACTGAAAACATTGCCAGTGGGAGCTAACTTCCACAGCACAGGTTGCTGTCACCGATGACCTATTCAGCAGAGGTTGCACCAACCAGGCTTTGTTTTCTGCACCACTAAACAAAGTGACAGAGGGTTCAGTCCTTCAGCAGGAATTCTGAGAATTAAAGGAAGCACAAAGGGAGCAGACAGCAGGGTTGAAATATTTAGTGGGAAAAGGAGAGATGGTCAATAAGAGGGGATGGAGTTTGGATCAAAAGGGACTGATTGACAATAGGACACAAGCTATCCCACTGGTCAAGATGACAAAACGCTGTGCTCCTGAAGCTGTCCCCTTCAGTGTCATAGGGAAGAATCCAGAGCAAGAAGAAATGGCAAGCTAGCAACTCAATGTATAAGCAATATGCAACAGGGAAAAAAACATAAAGGGTAAAATTCTGTGGCACTTGCAACAAGCTGAGACCATGATCTCAGTGAATCAAACAAAAGAAATTTTTAGAGAAGGTATCTATTGGAAAGAAAGAAAGAAAGAAAGAAAGAAAGAAAGAAAGAAAGAAAGAATAATAAGGAGGAATGGAATATTGGTTAAAGCCTTCTTGTGAGACCTGGGAGAGCAGCATTTCAAGACTGCCATGTATTTCCCATGAGACCATAAGTGTGGCACTTTATCTCTTTGCAGTCGAGTCCTCAGCAGTGAGTAAATAAATACTCAGGGAGAGGATATGACGTATTTTGGGAGGGGACAGTGCCTGGCATGCTGGAGCATACCTCATTCACATAACTGAAAGAAGTTTGGTGAAATAAACTTTTCTGAAAAATTCCCTATCTTGAATTTTTTCCATTTTGCAGAATTTAAATGGGATATGTTTCTTCAGATGTTTTCAAAGCATTGAATTTCCAATCACAGCTTTCTATCATTTTCTACTTTTAAGCCACTGAATACAGATATCTGACTAGAGCGCTGTGAATACAGATGTCTGAATGTTATCCTGAGATTTTTCCCACTTCTCTTTTTGTGTTTCTTATGTTACCTTTTGCTCCCGTGCCATGTTCCCCCTTCCTTCTGGAGTAGAGAGAAAGAGTATAACTATAAAGCCACTGACTTTCCGAAACTTGGGGAAAAAATGAAGCTAAAGACATTAATGACATCTGAGAAATTTAATTTCCTTATTTTTAAGGGGTTTGGAACATTTTCAGGAAAAGGAGATTTTTTCCTCCTTTCTTCTTTCATGCAGTCCAATTTTATTTAAATATTTTTCCCTCGTCAACAGTTGTAGAAAGAAAAGCAGCCCAAAAGACTAAAGCAGCTAGAGAAAAGGATATTAGAAGACCCTCCCCTACATCTCTGTAACATTTTTTCTTTGAAAATTTGAAAATGTTACTCTCACTTCCAACACAAATCAGGAGCTTCCAGCTCAACTCTGCTCTCAGTGACCATCCTCGCTCACAGCAGGGAGGTTTCTGGATCTTGCCAGCAGCCTCCTGCACCAGCCCTGGGGGAACAAACGCTGTTCAACTACAAAGCACTGCTCTCTTCTGCCACGGTAGCAAAAGAAGGTGGCATCCTTGTGCCCGAGCACATCTCTGGGCATTCACAGATGTGCAGAGATGGCATGAAGACTGCTGCCCCACGGATGAGCTGATTTTGCCAAACCAAGTGCCTAAAAACTACCTGAGCTGTTGCGAACCGTGATGGTTCTGCAAAAAGTGGTTCCTGAATCAGTGTGCAGAGTTAAACACTGGCCACCCAGTCACTGCCTCACAAGTAACAAAATAATTCAAACAGGTCATGCTAGTGACTCAGAAACAGGGAATTCTTGCTTCTGGCCACAGAGAGGAATATTTCCAGTCTCCGTTTAGAACTGGTCATCATTATTAAATGCACACATGGATGGGCTTCTTGGACGTGATATAAATGACTTAAAGCTGCGATTCAAATAGGTCTATAAAGTGCTCCCGTGATGTTCCTCTCCCTTTCTTCCCCCCCTTTTTTGAAACTGTCTCTGCTCCACCGTTCTTTGTAGAGATAAGCCCTTGAAAATCACCCTTCTTAAGGTGTAAACTTGATGACTGTATATTACAGTTAAACATTTGATTTGTTATAGACTAGAAAAACAGAGAACTTGAAATCTCTTCATGGTGTATTAAATGTCATACAATTATAATACAATCCTGCTCTAGCAGCTTCAGTCCCAGACAAAATCAGTCTCAAATTTCCAGCAAACATCCCTGCAGTGTTTCTGCTTCCCTGGGAAATCAGAGTATCTAAAGCTGACTTTAAGGATGTCCTGAACGCCCACCTTAAAAACGTGTTCCTCAGCACAGCCACAGCTCTTGTGGGGTCCTCCAACTGAAACCATGCTTTTTATTTCACAGCTGTTTTGGGGCATCACATATTTCTGGCTTCAGAGACTTAAAAAGCAGGCAGCCATACTCTGTTCGGCTGAGACCACAGCCTGAATGTCATTTTGTAGCGCTCCACACACCAAAATAAAATAACATAGAGTAATACAGAAAGGAAAAATCTACATCCTCACAATACAAACTAATCTTCAGGCTTCCCATCAAGCGAAACATATTGACAAGTGACAATAGGCAATTAATAGATTAATGAGCATAGCTCTTATCTGTCTACATTATGAGTTTATCTGGTTGTAACAGGATGAACACAACACGGGCCTGTGCTCACAGGAGTGCTGTCCCAATAGGAATGAGATCATTGCAGCAAGATACGAATGCAGGATTCTGATTACCAGGTATCACTCAATGGAACGTGCTCCCCCCCCTCTCCCCCATGCTATATTCTATACATTTTTAAATTATTCAAGGGCAAAGAACAGAATATAATTTACTAGAGAGAGAATTAGAGGAAAAGGTTTTACGAAAGCAGGAGAGATTAGGTTTTGATCCAGGGTTAAGAAGACTGCCTCTGGCACATGGAGTGTCTGTCAAGATAGATGATGGAACGCGAAAAAACCCTTCCACCTAAAACTGAGTCTAAACCTGGTGATGTCTGCAGTGCCAAACAAAAAATTAGCTTTGAAAATGCACTTATAACCCAGTCAAAATCCAGACGTACAAAGTAGTTTTTCAGCAGGTCTAACTGTGAAACGCGGTGCAAGTGATTCTGATCGGGGCAGGCTCCTACACAGCATGGACAAATTTAATCTGCAGAACTATGAGGAGCTCTGTGTTTTGAATGGAACCCGAGGGAAGGAAGGCTTCCCAGGTGACAGGGTAGGGAAGGCGAACAAGGCATGAATCTGGACAGCCAGAACAGCAGTATCTCGCTTGTGTCCAGACGCTTCTCCTTGCTCCCTGCTGCTCTGCCTGCAGCTCTGTGCTTGCACCTGCCCCACTGCTACTGCAGGAGGAAGCTAGCTTGGCTGTGTTCATGCACAGAGCCACGTCCTGTCCGCTTTTGTTCGTGTGCGTAATATCTAAGTTGTCTCGACGGGGCTACTTGTACAAGTAAAGTGAATTTGCCCTTGATAGCATTATAAAGTTTCAAAATAAATATTGTGATGTTTTGTGGGCAGGCAAACACAATCTGCAATTTGCCGTGTGGAAATTGTTGTTCTGCTCCAGAATTATGCAGGCTTTCATAATGACTAATGACATGAGACAAATGCAGCATGACAGTTGCATGTTGATCATTCTATATAATTTTGTTCGTAGGCCATTTATTGGGTTTCTTTCTGAGCCCAGCGCAGCAAGAAGAAAAATAGCAGTACTGAAAACTTTGGATCAGACTTGACATTATTCCATTTTAACGTGCTGCACAAGAACCAAGGAATCTGCTGTGCTTTTGGAGCAAGCCTGCCCACGGGAGCAGAGCGGTAAGGCCAGCAGTCTGGGAACCTTGCTGCCAGCTGCAGCTCCTTGCCCCTGTGGCTGTCCCCACTCCCCAAAATCTTGGGGGTACTGGGGATTGTCATGCCATGGCCTCAGAATGGCTGGATCCAGCAGTGGAGGACAGAAAGCCACAGGCAGGAGCACTGTCACTGCTGAGGCAAAATGCACTCGAAGCAGCTCACTCAATGCCCTGGCCCTTGGTTGCATTCAGCAGCTGCCATGCTCAGGCAGCAGGAGGGGGCTCGGAGCTCCCACAAGCGGTGGTTCAGGTGCAGAAGGAACTATGTGAGCACAGAGACATGTGGTGTTATCATACAATGCTCTGGAAGGGAATTCAGTTTGGGTCTCATTTTTAAGAGCTAATATTCTTTTATCCAATCAAATGGTAAACAGCATTGGTAAATCAAGTTTTGATGGCATATGTATTTGCAAACAAAACTTTATATTCAACCTTTTCTGAGATGATCCCACAAATGTGTGTTGATATCCTCTGTGGTCACATTCTTTAAGGGCCCAGAAAATAGAAGAGCCTTTTGTGCGCCACTTTAAATAGCGTACGGGAACTTCCACATTTCCTAATTGAAAGGGACCTTCAAGGCATGCAGTGGAAAGCAGCCTTGGAAAATCAGCGTAGAGGAAGACAGAATGTTTTCCAAATGCTGATATTATTATGTTCCCGGGTATTCTGTTCCACAGGAATCCACACTGAATCTGCACTTCTGAGAGCTACAACGCATCCTTCAGAGCCGCCCCTCAGCAAGGTGCTCTGCCTCAGGGATGAGGCACTCACGGGTGCCCCAAAGAAGGGGTGCACCCAGCATGACAGAAAGACTGAGGCACAGCTGCTCTCTTCCATCTCCCTCTGGCACCCGCAGCTACCACTTTAAGCTGGGTATCTCAACACCAGTGTGGTCTAATGGCACCATCCCTCCTCTTCCCTGAGCAGAATGCCCCAGTGCCCTGCAGGGCACCACAAAAACACCCGCATGACCTTTGGCAGAACTGGGGCAGACAGCTCACACCACTGATGGGAGTAGAGCTGATAACAGACAGCTGCCCGGGCTGCCGTAAAATGGCGTTGTTCCACCGAGGTCTGTGAAAGCAGCAACATTTCATATTACCTGAAAATATCCAGACACAATTGCTTCTCACTTTCATATTATATCGAATGCTTAAGAGATGTATATATTTACAACCTTAAACATTTTTGTGTGGTGGAGTTAATGAAGCCAAGCTTAGATCTGTGGACACATCTACCACGCTTTAGTCAGAATACCGGGGAAAATCAGCTAAATTAAACACCAGGAGCCACTACCCAAACCAGACAGATAGCAAGGCATTTTAAGCATTTTAAGCAGCAGCTGAACCACACAGCTACACCTTCAAATCTGATACTGCACCTGAAACAGGCAGGACAAGGATTTCAGACACACTTAAGCATGAGCTGGAGGGGAAAAAACAAAACCCAAAATACCAGGCAGGAGTAGATAAAAGCATTGGCTCAGGGGTGCTTTAGACCTGATAGCAAATACATTAACCACGGCAGAGTCTTCCCTACGCTTAGGAAACGTAACGGGACTTTGTACCTTCTTTGCAAATAAATAGGACTGCACTAAAGGAAGAATTGATTTTGCTATTAATTCCTCCTTTCACTATTGATCTCTGCTCCTCCCCGCCACTACATCTGGAAAACCGGCTAGCAACTCCACTCGAAAGGAGAGTGCAACACAAAGGAATCAAATGCCGGTTGAAAAGAGCCGTGCGCACACCCTCTCACCATCAAAGCACGGCCCTCTTCTCTCAACCTCTTTGGCCCTCTGCTTCGGTCTGTAAAATGGAAATAGCATTCCAGAAGAGAGCGAGAGGCACAGATCGTGAGCTCAGTCGCTGAACTCTGGAAGAGCAGGCTGCCCTCCTGGCCTTCAGCATTTTGATGTCTGCAATACCTCCCTGTATGGCAAGTGCTGCCTACGTGGGGAATATCTGTTTTAGTTCTACAGTAGCAGCTACTTTCGCTTAAAATATTTGTGGAAAAACACCAGTTTCAGATATGTGACTAAGAAACCTCAATTAAAACAGAGGAAGTTTCAGTGCAAATATAAGGCTCTCTACAAATCTCAGGCTACGTGATGTGACATTGGTTGTGAATGTAGAACAATATATGAATGTGATTCATTGCAATAACAATTTAAAGACAAAATACCTTTTTCTGTTAGATGCCCCATACTGATTTTTGATTCTGAGGATTTAATGAAAAAAAAAAAAAGGAAGTATTTTTGCCATGGAGAATGTTTGCATATGGTTCATTAATTAGCCTGGCAAGGAGTTTGATATCAAATGTGCACATATTTTTATGTAGGCTTAAGCAATACACATCCAATTATTCACTATTTATGTTTCTGTACTAATTGTGCTCTGTGTCACTTAACAAAAAAAATTGGAATTTGTCATACTGATGAGATTTCTCAAATACTCTGGCTGGAATGAGAGATTTGGCAGATACTTTTCTTTCTCTTGGAGCCCCATAAAAGTCCAGGCTTAAGATAAGCTACATTTTCAGTAGAACTGACTGAGAATTTTCAGACAAAATTAATTCTCATTGATAAACATTATTGAATAAACAGCTTGTTCAAACAATTTGGGAGGTTTTGACAACCTCCCATTTCAACAGGGATCTCTCAAGAAACTGCCTGTGAGGCTCCTATATCATCATTCTTTGGCAAGAAGATGATGGAATTCCTATGTTGCCTGTGATAACCCATGAAGTGCATCTCATTTTGAACCAAAATAGGAATAAGAAACACTAATTTTTCTGGTTTAGTGTTTCTGACTTTCCTTACCACCTCCAATTCTATAGTTACATCCTATCCCAACATGTCCCACAGAAAGCCTTCCACCAACACAGACATACCAAATGCCACCTTCTCTGGTTACTCAGAGGAGCAAGATAGCAGCAGGGATGCACAAAGCTGCACTGGGAAAAGCAATGCAGTGGCAGATTCACACAGTCTTTGCACAGCTACACCCAGCTGCTGAGGTACTGGACTGAATTGATAGCTTTTTCCACATAGGTCTAGTTCAGCTTTCACTTTGGGTTTTATTGCAGGAAAAAGCTATTCAATGCCAGTCACTTGTGGTTAACAGTACTTAATGTTTCCTAATAGTTCACAAAAGTTCTCTAAAACAACCGAAAGAAACAGATGAACAAAACCATATAAATAATTGTAATGCACCAAACTCCCAAAGCAAAGGGCACACCCTCATGGAGAGTATGTCTTGTCTCTCACCAACGAATGACTGAAGAATCTTCCTACTCTTTGGAAAAATAAAGAGAAGCAGGGAACATTTCAGGAGGGGAACCACAAAAAGTAAGAGGGTGGAGAACTCCTCATTTATTCTTACGCATGTATTTTCACCCTCTGTCAAACATAAGTGCACATTCATTTGTGTAGTACAGCAACCCATTGTAAATATCAAATATCCACAAAGAGTACCTGAAATTAGGAAGAACTTGCTCATGGCTTATGTGCTCCCCCCTAAGACCACCACATCGTTTCACTGATCTTGACAATACTCCAAAAATGCAGCATGGTCTACCTCATTAAGTGTGTTGCTTATCTTACTGCTCCTACAGAAAACCAAGCCCCTACTGCCCTCAGTGCTTCAGTTTTGGGCACTGTGTGTAGCCATTAATTACTGTATTTTACTGATCTTGGGAAATCAGACTGAACAACACACCCAGATCAATGTGGGAGATGAGGATAAGGACCAAACAGCTCTAGAAATGTCCTAGATAAGACTGGTAAACAACTGTCTTCCACAGCAAAAGGCGAGAGAAAAATCAAATCATGCTGAAACCTATTGAAGCTTAAAGCTGCTTACAAAAATGGCTCAAAGGTGAACGATTAATTTCAAACCAGGCCAAATTGAGGAAAAGAAGCTTGATGCACACACCAATTTTGTCCCTCAAAGTCAAGAACTGCCTAATCAATAGCACTGCTAAAAAGAGATGGGCACTCTCAGGGGTACCATTACAAAGAATTGCACTTGGGTTTAGCCACCTGGCTCCCAATTGCTTTAATAGGTGTCACGTGGCTAAAATCCAGGCTAAAGCTGTAAAAACTTACCCCTTGGTCTTCCTGAGCATCCGTTGCTGTCAGGTGGCAAATGCAAAGCAGCAGGAGAGGCTGGGAGATTTGCTCCTGTATTGACCAGTACTAGAACATGCCCAGGAATTTGTACTGATGTCACAAGTGTCAGCTGTGGGCAAAATAAGGCAAAGCAGGAGAAGGTAAAGTTGGCACATGAAAGAAAGTGAAAGAAACTGTATGTAACCTTTACTCTGTTGACATGTTGATAGTAGTGTGCAGCAGGTACCCATACTCCTCTTTCATTAGCTAAAAATAAACTAGGACTTTTTTTAGGTAGTGCTCTGACCACTCCCCCCCCATTCCAAACTGTACTCAACATCTAAATGGAAAAGCTTCAAGGGGTTTAAGGTTTTAAATCAAATAAAGAAACAGACAAAAGAAGAAAAATCCAATCAGAGCAGAAAGGGATGGCTTATAGAAAAACTGATTTTCTTTCCGTTTTCACCAGTGCTGAACTCCATAGGAACAGCAGCCAGAGAGATGGAAAGAAGTTGACAAAATGGGAAAGGAAGGAAGAGTTTCTTTCACACTGATATTATACATAATTTTACACAAGGAGTGGTGGTATCCTTTGAATGAGGTCTGGGCTTGACTTGGTTCCTGGATCTGACAGGGGTCAGCTATGGGACAGTGAGCACTTTGCTCCCTTCTCAGGCAACTTACTCAGCTCTGGAGTCCCTTGGGGACAGCATTGGCCCTGTGAGAACAGGGGACAGCAATAGAAGCTGGCCTGATCAGCAGCTTCCCTGTGCAAGGTCACTTGCTCCCAATGAACAGGTAAGTACCAAGCAATAGCAGCTGTTTTTTAAAAGGAAGTGGGGAAATACTGTCACAAAGAAGAGCAAGTCAAAATGTCCACGTGTGGAAGTGAGTGGGGAAAGGGAACAGAGAAACTAAGCAAAATAAGGAACTTAAAAAACAACAACAACAACAAAACACCAAAACACCAAGCCCAGAACAAAATCCAGGTTTCCAGTTATGACAAGGTCTTAGTTTGTTTCAAAAGAGACTCATACACTGTCTACCTTCCAGCCAGCTTAGAGAGAACTGCCCATCAAAAGTTCAGAAGTGTTATGGTTAGACACTGGTTACAAGAGAAGGAAAGGAATGGAAAAATCTTCCCCAAGATAGCAGGTAATTGTTATAAGCACAGAAAAACTACAAAGTGATCTCTTCTGTAACTGAGCGTGAATGTACTGCACACTATGGCCTCTTTCCATCAAACCCTGCAGACGTGCTTAAGAAGAGCCAAAAAAAAAGAAAGAAAGAGGAAGGAGAAGAAGGAGCAAAATGGTACACTGCAAGAAACTAAGGGCAATGAGATTTCTATTCAAATAAAGGACTGAAGCCTGATAAGACCTGAGAGTGTGGAAGATGGTGCTTGCAGGTTCGATTCAGATGCCATTAATTTGATAAGTTTTGATTCCAACCATGAGTGTAGGCCTGGTTCATGAGCCACAGAATATTTGAGTGCTACTGTTACACTGGCTTTTCCAGTATCTCCCTTCATACACATTAGAGCCAAACCACATCAGTTCCCCTTAGTTGAGCTGGATTGGCACTTTGGAAATCCTAGTATGCAGGAAAGGTTTAAAACCTTACATCTGAGGAGTAAGAGAAACATGAAACTGGCTAAAAATGGGTTGAGAAAAAATGAAGGTAGAAGTGACAGAAAAAGCAGAAGTAAAGGACAGTAAAATGGAGAGGGAAATGAAACAGAAAAAAAAAATGCTCAGAAAAGAAGGGTGAGTATGGAAGAGTATGGGAAACAGCAAAAGAAAATTACATTAACAAAAATAAAGAAAAGAACTAAAAAAAATGGAAAATGAGGAACAGAGGAGGGCAGCAGAACTCACAAAAGAAAAAAGAACAAAAGGCAAGAGGTGGATTGGAGGCAAGAAAAAGAAGTGGTGAGGCAACCAGAGAGAGAAGGAAGAGGGAGGGGGAGAGGTGCAAGGAGCTGAAAATGGAGAGAAAATGGGAGAAAGAGGAAAAGAGAAGTAAAGAGAGGGAACAGTGCAGAGAAAGGACCAGAAAGAACAATCCTAGGGAGCCTGCTGTGGTGGGTCACAGAGGAGTTCACAAGCCCATGCACTCCAACTATTTCTTTTTGATTCTATGTCATTGTCAGGCTTCAGACTGCAGCTGCAAATTGTTTGTCTGGCAGTTCTGGTAGGTTTGATTCAATAACTCCTATAAGGGGGCAGGCAGGATATCAATGCTGCTTTATTGCCTTTTTCTCTGCCTACAATAGCAATTCTCCAGTTATACAGTATTATAAAGTGCCATCACTGGGTGTTGTATCTCAGCATAGTCACGTCTCATCTTCCTAGGCTATAATAAGCTGGCAAAAGTAAAACTCTGAAACTATGTGAGCTTCATGAAATGACTGAGATCGGCATGAGGGATGGCACAGAGCATACAACAGACCCTCTCTTCCCAAGCACCGCAGCAAAGGATAGCTGCATCCTACAGGATCAGCTTCACCAAAATGCATTTGGTAATCTGTTTCGAGTCTCACTCCAGCCACTAGCAGACAAAGAATTAATGCTCCAGAAAGCTGCTAGCACTGGAAAACAGAAAATAATAAGCTCCACAGTTTTGTCAGCTGGTGAGTTTTCATGCCTCTCTCCCAATCCTTTGGATGTGAGCTCTTTAAACACAGTCACTGAGCGACATTTAACGTCAGACTGGACCAACCAACATGGTCCAACCATTTCTGCTCTTAGAGGTTGGTCTCTTCAGGCTGCAGGCTTTTCCCTCGCCAGCTGACACAGAGAAATTTCCCCAGCCTTGACCGTACATGATCTGTCAATAATAAGAGGCTTTCAGTTACAGGATGCTGTCAAATAGCACCTTTTACAAACACTAAATTCAAGTTTAAAATGTCACAGCAAAAAAAGGAAAATCATCACAGAGAAAAATGCTTGCGAGACATTTTATTGGTGTATCTTTTAAAAAAGAAAAATTCCTGGCACATTGCTCTGGTTAAAGCCACACAAATCAGAACAGAACTTCTTGTGCAGGCCAGGTCACTACAAATCTTGGGAGCAGCTGAATAGAAAGAGATCCATTTTTTCTGCTTAAACTTTGTCTCATATATATATATATATATACACACACATATACACACACGCACGTATATATATGCATGCATATATTTACATACATTTCTATATACACACACAGACATATTAAAAAGTCCCTGCTTCATTGGAAAAATTGTAGGTGGATGCCTTTAAGGATGTGTTTGAAAATTATCATGGCTTTACACTGCAGTTTATTCCATATATTTCCATCCTTTTGAGCCACGCTGTTCAACCTCCTACTTATTCTTAATAGATTAATTTGTGATTGCTCCCTCGACATTTCAGCCTTTCATGATGGAGAGCAGTTCCTCTCATTTCACTCATCAAGGCTCCATATAATAATGAAAGTTCTCACAGGTCACCTCTATTGCGTCTCATTTCCTTAACCCCTTTAGCCTTCCCTCCTGATGAGTGTTCTTAAATCTGGAGCTGTCTGGGCTCAGGGAAAATAAAATTTCTCCTTGGACGTTTCTACGATTGAATCCATATTGCATCAGTTCTATAGAAAATTTGGGTATAGCCATGTGATTTCAGTTCTCTGACAGCTTTACAATGTCATAATAACCTGTTTGTTTCTTTTCCAAGCAGCCATACTCACAGAACTGCTGGGATTTTTCTCTAATAACCCCAGGTCTCTTTTTTCTTTGGTACACTGAATAATGTGAACTCTGCTGTGGTTCACTAGCTCTAGACTTACTCGCACAGCCAACTAAAAGATTCAAATCCTCCTCGGCTTGGGAAGCACTGCTTCTTACCGTTTGCTTAATCTTTACATTTGGCAGAATAATCGATGCCTGTTATTTTACTTGTTACGATCTTTCAGAATAAAATTGTTAGGCAAGATTCAGAGCTGCTCTAAGTTGGCTTGTCTCTAGCATCACTCCAGAGGTCCAGCTTCACAAATTAAAGAGACGCTTCAAAACAAACCTGGAGGGCAAGCCGCCAATTTGAATTTTCCAGTTGTTACTTATGACCTATAGCTGCTCCCTAAGTTGTTACCCTGCTCTATGATTTACATTTATGGAGGGGAAGCTCCCCACACAGCCTGCAGGCAGGCAGGCAAGCTCGGGTGCTGCAGAAGGAATGCAGCTCCACCTGCAGAAGGGTGGCTAAAGGTATCCAGACCTTGGACTCTTCTCCAAGAAATGTCCATTACAAAAATAAACCATCACATCACATCACAGTTAAAGAACAATTTCACACTGCGTCAAATTCCAGTATTTGTTAGCCTTTTGTGCAATCTAGCTGTTCCAAAACAAACAAAATAGTTCCTACCAGCAATACAACATGTAAAACAACAGCCAGTCAGATGCACAGCATTGAAGGTTGTGCATCTTTAGGGGGAGGAGGATGACAATTAGTTCAAAGTAATTCAGCGCTGATTGGGTTGGGGATAATTTCCTGGCAACTAAGGATGGGATTGAGACCAAAAAATCATTTCAAATAACTATGAAGGAGTCACTGGATAGCAACACCTTTCAGTCTCTGGAGACCTGGAATTGATTTGAACTGGTCTACCACTTAAATGGAGAAAAGCTATTTTCCCATCACTAATCTCTTGAGCCATTCAGTCCCCCTTGAACCAATTTTTTCTTCAACAAGCTATTTTACATATTTCACTCATCATCTTAGCCCACTATCTTTATGGGAGAAGCTTATCAAATGATTTGTGTAGGAAGGTAAGTACGTCTCCTTTTTGCATTTCCGTTTATCCTTGCATTTGTTGCCAACATGACCAAACTATTAAACATGTTCCTCTCCTCCTCTCCTTATAGTACCCTGCTTTTCCTACTACCATTCACAAAACAGGACATCAAAAAGCAACCCACTTAGAAGCACCCATAGTAGAAACAAATTTCCTTGATAAATACAAATGCATTGCCCTCAAATGTCCCAGCAATCATCAGTATAATTCTGATGCCTCCTTAATAGCTGTGCAGCCCAACAAGGGTCAAATCCAGGATCTGCAGAGGAAGAGCTGAAGCACAGAATTGCAAAGGGTCAAATTTGCAAAGATAGTCTTCATTTTTATGTGCATTCATGGCCACCAAAATGTGGACACAGTGCCCATGAGTGTACAAAGCTGTAATTAATAATTAAAAATGCCTTAAAAATTAGGCCCTTGGTATCTGATAATAGGCTTGCAAAAAAATTGGGGCATCCATAATGGAAATCCACTTAGGATAAGGAGGTTGTAAATGAAGTGCTGCAATCAGAGAGAGTGCAAAGCTCAGAGCTGGAGAGCTCGGAGCTCAGTTTGGTGTCGAGGCCTCACCAGGCAGGAGAGCAAGCATGTGTCACACTCAAAGCTCTCCAGTTCTCTCACTGGTTTGCCACTATTTCATGCACTTAAGCAGCCTGTTTTGTCTATTTCATGCCTTCTCTTCCTTAAGCGTTTTTACTGTAGCTTCTCACACCACCAAATTGACTCGGTTTCCTCCATCTCAGAATTGGAGTCCATCCCTCAGAAAAGCATGGGCCTCCCTCCTTCCAGCCAGCTAACCCTGCTCCACTCACCCTGCAGTTACATGGCCAGCACAGCACACTCTGATACTGCTCCTCTGGCAGCAATTAGAATCAAATCAACACCAGGCTGTTTATAAAAAGGGATGTTGCTATAATGACACTATCAATTCTTCCAAACATTGTAGCTATTTATCAAGTGATTAAAGTAGAGTAACTTACTCCAGTTTTACTAGCCTATTTTCCATAGGAACTTAAAAGGTTTTACTGCCTCAAGTATGGCACTTGCAGTGCTAATAATTTCGATTTTATTACATTAGCATATTTTTTAGATTTATTTCTAGGTTTTGCATTAGATTCAAATTGTTACCCGGTTTATAAAATAAGATAAATTTATCTTGGTCAAAACTCACATTAAGATAATTATCTTGCCCTTTTGGCAGATAATTTTGTTTGTAATATATTGAAAATGCTTATTTTTTGTTTTTTTAACCACTCATTCTTGCAAAAGTGGCTATTTTTTCCCAGGCACAGGCACCTCTATCTCCCTCTCACTGTCAAGAGCTGTCTTGTCTCCTCCCATTTCTGCCTTCCCACTGAGGAAACCCAAACCAGTGATGCCTACTCTGTGCCCACCAGCAAGACCCCAGGCCTTATCTGGCACACATTTGCTGACTTGCTGCTGGCCATGCTGCATCATGGTGCCAGACCCTGTGGGGAAGGCTCCTGGCCCCACACCAGGAACAGGGAGATGCTCACCGGGCAGGCAAGCAGGCAGGCAGGCAGCATCACAATTTGCACGCAAGAGAAACCACACCAGCCTGGTGCCTGCCAACCTGCTGTTTCTCTGTGTTAATGAAAGTCTTAAATGGTGATGGCTGAGTGAAAAGACCCCTGCTTAAAGAAGGGGTTGAGGTCACTGACTGAATTCTTCCCCCTATGCCCTCCATCAAACCTGGTGTCCCTGAGACTGTGGCACACCTCCCTTGCGGTATTGCACTTTTCTTTCTAGCTTCTGAAAGCAGTACACTGAGAATAATGCTGTGATCTGCCAAATAAATTCGTTCAGATCTAATTCAGTCAGATATTAAGATACTAATTGAGTGTCAGAAGAAAGTTGCAGCTCCTAACCTTAAAGCAAGTTGAAGTTTCAAATATCTGTTTAGAATACATGGATTTTCCTCTGTGCGTGTGCAGCAGTATCATGAACAAGAATTTACACGTTCTAACTTGAAATCAGTAATTAGCTCAGAGCACCTCCTTCCTCATAGATGAAAAATTACTGGGGGTATGTGCTGCAGAGTACGGAGGAAATAACTGTCACACAATGAATCGAGTGACACTCTGGTATACAAAAGCAGACTGATACCCTGAGTTCTCAATAGGATAAACTATTACCCTTAATATACTGGCACATCAAGCACTCATGACACAAGTACCAACAAAAAGACAATGGCTAAAATCCAGAAGGTTTTGAGGTATGATGCTGAAAGATATTTTTTTTTTTTGAAAGAGAGAAATTATTCATGTTCTAATTCAGCTTTGCAAAAGCAGTTCTCTCCCTGCATTTTCCCTATTGCTTAAGGGCCCAGGGAGGTACATCCTGTCTAATCTTTTCCTGCCTTAATGCAGGTGGAGAAAAAGAAGCAAGTCAAAATGTGAGAATGTCTACAAAAAATCAGTATAGGGTTCAAACATCTCTACAAAGTTCAGGCTCAACTTGAGTGTGAGGTTAAAATGAAGATCGGTTCACGTGTTTGTGCTATTATTTGATGACAGTCCTATGGAAAATACATTGGCAGAAATTCACCCATCTCTACTGAGAAAATACCTGCTTTGTTACTGCACCACTGCTGCCCTATATCCCCTTTGTGCCACCCACACATCCAGCATCCAGGAATGCAGGGAGCACAAGCACACAGCACGAGCTCAGATTCCCTGCAGAGAAAATGGTCTCAGTCCTCACGATTTCAGTGCAGTCACCAAGAAATCGCACCAACAATTTGTATAAATCACAATCCAGACGGGCTGGCAACGAAAGTTTGGCTGTTTTGCATACTCCATATCTCTGAACATTTTTCTCTTGTAATGACATGGTGAAGAAGCTTGATGATCATAAATATGGAGTGTATCACCCTGTCCTTTAGCTCACTCCTCATTGCTCTAGCAACATAACACGTGAATCTCAAATAAATTAAACATGTGACATATAAAATCAGTTTGTGTTTTTTGGGGGGTTGTCAAAATCCTGAGAAACCAAAACGTTGAAAATCACTTGTCAAAACGTTCTGAGATGAAGTAGTTAAGCTGTCATCAACAGCTTAAACACTGTTTATTTGAATATGTAAAGCGACGTTCTGAAAGACCAAAAGTAGAGTGTCTGTTGATCAGAGCTTGCCTTGCCATCTCTTGGGCAACAAAACTTCACATGAAGTGGAAGGCCATCTGCATATGTAGTGAAGTGCACTGCTCTGCCGACACGCGTGATATGACAAAGTATGGCAATGGCATTACCATAGCCCTGCATGCATTCTTACTCAGCAATGCCCATTATTTGAAATGGAGTTACTCTCTGCTCACACCACAAAACTGCAAGTAGCATGTTGCAATAACACAATAAATAACCCGTGTCATCCCCCTATCTACACCTTTTGCAAAAGCAGATACAAACCCAATCTAAAAACAAATCAAAAAGTGCTATAATAATACGGGAATGACATGCCTCTTAAGCTGTTTACAGCTGACAGACTAAGTGAAATGGCTTGACAAGGAAGAACACAGCATGTGTTGACAGCCTTGCTTAGTTCATACTTGAAAGGCAAAATTAAAGTCATATTGTCACAAGGTGCAGAATTCTGCTCCCTTGAAGGGCATTCTCTTAAGCAAGGCACAGCATTAAGCCTTAGCCTCCTTCCCTTGTCTCCCACTTTCACGTGCAGGCCGCTAAGTGGCACACCTCAGAGTCCAGGCCGACTCCGTACCTCAGTAATTGCTAGTGAAAACATATCATTTAGAGGAGGATGGAGAAAGAGCAACAGTGAGAGCAGCCATAAACATTCACCCTCTGTAATTGAAGGGAGCACTGCAACATATGGGCAGCATTTGGCTTTTCTTGCAGCAGGCAGCACCGCCAGGAACGAGCAAACATCAAACAAAGGCTGAGCACAAATCCCCTCTATCCACACAGGGGCCTTTCACTTGATTACAGGATACGAGAGAAAAAACACCAAAACACTGTGGATCCTAAAAAAAGTAACTAAGAGCTAAGATGGGTCAAAGAAAAGGGCTGGAGACGGGCACTAGGAAAATGAGACTGCCTTGGCGGCTCTCACACGACTCTAATACAAAGCGAGCAGACAAACTGAGATGCCGTGCAGCAGCAATGGCCTCTGAGTTTGCCTTGTGCTCGCTAATACCAGGGGCCAGAATCGGCCAGCTGATGTCACCAGCCCATACAGGCAGGAGGACAAGGTTAGCTTGGGGCTCTGTCCTCCTGCCCTGCAGCAGCTCTTCCCAGGCTTCAGTCCCTATTCATCAGAACTATGATGAAGCCACAAGCATTCATAGGGCAGAAAAGGGTAAAGCCAACTCCTACTTTAGCCCAGAGGTTCAACTGCTAGCAGTGCAAGTCAATCTGTCTTTTCTAATGAGCCCTGTAGTTGATGAAAATGAGTTCAAAGTCACCAAACGAAATCATCTCACTGAGGTGAACTACCAGGAAAGTATTAGTGTATGGATGCTCTACACTTGGAATGCTGTTACTACTGCATTTACCCTGGACTAAGCCAGTTGACCAGGGCATGAAGGCACCTGGCCAACCCACACCCAGCCATTGCATCCTACAGGGAAACGCAGACTCACACCCAGCTGTGCCCCTCATGCTCAACGTGCAACAATTCTCTGAGTGCTTGGCTGCAGCTCCACGCCCAGAGCCTGCAGGCACATCTCCAGCCAGGACAAAGCACCATGTTGGAGCCACAGCTCAGGAATCAGAGTAGTGCCTACTGAAAGCATTTTTTCAAACTAATGGAAGTTTTGCCTACATATTTCTTCCCACACATGAAGGTCATCAAATGTTTGTGTGCCAAATGTTAGAATTGATGCCATCCTAATGAACTCTGAAAACATTTTCCTGTCAAAGCAAACAGAACAAGTTGACATCACTGATCCCAGCATCGACCAAAGAGGAAAAACAAACAAACCATCACTTCAAAAACCAAAGGGCTTTTCTGTGCTCCAAGTTCAAGGATGTGAGTCCAGCAATGCAATGACAAAGGGGAGCGCAGTGCAGATGACAAAAGGGTTATGCTCACCACAAAGGCAGTCGGCCCTGAGGAAGAGAGATTGCCTCGGCATCAGGCCAGGGAACTGGGCACTGCCTCCTCCCACCCAGGTACAGCAGCTCCCTTGTGTCCAAGTGGTGCCAGATTACTGCCTGGAACATGTGCAAGAGGCTAGAGCCCAAGCAGAGAATAGATTGGCCTGCCCTGCCCAAACTTGCAAGCTGATGACATACTTAAATTCAGCCAGCAGCTTTCAACCTTTCGATGAGGAGCTCTGTCTTTCTCACCAGAGTTCCCTGTCCCTATGCCCTCTTCCAACTCCCAGGGGGTGTCCCAAGCCATCCATCCAAGAGAGCGTAAGCCACAGAGTGACAAGCCTGCTGTTGCTGCATGCAAGCATGGAGGGCAGTGTGTCTTGCAGCCACATGACTAAATTGAATTTCAGGAGATCCAAACTCATTTCTTCCTCCTAACATAAGATTCCCATAAGTCCCTTGGCAAATCTGAAGTAACCACCTGGGAAATAACTCTACCTCCTCCTCCAGCTCTCCTGCTCACTCAGAAATCTGGGACGGGGTTCACCTTGCTGTACACAGTTTCTAGTAAAGAAGTGCCCAGTCTCAATCTCTGTAGGTAGCTCACATTCAGCATATAGCTAATCAGAAATAACTATACTATTCACACAGTCCAGAGGAGAAGATAGGGACTTTCTGCAAAGTCCACAGGGGTCTTCAGGGCAGGTGAAAGTAGCAAGGTACCAAGCACAAATGAAGTCCCCTAACTAATGTCCCTCCTCAGTTGCTACAGCCATTTTGTTACAGTGGTTTGTCACAGGAATTGCCACAGGATGAAGATAACACTGAAAAGCACAGCAGTAAAATTGGGAATAATGACAGACCAACAAGAGCACAATTAAGAGGATGAAACGTATTTTGTTGCTTCCTCCATCAAGCACATTTCCATTTTATTTACTGCTTTAATTTCCAGTTCTCCTATGCTCACTAGGAACTGGAAGGTATAATCTCAGTTCCTGCTTCTCCAAAAGTCAGTTCTAATCTCAGTCACTCTTCAGCCCTGGGGTTTTCCTTCTCCTTGTCAAGCCTGACCACTTACATTTCTATCAGCTCAGACAACGTTTACCCACTCCCCTTTCTGTTCCTATCTCATTTCTTCCCCTTCCAGTTTTTGTGATGCCACAATACATCTATGCCAGCACACAGAGCGTGCAGAAATAGCCATATAGATCCTGACTACGTTCAAGAAAGGGGAAAGGTTGAAGTGAATAACATCCTCCGTATGAATGATTCCCTTGCTCGCTGTATTGCAGTGAGCTGCGCTTTCATATCCCATGATGGATGTGAGTTATGGGTCACTCCCTCACTTGTGAAAATAAATGTACAACACTTGCCAATTGTTATACTGTGTATTACAAAATTCTATCGCTTAAGATTTATGCACTTAGCAAAACAATCGTACAAACAATACAGGTACAGCACAACAGTTCTACCACCAGGTTTTTTGTTGTTGATAGAAGCATATGCGTAATCACAAAGTGACACTGCATGATACAGTAGGGAACATACTAGGGACTAAGAGTTTATCATATCCATAGTTTGCTTTGGGTGCAGTGGACTTAGCATGTGTTAAGTGATGCTTAAGTGATTTGCTGAATTGGCCTAATAGCACAAAATGCTCCTGGCTCTCTTTGCTTATAAATACATTTCAAGGCACTGATTGAAGTCTAGAATGTCTTAAATGGTCTGGGAGCCAGTGACATGAAAGCTATCAGCTCTCCTTAAAAATCTTCTATGATAATTCAGAACCACAGTTTTAAAAGCTCTTATGGGGGCATGAGCCTGGAGCCTGTCTTCACCAGCCTTTGTGCACAACAGTGTACCAGAGGGAGCAGCTTCAAGGGGAAACACAAGGCTGTTTTCTCCAGCGTGATGATGAGTATCAGCTAACCCCTTAAGCAACCTTTTACACCACATTAGCAGCAGAAGTCCTAGTTGCGCCTGGTCATGTGCTCAGGAAGCTATTCCAGGGCACTTATTCTCATGACCACAGAACCAGTGCAAGGGCTGAAAATTTCACACTGACCTGCCCCACCTGCCTGCCTGGCAGGCCTGAGCTGTCCTAGCATCCAAGTAACATCACAGGCTGACAGCCCCAGCTGACCCCAGTTCCAGCAAGGCTCCCATGAAAGTGGGTCCTGGTCATCCGTATTTTATTTACAAGGGTGTTTTCCATTTTAGGCTCATTTTAACTGGCACGAGCTGCTGCAGCACTAGATGCCCTGCCCTTATCTGCTTTCCCCAAGGGAAGGAGATACATAAAGTGCATAAGACTGCAGGTTTTTAAGATTAAATGCTATGAACACAGATTAAATTATATGCTTTTTATCCCCTTAAGGAACTCTTGTTCATAGTGTTCTGTTCCTGGTTTCCAAAATAATTTCTACTTACATTCACATGGGAACAAGAAGGTGCATTTGTGGACATCACAGAACAGAAAGCTCTCCTGTGAATTCCAGCTACTCCAGACCTTGGAGGGTAAAACATCTATCCTCTGCTTGACAGAAGTCTTGGGCTTCTGCCGAGTAGCTTCTCCTTTGACTACAAGGGTAGTAAAAGCATTGGTGCTCTGGAAAAACCCTGCTGAATATCAGAATAAACTTGGGCTCACTGGAAAGTTAAAGGGAGAAAAGGGCAGTGCTGAGCTCTGAGGAAGCTTTAGAGCCTGAAGGGAGCTCAGCCTGTCTGGGCAGCATCCATCTGCTGGGGGGGGGGCAGTGGTGGGGAGCAGTGACTTCAGCACTGCTTTTTCTCAAAGCAAAAAGGCCCCAACACTCAGGAAAAGGAAAAAGGAAACTGTTGCCTTAATCCTTCTTGCAGTAGAGAGGACAGCAAAGACTGGCCGGTCACCTTCTTGAGAGGAAGCTTGGCTTTTTGGTATGGCTGCCCTGAGAGAGACAAATAGCCACCCACATGATTACAGCCTCAGTGGGTTGTTTTGCTGTTTGCTTTAGTTCACTTTTTTTACACCGGCTTAAAAGGGTCAGCAACCTTCATCCCAAGGACCCTATTAGAGAAGTAGCTTTGAGGAAAACATATAATTAACCCTTGGAACTCAATGTAGCAGGATATCATTGAGGAAGCATATCAGAAATTTTCATTTTTTAAGAGATTGCATATAAAAAAAATGCTAAGAATGCAGTCAAGTATTTTTACTGCTGAGACTTCATTTGTAACAGTCTCTACACTTGAGGTTATTAATGACAACCAAACCCAGCAACTAATCGTTCTTCAGTCACCAAATAGCAGCGAACATGGTGAACAAAACTAGTAAGATGAATACAGACTGCTTGAAGTCTTCAGAAGCAGCCACTCACAGAGCCAGGAATAGAAGAAAATGCAGTAGGTGAGTAGACCTCTGACCTATTCTGTTACACCAACTTTTGTGTCCAGCTCTTTGCTTCCTATCAGCTTACTTGCTAGATCCCAAGTGATGGCCCTTTGCAACCTTAGAAAGGTTAACCAAAAGTGCAGGAAAACCAGGCTGACCACAAAGACTTAATGGGCAAGTTGAAAGCAGTGTACACACAGAGAAGATTTCAAATGGAAAGTATCAGGAACCGACAGAAAACACTTTATTTTACTGCCCCGGAGACTCAAATAGCTTCTGTTAAGAAGAGCCCAACTGACAAACCTGTATGAAAATGACATCCTTGAACTGACTTCTATCACATTTCAGGAAAACAAAAAAACAAACAAAAACAACCCCCACAAAATTCCTGGGCTAGAGGGACAGGGCAGCAGACAGGATCCACAAGATACTTGGAATGAGCTGACATTTAGAGGACTTTGAAGATGTAAGGCTCACAGCTCTCCTTCGAGACAGAGAAGGTGACATCCTTCAAAATGCATGACGCATGCTGGACCATGCATGCCATAGCAGCAAGAGAGCATGCTGAAATCCACACAGATAGGACACTGCAAGTTCTCCTATTCTGATACCATAATGATCAAAAGCAAGCAAGAAGGCGTATCTTCAGCCCTACTGGGTGAGCTTATCAGAAAAGGAGAAAATGGTATAATTGTATTGACTGTGCTGTGCAGCTACTAACGTTCCAAGGACTCCATCCTCAGCAACATATCTCAACTAGTTTTAAACTGAGAAGCCTTGGGATTTTATTTGAAGGATCTTCATGAGCTAAAAATAATAATAATAATAATAATAATTTTAAAAAATGTAGCTTCTACTTTAACACTCTCTACACAAAATCAAAACTTTGTCACGTTGTGGGGTGAGGTAAACAAAAAAACAAAACACAGAAGTCCCTGCAGCTGTGTGGAACATGGAACGAAAACTACACTGTGAGCTCTGACAGTAATAAAAACATAACTGGATTGATTCTTGAGAATTTATTGAACTAAATTTAGTTAGGGTCTTCTTGTTTTGTTTTGTTTTTAATGATTGTTCACCACTTAATTTTTATGAGCTCAATTATGCCTTTAAGGCACATTCTAGCAGAGGGCTGAGGTGAAAAGCCTCTCCAGGGAGGATGCAGCAGCAAAAAAAGCCTCTGGGACATGCAAGAGCTGAGCTAATCCTTCCCAGGCATGCGCTTTGGCAGAAGCTGCTCATAGCTCTTCAGCTTCCCAGCAGAAAAGCAAGTCCATGTGCCCATAGCAAGGAGCTTCTGCTTCCTTCAGCATGGGGGGTGACTGCAGCTGTTCTCCTCACCTCCTCACCCTACTCCTGCCCTGCCTCTACTGAGGCCTCTCCGAAGACATTTTACTATGTCCAAATGTGCTGTTAAGCAGTGCCTCTTGTCCTGCTTCACTGTCCAGTGAGATGGTTATATGCTTCCCAGGCAGAGCAAGTTCTTAGCACATGGAGAAAACACTAGAAATTGTGTAAAATACTGCCTGCAATATTTGGGAGTCTCAGAATAACTTGGCAGTAAATTCCATCAGGAGCTAGAACTGTTCCAGTTCCTCAAATGTGGCTTCCCTCTCCTCACTCGTGTTTCACATTGAAACACCTACGCATATTTCTAGCCAATAGTTGGAAGTCTTTACTTTAATCCACACGTATGGAAACAATTCCTTTTGGAGAGAGATTTGTTGTCTCCGTAGGGCAGCCCTAAAATGCCATGTGCATCACCTGGGTTTCCCATAGCCTTGAAGACCAACAGCATCCCCATCCATCTCCCCCATGAAGACCCAGCCTGGACTCTGTGCAGTCCCTCCTGCCCCAGTTTCCCTGCCAGCACCCCTTATTGCCACAGGATGCCTGACACCTGAGGGTACCAGCCCTCAAACTCTGCTCTCCCCTTTTCTCAGCTGTGCAGCTGACAGCACAAGGCCTCGGTAGCATGGGATGGCAGATGCATGTGCTCCTGGCTGCTGCTTGGGCTGCCCTATATCCACCAGCCACTTGCCCCTGTACACAGAGGTTGTGTGTGCTGTGCATCCAAGGCAATTGCTTTCTTCCCTTTGCCCCTCCTCTTCCCTCTCTTTTGGGTCTCAAATACTACCTCATAAGGACTGCTTAGAAACAAAAAACACGTGAACTCTGGGCAGCTCAATAGGAAAACTCAGACAATTTAGGGACAAAAAGCACTCCCTCACTCCCAAGGGCTCAAATGAAGAAGAAACGCCCATTGTTACCAGCAACTAGAACTTGTCCATCACCTGGACCACCAAACCACTGGGGAAAGCTGGCAGCCCCCACCTCTCCTCCTGCTGACAGGGAATGAGCAGCGCCTGGCTGCCCTTGCCCCGTGTGCAGAGCTGTCCCCAAGTGCCCCACGGCAGCATGCAGGAGGGCTGTGAGGTGTGGGATAAAGGCCCAGCAGGGCTGACACTGTGTCTAACGCAGCACAAGGTTCCTTCGGCACAACGAACCCCAGCTAATGAACAGCACTGCCCCGAGTGCAAACAAGCTGGAAAAGGTTCTGTTTTCAAAGCGAGCATATTGCACTTCAATGAAGATTTTTTTCCCCCTAAAAAGTTTTAATATACACACTAAATTAAGCTTGAGAAAAAGGGACATTTCATCTTTAATCTATTTACTTCTGAATATTTAACATACAATTCTGGCACCAATCACCAGATTTAACTGGAAAATTACTCACTAATCTGTTTGCTTATTTGGAATAATTGGGTAGGCTGCCAGGGAAGAGGATTTCCTACCCTGTTTAATATCTCAGTTAGTAGTCCAATTTCAGCTTGGCGGCATAATTACTCTGACAGAGCTGTAGCCACAGGGCCTGTGAGTGGGGCTGCTTTTTAAACCGTAAATTATGGAGGATTAGCATTTATGAATTTTAAATCAGGGCTGTGGTAGGAGACACTAAAGCTGCTTAGAGCTTGCAAACCACTGCATTCAATCACCAGTCATTAACACATTCCTTCCCAGGACTTTCTGCAGTCACATGTAATAAAAAGGTATTTCTGAATTGCTTCAGAATATCACGGCTGTCTCCAGCCTAACACCGGGGATAAGGAGATCCACTTTCCAGCGGAAATAAAAGCATCACAGTTTGAACTGACCCTGATTTACCTCCCTTGCGAGATGTTACCGGGCTATCTCCTTTGCTTGGTTCCTGCTGTTTCCCCTACCAGATGGAGAACACGTGGCTTGATCCCTCCTATACTTCAACAATTGCAAAAATTCAAACCTGCTGAAAATCAGAGCTGCAGTGTGGCTGATCAGCAGCCATCTGAACTCTGCCATCCCCCTCGCTTGGGAGCTTTGACTGGTGAGCTCTCCTCTGTTGTGTTTGCCTGTCAGGCTCACGATGAATCATTACGGGCTAAATCCTTCCTTTGATGTAGGCATGTAACTTCTTTTAAGGCCAACGAGAGTTATGTACATGCGCTGAGGGCAGAATATTTTATGCCCTGAAGAAGCCTTAGAAAAAAAAAAAAAAACCTACCAAAAATCACACTGCTTTGAACTTTGGAGTTGCTCCACTTGGGAGTCTAAAGAGCTCTGAAGTCCTAAGACCTGCATCCAAATGCAAATGCTGAGCCTTTCCTCCTCCTAAACATGTGCATCTCTCCCTCTGTGAACCTAAAATTCAGCAAGGTATTGAAGTTAGCTTTACATGATTGTTTCAGAGACCAAAGATATACATAGGAAACCCACAGTCCGGATGCTGAGAGTTTGTATATATTAAATTACACGGAGATGCGTTAGTAAAATAAGACATATAGAGATCCTGTACCACAAACCAGAACAAAGGAATGACTACAACAAAATAAGAAAAGCAGAAAAATATGGCATTTGGTCAGAGTTATACTTGATGTAGAACCTTTTGCTAAAACTGGAAGGAAACAGAGGTGTTTATAAGAGAACCTGACCAAACTCATCCTGCTGTATCCCCCAGGAGAGTCCTGGGGCCCAAGATCACATCCAGGATGGGACAGGACAACTTGCCCTGTCAGTGCACAGTCCCAAGTTGCACAGCATTGACCTCCGGCAGAAGCAGGGTACCACTGAATCCTGCATCACACTGCAGGCAGCAGAGCTGCTATTCACTGAAGCATCCAGATAAGCTGAGATTCCAAAACATCATTGAAAATGGCTGGAAATTAAGCACTTTGAAAAGCAGTCACTTTTGAAGATATCTTCTAACTTCCTAAATTTCTTATGTGTTTGGAATCTACTCATGTTAAGTACTTTGGGGGCCTCAGTTAGCCAAAGCTAACCCCAAAGATACCAAGGAAGGACTATTTACACAGAACTGCTCAGTTCTCTCACCTCCTAGCAGCAGTACCCTGATGGGAAGTGGGGCTCTTGGTAACACTCACCCTGTGCCAAGAATTCAGCTGACAAAGGCATGTCTCCTGCCACTCTTTAGGCAGATAGATGGACTTGCTTCACTATGACACTCAGACCAGACACCTTCCTGCCAGCCTTCTTCCTCCACAGGCTGAGGGCTGCTGGAGCAGTACGAACCAGCCATGCCTCAGGCACTGCTGAACCCCAAATGAGTTAGCAGGGCCTTGCTGTGGAGCTGTGCCTGTTGTATCACTGAAGGAGAAGACACGGTGATAACTCTCAGGATCCTTTGCACACCTGAAGGTTTGTCTCATCTTAAAGGAATCAAAGCAGTGCCCAAGCCCTATCTGCAAGGACTGCTGTTCACAGGTGAGGTTGATAACCAGCCTGAGCCATCTGCACCTCATCACAAGCACTTCTTCAAACACATTTATTCATATCATCTATCATAATGAGGGAGTAGAAAGAGGCATAAGACAAAAATGAGTGATATAAATAAATAAATAAAGCCATTTAAAATAGCTTTACGTTGCTCGGAAAAGCACCATACAGCAGGATGCTTCCCAAAGGGCTGTTCTAGTTGGTTTTGGGGGCATTACCATGATTTGTGCAGAGACAATTGCTGTAAGGGCTACAATTGGGACTGTATCCAAAACCCTGACGGTCAAAGTCTGAGAGGAAAAAACTAAACAATTTGAACTGAACTCCTACACAGCATCTCTAAGCAGCTTCAACTCCTTAGCATTTGGGCAAAGACCTAAGGCAAATTCTTATTCCCCCTGTACTACATAATTGCCTCAAAATGTTGGCTGCAGCCAGAAGTTACATTTTAGTCTTCATAAATCAAAGGAAGAGAAATATCCTCTATATTCGGTGTTTGTACTGCAATATTTCTAAATGCATCCAAATCCTTTCTTGTCCCACGTGGTTTCTCTCTGTGGGTCTGGAAGTATCTCAAAACTTGCAGAGGAAGAAAACATTTCTTCCCCAAAGGCAAGTGGGGAGAGGGAGGTTACACAGTATATAAAAGTGACTGATATAATTTTGACTTGGAAATCTCTCTTCAGAAGGCTTAGTATACTTCCTCTGCCTGAGAAATGCATAATGTATAAAGCCATCCTGCTTGCCTCCTCCTCAAAGCCACCTGAACAATCCCCTTTCATTGGCCATGGAGCTTTACATGCTCGCCTCCATACAACCAGGTGCCTCAGCACATGGCCTTGCCATTTGCCACTGCAGCTAGCAGCCTTTCAGACTTCTCTAAAACTGCATTTAAAGGTTGGTTGCTGGCAAACGAGCGTCAACATCATTTCCTCTGACATAGAAGAGATGCAGTATTGCTCTGAACTCCTTCCAGCTCTGTACAGCGATAGAATTCCCTTTCCTCTTCTGTCTTGATGGAGAAAATGGTCAACAAGTTGCTGTGGACAAGAAGGTCCCTAAATAGCTCACTTAACGGCTGTGTTCAATCACAGCTGGTCATACTAGGCACTGGATCAATGGCAAAACTGCAAAAATACTCCAGTGTACATTACTTACTTTACTGAGTCCTTCTCTGTGATACCATGAAATCAAGTGTTTGGTGTGTGTTCATGCCATGCTTTTCGTTTTACAGCACATGGTGAAATGACTGTCTAAAAATGATGCAGCATGCTGAATACTCTACCGTAAACTTTCGTGTTCTTGTGTGAATTTCCCTTACTTTTGTGGAGCCAAGTGCTTGACAAATGACAGCTGAGACTATTTTTGTTACTGTTCAGGGGACAGCTAAAGAGTCAAAGCACGAGAGTAATTTCTCATGTATACCTTGATATACCTATATACTGTAGAAAACATAATCCCATAAAGCCCAAGTTTGAAATAATTCTCTTTCTGGAAAACACAAGGGGCACATCACTGAAAAATATACTGGCCAGGACTGTAGATACACAGAAACTCTGCGAAATAAGAGATCAATGGGCACACCATCTACTCATAATCCAGGTAATGAAAACCCCAGCACTGTCCTGGAATTAAGACATGTCACAGGAGATGTTTTGCATGGTTTTGTTCCTGCCTGTTTGAGACTGAAAAAGGAAGGGCAAATATGACAAATCCTGGAAAGATGCCCAAGCTAAGTCAGAAGTACACCATCTACACCACCCAAACACCTCACAGAGGATCAAACCTCAGATGTGTCTTATTTAAAAATGTTAAAATCCTTCAGGATACAACTGTCTTGCTATAAGAGGTTGAATGACTGCCTTTGCTTTCTGATTTAACTTGGGGAAAAATTACTGAGGCAGGGAGGAGAAGGAGAATCAGTACATAGAATCTCATCCAGACAGATGCTGTGGTAAAAGTTTTTAAGGATCATTTTTTTCTCAACGGTTTGGTAGTCCTGTGGGCTGTGTATAAAATTGGCAAGTTTTTACCATGCTCAGATGAAAAAAAGCACCTCAGCAAACAGAGTTTCCTCCTCATCTATCTCTTTGTACATAATAAAGACACTTTCTCTCGAGCTGAGAGAAATATCAAGTCTTTTTTCCTTTGCCAATATCTGCCAGATGGTACCAAGGCAGAGATGCCTCAGCATTGGAAATATACTGCTAAAGGAAACAGGCCTGAGGAAAGGGGAGTCTAGTAACAGGGTCTTCAGGATGGGGCCCATTCCAGTATCACTGCCCTCTGAGCATCAGAAGGGGATGAGATGTTCCCTGCTCTTCTTAAAGCTTCTACTATTAGCGTGCACAGCTGTTGTTTCTATCGAGTGTAGCTCCAAAAGCCTCCCTTTGCCTTCCAGCTTTCAAAATGCAGCACGTTTGAAGAGTAAGACTGCAGGCGAGCAGATGGGCATATCCAGAGGATGGCTACAAAAGTGATCCAACAAATGGAATACCTCCTCTCTGAGGATAGGTTGAGAGAGCTGGGGCTGTTTTGCCTGGAGAAGAGAAGGCTGTGGGGAGACCTGAGAGCGGCCTTTCAGCACCTCAGGGGGAGCTATAAGAAAGAAGGGGGCAGACTCTTTAGCAGGGTCATTTCCCAGAAGAAGGGGAAATGGTTTCAAACTGAAGAAGGGGAGACTCAGACTGGATATAATGCAAATATATAGTATATACTTTGAGTGGATAGAAAGCGGAGATGCCCCATCCTTGGAGACAATCAAGGTCAGACTGGAAAGGGCTCTGAGCACCTGATCTAGCTCTGGGCGTCTCTGTTCATTGCAGGGGAGTTGGAAGAGACCCTTTACAGTCATCTTGTCCAACTCAAATAATTCGATGAGAACTGACCTATACGAACGAGTGGATCCCAAGCCAGATCTGCACTGGGTGAGAATGACAGCATTGCAGCTTGGTTGATTTAAACTGCCTGAGGATCTGCTCCTCCGCAACTACTGACATCTCAATTTCCTTTTTAATAAGTAACAGGCCCTCTTATAATGGGAAATATGGAAGGAGAGATGTTAAAGCTTATAATGTGAAAATTGATTATCATGTACTTAAAACTATTTCCTGCTGTAACCTTTGTTTTGGTATACGTCTTTCATTTCATTACAGTGAGTTGTTTCACCATCTCCAGACTAAGCTATGAAATACATTAATTATCTCATTATCTCTGGGACAAAACGTTCAGTCCTTCTTAAAATATATTCATCCACAGTCTTCTCTGGTCTTTGTTAGGGATTCTGAGTGCGATGAGAGAGAACAAGACTGCAGCTATATCACAACACATTCCACTTAAAAGTTTTGGTTCTCTTTGCTGCTGCTACAACTTATAAAAAAAAAAAGAAAAAAAAGAAAAAGAAAAACCCAGCTCAGTGCAGTTCTGCTCTTTTTTTTTTTTTAACGTTTAAAATAAATATTATTCTCAGGTTCCCACCTCGTATGTCAAAGCACAAACCCACAAGAACTTTCCAAGGCGTAGTCATAAACTTCCAAAATAAAGGAGAATAGAAAGGAAACGACAGCTAATTTTACTTATAGCCCTACAAGACGGTGCCACAGAAATATGGCAATGTCGGCATCCTGAATTAGCCTCTATATCAGATAAAAATGATCTACTACTTTTATTTCATAAATAAATCTTAATTAAGATAGCATCTTCTCAAAGCATAATGTAGAGAAAGGTAGAAAAATATAACTTCACAAAAAATCTGTCTCACATGCTCCCACTTTGGATTTAGGATGGGGTTGGGGTCATTTTGTAAAGAAAATAATGTTCCAGGCCCATCACAATTTGTGAAAGTCAGGTTAGAGTAAAAGCAAAATTCCCTACTGTCCTCACAAGATTTCTTGCCCTGCTCTTTTGTGAATACGCTAGAATGGGTGATGGATGGGAGGCTGCCCCTTTCTAGAGTTCTTGCTGTGTTTTGTGATAACTCATTACGTTTCTTTCTTTACAAATAGCCCCATTAACGCTCCAGAATTGAACAGAATCATAAAGCTTGAAACATCCCACTCCCATTCCAGTAGAGCTAGCGGTATTGTTTCATGAATTACAGAGCTGCCAAAACCTGATTTACCCAACCAAAGCCTTCCAAGCCCAGTTGTGGATGTTTATTTATTTATTAAGGACTGTAAAAGAAAACACTTTTTACTGAGATAAGGATGATATAACCTAGCTACAGATTTATTTAAATTGAATTATATGTCTTTTATATTTCTTCAACAATATGGATGATGAAATGTTTTAGTCCTTGTGTTTTTTTTTTGGCTGAACTAAAAACATTATTAAACCATTTATAGAAAATTTACAAAACAGAAGAGAGTCAAGCTCTTTCAAAGTCTCTGTGGCCTCAATAAAACCTTATATATTCTGAGATTAGATGCCACTCTTACTCAGATGATTCTAAACAAGACTACTATAATCCTCTCTGTTATGGAGATATTTATTTTTGTCTGAAAAACTTCAAAGCAGGCCGTGACAGATAATCAAAATCAAAATTTGCATTCCAATGAGAGTTTCTTTTTAACCAAAAAGAATAATTCTCACAGTTCTTCTGCAAAAGAACAGCGCTCACTTACCTCAAGTTTGTTGGCTTTGGAAGTAGGGTTTTGCATTGTTTGTTTGTTTGCATATATGACCCATTCTTTAGCTAAGTTTTTGCCACTTTGGGGTTGAAAGGCTTCATCAAAGCAGGAAACACATCAAAAAATCTCAAACCATTTCATTTTTGTTCAGAATCCTCTCCAGAATGAACGAAAGAGTTAAGGATCAGCACCAACACAAAGTCCTAGAATGGCCTTTGTGGGTGGATGTTTTATGAAGATGCAGTGTTTTCCCCTAGGAGCTGGAGTTACCTTTTAGTGACAGCTGGAACTGCCTGGCCAGTGTACGAAGCTACTTTTCTTAATGTTCCTGGCTCTAAGAATATTTTTCCTATTGGCGCTTGTGGTGACAGTGGGGAGATCTGCCTGTGAGCCTGAATGGCAAATCCCTTACCACACCAAAGTATCTGATGCTCCAAAGACATTCTGATTTCTCTCTATGGACTGCTGAAGACCTCCCAAGCTTGCAGGCATGCACATGCACTGCCCCTTACACAGCGCATAAGCACACAGCAAATCTGGAGCAGTGCTTTCCTCCAGCCTACCCTATTCTCTCCAATAAATTGCTTTTGGGAAGGAGAGCCACTGCATAGAGCACACAGGGCTCCCCTGGATGCCAGGTGCCAGCAGCTCTTCCCAGAGGCTGTGCAGAGAGATGGAGCTTCTCCATTCCCAACAGCTACCAACCCAGCCTATGTTTTTGCCTCAGCATAGGTTTGTCTGTCCTTCCAGGGTACTGCAGTCTCTTTCAAAAGTATTATCAGAAAATAAAGTATCCAGAAATAACGATGCACTTCACATCATTCATAAAATTGCTCTGGGGCTTCCAGAGTCCTAGCTTCTACCCATGAGTCAATATCAAAGTGGAGATATGGATCCTTCTCTGATGCAAGCCTCCTCTAAAACCATTTCCAGAGTCTCCCTCTCCTCCCAGGGACACAAAGACACAAAAACCTGTATATTTCACATGTGGGAACATTAAGATTTTCTCGACCTATTAATAGCTTACAGAAACAGAGGATGTGCAGACCCCAAAATATCAAGGTTCGTTTGTTACTTATTTAAGCCACAAGTTAGGAACCTTTGAGGAGCTACACGGCAACTGAGTGCAGCTGCAAGGGCAAGGGGGTAAAACAGCACAATTGCAAGGGTGATCTAGAAACACAACAACGCTTTTGACAAGAGCTCCTTTAAAGGACCAGAGAGACCCATCCAGAAGAACAACCTCAGGCTCCCACTGACTGATACTGCAGCTTTGGGGGAGAGGAACCCACCTCATCCCTTGAAAAACAAGGCGCCACAAAACAAATCCCAAAAGGTCCTGCCTGGAAAGACACTGTCAAGGCAGAGCAAATGCTGATATCTGTTCGGTATAACCCCAAGAGGCAATTGCCTTAAGTCGTCATGGCATAGCAGTACCAGGCCTAGTGCTGGCTGGGAGACTCCCCACACATCTCTGCATCTTCTGGTCTAGCAAAGCAAAGTCTGGACCTGCTTTGTCATCTAGACATTTCTTAGGTCTTCTAAGGCAAAGGGGCTGCCTATAAACTGCAGAATTGCAGGTCACTGTGACAGTCATTCGACTGCTCCAACCAACTCCTTTCCAATTTGCTAGAATTATTTCTACATTTCCTTTCCAGACAATACAACCTGGACCACATTGCTTTTCATGCAGAGTAGTGCCATTGCTTTTTTAGCATGTCTTCTTATTTATTAATTGCTTTAACAGCGGTCATTCCGCAACAGCACTATGTTGAAACACATAAGAAGGAAACTTCAAAAAAAAATTTCTGACTGCACATTCCATGGGCTACTTTGATATTCTGATCTCACCCCATTTAAGTACAGTTCTTGAACGTGAAGGACAGCAGTGTAAGTCAATCTCAGTTAAACGCTAGCTTTGCTCGTTTAACGATGCAATGGGCACACTTGGCAGCACTCACTAAAATCTTGTTTGATACCAATTAAGCCTTAAAAAAATCCATTAATAGTCTGAATGCTTCTCAAATCCACTCTACAATTTATTTTGAAAAGACTCAAAGTTACATGAAACTGCAAAAATCTGCCAAAGATTCAGAGAAAAGGGGCTGATTTGGAACAAATGGTAGTTTTAATAACGATAAATCTCTGCATACCTTTAAAGTGGGCTCTAAATCTGTCTCTATCCTCTTTACACCTTCAACTTTATCCTGTATAAAGCATTAAGCACAATTTTCTTCTTGGAAATATCTCTTATAATTGAAACTTCCTTAAAGAGCTACTTAGCAAGAAGAGTCAGATTTCAGAATATTAATTCCTTTTTCTTGGATAGGCCATCACCAGTTCAGATATTTCACCTGGGGTGTGCTCAGTGTCAGTCTGCATTTCAACAGGAATGCACAGCCAAAATATTTGGAGGAGAAGAACGAACATTTTTTCATCCCCCATGCTATCAAACCATCTCACTGATCAGCAAGCATTTATTTCGTGGCCTGGCAAAATATTTTTGCGGTCATTTACTCCTTCGGTAGGAAGGGCTGCTTTTGTTTTTGTCATTTACAGCAAAAAGATTGCTATAACTAGACCCAAGCCTGCAGCCTGTCTTGGTTTGTTTCAAGTTTTTTGTGTTTTTTCTTTTTTTTTTTTTTTCCTTAAACTCCCTCAGGTCCTAATTCCTGCTGAATAAGAGCATGCTTACATCTCACTTGCAAAAGTACACCACAAGAACGGCTTGAAAAAACAACCTATGCTAAAGCAGAGCCAGCATTTTTGCTGAGGGCTGACAGAGTACACCCTTGGGACAGCGGGACCCTGATGGCTAACATGACAGACATCAAGCAGAACAACAACCACTTTTGGGGAGCAGCCCTGACAAAGCTTCAAGTAGCACCAGGGTATCTATTATGAGTGCTCCTCTGTTTCTAAGCAAAATGATATCAAACACACGGAAAGGACAGCCAATAATGAGAAACTTGCAGCTGTTCTCAAAGAAAGAAAGACTTTTTTTTTATTGTACCCCAATCCAAAATACTTTAAACCAGTTTTATCAATAGCGATAAATCAGTATGATGATACGATGTCTCTTTAATCTTTTCTAAAACAAAATTTTTTGAACTTTTGAGCATGGCCTTCCCAAATGGGTTAGGTCTTCTAAGACAGCATCAAACCTTCTTTTCCTTGCTTCCCATGTCAGCCCGAATCCCAATAGTTATGAAGCATAAAAAAAAAGTTCAAAGTAAAATATAAATTACCATCCCCTTCAAACACAAGTAGAAGTCTTATTAAGTCTCTAGTGCTTGAATCACGTCCCATGTCTGTTCTTTAGACCTTTCTTCCTTTGTGAGGCATAAATGGACACATCTTATTGATTTTCTTTCAACCTGGATCACCTCGATTGCTGTGAATATGGCAGACAAATCCAACTCATTCTCCCGCAGGGAACGAGGAAGAATGCAGACGAGAAGCTGGGGAAAGTCTTCTCACAGTGGGATACCAGGAGTCATTACGCAAAAACCCAAGTCTAACTGCTTGTAATTCCAAGACCTTTTTCTTTTCAGCTCCTTCAAAAAAATTTTTCTTTTTTTTTCTTTTTTAACTCTGAGAGGTCTTTCTTAAATTTTTTATGAATACCATTTTGGTATGGTATCAATTTCTGAGGGTGTTTTTGTTTAAAAAGAGAAGTATCAAATAGGCCAGCGATAGCTGCAAAGCCTGATAAATACATATAGTTAATGATGAGTGAATGTAAACAGGCACTGGCCAGAAAGAGAAAGTCAGAATCAGAGAAAGCATTGTTTGAAGCTTGACAAAAAAGCTAGTTAAAACTTTTTCCTTCTAACTTGGCTACACTTTGTATTTTTTTTTCCCCTCATTTATAGACTTACTTTTCTAAGGACAATTGTATGAAATGAAAGGAAGTGTAAAAGTAGAAAGATTTTTGTGCCTTACACCAAACCACTTACTGTACATGAAAAAGGGATTTACTGAATCAATTTAGTTGTGTAGGGTTTTTTTTAAATCAAGTGAAAGATTTCAGTGAAGTGGAAAAAGGTGGCAAGAATGTGCAGCACCCCAAGCTTTGCTCCTAAAAGCAATAGAAAAGACACAATTGAAATGCAGTGGGACCTCCGTGGATGAATTAGATAGAATGTGTACAGACACTTTGCGGTGACAATCTGCTTCTGAAAGGGATGTATTAAGTGCTAACTGCACCGAGAACGTAAATTGAAGACACCGATATCCAAGGACTAATTTCAAAGCACTCCTTCTTGTTAAATGAATTGCTGAAAGAGCAGGGTTTAAAAGATTTTGTTTTCATTTAAAGGATTTGAACTACACCTATCAGCAGACTGCAACAGAAAACTAATGCTAACATAATAAACCCGCCGCAGCTTCATTACCACCTCGAGTTCATCACAGCTGTAATGAGCTGAATCTCTCCAGTGGTTCTCAACACAGCACGCAAAGCACTCTCTGTTTTCAGCCTCCACCACACAAAACTAGCACTGCTTTTAGAGTGGAAAAAGCGTAGCTTGCTAGTAGTTCAACTACATGAAATTGCAGAAAAGGCGATCGTCAGCATTTAATGCTTTTTTAACGAGACACTTAGAAACCGGTAAATGTATATTTCAGTTATTAAAAAAAAAAAATCAAACCTTGTTTTGAACAACAGAAAATGTGATCTTGGAAGAAAGCAGAAAGAATTTTAACTTTCTCGATGTACGAGTTTTGTACTGGCCTCTAGTTACCTCATTTCACAAAATAATTCTGATATCAATACTGATAGAACTTGGGGGGTATCTCAGTATAATTCTTCCCACAAATATCCATCCAAGTAAATGATGCTGCTAGTCGAAATTCACCCAGCAGGCTAGCAGCACACTTTGCATCACCTCTCTGCTCTCCATTTCTGTGAATACTCAATACATTCAATGATCAGAAGGTCCATGGGAACACTGAGGAAAGACAAAACACTGCAAACAGCACACGTAAATATTTCAGTGGAAGATATCATGCTGTTCATAGCATGGTACCTGAAAACGGGAACAAGGGATTGGTACAAAGAAAAGAAAAATGTAGCTAGGCAGGAGCCGTGTCTTCTGGATGTATGAAAACTACCAAAAGGAATGACAGTTCTGTAACTGAGAAACTTCCACAAGAACCAAAATGATAGATGATTCCACAAGAAGAATCAAAGAGCCAGTGGCTGAGGCTGACGTAGCAGACCTTCTAAGCAGGCAGTATTCTTTCTACCAGCCCAGTAGCCACAGCACTAGCCAGGCATGCTCAGACATAATCCACCTCAGGCTCCAGTGTAACCTTGAACATATCATTTATCTCTTCAGTACATCAGGTCCTCTAGGTACACATGAATATTGTAGGGTGTTATTCAAATATTGCAGTAGTGGGAATTATACAATAATCTAAGGTAGTATTACTATTTTCAAGATTGGCTGTTCAGAAAAATTTAAGCATATTTTCCATGTTTTAATTTTTAATAGAGACCATAAAAGCAATGCACACAACTCGTAAGATCCAGCTACAACACCTGGTAGAAGAATCCAGGTGTTTCTCCTTCCAACAGCATCATTAAACATGAGGCTGATGTGAAATATTTATAGTGAAGGTGAATTGTAGCCCACAGAGGAGGAATCTAGGGCTGTAACTTCCACTAGCATCAAGCACAAAAATGCAAATACACTGAACAAATACGATATTAACTTTCAAATCATGTGTTCTATGTTTCACAGAGTAAGTCATCACTTAGTCCTGATACAGATGACAGATGGTACAAAAGACCACTAGTTTGGAACAAACTATGAAGAACAGATTTTGAGGGAAACACAGTGCAGTATATAGGAACCCAGGTCTGTGAGTGGTGTGCCAGGCCAGGGAATCATCTTCTCCTTTTGCATCACTGAATCCCTTTCTCAAATTTACACGTTCCATATTAAAATTATCCTGGTCATTTGTACCATTCACTCTCACAAAAAGCTGTCCCAGTGATTAAAGATCTCCTTGAGTACAGACCATTATTTACATGCTCAGTTCATACCTGTTCATTCCTGTGCCAGCAGTGACATTTTGTCTAAACTGCTCTTACCAGTTCCCAATATCTGCCCTTATCATTTTGTAAAAAATATTGTCTCCCAGTTTTTGCTCTGCAAAGCTAAACAAGACGATATGTATGGTCTCCTCTCTAAGGTTAGGCTCCCCTTTTCTTTTCTCATTTTCACTGCCTCAATCTGCATCCCTTCCAATATTTAAACATGGGAAGCCACAAGTTGTATGGTTGCTCCATGTCTTACAAGGTGATTCAATACCTTCTTAATATCTATTGGCAAGACTTTGCTGTGTGCATCCTATAGCTCTTTCAGCCCATTCTATGTCGCTGTGTCATGTTGACAGTTTATAGCCACTGATCTCTCTGTCTGCTTACAAACCTACAGTAGAAATATTATTAGTCTCAGGTTGGTACAGGAGTGAGGCATAAAATGTCCATGTGCCAAACTCCATTTCAGTATTGCATTTGCCTGACTCATTTCACTCCCCAAACTGTTCAACGTGTTGAATTACCCTCAGGTCCACATTTTCTCCAAGACTTTCAACTTTTCTTAAAGAACATTAATTCACAGTTTCTGCTGCCTCAGTGCAATATAACTCTCTCAGAAGCACCTTTATGAGAAAGTAATTAATTCTGTTGTTCATGATTCATAAACCTTCTATAAATGGAGACCAACAATTTCCACCAGTAGCATACCTGTCCAAGAGTAGAAATGCACATAAGACACCAACTCATTTACCATGGTTTCATCATACACACTTAGAAACCAAAACTAGTTAGAGAACGGACCACTGACTTGCACATTTCCTCTGCAAACAGATAAGATATATCACATTACCTGGGGGGAAGAAAATGCGTAAAACCACTCGTACTCAAAAGCACGCTCACAAGAAAACAAATGGACTCATATACCCAGTAGATCCCCTAGAAGCTCTGAGACACATTTAAGATGATCCCTGCCCTCAAAAAATACATAAGAACTGCGATAAGATTTTAGAGCCAGTCAATACCTGATGTCCTTAATTTAAAAAGGTGTCTACAGCCAAGCGCGGGGTTACTGGTAAATATATATTCAATTGTTTTGTTGAATAAAGTGTAAAGGTTGAATGAAATGAGAACTTCAGCTCCCCTTTTTGTATCAGCAGTAAATTAAGAACTTATAGGCTAGACTGAAAATCTAGCAACCATTATGCTATATACCAGTATACTATTAGATATAGTTGTTGCCCAGGAAATTTCTTTAAACTGCTCACTTTAAAAATTCTTGTACTTCATCAGCTGTAAAGTGAAAGTGCTGAGTAGCACAGAAGCCAGCACTGAAGAGTCCCAGGAGGCTAAGGAAAATGAAGAGACCTAGAATCCAGCCCTTCTGTTACAACAGTGCTGCACAGTGAGCAGAAATGTTAACACTGCTCCCCTTGGCTTTTCTACTGATATCTGCTTCTGAATCTGCATAAATCTTTCCAGCAGCTACTCTGCTTCTTCTGCTCCCAGATTGAGTTCTACAACATGTTCTAGATCTCACGTCACATTTTATCTCCACTAGTATGGCTTCTTTTCTTCTCTCATTGACCTGAACCACCATCACTAAAGTTGCTGTAAAGACTCCAAACGGGATCAGTCAGCCCTGAGTCACAAGCTGGAGTGTAGCCTTTGATAACTCATGCTCAGGGTTCTGTTCAGTTGAGCATCTCCAAGGGTGGAGACTAAACCACCCCTCTGGGCACCTCAGCCAGTGTCTCTGACGACCCTCACACTACAGAAGTATCTACTTACATGAAAATGAATACTTGCGTATTTCCATCTTGCTCCAATTAAAAGTCTTGATCATCCCTGTAGTCTTTTGCTGCACAAACTGCTAGGTCTGCTGTCTACTCATCATTATTTGTGCCTGAATTTAAAATTATTATAAAATCATTTGATTCATAATCAAACCTAATCTTCTATAAATGGATCTAAAAGCACAGTGAAGGAACAACATCAGAGCATTTGTCTCCATTCACTCATCCATTAAGCTGTTCTAGATTAGCCCAAAGTGGACTAATTCGGAAACTGAAAAATTACACAAGTTGTCAAATGGCCCAACCATTGATAACTAACAACTATCACCACACACAGCCTCAGGATTCCGAGCACCAGTTTTGTCTGCAGTAACAAACTGATTATGTTCAGCACAACAGCGGGCCTGAAGAGCTGATACACACTGAAACAAATTGCACTTTGAGAGAAGCGGTGCATTACACCAGACTCCAATTCTTCTCTTCTCAGCTCTGATAAAAATTGTGCTAGGCATCTTTAGTCCACATACACCTTGGCAATGCCCCACACACTGACAGACAATGAACATCCACAGTCCATAATAGCAAATTACTGTCATCCAGCTTTCAACCCTAGAAAAATCCTTTCTGGAAATCCGCTGCAACTTTTCAGGAAGTACTTAACACATCTCAGTGATAGGAGACATGGGCAAGCTCTCATGCTCCAAATAAGACATTCAGAGAAGTACTGTCATGATCTACCTACCCTTGCTTGGCAAACGTGAATAAGCTTATTACCATGAACAGCTCAGGCAGGACTTCTCAGCATAAACATAGATATCATGACTCCTTTTGCACTCTTGCAAACTTCAAATTGCAATCACTTAGCTAAACAGCTGTGAAGTAGACGCCTATGTAAAAGATGGGGAAGAAAGACAGGTTTTTAGTGAATAACTCCATAACCATGGAGTGAACTGAGTACTGTCTTCAATAAAGTTACTCACAAGGGAGAGCAAATAAGAGCCGGCTGAAAAAATGTTGATAAAAAGTGGTCATAATTTCTAATTTATCACCACTGCACTATTTCACCAAATGGCAGGAGTTCAACAAACTTCTGGTTTCCACTTTTTCCCCAGCAGGAGAGCAAGGCTTTGGGACCTGGTGCATGGCAGGGACATGTGAAGCATCTTTGCAGGTGCTGCTTGATATGAATGACTCTAACAGGGTGCCGTTGTTGCTCATATCCATCAGGCAGACAGCTGAGAAGCCAGGAAATCATTGTATTCCAAAAATACCAGTTTCCTATCTTTTCAAAAGGAATCAGTGCAGGGATTTTGCCAATACTTCTCCCCTGTTTTGGAAGTGTTTATGTTTGGCTTTCTTTCTCCTGAGTCAACAAACAAATATTTCAGGAAAATGGAACAATTCTTGCAGATGTAAGAGTATACATAGTGGCTAGGCACATTGCAAGTGCAATTATTGCAATCAATACGCCATTCCAAAAGTTGAATACAGAATATTGGGACTCAGTACAGCTAAGTACACAGTTGAGGAGGTGAAATAGGTATAGTTACCCCCCTTTTTTTTTCCTGTGTACCTTCTTTAAACCATATAATGCCAACTCTAGAGTCTTTACTCTTCATTTCATACTTATTTTATGTCTCTACCATTTCTCTTCATCTCTAGCACCTCCCCAGACAGATATTTTTCAACATCCACACTTTATCCCACTACTCAGCTTTGAAATTGCTATAGCAGATGATTATGTACTGCTCACATAATGGCAGCTTCTAATTACAGGCCCCTTGTCCCAAACCAAAGTGTGATATTTTGTCAAGGCATTCAGTAAAGATCATGACTTTCACCTACAGAACATCACAGTTCTCCTTTATTTTGTGACACATCCAAGCTTTTCATCTGCAAAGAATCTTTCAAGAAGGATTATGTTATCAAACTACTACATAACAAATGTTCACTCCTATTTTTTTTTCTATTCTAGTCAATATTTAATGAAATTCAGCAACTTCCCATCTCAGGTACTTCAGGTTCCCCCTGTTACATATGTATGAAGTTATATATACCCTCTTCCCCATGGAAAATATTCTATTGAAAGGGGTATTGATAACTTCAAAATTATTTTGCATGCCATACACTGAAAGTGCTCTGCTGAGGTTTATGCTTGTGTGTGGATGTTCTGCGGTCTTAACTCCTGGGGAGCAACAGATGGTATTATTGACCTCAATATTAATTAGGTGTCCTATGCATCGATAGGCTAGGAACAGCAAATAAGATTTCCAACTCCTTATGTTTCTCTGGAGAGTGAAGGCAGTCAGAATATAAAGGACATACAGTAGGCAGTTAATTTAAATCTTAATGTCAATATAATGTCATATCTGTTCTTACCTATATCAAAACAAAATGAAATTTTTAATACAATGATGGCAATGATAACTACAATAAAAAGTGTAACTACAACAGTATAAAACATCTTAGGGATTCATTTCATGATTTTTATGGCTACTCATCCCTACTACTTCAGTGAGATAAAATTTCCCCTGCATGCTTTGTTATTATCCCAGTTCTAAACATTTTTATTAATTAGATTGTTTCGCTAATCAATACTCATTGTACTCCTAGTAAGAATGAAAGTCCTATATCTACAGGAGAAAATGAGTTGGAGTAACAGGTCCTATCCTGGAAGATAAAGAAACATCAAAACTTATCATGCTTAAGGAAAATCCAGTGGTCCTACTTATCCTCAAATTCTTTGGCCATGTATAACTATAACTCTATGGAACATTACACATCAGGAAACATTAGTTTTCTTTATGCTTCTTCTATATCTCTTATTATTAATCAATGCCATCTTAGATTTCTAGAATTTCATCCGATTTCCACATTTAATTACTTTTCTTTTATCATTTTGATGACTTAAATTCATTAGTTCTTCAGAATAAAAACTGTGTGACCTCTTTGGGAAGATTAATTATCAATCATGTTCTTGTATGAAACAAAAAAGAAGAAAAAGGAAAAGGTCTACATTTAGTATGTGTTTCATAATAATAATTTGAACATTTCTTAGTTTCAAGGAGCCTTGAGTTCTAAATTCACTTACTTTCACATTATTTTCCTCTTGCAAAGCAGGAAAAGAAATACATAGATCAATACATATATATACATACATATGTATATCCCAAACCTAAACAACAGCTTAAAAATAATTTGAAAAAAATAAGCTAACTTGCAACAAATGATAAAACTGTTTTCTGCAGAATTTGAAAGAATGAACTGTATAAATTATTTGTGTGAAAACAGCAGCATTTCCAAATGTAAGGCTTAGAGCCCTTTTAAAAAAATTCTAAAAATTAAACAGTAGAAGCCATTTTTTAAAAGAGATAGGGCTCGGTGGGATTTATTAATGCACATCTTTCAGAGATATTCTTACTTGCACAATGCAAGCAGTAGGTTAGCATGGACTTCCAAATTATATTTAATTGGACAATTATTCAAAGTGAAAAACCCAACACAGTAAACTAAGGAGGTCTTTAATAAACACCTTGTCTCTTCAAGAAAAAACAAGGAAGTCATTTACTGACCCAAGAGGCACAATTTTGTCTTTGGTAAATTTATTTTAAAGTAATTGCCGACTCCAGGAGTAACTATTTTTTAAAGAGGAACGTGGTGCTCTCAAGCAGAATAATAAATTGTTCTGTGCCCTGTATGACGGCCTAATCACGTTATGAAGATGAACATGTAGTTGTCTGAGGCAATGGAGGATGTACATCACCTGGCCTATGAACCCACTAAGATTCACCTAATGACACATAGTTTCTGCTCTCTCCAGATCAGAACTGAATTAGAGGGTGAAGACAAATGACAATGTACAGTTCTGCCTTCTTGCCCCTACCTCTCCACCCCAAGGGGACTTTCTTCTGAAGGCCCTGGTGGTTCGCAGAAGATTCTCACTCACCAGCCCTCTCTCTGCCCGCTTGTATCCAGCACAAGGAGCAAGTTCTTGAAAAGCCACGGTCTCCTCATGAAACAAAAAAAAAACCTGTGACATCCACTGTGAGTAATAATGGTCAATTAAAAGTAAAAAGCAGTACTTTAGATGCCAGTTCCTTCACCTCTGCTGGAAAAGAACTCTACCTAGACTACTAGTTCGTCTTTCCTCTGACAGGACGTTCTCTTCAGATCCAGCACGGTTGGTATCAAGACTTTAGGGTTTGCTATTATAAAAGTTAAGGACAGCCAGTACCTCCACAAGCAGTTTGAATACCTTTGGTACTAGCACAGGGAGCCCTGAGGAAAGGGCTCCAGGAATAAGCCCTAACTCCACATGTGACCACAGCACTTTTTTCTTGTTTCACCAGGAAATCTCCAACTCTCAGCTCTTTTCTCCTTGTGAAGGTTATCCTCAGTGCTGGGCCATCCATGCTAAATGAGCATGCCTCAATGATTCCCCTGTGTTTCTGACTAAAAAGCGGGGACTCCTGCAGTGCAGATTACGATAAAAGATTTATTTGTGGGGAGTAGAAGACGGTGTCTTTAGTGAAGTTAATAAGTTGTTTTCATTTTAGATGCTTTCATTACAAAACCTGATAAATCTTAAGGCTAAGAGAGTATGTAAGAGTAATGAGGAGTTGAAAGGCTCTTCAGCTCTTCGGTGATTATCTTTCTCTTTTAGTGCATTACCATGGGACATCTGGCTTCCAAATTTGTGCCTCTCTTCTACAGATCTGAGGACCAGCCTACCAATTATACATTCGCATAGGTTGTAATAAATCAACAGCAGCCAAACTCTGACAAGGTGATGGCTGTTGACAGATAAAAACGATACACATTGTCGTGCTGTTCTCCAAAAACAAACACATGCTTTTTTATCAGATTTTTTTTCTTTTAATCAAAAAATTGCCTCTTCCAACATAGACTCACCTAATTTCACAGAGGACTTGCACTACACAAGTTTACCCTACCTAAACCTGAGCTGCATGCAAAGCCAGGTTCTACAGCAAACCAGGAATTTACCTCCTATTGCAGTTGAGGAAAAAGCTTCAGTGCCGATTCTGGGCCAGCTCAGCTCCAAAGACCTTTAACTCTAAGATGCACTTTCTTTGCAGAATAAAGGACTGAGCCAAAAAAACCCACAGACATAGAAGACATAGTCAGGCAGAGGCCGGATAATATGCTTTCTTCCACAAAAGAGGTACAAGCAGATGTGAGGCTATGTCTGCTCAATGCCCATCCCCAGGGTTTCCAAGGAGTCTGGCTGACAGCACTGGATCCCTCTCACCTGGTTCTAACCCTCTGCCTCTCTGACCCTACATTCTATGTCTCTTCTAACCTGACATTCCAAACCAAATGTGCAGCAGTCCCAAAGCAGAGATTATAAAGGCAATGCAAGGTGCTCTCAAAGCACCTCATTTTTGGTAGTGATGACAGGGGACTTTGGCCAGCTTGCTTACACACACCTCAAGTCAGGTGGGAAGAATTCAACTGTCATTCATAAAACTGGTCATCCTCTTCATAAAACTACAAAAACATGTTGTCCTATCCCAGCCTGAATATGGTATCACAAAATGTAACTTGAATGACCAGCGTTTTATGCCAGACATTTTCAACAGCTGTAAAATCTGTGCACTATCACCCCAGGAACACATGGGAAGCAAACGACCATACTAATCCTGCTGGAATCTGTTAGTCATTCCCATTCAGGGGAACGGGGCTTTATCCCAAAGCTATTTAGCACATGGTGGTAATTTACCCACTGTCTTATCCTCCCTTGAAGAGACCAGGACTATTTTCACACCAAATGACGTGAAATACCTTAATCTCCAGAAAAGTCAAGGACTGAGAGATCATCAATTCTGGCAGTCTCCTCGTTAGTGGAAAGAATGCAGCACCATCTAGCCCACCAAAAAATATTTAATTCCTTCAGAATGTCTTGCATATTGTGGGAAATGGCACCTATCAGATGTCTCTACAGAGCTTTGAAGGAAATAGAGCCTTTTCTAGGGAACTGACAGGACAATAGCACATTACCCTCCAGCTCAGTTTTTTTCTTTGATAATGCTATCTCCTAAAAAGAGCTCATCAGGCATGTTTTGACTCCTTCTTATTGATTTCATCTCTTAAAAAAAAAAAAAAAGACAATTATTTCTACCTTTCTTTTCCACTCCATTCCCTCTGGCTGGCATCCTGTTTTGACCCTAGGACTGACAAGTCCAACAGAAATAAATAGGGCTCTACAAACTTGCAGTTTAAGTATCTGTTCCCTTTCTGCTAGGGAAAGTAATTTCCTTGACATACACACTTCCCACTCTTATTCTGAAAAATGCTGAAAAAAAAACTTTAACAGGGAAATGACACAGATAGAAAACTAGTTTATATCATGAAAAATGTCATTTATCTCTACTTGTTCAATTTACAAAATCAGGTACTGAAACTTCCAAGTATGTCCTTGCCATAGATTTCTATGCCTTCTCTCATTTAAAGCTCATTACAAGGAAATTATAAAAATTGTGTATCCTGGAGATGTAATACAAACCAGTATGTCTGTCATCTTAATATTCAGCCAAACTTTTTAAAAACCTAATGTAGGTATGAGTTTCGTTTATAAAAGCCTCTTACAAATATGATACCCTAAGTAAACTTCCTATCAATAATATGATTCTAGAACCCTATGTATCATGGATTTTTAGCACTGAAACATGAAGCAGTATAATATTAGAATAGCAATCTGAAATTCTCAAATAAGTAAAAGGAAATTATTCAGCCAATTCAATGAGAATTAGGTAACTAATTTAATTTAGTATCATCAAATTTGCAACAAAACAAAACAAAAATAAACTGAAAAAGAGATGGTAGCCAAATTCTATTAGATGGGGTTATGGGAGGTCCCTTTAGGGAACTGTAAATAAGTACTCATGGAACCTTCACTGATTTTGGCACAGAATTTAGTACTCATGGTGTGAAAACTAGAGTCGAATATGAGACAAAACTGAATGGCTCATTCAACTACTGCTGGTAAACTGGGGAAAAATATAAGGGAGATATTTGCTTGAAAACTCTTAGACATATGCTGATACTAAAATTCAAGATCCTTATTCAATCAACAAAATAGAGACACTGGAAAATAAATTTCTGGAACATCATGGATTCCTTAAATTAAGCTAAACTTGTTTAGGCACTAGAATAAAGAAATGGAACACCAGCTTAGGTCCCAGTAGCAGCAGTAAAGCCATGTAACAACTTCTAGAACTTGCAGAGTTGTCTCACTGTTTACCATTAGCATCTCATCCAGCCAAATGTAATTTTTTTATTCAAGAAACGCACTCCTCTAAGAGCTACATGGTCACCTACTTTACACCCGTATTTATTCATAGCTACATTTATTACTATTTATTTTTCTGCTTCCTCAATCTTAGCCACCCAAAATCTTCTAAAGTTTTAATTTGCTAAGCTAAGCAAGCCAGATTCCATTATTACCTTCATTAAGAGAGGCCTTCCATTTCCCTGTTCACAATCACGTTTTCCACTTTCTATTTTAAATGCAGACACCAAGAATTATACACCTGGGACTTCTACACTGACAGTTATACTTTCTTATCATTACTGGCAGTGACCAGCCATGAAATGTTCACATGGCCTAGCCACTGGAATGACATTAAAAGTCTATGTCTATACATGGACACTATTAACACCCAGGCACTCCCTTTACGAGTTCATATCCCATCTTCCTGACTGTTTTAAAGCTGACAGAAATGCATTTCCTACTGACCACAACATTTCTTGTGCTCCTATGCAGGTTAAGGTGATCCTTATTTCTTGTCCTAGACTGTTCTTCATAAAATGCTTTGAGAACTTTCAGTATGTATGATCTTATATACGTCACTATTAATATCTTACTGATTGAATAAAAAGAAACAGAAGGATCACGTTATATTAAGCACTTCACACCCAGGTCTGAAGAATACTGTGAATGTTCTGGAAATTTTATCTTACACTTGCAAATGAAAAAATGTAGACATGACAGTCCTTGTGAGCATATTACAACTATCTTTACACATTCTTCCTAAAGTTCCTCTAAAACCATTTCACAGAAATCCTCCAGAAAAACTCTGCAAAATATATAAAGCATTTATCAGAATTTCCAGACACAGCTTAAAAGAAAGATCACCTCAAGGATTGTTAAGAGCTATAAAAGGTAAGTGTCAAGAATCCAAGTGTAAGGTAAAACTTTTACAACTACAGAAGGGATCCAGAGCCTCATCTACAGAATAATTTAAGCACTGTAACTATCTCTGTGTGGTGCTAGGCAAAGCTGTAGCCCTAAGAGGGTACATTTGTTTGAAGCCAGCTTGGATATCCTATACTGTGGATATATGCAGCACAGAAGCAAAAAGACATCTACTATAAATACCTTCAATCCAGGAACACATACGTGCTGAAGAAGTTCTGAACCTGTGACTGAGAACTAAGTCTCTTCTTCTAGGTAAGTAAACAGGATTAAGATAAACTTGCAGGAGCTCAGAGTTTGAGCTTCTCAACTGAATAAAATAAGTGAATGATTTAAACAGTGGCTACATATTTGGGAAGTTCTAAAAATTGTGTTTTAAAAAAGTGAACAGAAGAACATGCAGGAAAGGCAAAGTAAACAGGACCTGAGAGGAGGAAAAAAAACAAGTTTATGACAGTGGTTATGACAATATTTCAGTATTAGCAGAACAAGTAAAAGTACAAAAGAAGTAAAAAAAAAAAAGAATTTCAGAATTTCAAGGATTAGGGAAGGGGAAATATTGGGAAAATGTGGATGAGTCTGTGATTAGGGCTACTGGATTTGTCTCTTTCAAGAACTTTAACAACTTTCTGTTCTGCCTTAGATCTGTTGTGCGACCGTCTTAAGCAAATTTATTTGACCTCTCCTCTTCATCACATCCACTTTCCATTTGCAAAATGGAAGTAGAATTTTCCCAATATTTTCCTTTCTCTTCTTTTGATGACATAAGCTTTTCAGAACAAGACTCTTTCCCTAATTATGTATGAGTAGAGCTCCCAGAACAATGAAGTGTTCATCTTGGAAACAAGCAAACCTTGAAAACCAAAGAGATAGTGGTAAAAAAATATTTCCTGAGGGACAGCTGCTATTCAGATAGCCTGCTGGATGACTGAGCCAATGGCCTAGGATTGGTGGCAGACAGTAACACTGTTCTCTGTCAAGAATAACCTGTTAAAAAGAGCCATGTAGAAGAGCAGCAGGTCAAAGAGATGAGCCATGACTTGTCTCATCTACTACGTTATCAGAGGTTACACTGCACACAGCATGAAGGACAGGAGCAGTTCCCTCAATGTACATTCAAATGGAACAACTCTTGTTCCTGCTGCGAGCTTCGAGGTCTCCTCCGCAGGTGTCACTCTGGCTGCTGATGGCCATAGATAATAACGAGTTAGGGTACAGACTAACCAGGAAATGATACCACCTGCTACCCAACATAAATTACCAACCCCTCTGGGTATAATTACTCTTGTCAATGTGTCACATGGCTATTATATTCACTCCTATGCAGAAACACAGTCTACGAGCAGATTCTGCTGAAAGAATAGGCTTTGCGGCATTTCTATGACTTCACTGGAAAACACAGTGAATTTGCTCCTGAGATGGGAAAGAAGCAGGAAAAAAATGAAGGGCACCTTCCAGTAAGTTTCTCTCCTGTCTCCTCTGAAGCATGCATCTCTTCTCATTTCCAAAGATCAGGGGTTCCCAAACTGTGATTCCCAAGAGACAGTAACATGTGCATTATTACTTGATGCTGGACCATCACACTAGAAGTCAGCAGGCTTTTGCTCAGTCTGCAGCTAAAGTGACTTTCACAGCAGTTTTAGACACTTGTTTGTGAAACAAGCAGCTGTATCAGAAAGAGCTGAAGCATGAAAGTTCAGTGTTATTGCTGAAACAGCTCGGGTGTCTCTGAACCACCCCATGTTGTCTCCAGCCTAATGCCACACTTCTTGAGCAAGACTGCATGCTATGCTGTCAGCAATTCAGTCTCTGCCACTCTATTGTAAGTGCTTTAGAACAGAGTCTGACCCTTAAGACACTCAGAAAGGCTCAAATAGTGAAGCAACTGAACAAAGCTTTTCCCTTGCTTCTGCTTAACCAGCTGTGGCTGAGCACATGGACTGTTTGGTCACAGCATCCTTCTGGGTGCGCTGACCAAACTATCAGATTTTCTTCAGGTCCTGCCCAGGACTCTGCATAAGGCTGACAACTCTTTGTTGTACTCAGATTCCAATTTCTCCAGCTGCTTATGAACAGAGACAGTGTAAGAACCACCAGGACATTTGCCCCACAGTCAGCAGTAAGGACAGCATGTGATTTTATGCAAATTCACACGTACACAATTGAGATAATTTACATTGATTTAAGTTTTAATTCACATTATTTCTGTGCAGAACCACATATAAAGCCTAGAAACTATACTTCAACCAGAAAAAGGCAATTTGCTGAATGATATGAACAGCACAATATGCCAGCACCTGCCAAAGGTCCTTCTTGAAGATTGCTTATGATTATAAAGGTAAATTATTTGCTTGTATAAAATAATAATTAGAAAAAGTAAAGGTCATTCATCCAGATATAAACCTGGCTGCAAAAAATCATCAGCATACAGAGTTAGCAGGCATATTCATTGCTTTATAAACAGCGGGCTGGGATAACATTATATAGTTTGCAATCTGTATTTGTTCTACGTGAATCATAGCTTTGCATAATTTTATCACATTCCTGCCAGGCAAAAGCAAACATTAAAAGAAATATTAGAAGCCAGCCAGTTAAATATTATAGAAGAAAAAACCCTGCAACTATCTCCATTCTAATGACTGATGAGCATTATTTTATCCGTGTGATATGGTAGCTTGCGAGTATACTTTTTGCAGTATCACTTTAAAATAATTTCTAATATGTGATTAGTTTATTTTGATTGGTCTAATATTGTTACATTGTACTAAAGTGCTGATATAACTGGTTGGATTTCTATATATCATATGATTGATTAGGTGCAGATAAGAAAGAAAATATTACTTCAAGAGACCTGACCTTCAGTGAATCATCTGAGATGAAGAGAATTTAAATGCTGTATTACTTGCACTCAGCACCAGAAAACGTTACAGGAAAAAAAAAAATAAAAATAACAAACCACTTACTGAAAATTTCTGCTATGATTAAGAACATTTTCCAGTAACATTCTTCCTCTCCACTTCTTCTGCTGGAAACATTCCTCTCTCCTAGGCTCTGTTGCAAGACCAAGTACATGCTGCAAAAGCCATGCAGAACTTGACCAGACAGCAGAAAAGTGTCTTCTACACTTTTCCATTTTTCCTACAGCAGACAAAAGCGTTCTCCAGGAATCTGAGGACATGCTCCTGGAAGGGCTCCACTCTCTGCCCTCCAGGCAGGCAGTAAGGGCTCACTCTGCACAGAAAGCACATTCCCAGTCCTCAGTGCCAGTACCACACCAGGTCAGCACAACAGCAGCCCCACAGACTTGGAGCAGAAGCAGCCTGAGATCTCCTTAGCGCTTGATGCAGGTAGCATATGGGAAGCTGTCCTGATGCACGACCATGCCTTGGAATCTAGGCTGATGAAATGCTGGCTCAAACCTGTTTCTCCTCTATATGCCCATGCATAGCTTGTGTGCCATGGCTTCCAAGGGACATCCTTCCACTCACCAAGACACATTGCTGGTCTCTCTCACGTCACTCTCACCCCAGTGGCTCTGTACCCACAAGCTGCCCCATCCCTGATGCCCACTTGGCCCCCCCCTCCAATCCCCCACAGTAATCCAGCTAAGGGGAAGCTCCGTGGTTGAAGGAAAAGCCCTGCTGCAGCTGAGTAATGCTATATTTTTCCCACCATGCTCATCTTCTGTGTCTCATCACCCAAAGGAATCAGTGAGTTGCAATAGCGGTTCAGGCAACATGGCCACCAGCTCTTTCCAACATACTGAAAAATTCCAAACTCCCACTCAAGCCTTTATCAAAATATCCATGAGAGAGAAACTGGGCATGGGGATGGAAGCAGAAAGCTTAGACATATTTCCTCACACCTGTTGCTTTGCTCTAAATATACAAGAATTTAAGCCCATCCCCAGTAAAAGCGTATTCATCCCAGGACAGGGCTGCTCAACGCTTCTCCAACTGAATCTTTATTACACTTTTCTTCATAAAGAAAAAAGTAAGAGGGAAGAAAGCACTATGCAGAGCTAACCATTTGGCAAAAGTAGTTATTACTGAAAGGAATTCTTCTCTGAATCATTTATCTTAAAGCGTGTCAGAGCAGGCATCAAAGGCAGCCGTGGCATTGGCGGAGTGCACACTGTCACTTACTGTGATTGAAAGGACAGTATGTTTTCAAACAACTACACTTGTGTGAAGTGTCATCAGATCTGACTGCTTAATCCCGATTAAAGAGGAAAAAAAAAAAAGAAAAAAGGTTGTTCCATTCAGAGGTGAGACTGCACTGATGACATTGTCCAAGAGTAATTTGATGGAGTCAGTGGATAATCACAGCAGCCAAAGAGACTAGATTAGTGACAGGGTGCATCTCGGAGTCATCACCATATTGAACGCATAGTTCAGGCAGGGATGAAAACCAAGGAGAGGCAGTTTAGAAGTTGCATCTAGCAACAAGCAAGATGTGCCAGGAGGATCTGTACTTTGCAGATTGCCTTCCCTTTCCCACAGGATGCTACAAAAATTCAAAATTCAACACTGTCAGAGGAGTCTGAATCAGAAAGGAAATGGCATTTTACAAAGCAGCTTTAAAAACTGTCATTGTCCTTCAGGAGAACTCTATTATATTTCAGTAAAAGGCAAATTCAAAAGAAAAGAACAGGAAGTCACAAAAGCTGTTGCTTCTGACATTTAAATTGATACAGGAAAAAAAAAACAATATATACAGCAAGGTATAATTTGGGGTTGGCAGGGGGGTTGGACTAAAATGTTATTTAAGCTTTTTTGTTTGTGATTTAATCTAAGACTATTACTACTATCAATTAGAGTCAAAGTACCCATCGCTGCACAAAGTCACGTAAAAGTATCATCAACACTCTTAGTAACACCACGAAAACAGTGTTCTGCCTATATGTGATAAGAAGGCATTTAAATTTGCTCATTTACACAAGTTCATCTGTTTGGGACCTAACCAAGAAACGTATGGCATCTTGATAATTCATCACGTTAAGGAGAGTGCGACTCCGGCAGACTTTGTTCTATTCCACTGCATGTTATCTCCCTGTGCATTCCCAAGGCTACGCCATAAAAGATTGCAAGGTGACAGAATATGTTCATACAGCCTCTAAGAGCTACTTTGCAGGATGCATTGTAGTCTGTTACCCTGAGGCACTAGAGTGTTTAATGATGTTGCTGTTTGTCGTTAGTTAGTATTCTCTGAGTGGATCATATAGGAAAGTATTCTGAATTATACATTGCTAATATTAAGTTAACTTCTCAAAGAGAAAATGCTAAGAGATAGAGGTTGCTTTTGCAGGATTTTACACAGATGGGCACAGCTTCAAAGCTTATCAGCACCCCCCTAGCCAGCAATCAGGTCTGTAATCCTTAAATGACCTAGCCTTGCTGCCACCCAATCCTCTCAGGAAGACTGGGAGAGCATCTCCTGATACTTGCTGTCTTCTCTTACCTGCAGCCATATACAAATGGGCAAGAGAAAGCTTAGCTATTGGTTTTAAACATGGGCCCTCATGTAAGTGAGATATCAGACATAATAACTATTCAGTTAACCAGCATTTTTATTAAGTATGTATTAATTTCTATCATTGCCATGTTCTCTAATGGCTGCAGTAATTTCCTTGCTTCCAGCTATTATTTGTCATGTACTCTGCACGTGCATGTGGGTGGGTTAGAGAGACAGAAGAGGGGGAAGAGAGAGAGGGAAGGAGAGGGAAAGAAGAATGAAGGCATCTGGAAAGTGGGGGTCACAAAGAGAGTGGAAATAGAGCTCGGAATTATAGGCACAGCTCACAGTGACACCTAGAGTCAATCCTGCCTAATACTTTCCCACTGCAAGCCCTTCTGCTCTGCCTCTCCCTGCCACCTCTTTGGGAGAGCTTTGTTTATAGCTTTAACTGATGTTTCCATGCTTAGGTTCTACTTCTGGCTTAACTTAAAATAAAATAACAAAAATAAATAAAATAAAATATGATTTAAAAAAAAAAGAAAAACCACTCAGAGAAAACCAAAGACATCCCACTTCAGCAAAAATGTCACAGCTGTTTTCAATAAGGCTAGAAAATTCAGGAGAGATTGCCAGCACAAACCACTTTCTTAAAACAAAATGGAACATTCTGAAGATTTGGAGAAGAAACATGTGAATTCAGCACAGAGATAACCCCAAAGCAGACTAACATTTTTTACTTTCCTTATAAAAAATCCTCTTAGCCGTATGCAAAGACGTTTAAAACTCCATCTGTGTGGGCTAAGTAGGAGTCCTCCAGCTGCTGGAGCCCAGAGACCCCTGCACAACCTTAGCACCCAGGAGCTCAGGAAGCCCAGAGCACATCCCATCCTCCTCACTGCTCTTCTACCTGGCACTGGAGATTCCTATCAGGGATACAGGCCAGCAAGGTTGTGTGGATAATGTTGATTCTGCTATTTCCCATTTTTCAAGTTCAGCTTTCAAACAAACCATTCCTTAAATATTTGCTTGAAGATGTACGTTATGCCAAAGCTTTGCATTGCAGCCAGAAGCCCAGAAATAAGCGTGCTGGGAATATTCTTGATTGTGATTGGGGGAAAAAAAAAAAAAAGGAAAGAGTAATGTTTAAGATGTTGTTCCAAAAAGGTACAATCAAACACAACCATGAGTGACAGCAAGCAATGTGATCAACTGTCTGACCACTGAGATGTTACTGGGGCCCTAGTATGTGAGACAGGCATTATCTTTTGTCCCTTTGACTTTGAGTAAGTCTGATTAAGTGAAAGAAATTCATCTAATTAAGATATCCAGAGGACCATATTCAGCTTTTTGTGATTTACTGCAGAATTTTAGAAGTTAACTTTGTTTTACTGTGACTTTTATGTATTAAAATTCAGGACCATCCACACAGACTTTATCCATGCATATTTCAAACTCTGGAAGAGCTCAAGTTTGAATTAGTGCTGATGTGTGGACATTGTTCATCATTAATACACTGTATGTGTGCCCAGAAGAAAGGTCAAGGGATCCTGAAATATAAAAAAAAAACTCTCAGTCATCACCTGCTATGGAATAACGATGTCATGCCAAGCTAAATTTAGATACTTGTTTGTGAAACAGATGCCTAGCAGGAAGAGGTGCACAACTTTTATCTGACGCACTTGCCATCACTTGGCTGGTGAGACTTTTGAAAGCTGTACTAACTAGCGTGGCTACAATTTGAAAAGGACAAAACACTGTGTGTAACGTGTTAGAATAAATAGGGAATGGAATATCCAGAGTCTGTTACAGTATAAAATGTTATTTTGTATGAATACTGTGAACAACTCACTTTATAACTTGGCCTCAACCTACAGGAGAAGGGAATCTAAATGTAAGAATGAATACGAGGCTTTCAGATCAACATATTTTCCCTATGAACAAGTGATATTTAAAAGAACCCAACTTTTAAATTGAATGTAGTCTCAGGGAAACTCACACAGTAAGTTAATTTTCTTAATTTTCTTACACTGTGCCTAGTTTCAGCCCTAAAATCTATGATTTGAGCCTTCCAGAACTATTTGTCCTTAGTCATATGCTGTTATTCAAACAAGTGGTATTTACAATCCTACTAGCTAGCAGCTGTTAGGAGGAGAGACTCGTGCTTTTATTAAACAAAATTTGTGAAAGATCTGGCTCCCTGAATCACAGATTTAAGACCAGGTCATTTCTTGCTCAGCAGCTCTAGAGCTCCAAAAGAGCTCTGTACCTCCTCCAGGCCATACATACACAATTGCAGCCTTCTTCTCTCTAGGCACAGACACATGCACAGCTTCTGTATTTGCAGCCTGCTACAGAGAGCACTATCAGAACAACACAGGCTTCCACCACTTACCCGTATATGCCCTAGGTGTCCAACTGCTGTAGCGCATATACCAAAAAATGTGTTTGTTCTTTTCCTTTTAGCAACGATTAGCAGTCCCAAGATTTTATAATTTCGAGACTAACCATTCCTTTCTGATTATCTAGATGAATCCCCCATTTTTTTTTTCAAAAAAGGAAGTGCTCCTACATGAGCGCAAGTGATTTTACAAGTAGACATTTATATATGAACATTATATAAAACCAAAACATAAAACCAAAAAAACAGCCCAAATCAGTATCCAGCTTCGTGATGGAAAAACACATTTTAAAATTTCCTCCACCTTACCTGCCCAGTCATGCTGAAAAGTATTGAACTATCAATCTCTGATCAGATGAACAGTGACAATGCCCTTATTACTTGCATATGACATTGAGGTCCCCAAAGAACACAGCTTTCAGTTGTGACACAGCGGATTTGGTTGGGGGAAAAAAAAATCCTCTAAAAACAAAGTTTGTAAATCTCCAATAAACCAAAAGGTTTAATTTATACAGCTGTGATACACATTTCCTACAGCAATACAGCATCTCCCTTCCAGTAAGCTGCACACAATGTGTGTCAACACAAATACTGCTTGAACTGAAATGCAGATAAATGCCATCCTTTAAAATAGGACATCTGAGGGAACAGCAGCATGCAGCCAACCAATGCAAACTTACATTTCTCCTGCCAATTCAGCATTTGCAAACCGCCCACAGTAACCTTAATACAGTGGTTCTAGATAGTGCAGCCTCAATTAGGGTGTCACTGCTGGCAAAGACCTCCTGCAGTGCTCCCTCTCCTAGACAGGATCTCCAGAGGCAGCTAGATAGTGGGGAGAGATCTGAGTTCCCCTGAACCTGTGTGATCTGGTGACTGCGGTCTGCTTGCTCTAGGTGAGGCTGTGGCCTCCCTTTGTTCAAGCACAAGAAGAGAGAGAGTGAAGAGCTCCTGTTCTCAGCCACCCCAGCTGCATTTTGCCCATAGACCCAAAAACAGTATTTTCCTAAAGATTCACAAGATCTGTTTTAGGAGATTAAGCAAACTTTCCAAAGAAATCAAGTAATAAAACAGCATCAATACACATTAATCTTCCATTCAGATTCATATCCAATCTTTTAAGCCTGCTTTCAAATGCTTTCTTACCTTCCACCTCCAAATATTTCCCTCAGCGATCACAACACATCCAAAAACACCAAAGGAAGCACCCGAGGATCTGTGCCCCCAAAGCTGCCTGTAACAAAGGACACAAGCAGGCCTAAGCAGACTATGTTGAGAGCCATGGTTGATCCTGGAGTTTGAAATATTTGTTCATCTGCTATGCTGCAGGCAATAGAAAGCCCTGTTGGACAATCAGAGACCATTTACAGGTACAGGGTTGGGACCCGAGTACTTCAATTTATCTTACAGACTATAATCAAAAAACAGTAGGCAGTTTATTTTCACTTCCTATTCTGTTCCTGGAACAGACACTAAAGTAGGGCTCTGAAACTCTCTCCTCCATATAAATATCATATTTATAAGTTTAAAATGCTTGCAGTTAACATCTCTAGCTTGGGAAGCTCACTGAAACATCTTCCCCATTGCAGTGTGACACTGAAATGTCAGGAAAGGTGGAGCATCAAACATTATCCACCAATCTCCAACCCTGTTATAAGGGGATACAGTTCAACTGGACATCCTTTGATTTTTGACCAATTAAATTGTAAAGCCGCAGGAATTCAAAAAATTTAAAAGTGGCAGATGTGGGATCTAAGCAGAGCATGCTGTTCAGGTGAACACTCTGACCACAGGTTTACTTCTTTCCCTTTGAAGTAGGCTGTCATCCATTTGGACAGAAAATGAAGTGTGAAATATAGAGGCTTTACAACATGTAATGACTGCAACAATTTAGTTAAAATGATTTTCAGAAGGCAAGAGCCGAGTTTCAAATTAAATTCCTTATCAGTAGCTACCATGACAGAGCGTGTATTTAAGAAATTATTTACTGTAACATGACATAATTAATTGTAATATGTTCTTTAGCCTCTGTGTGGCATTCTAGGCACTGGACAAATAACATAGAAAGTTGGAACTCAAGCCATATGGAAGGCAATCAATTCATGTACATTTCTCTGGCATTCACTTTGCAAGCTCCCAATGACACAAAACCAAACAGATTTGATCTAACATTTCAAACTTTCTAAGTTTTGGTGACAAAATCATTTACTGTTCTTTGACTAGTTTAGAGAACAAATAAAACTTTGTTTTCAAGGCTTGATTCCAAAATAAAATAATATTGGTATGTCATGTCCAACCGACTCTGCTCATTGGTGGCAGCTCATTTTGCTGGCTTTTTGACATCCTTGCTCCATGGTTTTGCTTAAAAAAAATAATGAATTTTGTATGTGCATATATACTTCAGTATTGCCCTCTAATATCAGTCACAGAATGGCCAGGTTGGAAGGGATCTCAAGGATCATGAATCTCCAACCCTCCTGCCACATGCAGGGCCACCAACCTCCCCATTTAATACCAGACCAGGCTGCCCAGGGCCCCATCCAACCTGGCCTTGAACACCTCCAGGGACGGGGCATCCACAGCCTCTCTGGGCAGTCTGTGCCAGCACCTCACCACACACTCTGTAAAGAACCCTGACATCCAACCTAAATCTTCTCTCCCTCAACTTAAAACCATTTCCCCTCATCCTGCAGTTATCTACATGTCCAAAGAGTTGATTCCCCTCCTGTTTGTAGGCTCCCTTTAGGTACTGGAAGGCTGCAATGAGGTCACCCCACAGCCTTCTTTTCTCCAGGCTGAACAAGCCCAGCTCCCTCAGCCTGTCCTCATAGGGGAGGTGCTCCAATCCCCTGATCCTCTCCATGGCTCTCCTCTCCAACAGCTCTCTGTGTTTCTTGTACCGGGGGCTCTAGACCTGGACACATTAATCCAGATGGGGCCTCACAAGAGCAGAATAGAGGGGGACAATCACCTCCCTGTCCCTGCTGGCCACCCCTCTTTTGATAGAGCCCAGGATACCATTTGCTTTCCGAGCTACAAGAGCACACTGCTGGTTCACGTTAAGCTTTTCATCCATCAAGACCCCCAGGTCTGCTCCTTCCAGTCTGTATGGATGCCCAGGATTCCTCCAGCCGAAGAGCAAAACCTTGCACTTTGCTGTGTTGAACCTCATCAGGTTCACCCAGGCCCAACTTACAAGCCTGTTGAGGTCCCTCTGAATGGCATCCCTTCCTTCCACCACACCACTCACCAGCAAACTTGCTGAGGGTGCACTAGATTCAGTTATCAGTGTCAGAGAGACAGAGAAATTACAGAGAAATTTTATATCTGAAAAGAAAAATGTCTTAATCTCTACTTGCAAGTATTGTAAGTTTATTGCACATCACGACAGGAGGTGGAACCACAGGTTAACTTGAGTTTCCCCAGCACAGCTACAGTGTTTGCATACATCTGCAATTGAGGTTAATCTTAAGAATGATGAGATGAAATGTGAAGCTTTTAGGCAATTAACCCTCATTGTGAGAAAATGCTGAGAACCTCCTTGCACCAACTATACTATCTCTGCCCAGTAGGCAGCATGACACTCTGCCACAGGGCTTTACAGCTACCAAAGGATCCCACAGGACCTCAGCTGTGGGACAGAACTGTAAAAAACAACACTTCAGTGATACCCAGGCGGATATAGAAAGCTTTGTGGCAGAAAGGAAGACCACTCAGTTCAACAGAAATTGCCATGTGCAGGTCATCCACATCAGAACATTACAAGGATGCTAAAGCTCCATGTCTAAAAAGCAGTTACATAAAAATAATAAAAAAATCCTAAACAGTACTAATTTTTTTTCCTTCTTGCCACCCGTCTAAAAGATTAATCAGATCAATCATGGCACATTTCTTTACAGAATTCTGTGACTTGAGTGCTACAGGCATTAGCAATGTTTCAATCTCCTGTCTCTGATCCTGAAAACATCATCTGTTAGGTTTTTGGCAATATTATAAGGAAAATCAAGCTGCTTAAAGAAAAGGGGAAAAAAAAACAAAACAAAAAAACCCAAGAAATGTTTCAGAAGATAACAGCATCAATCTTTGTTTGCTCTCCCTACCTCTCTGCAAAAATTTACATAGAGTCAAAATATGGAAACTGGCATGGTAGGTGGCACTTCATAAAGCTTTATTCAAGACTTAAAAAGCAGGCAGGGAGAGAAACTACGGAGCACTATTGCAGATCTGTTTTCAGTAAGGATCTGTGAAGAATCTACCTGTCTAACCATTATTGCATTACCACGGAGTATCCATGTGGAATTAATGGGGAGACAAAATCCACAATTTTACTGTAAAGTGCAAAGACAGTGACCTTGCACTAACCTTCAGCACTAGTGGTACTGAAAAAAAAAAAAAAAAATCAGAATTATTTCTCATTAGCATTGCCATTACTGGGATTTTTCTACAAGGTCCAATTCAGAAAGATATTTATTTTCTTCAAGATAAATTTGTCAAAAAATTCATATGAACTTTTTGATGCAATTTCTGCATAAACTAACCACAAGCAAGCATAACCCTGTCACTCTAAGAACAGATACCGTCCTGCAGCTCCCTGTCCCCAACAGCTGTGCTCCCAAGTCATGGAGAATGAAATTTTTTGGCCAAGTTTATGGAATGAACCATAGACCACAGAGATCTTTGCCAAAGCAAACTCATGTTTCTTTTATGAAACAATTGTTCCTAAAAGAATTTGTATTCATGTTTATATATATGCATTTTTTTATAAAATACATAAGGAAAGTAGAACATACTGTTCTGTTCCTCCTTTAGAAATGCTTGGTATTTTTCAGTTCTGGTTGAAAAAGCAAACATTTGCATTTTCACGTGGCTTTCTGAAAGGTAGCTGCATGGACCAAGATGCTGTGTTTTGAGGGATCTGAAGAACATTAAATTGCTTTGGAATATTTGAATCACCCTTATTCAAAAAAGTATAATTTGGAACTACAAAACCTTAGGGATCTTTGTTCAAGCCATGCTGGAAATATGAATGAAGACAGTTGTGCATCTTCACGTACAGGGAAAATTTCAAAGCTGGATGCTTTCTTGGGAGTATTAAAAAATAACCCTCTGAGCTCTATGAAGAATATAAAGTGAGCCTGGCTATCCCAGAAGTGCATGGGCAGCTGCACACCCTGTGAGGTCAGGGCCCCTCTTTTTCCTTCCAGGGAACAAGCTGAGAATCTGGTACAGCCTGTCATTCCATCACTTCTAGATGAGCTGAAGTGCTCAGTGACAGTGGCTGCAGCACTCACATCCAGAAAGTGTCATTCAAACTGCCTCAGCTCACGGCATGCTGAGTGCTTAGTTATGTCCAGTGCTCTTCAGTGTGATCTGCTCTCGAGGGCCCACGTGAGTACTCTTGTAGATAACACAGAACAGTCCAATTTTTGTTTTAATGTTTTCTTTGGGCACCCCTAGTCTGACCAGCTCCTGTGTTTTTGTTCTTGAAGGACTTCCTGTTATACATCTCTGGCTCTGGTCGCTGTGATGGACACTGAGATGGACAAATGAGACAAGACCTTGTTCCTCCATGTCCTGTCCTTTCACAACAGTAAAAAGAGCCACCTGTGGAAAGTGGAGTGCCCTGCCATTTCCCACTTTGTCCTGTACAGTTTAGAAGATTGAGCTTTTTCTCTAACTGTGATAACTTCAAAGTTCTTCTTCATATCTCATCTCTTTTCTGAAATTTGCTTTGCTCCCCAATCCAGTGCTGCACCTCTGTTCCCCTCAAACAAGATCTTTTATTTTCCTACCTAACATGCTCATGGCTCTCCTTCTTGTCCTTTTATTTCATGTAATCACCAAAACACAGTCCAGAACGAGAGCCTCAGAATATCAAGTTATGTGCCAACACCTTGAAAAAGCCATCCCTGTTATGAACAGTGTAATGCTTTACCTCCATTGTCTTTACCCTTATTATCCTATGCTGCAACACATCCTTACAGCTGTCCACTGCCTCCCAATCATTACAATTAAAATCTCTTCCATACCAAGAAGTTTCATTTCCATCAGGTGTGCCTTGTTGCAGGCTGTGTTCTTTCTGAAAAGCAACAGAATTTATGGCAGTGACAACACAGAAGCCTAATGCCAGAGATCTGAGATCACTTCTATTTTCTTTGCAGTTGTTTAACACATTCCAAATGAAAGACACTGTCGCACATTTTTCCTTAATTGATGTTTTCAGTTGAGACAATGGCCACTGGAAATTATAACTTTTGGCAGGAGAAAGTCGTATTATTTTTGGATAGCCCAGGATACAGTGTGTCATTCAGAGGATTAGCAATTTCTTCCAGTCAGAGTTTTCATCTGCATGCTTGTTGTACAAAGTATATGCATTACCTGATTAAATAACTCATGGTCCCATAAATCGTTAAGCATGTGTGCAGTACATAATTCAGTGATCTGAAAACTGCGTTACAATACTCTACTTCAAAGCTTTTCACAGAGCTAAAAAAAAAAGCAAAGATTTTTTTCCACCAAACACTGTGCCAGTGACCTTTCTCTCTAGTTTCCATGGCATGTTTGTTCAGTTAACGTCTCAAAACATTTTTAATGCTATATTCAACCCCTGCAAAGTCAAAACTACGCATGACAATCCATCAGAATCAGAGAGATAACAGAAAGCTCATTCTGATTTCAGAATTACTGTTGTCTGATCTTAAGTGAAAAGGTATGAAACAAAAAGAGTACAGAGCTTGATTTTCCAGAGCAGAATTAAGCCCAAAGAATGATAAAAGAAAAAAATCCTTTAGATCAAAATCCTAGGAGAAATGATAGGAAATTTAACAGAATGAGAGTGTAAGCAGCAAGACAATTGCAATGTCATACATACAAACTTTGGTCAAATAAAAAGGTTACTAATAGGATATGTAACTCTCTAAAACAGAAATTATGAAATTAAAGCAAGGATGTGTTTAAGCCATTAGGTCTGAATGCAAACTCTTTCCCCAGGGTCCATCTCAAATCTAAGGATTAAGCATGTTGTGATGAAATGTTTCAATTATCTCCATTCAAGGAACTTGTTACTAATCAAAATGTATAATTTGGGAGGAAAAAAATCAAGTGGCAATACAACCTGCTTTACTTAAAATCTTAGTGAGCATTGCTGGTCAGCATAAGGTATTAATAAAAAATACAATCTGAAACAGCTACCGAACAATGAAAAAAGAAGAAATCCTCCAAGATCATCTTTGAAATGAATGAAATAGAAGGAAGTATTGCTACTTAGAAGCGTTGCTAATCATAGAATGGCTTGGGTTGGAAGGGACCTTCAGGATCACCAAGCTCCAACCCCCCTGCCACATGCAGGGACACCAACCTCCATATCTAATACCAGACCAGGCTGATGAAGCATTCTGCTGTCTCAAATAGGCAAACAGGATGACAACACTTTAGTCTCCCTTGCTTCCTTTCCCTTCCAAGCACCAGCCAGGCATTTTGGCAAGCTGCCCTGTGGAGGGATGATGCCATCCCAGTCAGGCATTCTGCAGGTCTCAGCGAGATCATTAATAAGCTTTCGTCTTCTAGAGGCTCACATCTCCCAGTTTGATTCATATCTCCTGGTGACAGCAGAGAAAGATCACACACAGGAAGATGTGGCCCCAAAAGTAGCAAACAAGTTCATGGAAACTTCTGAAAAATTTTGGCAGAGACCGTGAGTCATGTTCTGTTTTCAATAAGAAGTTGAATCAGTGGTGGATAAAGCAGTAGAAGAGTCCCATCTGCTAGGTGCAAGTCATCTAGGACCCTTCGCACAAACTAGATATCCTGAGGCTTCCTTCCTCAGACAGACTTGTGATAGCTTGTTGTCACATTTGCATGCTAACTCAGCAGGAATGGATGAGATTTCTTTGCTAGCCTTACAAAAAAAAAAAACAAGTAGTTTGTCACACTGCGACCCTCTGGGCATCTGAACTCAATACATGCATCAAGAAGCGATCCATTTGGGGAGTTCACACAGTGGTATGATGGTAAGGTAGTATTTGAAAAAGCTGTTGGACAAGCAATAAGACATGGGAGAAAACGTTCTTTAAAAATAGATGTAAGCACAGAGAGAAATCACAGTTTCATTTGCTTCTTGATGGGTGAACGTTCCAGGGTTAGAACTATCTCAAATAATTGATTCTGAACAACTGTGTGGCAGTCCTCATGAGGACTTGACACACATGCAAATATTCTCCAGTTTAAGTTCAGTTGGAAGCGGTAAAAGAACTTGTTCTCTGATTTTTGAAATTTCTTTTGTGATTCAAGCTGGAAAAAGGCGGTGCGGGGGAAGTAAGTTTGAGATGTGTTATTTTCCAAACCATTTCCCCATAACTTTAGAAAATAATTTTTGGTTCCACCTACCCTCAGTGATCAATCACTAACCCAACAGCTCACTTGTCACTCCAGACACGTCAACTCCCTGACACCCAGACACATCTTGCTGCTTCCTTTTTTCTCTAACTCAACAGCAAAGACCAAGAAGTTCCTCTTCAGCACCACGGAAACGTTCACCTTTGCACATTTGTCTGACCTCTGTCTTACAGCACTACCCGTGGCATTTTGCTTTTGTCAACAGCAGTGATATCAAAATTTCTCTGCTTGCTTCTTCTTCTTCCTTTCCCTCTCCAGGTTCTTCCCTGCTACAAGAGGTGCAAAGGATTACTCATTTGTCATTGAGTTAACAGATTGAGGAATGGGGAACAGTGGTATTTGTCTAGTTATAGATGTAAACTGAGGTTTTTCTCTTGATTCTTTTGTTTAGTCAGAAAATCTTACCCTGGCAAATACACATGGAGAGAAAAAGAATGAGCACTGTCAACGTATGAACATCTTCTAATGTATGTTAGCGACAAGAGAATAAGCAACAATACACAAAAGGAACATTTGCACTAACTTCACGGGAAACACCATCAGCTTTTACGAAAAAGCATTATCTTGTGTGCATGGATAACAGTACCCAGCAGCTGTGGAACACAATAAACTATACACATAACTCACAAAGTGTGTTGAGATTTGGAAAACTCTTATACCAGCAGTCCTCCATGTGGGATGGTTTAATGCCCTAACCTCACTGCAGTCATGCTGCAGTGAATTTTCTGTAGGTAGCTCTTGTCTTCTTGTTGAGACAGACATTAACTTCCTTCTGCAAAGGGCTAACCCAGCAGCCCCTTTTTGCAATGGAACCAGCCAAATCCCAAGGCAGGGTCTGGTGCCATCGGAGTTATTGTTCAGTATCAAACTGCTGCTGTGCTTGTACCATTCAAAATTCTGTCACGTGCAAAGAACATCTACATGTTTTAACTATGATCCTAAGACTAAGCAATACGTTTTCAAAAATCCTTACTCTCTTTACTACTTTTGAGGTTTAGCAGTTACCCAAAGTACTAAAAGCAAGCATCACAATAAGAAGTCTGTAAACTGCTCACCTGCTACATACAGTTCATCACCTCCGCCTACTTTCAGTCTTAGTGTTTTTTCAAAAATTATATAAACTGAATTGGAATTAGAAAAAAGGGCACCCAAAGTAGTAGACATCTACATCATTAAGGACATTATCACACTACCTGGATGCATTTGACATAAGATAGCTCTAATCTCAGTGACCACAAAAAAAAGCTTCACGTCCCTCCTAGCTATTGAAGCAGCTATAGAAGTGCCCTGAAAAGAGTAGCCAAGATACTGGCTGCCAAGTGAAATTCCTGTGCTTGCTGTTAGTGGAAGACTTGAACAAAGAGGTGCATTTAATACAGCTCCCAAAACCTTGCCAGATTCAGGCTCAGACAGCTTTCTGGCAGGAGAGCGAGCTCAAGCCAGGAGCCTGTCGCTGAGAATGACCTGCCCCCTGGTTCCCACGAGCTCCTCCCTTGGGACAGATGCAAGAGACGTGCAGGCCCAGCCATTAGTGGCGACAGAGCGTGGGGTGCCCTCATGCTTGGCTCTAGCAGCAGCCAGGCACTTTGCACTGAACAACGTGCACTGCAGAAAATCCTGCAGGATGCAAGGAGCAAAACCTCAAACTGGGTTCTGTAACATAGTTGGCTCCCACAAAAATTATTTCAAAAGGGAATGACGTTTCTTAAAAACAACACCACTGCTGCTAGGTCCACAGGCAGCATGTTTCCTGTAACTCAGATGATGCATTTCCCACCAAAGTACATTGCACACTGTTCCTTTAGAGCTATTTCATCATTGCTTGCGCTTGCAGTGAATTGGATGATGCAATCCTATGTTACCTTGCAGTACTGTAGTCCAAGCATTAGTTATATGGATCTCCCACAGCTCACAGCCAACCAAACTTACACCTCTGCTACTGCACAAACCTCTGTTCTGCTGGGCATTTTCCAGGGAAAAAGTTTTGAAAGGTCATTAGGAAAAAAGCACAATAGAATATTTTAATTTTAGTAAATGTGCAGAATGGTTAGATACAACACTGTCTCTAATTTCTTACTAAAATTGCAAAATGGAACTACAATACCTCAGGCCTCCAACACCAACTACTAGAATAAAAGATACGTATTTTTGAAAGCATCACTTGCAATGAGCTTTCTTGGTTTTCTTTCCTTTTGATGAGAACAATCTAAATGGATACAGTGAAAAAAAAATCACAATACTATTTTGTAGAATTCTTGAAATAGATCTCTCTCTTCTCCTATAAACAAAATACAGAATGATACAGAGCATATTCATACCGATTTGACTCTACTTACAGAGAACTAAAACAAAGAAGATTTGGGTAAAATTTTCCAACCCGCAGGGCTGACACAAACACTACCTGATGCAAGTGAAGTTTTACAAGATAACAGGCAATGATATGCTAGCATGGGTATGGTTGCCCTAGCGAGTGACTGCAGTACATCGTGAATGCACAGTGTCTGCAGTGTGCAGCACTCACACCTGGTCCTTCTCTGCTGCGACTGATGGTTCTCCCTGCCTAGATTGTTATAGATACTTAAATGTGCAAAAATGGCAATGTTTCAGATTATCTTTTAAAATTAAAAGGAAAGAAGACTAAAACAATTAGATCTTTAATTTAGCAGTAAAACGAGGTGTGGGTAGTACAATTTCTCCTACAACTCAGTGTAGTGTGTTCCCTGACAAAGCAAGCTATGACAGTCATACTTTCAGTGGCGGTCCTTTCAGAAGGATTTAAACAATGCAGAAAGTACAAGGTACGTTAAAAGGCAATATTTTAAAAAATATGATAATGGTTAGCTTAGCTCAGTTCTGACAATTGTGGGGGAGGGGAGAGCCAAGCAAAACTTACAGCATCTAATGATGTTATTAAAGATCCAGATTCCCTGTACTTCTGCATTGCTCTATCATCTTTTGATATTAAAATTTATTCTTATGGCTTCTTCCCAAGATTTCCACGTTCTGAAAGGCTGTCAATTTTTTTTTTTTTTTTAAACACCAAAAGCCCATGAAACTAGAGGTCAGAAATGACATTACAGAATATAAACGTTTGTGGGATTAATCTTCAGGAAACGATTATTCACTTTCACAAAACTGGAAGACAGACATTTGTTAGAAAGAAAATAAGCTTTTACTGCTGAAAAATTTCCTACAGGAATAGCAAGAAACATGACAAAAGATAAGCTAAACTAACTGCTTTGCTTTTTTGCAAAATCTAGATAAACACAATTCTACACAAATTTATCTTGTAGGATCTGTGATTCTCAATTGTAATGCAGCACGAGAAACATCCTGGTAATTGTCAACTTGAGAAGCTTCAGTACATTATATATAAGCACACTGAGGTCACATTTACGGCTAATGGAAACAGGCACAAATGTAAAACCACAGTGTATCGAATTCACTGCGTACATAAAATATAAATAGATATGCCAATGTATAACATCTGAAATGTGTTCTTCAAACTTCATGTATATTCCATAAACACAGACCTAGCATTCTGCACAACGGCATTGTGCTCAATGCTACTTGAGCTACTGGCAGGCTGAGGTCTCTGGCACAGGCTGCTGGGCTCTGCGCGAGGCAGGGCAAAGGCCTGCAGCACCACAGAGCTCACAGCCCTTTGTCCCCAGTCAAACCACAGCATGCTGTATTTCAGTACTTCACTAAGAGGCTGTTATGAAATCTTCTTCCCTCTTAGCTGCCACGGGTGCCATTCTATAGAAATATGTCACTTCTCACTACCACACAGCCCAGGAGCTTGCAGCGGGCTGGTAGGCATCCAATGGTGACATCCCTGTTCCAGTCCCTGAGGACAGGCTGCCCAGCCAGCAGGTTTGGGGCCCTGCTGGCACACAGGCATGCTGTGGAACTGCCAGGATGTGCACACTGAGATGTTGTCTTGGTCACAGCACACAACAGGATAAAACCTGAAATCCTGGTCACTCTGCAGGTTTGGAAAAGCTCTCCTCCATGAGCCATGAAAATACCAGCTAAAGGCAATCTCACTTTGCCACTCACTGAAAAAAGGCAAGCTTGCCTCACCATTTATATTTTATTATTCCACATCAAAGAAAATATTTCGGCATATCTATTTTACATACTTCCATTCCCAAATTAAAACATCTGCTTAAACACACTATTCTTACTTTATTGGGGGCAAATTCTACTTTCATAGATACCCACACAATGGTGGTGAAGTTAGTGATTAGAAATGTTAGAAAAATTGGATACACTTCCTAGGATTATTTTTCTGAGTTGCTTCTGTTCAGTTTTCTCAGACTCAGCTGCTCCTTTATTTTTCCTCCCTCTTATGTAACTTTATCCCAGTTTACTGGGATATATAAATGCTGCATTTACTGTGAGAGTTTTTTGCCACTGATGAAAGATAGCAATTAGCTTTGCTTACATCTGGTGGTCTGTATGAACTTCCGGTCTCTCACTTTTCCATCCAAACTCACTTGAATTTGGGATGTAGCATGCAGAAGGATTGGACCAGATTCATAGTAGGTGAACCCAGTGTAAAGTTCTGTGCCTGCAGCTCCCGTACAATGGGACTTTACCTTACCTGAGATAACAACTCTACTAAATGTGTTTCATTTTTTATCAAACTTGGGCTTTTTTAATATGAAATATAAAACATTGATATTCCTATTACATCCCATGAGGGAAAAGAAACACCATTTGCTGTAATCAGGGGAAATGTTTTATTGCCTCAGACATGCATTTATCTCCCTCACAAACAGAAGTCATAAAAAGAACATACAACTGGTTAAATGTTACTTGATGTACCTTAGGTCCCCATTGGTTTGCTTTAGGTCCTGCAGTGTCTCGTGGAATTAAATCCAGGCATGAACACAGGTTAATGCTTTCTCTTTCCTTTTAGCAGAACTCTGTCAGCCTGGCCCACACCCCAAGAGCTTTCACTTCAGACTAACCTGCAAGCAGCACTGTGGGTCTCTCCTTTACTTCTCCTTCCCAACGCTTCACCACTGACTAATTAATTATAAACCTCTGTTCTTAAGGCTCTTATATAAATCTCTGTCCTTGTTGCTCCTGCAGATCTATTCAGCAATCGCACTCTTACTTAAATCATGTAAGAAAGACTGGTCTGTCCCTTTTATCTGAAAGGCTGTTTAAGGAGGCAGAAATTCTAAAGCTTTTTGTAATTAACTGTTCTTTCTTGAAGACAGTTTACCACCAAGCATCCTTCCAGGTCTCATGAAGGGCTGCATTGCACAAACCTAGCTGGCAGTTGTCAGAAGAGAAGGCGAGTCCTTTCCTGAATGGAAAGAAGAATAGATTCGTCTTTTTGCTTCTGCCTTTCTCCATTGTACTATCAAGGCACAACTGGAGCTCCTACAGCAATAGGTATTTTCCTTTGCTAAGTTTCATTGTTGGAAGCTCACTGGTATTCCAAGTTCCTAATTCTAAACCCTCTTCTCTCTTTTTATAAGCTTGCACGTTATTTGTATCTAAAGGACCTCTCCTTTGTAAAGGCTCTGATTTTCAGAAACTTGATTCCACTTTCTTCCGGGGCCCTCTGTCTTCTCTCCTCCTCCTCCTCTCCACAGCAATGTTCTCTTAAAGAATTCTCTCATGTGTGCTGCTATTCAGAAATAAAATCAGGTATTTGATCTCTTCTGTCAAGAATTCCGACTCATTCTGTTCCTCCCTGTATTCTGCCACGTGTTCCACTGTGAGTCATACGGTTAGCTGAACACAGACACTTTTGAACAGCATAATTGAAAATACCAGAACAAATAAACATATTCAACGCAATGTTTCATTTGGAGATTTGACACGAAACATAAGCGGTTTATGAAACAGAATACTACCAAGCTTTTCAAATCTAACTTGAAATAAGATCCTGAAAAAGATGGACTGAAATCAGAATGACAAGTTTTCCACAAAGGAATTAATTTAAACCTAAACAGCAAAAGAATTCTTCTGCAATAGCCATTGTTTATCCATCAGAAACTGTAGGTTTTCAAAGCTCAGATTTTAATTCCATCGCCTGTGCCAAAGATTGCTTTTGAGACTTAAGCATAGATATTGAGACTCATCTCCTTGAAGCTAAAGGTTCATGTCCCCTCCAGCTGAAATACATGCTGTCCAGAGTTTTTCAAGCTCAAGGTCTGTGACTCAAGCTCTACCAGAGCTCATCTAATATCTAGCTTTCAACAATATAAGCTCTAGCTCATGAAGAGCTGTTTCAGTAAGTGTGATTGATGGACAACGTAAGACAATTTTCATCTTGATCTCAGAATTCAAGAAAGCAAGTTTGCATTCAAGTATTGCTTAGAATATATGATGTAATAAATTGATCCTGTCTTAGCTGACAAAAAATAAGTGATTTGTGTATCACTATTTTTAAGTGATCTTCCCAAGACAGGGTGGTTTTTTAATTTATTTATTTGGAGAAGATTTTTTTAAAGGAGAACTTTACTTGATATTTTGGAAGGCAGCGGATAATAAAGCATACCAGCCTCTGCTCGGATGTACCTGAGTGTTCTGGATTTCTAATTGCAGATCCATTCAATGGATTTATGAATTCTCTAATGCACTTTCGTCATTGCTATACCCTCAGGCCTGTGACATTTTGGGTGTAAGGGAATGCCAATTCTGCAAAAAAAAAATATCACACAACTTATTCACACAACAACAACAGTTGACATTTTCAGTGACACGTGATCAGGCTTAACCATGACTTAAGGTTGAAAGTCGGCAAATCATCACACTTCATTCCTTTCTGTATTTCTTCCCACTTCCTTGATGCTAAGGTATTTTTCTTTTACTTTCAGATTAACTTAACTGAAGGATATTAAGATGCACAGCTTTGTGTATTTGGACCCAAGCACATCCCTATCATTCAACTATCAGCTCCCTAATAACTACTAAAGGCTTGTGTACAGTTTTTGGATCAGATTCTTACTTCTCCAATGCCAAAGATAATTCATGAAGGAAATTACAATGGTACAAGTTACAAGTCTAAAGAAACAGTTTATAAAAATAAAATAAATTTATTTATTCTTTTAACATTTCAAGCATCCCTCATCTCTTCAACCATGTAAGACTTTGGCCTGTGGAAAGCACAGACGGATGCCCACTGCAAGACACCTTTACCAGGCAAAATCATGTTTGTAAAAATCTAGCCTCAGCTTGTCTGTCACCTTTTTGCTATAATTCCTGTTACAAGGGAACATTGAGAACATTTAAGTCGCCTACTGGAGTTCTGACACTTCATGAGCATTTAACTTGTCATTTGAACAACACTAAAATGCATTTGTGGAAGAGTTTGAGGGAGTGGTGAAGTAGAAAAGATACAAATAAGTTATTTCCTACTTCTGCCTTAGAAAATTCTACTTCTGGAAAGTACACTTTAAAAAAAAAATGCTCCAGCTACTAGCCCCTGCCCTCCCAATTAGGAGAAAGAACAAGATTTCATGGCTCTAAAGTGTGCTTTCTGGGCATGCTATGTGCTGCACCCATTACTTGTTTGTTGGGGGGAAATAAAATTAGAAATGCTTTATTATGATTTCCAAATTATTGTGTAACAAATGCTTCAATAATCCTTGTAGCTCAAAAAAGCCTGTTTTGCCCAACAAGCAACTGACAGCTTCCTAATGCAGTTACATTAAAGTGCTTTCCTGAGTGTGTGAGGCACTTTTTAACTAGCTCCTTAGGGCATTGTTAGATATCATTGCTTACAGCCACTGAGAGAGCCACTGTGCTCTAATAGTGCTTCCCACCTCCTCCTGATCAGTCAAATACAAGAGGTGACTTTAAACACAAGAAAAAGCCTCAGTCTTAAATCTGGTATCCTTTGCTATCTCTTTACGTACAGTGGGAACCCAGAATGAAGACAGCCTTCTAGAAAAAGATGGTTTTCAGAGCACAAAGAGGAAATAATGAACAGCTTCCACAGGTGCCTCTTAAGTTAGTAATTTGCATGTGCTTGGCACCATTTTAAAAAAGGAAAACATTAATTTCTTTTTTTCTGCATAGAGCATATAGTAGCCTACTAAATGAGTAAACTTGAAGTAAATCTCAAAGTCATCTTCACTAAAGGAATGAAAAACAAGGAATTGAAAAACAAGGAATTGGAAAGAAAACAGAATATGCTATTTTTTGTGTGCGTTTTTTTCCCCTTAAAGTGAAGAGATTACTAAAAATACCTTAATAGATATTTAAGAAGCTGTCATAAATTGTACAGCTCTTCCAAGTCAGACTCTGTGAAGATCAGATTCAGAAGGTATTAAGTTACCATCTACAGTCAAAGGCACACAAACTGTTCTTGTTGAAGAAATCCTTGATAAATATCAAAAATTACATCCAAAGTTCAGAAGCTTCTTTGCAACAAATCACCTGCTCAGCACTGACAGTTGTTATTCTGGGAGACTATTAATGAAGCAAACATAAAATCTCAGCCAGTGTGGCTATCTAGGCCCAGATAACCTAGATACAATCATTCGATATCTATGTGGTTACCAAAGCATTATTTCAGAAAAGAGAGTTGAAGGACTAAGTCTCCTCGTCCCTCTGTAACAAGTCCTGAAGTTTCCCACCCTTGCCCAATCCCACCTGTTGGGAAAGCGATCAGCAGACAAAGCCTGGGCAGCCTCCCAGTAAGTGCATTCCAATACCTAGGTTTAAAGGACATCTACCAGTAACTCAAAGGATGTTGCTGATTCTAGCTCTGCTTGGTGGGTTTTGTTTTGATGGTTTTTCATTAATTCCTTAAAGCCAAAAGAATTGATATACAGTGGGGCAAAATTATGAGTACAACTCTTCCTCAGTGTTCAGCCTTCATAAAAACACAGGACAAGAGAAGATATTTCAAATACCAACAAAAGCAGCATGTGGTTGCAGAAAAGCAAAGTATCAGTCAGGTTGGAAGAATAAGACATGCAATTACAATGGAATTGAGTTTTCTGCAACGGAGATAGATGACCATTTACTTTCTACATTTATCTACCCATATCTGCACTTTACATTTCAAGAAGTTGAAACTCCTGCATCATCCCATTTATCTAAAGGATCAAAGGAAGCAGACAACCCACATGGAAAAAAATGTGGCCCTGGGATATACGTTGAGCAGTTTTTCAGTAAATCTTATTTATTTCCTCTGAGTCTTCAATATCTAAAGCTTTTATGTATTCATTATCAGCAACATGTCGAGTAGCATGATAACTTGACAAGGTTCTATTGAAGCAGCTTAGTGGGACATACAGTACTTATGCTGCCTGATAAGAAAACATTCAGAAAGGTCACATCCTCTGTTGTATTCCCTATCTCTTTGGGCAGCAGCAGTTCAGGGTTTATTGAAAATGAAAGTTTCAAAATATTGCTAGCGAAAGTGAGCAAAACCACTGTAGCATCATTAGCACACTATCAGTTGCTATTACTGTCTACAATACTTTTGATAAAGTGGATATTAAATTAAAAAGACCTTGTCAAAAAAGTTAACTATGCTAAGTATGATTAGGAAATGAGTCAGCTCAGTGTAACTGCTAGATCTGGTATAACAGTGTCCCACTGAGTCCTCATATAGAAGAATGATTCCCCCTTGCCCACTCATCTTGGTCCCGCACACCAACTGCTAACTCACATAGGAAGTCAAGACAGTTTTAAGACAGTGTGGACCACAGTGTGCACCCTGACTGTGGCTGAAATGTGTTTATAGAAGTAGAAAAGATGAACTCTACTTTAAAAATCATGTGATTTTTGAGATCTCTAGAATTTGCTCTGCAAAATGAGCAGCTCAGAACAAGGCCACAAATCAGGAAAATGGAGCATGGTGAGATTTCAGTAAGATGCAGAGAGCTATTGCTGCCTAACCAGGTAGAAAATGAGAAAAAAATTACAAGCAGTGATACTAAAGCCCTTCGTGTCCCTCAAAACTGGGGGTTTACAACGAGATGTTCTGGAGTCATATCTGTCAGATTTTGTCTCTCTTTTGCAGCAGTTTCTTTGACTCCAAGGCAAGCTTAAGCTTAAGCTTGACTCCAAGCAAGACCAAAGAAATCACTGCTATTCTGGTAAAGGAATGCAAGATGGTAGCCCAGCTACATCTTCTACAACACCACTTAAAAACAAGCCACACAGACCTATTATTCTCTTTTGGGTGCATACTCTACCTATAACGTATGATGTCATCAGGGATGCATTTCATTTGCTGCATAGCTTAATGCACGTGTGCTAAGTTACAAAATCTTTATATGTAGGCTCACTAGCAGCACAAAAAAGAATTTTAAAAGAATTTTCTGAGCAGTAGTTTCTAGCAGTGAAAAGCAGCCTATATTATCTAACGTGACGTGCTGCTTATTTTACTGAACAAAGCGAGCTGATTAGGACATCTAGGTGGTTACCTCCCTTAGTCATTTATTTTACTTCAGGCACACAGAACTCGTTCAAGTGACGTTTACATACAGAAAAATGCAAATGTCATTATTGGATGCTATTAGGTGAAATATTACCTTTTGAAGAACTTAACTATAAAGAATGGTCTGACTGTAAATCTGAATCACAGCTGGATGCCACCACTGAAATAGTGAAATGAATAATAGGAGCAGAGGAAAAACACTATTAGACAAATCACAGAATCATCATTTACATAAACAGCTGCTCATAATTAAATCTTTTGAAAGACAGTCAGTTTAAGTCCTAGTAAGTACCACAACTCTGTTACTACTCAAAGGCACACATATCTCCCCCTACTCAGGACACTGCTGAAATCAGAATCAGCAGATTAAGGAGTTGCTGTCAACCGCCCTGCTCAAGTGAGGATTTTTTTCTTGTGATGGGGACTGTATTTGAAAAAGATGAGAGGAGTAGAGAGGTGTATAATCAATGAACATACAGATGTTATAATTATGAAATATACCAGAGAGCTTGGCTAAGCAGGTTATTATACAGAATTAAACAGAATAGATAGAGTGCTTACCTGTGTCCTAGGCTCGTTGTAAAACTCCAAAGGAGAGATCACCAGAGAGATCCTTCCCCCGGTAGTCAGCTCTTAAATGGGTCTAGGAGAGGTACAGCCAGGCTCCACCCCTTCTGGCAGCACAGGTGAATTGCCTTCACCTGTGCTCCTATGGCTGACTCATTGCTTGCCTCAGGTGATCAATCAGAGGTTCAGGCTGTGATTCAGCAGTTTCCATACATAATGGTCATAATGAGTAATTCTCTAATTCTGATTGAAAATAAGCCACACCATCAATTCTTGGTGTATTTTCATTAAGTTTCACTCAATGACAGATGCCTAATTATTCCTCCTATTGACAACTCCTACGCGTAAAACTGAAGTTGACTCTTTGACTCAGGCAGTGAACGTGAGTAGACTGAGAGACGGAGAGTGAAACGCTGAGTGCCCTTAATTTGCGATGTCAAGCCCTCCATGACCACCAGTGTTCTAAGACAGATCATCACAACCCTCAGCCTGAGTGCCTCAGCAGTCTTCTGCTGGCAGCCAGAAGCTGCTCTGTACCAACACGCACCTCCATGTGAGCCACAACTGAAGACAGAGTGCCACTGCACACAGTACAGGGCAAGGGAACAGGTACCAAGACTTTCCCATATTTTATTGGTAAATAATGTTTTAATCACATATCAGGGCAAATTCTAGCTCAAGGTGAAGCTGATATCACACTTCTTCTGAAAATAAAAGGAAACGAGCCAACTTTGTATCTAGCTTTCTTTACAGCGTCTCAACTGCACACTTAGGACTTTAAGAATATGCAGATTCTGATTAGACCTGAAACCTCCTGCTAGGGCTCACTATGCAGTTTAAGACTTAAGCTATCTGTTTTTTCAGAAACTTCACCTTGTGATCATTAACAAATGCTTTAAAAAAAAAATCCTCATAGCAAGGTTGCTATGAGCATAGATGTGGTTCTAACTCAATTATCAGTGGCCTCTACATGTTCCGATATTCATACTGGGAAAAGGAAATAAACAGGGCCTTCCCTTCCATTGATAATACACTGTTTTATCATTTAAAGAATCTCTGCATGCAATCAAAGAGTCTGAGCACTTATTTCTGCAAGAAATATGTTTAGTTTATATTTTAACTTGCATTCTCACTCTTCGCAAGACACTGACTTGCTTAAAACCTTTCTTAATGAGATTTAATAAAAGGGGGGGAGGGGGTCAGAGACCAATATCCTAATTTGTAGTGGTAAAATGTTAATTTGGAATTGAAACTGTTAATAAACCATATCAAAGGCAGTTTTAATCACATAAAGAAGTCTAATTAAATTAAAAGACTGTCACAGGGAGTCTTTGACCTGTTTGTTCAAAGTTAAGACCAGTGACTGAAGTCTCACTGCAGGGATTCTAGGATCTGAAAGCTTTGGGATTCCCCTCTAGCCACCTTTGATTCTTATTAGATTCCCTGCCTCATGCAAAAACATCCTAGAGGAAGACTGCCAACCTCCTGGCCCAAATGTATCTTTACTGGGGTGCTACTCTGCTCCACTGCCCACTTCAAAAGCAGCATGGAGCAGAAGGTGCAGGGCACAGAGGCAGCTCCAAGCACAGATGCAGTCCTAGATGAGCTCCTCATACAACAAGGCCCCTTCCAGCCCCAAAGATCCTTTATGACTTCTGCTGATACTGGGAGGTGCTAGCTCACCAGAAGGATACTTGCTCATAGCCAAAATTCAGTTCTTCTAGCAACATTAAATTTCCCATTAGTGGAGCACAGATAGTTTCACGTGCTTTTAGTTAGGATGATCACCTCTGATGTTATTCCACAAGCAACTGAGGAAGCAGTGGACTGGGTTAGCAAGCAGTGAGTGCAGGCTGATGGGAATGGGGGAGTACATCTTGTAACAAACAATACAAAGCTGATAGCAGCCTACATCAAGCATTAACAATGAAATCAGCACAACCGGCTGCCTCTCTCAAGTGCCTGTTAACACTAACACATGCAGCAGGAGAGAAACAAAGAGGAATAATTAGACTTCTCTGTGTGGCAGCAAGGCAGCAATCTCATTGGGATCATGGAGGTACGGGGGGATAACTTACCAGAGCGCTGCACTCAGGGAGTGTGGGCTCCTTAGGAAGGACAGGCTGGAAGATGGGGAGAAAGAGTTGCCCTTCATGAGGGAGAATAACAGGAATGCGTAGAACTGTCCAAGATTTTGAGTTCTTGTGCAGAATTCTCCAGAGGTACAAATCAACCCCCTGCTGCACCCATCCGAGCATTTTCATGGGAACCTGTACATTGGGGGGCAATTATTTTACATTAGAGACAATCTCTAAGGCACAGTCAGCCATCTTCTTAGGAATTACAGCTCCTTCTCTGGAACACAGCTGTCACAACATGTTTGTACAGCTGCTAGCTTTCACAGGCTATGACCTTGACTAAGATCCCTATGTTAGAAATAAAAACTATGTTAGGTGGCTGTGGTAAAAACATTATTCCTTTTAAGGTTAGAAATAATTTAACCTGCTAGAAATGAGTTCAGATATGCAATTCTTAAATGGCAGAGTGGGGAGAACTTGTGCACTGTAAAACATATTTTAGGCAAAATCTGTCTTCTAACTTCCAGAAGAAGAAACAAGAGAGTCCTGAAACAGAGCTACATTATGAGGAGAGCTGCATTCAAGACCCTATGTACAATGACTGAGTTGGAAAGCAAACCTCCTTCATGCCTGGAGTCAAGATCATACCAGTGGGGCGCAAGAAGGGCCTCTTTAGCATGCATTTCTGTGTGTATTTCAGCTTCTGTGGGGGTGTATCTCAAGGAATACAAATTACTGAGTTTTCTGAATACATGAATTAAGAACGCCAGGGATCAGCAGGAATATCAGTTCAACACAGTACTCTATTTAGGACAGAAGAGTGCAGAAAGCAATGCATGAAACCCAGCACAAGACCTTTTTTCACCTACTAGCAAAGCTGGTACTGCTTAAACAATTGACTCATTTATTTCAAAATTACCTTAAACTATTTAATCATGACAAATATAGAAAGGGATGAACACCTTCATTTTGACCAACTGCAATGCTGGAAGATGCTGTTTGATAGAATCAAGTCAATCCTCAGTTTGTAAAAGCAGAAGAAAAGGTAAGAGATTTTTTATTTCTTTTAGATTCAGTAATCGTTTTTTTCATCTGGAATACGGAAGAAAGGATTTTTTTTTGTTGTTGTTTCTAACAGAAGAACTAAATTACACACACAAGTCTTAAACCCTATTAAAAAAAATGAGTCCACTTCAACCTTATCAGACCTATGTTATAAATCAGTTTGTTCATTCTTTTCAGAAACCGAGATGATTTTTGATGAACAGTCTTGTGTTTGACAGATTTCTAATAGCATGTGACTGTCAGGCCATTTTAAGTGCGCTTTTACCTGCATCTTTCTTGGTGAGGACAAGTGAAAAGTGTGTGATGGAAACTTGAAGAAAGGGAAGTTGATGATGGGCTGAGCAGAGGAAATAAGGCAAGTTATTGATTTTCTGTCTTCGAGCCATCTTTCAGCAGGACCACAACAATGGTTTTTGGTTTTGCATTTTTGCATTATTCAGAAATATGAAGACATGAGGCATTCACTTGAAAAAACTGTTGAGGGACCATATGCAGAAAACCTCATTTTAAATGGTTCCTAGGAAATTACAAGCATGTAAAAACAGAAGTGAGGCAGAGTAGCCCCAGAAAACCTCAATCCCAGCATTCATTTTCCAGTTAAAATAAATATATATATCAGACATAAATTCATGCACTCCCTACACGTCTCACAAAAATCATGATGTCTTTGAAAGAATAATCCCTATCTACATGAAATATTAAAAATAATAAAAAATGGTCTCCCTCCTCTGCAGTACTTTCTGCAAAAGTCAGTGCAAGAATAGGATTGCCAAATTTCTTCAAAAAAAAAAAAAAAAAAAAGCTTCAGAGAAGCTGGAAAATATACTGATGTAGGCATGTGAATCTCCGTGATCCAAACCAACAGGAAATCATAGCTAACTATCAAGCAGAATCTTGTAAGGATTTCTAAGTATTACTAAGTAAGTTCCAAGTCTTCAATATACACTTAAAATTGAATTAGATAGGCCAAAAGGCAGTGAGAAAAACTTCAGACTTCCATATTTGCTCACGTACGGATCGATAGAGCACTCATGAGTCCAACCCTGTGTGATGGCAAAGATCTGAGCATTCTATGTTATTACTGTACTGTAGTTCATTTAATGCTGCAACTATAGTTCATTTAATGCTGTGCTGGCTTCTCTTGCATTTTCCTCATATAAAAGTTAAGTATCCACTACAAAAATGAATCATCTAAACTCCAGGTAAAAGCTATCACAGTATGAAAGTAGAGATCATGCTGTGAAAATGATATCAAATGTGATATAAAAAGAGCTATCCTATTGAAAGTGTTTGTGGTTTGTAGTTTACCTCCTGTTAGCAGTTCTCTCTGTATTGATTTCAAAAACCTGTTCAGAAAGGTAACTTCAGAATTTTTATAAAAGTATTTGAAGAGTACAGCCTGTTAGCATCTTTTTATAAGTGAAAAAACAATAGATATTAAACACGTACACAGAAACTACATTAGAAGAATGTTAAGGTCACAAAGTGAAGTAGTCTGAGGTTTTGAGATGACATCATTAAGATCCTCTGCACAGTCTTAATTCAGCCCTCACCCACTGCATGTTCATTATGAATAAATGACCTCTTCTCCCAGGTGATCCTGACATTGTTCATCCCAAACCAATACTCTGGGTCTGGTCTGAGCAGAGAAGGAGATTGCCTGCCTACACAATCTTCCCCTGCTCTTAGCAGAGACCTGAAAATACAAGATAAGCAAGTCAAGGGACTAAGCCAGGGGTTGAATGGTCATAGGGTTAGCACACTGGAGTTCTACCCATGCAGATTAGGGTCAGTATTGACCACTTGGTTCTGAAAAAACTTATGGCAAGTTACTTGCACTAGCTTTCTCACAGTGATTGGAATTTGTAGCATCATTACTTTCTGGGTCCCAAGAAAGAGCTCCAAATCACATCAGATTGCACTCATTAGCAGCAAACCGGAGTCTGTGGGCAGACAGGTTTAGACACATTGCACTGTGGAGAACTGCAAAAACACCAGGGCCCTGCAACTCCATGTTTGAACCACCCAGCGTTCCTATATCTCAAATGCGAGAGCAGAAGAGCCTCATTGGCCATCTCAAAGTAAACACATTTCAAAAATAAGTGTTACTGTTTGTAAAACACACAGCAAGGAAAAAAACTATGAGGAAATCAGCAATTCTGTGTTCAGTCTCAGTTTTGAGCAGCATACGGCACAGAGAGCCTGGGACTACCTGAGCCACAGTGAGAATAAAAACAACTTAAAGCTGTGCTCATTCAGCAAACACCTTCCACTTAGTGCACAGAACTATGCAGGGGGCCATGGGAAAAAGCAGTGTGTGACCATGTAATTAGAGGCACTATCAAAATGTATACACAAAAGGGGGCCCAATTAAGGCTTTGTGGATAGTATTCATATGTGTATATATATGTGTGTTAAAATTTTAACTTTTGAATTCTTGGCTTTATTGTGGCGTTCATGTTTCTGTACCCTTAATCTGTTATTCCATATGTTGTTAAAAAAAAAAAAAAAAGAGTACAGAAGGGAAGAGGGAAAAAAAGCCTGTAAAGATGCATTGTATGGAATAGCACTGATGCCAAAATACAGGGCTGGTGCTCTGTGGTATTTACTCATATCTTTGCACCTTAAAATCACTTTTCTTCTCCATTTGTTGAATTCACGTAAAGTCCTCAGCTACTACAAAGATTTCTACTTTTAGTTCTGAAGTACTTTTAGTACTTCAGGCTTTAATACAAAAAAAAATGATCAATTTGGCATCTCACCTTACTGAAGACAGAGTCTCTGTTTCGCTAATGGATTTGGCCCCTGAAGTATTCTTCCTCAGGGGAGGTTATGAGATGGGATGTCACACAAAACACATGACAGCTCAGAGATCAAGCTGTTGAAATTGTATGCTTTCTGACCATATCTAGTTGCTCTGTTAAAGCAATGGGATAGGTTATATTCTTCCTTGGCTGTCACAGCACAATTAACAAACACGGCTTCAGATTCAACCATTTTGTTCATCTGCCTTCCCGGCTGATGAAAGAAGCAGAGAGCCAATAGCAGTACATTACATAGAGTGACAACACACAGCGATCTCTCTATCACTTCCTATGCTGAAAGCATGATCACCCAAGGCCAGCATGAAGGCAGGAGAACGAGTATGGCTGAAGCCCACCCTGGGTAATAACAGGGTGAAACAATCTTGAAGGTTCCCTTAAATCCAGCTGCTGTGATAGCAGGCTGTTCCTCTAGCAACAGCATGGATCTTTCTTCACCTCACTCCCTACACAGCCAGTGGAGTAAAACCATCTACTCTACACATGGAGCTCATTTGCACTTGTGATACATTCTGTCATTTCTTGCAACGTCCTCTGCACTGAGCTAAAAATCATAGGACCACCTCATAGTAGGCATCATTGCAGAAAATGTTACCTATCAGGCATTATTTCTGAGGGACAGCATGCTTCAGCAGATCTGTGCTCACCTGTTGTTTCCATATTACAATACGATACCTGATCTCTTTCCATAAAAGAAAAAGAGCTATGGAACTAAGAGCTGTTCTCCCTTATGCCAGCAGTTACGTGGCCACTTCCAAAGTCACACTACTTGAATCGCTCTTACCAAAACCAGGGAGTGGTGTGGGTAGAGCATTCTTAATGGGTAGCCTTCAGCATTGTAAGAGATCCTCTCTTGTCTAGAAGAGGTATGGAAAAGCTACAAGTTACTTGTATTTACAAAGAAGTGGGTATTATAGGAAAAGTGGTATTCAGGGAAGGCCTACTTTTATACATATTGAAGACAATTAGTAACATCTCATTCAGATGCACTGAAAAGAAGTAAAAAGCAACAAATCATGCATGAGCCCAGTCCAAAGAACCAATAAGTCAGCAGTGGAAACACACTGCCCAACTACAATACCAGAGATTGTGAACACTACCTCTCCTCAAGAATGAAATAAAAGAATGTTGCTGTCTTGCCCAATCAGAAGGATCAATGTGCAAGAGCTAAACCTGGATGAAATTAAACTGGTCTATTTCATTAGCAACTCAGCACTTTACAGTTCTAAGCAGAACATTTGGGAATGGAGCTATTTATCATGGAATCTTTGATTAGTCACACAATAACCCATCTTAATGCCTTGTGAATTCTACACACATTAGCCCACAACAAGGTATTCAAGTCATGACTCTGCTTAGTCAAACAACATCTGCAGCACATGTGAACGGGCAGAAATGCAAATTACATGGCCTCCTCTCATTGTCACATTGGGATATTTTGAAAAGAAGTAGGAAGGAACACGAGGGGAGTTTGCGAAGCACTTTGCTGAACATATTCCCCAGTTTTGAGATGGGACTCAGTTGCAGAGCACAAAGGAGTATGTTTTCCTGTAATTATGCGGTGCTCCATTAATGCCAGATCATTTATAAAAGACCTAACTGGAATTACCAGATAGTTCATTGAAACCATTGTCTCTTCAAAGCTATTGTAGCACATTCTTCCACTGATTAATTGCACAGAGCAAGACTTTTGACTTTTAAGATCTTTTCTGAACATTTCCCTACAGTATTGCCATCAGTTCCACGAGATGCTTGCAATTTAGCTCATGAAAGGTGGTGAAGTTAAAAGCTTCTTTCATCAAGACAGTTCTGTTAAAATTAAGTCATGGGGTTCCCAAACATTTAAAAAAAAATTTTTTTTAAGATATTTCTCAATAGATCTTTGTAATCTTTTCAAATACTAGAAGGTCACTTATGTTTTCAAGGCCGTTTAGCAAGGTCAGGTTGTAATGAGCTGCAACTACTTTATTTGTGATTTGTGGCTCTGAGGGATTAATTGTCCCCACTCTGTCTCATCCACAATCTAAGGCCGAATTGTCAAAATGATCCATGGCTTTCGTCCCCAGGCCCATGGTTTCATTATTAAGGTGCGTTCTAATCGATAGTAGCATTTTTAACATTTTGCCCCTTACGTTTTATCAATCCTTATTATCTAATGACCAATACTGAACTGGCACAAGGTTTTTCAGAAACACACTGACAGATTACAACAGGCAGTCACATGCATTTGTAATTAGACTTCATTACCATTACAAGTGCTGAATGGGAGCAGAATAGAAAGGCAGAAGGAATGTACCCAGTTCACACAGCTCATCCCATTTCTTAGTGCCCCCGCATGAGACCGACTCGAAAGAAAGAAAGAAAGAAAGAAAGAAAGAAAGAAAGAAAGAAAGAAAGAAAGAAAGAAAGAAAGAAAGAAAGAAAGAAAGAAAGAAAGAAAGAAAGAAAGAAAGAAAAAGAAAAGAAAGAAGGAAAAAGCATCAGAAAGCAAAAATTTCAAATCTTTTTCAGGTTTACTCCATTCCAGCTGCTCAAGTGACAATAGAAGTTTTGGAAACTAGCTGGCTATCTAGAAGTTATAAAGTTTTAGCAAGTCTGTTACATTCAGCATTTTATGTTTGGTTATTTGAATTACTTAGATACCTTTTCACAATTTAATCTGGTGTCATGTTGATGGGACAAATATAAACATTAATTTTCTTTCCCTCCTGGAAACCAGAGCTATGACAGATCATATTATCGTCCCATATCTAAATTCGTTACTGTTTTATACAGAAAGCTGAGGGGAAAGATTCTCTAACAGTGCAAACTGACTTAGTTCCACCAAAGTCAGAGGAAATACACTGATTTACATGTGCTGAACATTAGTGGTCATTAACAGAATATTGCACATGAATAACATTTTCCAGGTTACAGAAAAGCTGAAATAGTTTAAAATCCATAGCATTCATTTTCTTTTCTATGAGAAGGGAATCCTGGGCTGTCTAATGGAATGGTACCTCTGGCCTGACTTTCTTATTCAGGGAATCTTGCCATCTTCCCAAAGTGACCTTGTCTAAGCAAGCAGCTTCCATCTCCAGGCAACATGTGAAACTGCAGGCTACATACAAACATGTGAGTTTCGCTAGAAATAAAATGTGACACAGCATTCCAGTGTCACACATGGTGCATGCAGTGATTTAGAACTACAGCTAAATATGGTAACATCCATGTATATACCCTATCTAAAGAAAAACAAAGCAAAGAAAATCACAGCAATATTAAGCCCATACTGAATTTTCAGTGATAAATCTGAATGATGTGCTAATTTGTCCATTCTGAAAATATGAAATTCTTGTTGGTTTCAGTTAGCTCAAAATTTTGTTCATCAGTTACTGAAAATTAGCATTTTTTGTGACAGCTTCACCTGCATATTTTCAATCTTTACGGGCATTCTGATTTAATTTTTAAATTCTATTTCCATTTTCTGAAGTAATTCTAGAGATGACTGGGAAGAAACAAAGCCTTAAACTTAAGTTTAAGCACATGAGATCTCAGCAGAAGCTTACCTATGACTTCTAAAACTACCTTAAAAAAAAAAAAAAAACAAAAAAAACACACCTTCAATATTTTTCACATTAATAGATGAATAAGGGCTTCAAACAATATTTCCAAGGCCCAGCAGTGTTTTCTTTAGGATAATGAACTGACTGCAAATGCCTCACCCTAAAGCAAAGGGACACATTTACGCCAGTGACAATTCTGACATTAAAATGATACAGCAATTTTATGAAGCTTTACTCTTAAAATCCACTCTGTTTAAACTACCTGTAATAGTGGGGGCTTATTTTCTACTATTCTCAGAAAAGTCCAAAAAAGTGGTCATAGTCCTGACATTTGCACAGCCCAAGCAAAGTTTTTGGCATTGCACAAAGAAAGGCTAAGTGCTAAGACTCTCTGCACCCTACCACACAATTAGATGATATCACCAGGGCTGCCATAATGACATTGACAAGTTCCACTGCTCTCACTGAGCCTATGGATGAGAGAATTATCAACACAATTCATTGCATTCAAATTTGTTTCCATATGTTGGGTTGGTTGGTTGTTTTTCCTCCAAAGTTCACTAGAAAACATAGAAACATAGATACACATAAGTGAAAGACAGATCTGGTATGATGGGGAGAAGGAAAGAAGTTAAAAACAAGGTAGCTGGGGTTTTAAGCAAAGTAAAACATGTTTGGCAAGTTAAGAACACTAGAAGCTCACTGTATATTGCATTTCTTTTAGGAGGCACAAAATGTAATACTATATGGAGAACATCTTTCCCTTGCAGCTGGCAACAGTTTTGCAGTTGAGTTTTGAAGAGCATTCCAGGTATTACAGACACCTGAAGTGCACCAACACTGTCAACCCTTCAAAAGAGGTGATTTGCAAAGCATGGTGTAAGATATGGCAGTTAGTAGCTATGCAATCAGGTGTCTTTTATCTGCCATTGTAGTCCAACCCTGGCTTCCAAGGTCTTACTGGACCAGCAAACAAAGCCACCCACCAAAGCAGGCCTGGAGGCTGCAGCAGTTGCAGGGCCCCACACCCACCTGGCACCCACTGCCCACACCTCACTTTGCTCCCAAACCAAAGTACTCATGTAATTTTGGTGTCACCACACCACACTACTGAAGTACATTTCTGCTGACTTTCCCAATCCAGCCTCTAGTGAGACTTACCAAGACTGCTTACATTTAAATACTCCTTTCACTAAATGAGAAGATTCGTGCCCTTCCATTTCATTTCATCTTGCTTCTTCAAGAAAGTTTCTGTTGTGTTTGCTCAAATCACTGCCTGTTTCTAACTGCACAATTTGAATTCAACAAGAACAAGGTAATTAGGCCAACAACCACACTACATCCACTTTTTCCAGGGTAACCTCATCAAGTCTGAGCATTCAATTTCTACACACAGCACACTCTTACTTCTAAACACATTATTCTTTGCTATAACTGGTAGAGATAAATCCACTTAAACACTGGAAGAATTTTAAAATTAATTTGTAGGAAAATAAAGACAGGAGTCAGGAATAGCCTTCAGAAATTCTTTTCAAAGACTTAACACAGAATTGATTTAAAAGTAAATGTGCACAAAGCAGCCCCCTGCACAGAGCTGGTTCTGATAAGCACTTGAGCTGATGCACATTGCCATCCAGGACCTCCTCTGCTTGATGTGGTTGAAACACATAAGACCAATTACCGACATGTATGCTACTCCGAACCCCCTCAAAATTATCTCATTTCAGAATTGTTCAGTGAAGGATAGAGAGTGTTATACAACTCATCTGCTTAAATCTGAATTATACGAAGCTTTATTGACATTGTCTGTTCAGAAATCCTATCGCTTCTGCTGAAGTAGGCACATAAATCCAGTACCAAGAATGAAACCTGCCTTCTCCATGCATTTTCCTCATTTTCCTGGTAAATTACAAACAGCTAAATTCACGACTACATTTTCTGTAAAAGAATATTTGTGGATGGCAGGTAATATTGAGCAATGTTAAATAAGAAGGGACTTTGCTGGGAACTTATGAGCAAGTCTGTACAAATCTACATTTTCTAGAGTCTGTAGTTTAAGCTCTCTCCACTACATCTAGTTGCTTGGATTTTTGTTTTATGGGTTTTTTGCTTGTTTTCTGTGGATTTATTTGCTTTTTAAAACAAAATCATTTCATATACTCAAGAAGCTGGGACAATCTCTGTTCTCTTTTAAAAATTTCTCAAAACATGAAAAGTTTAATGGATGGAGGAGGCTGACAGGTATGTTGAACCACTAAGCCATTTTGGCCCATCTGAGACTGTCAGAAAACACAGAACAGTCAGTAACTGAAAGCGTCAGCTCAGGTATAAATTCACTGAACCAGTATGACCTCAAGAACAAAGTTCTAATTATGATATGCATGGCAGGTTCTCTGAGAAATAAAAAATACACAAAAAGTCACAGATACTATTGGGACTTTTTCCTTCCACCTACATCTGGGGATTTTTGGCAGCAGTAAAAAATAAATAAATAAATCCACGTGTCTGTGATGTTCAAATTGTTTTGTACATCAAGAAGTTGAGCATGAAAATAATCCACTGACCTAAAAGGCTGAAAATACTGTATCACAGCATAGCTGAATGATCAGTCTTTTTCCTTTTTAAGGAAAAGTACTTCTGATAATTCTCGTTTACCTAATTTGCAAACTACACAGAATCAAGACTTGAAATCTTTTTGTAACACTATATCCCTCCTGGAATGAGTCCGTTAATAACAAGTGTTAAATAAAACAATAAAAGCATGTGGCAAGGATTTCAGTTGTGAATGTAGCTAGATGCTCAGTCTTACAGATGTCCTCCAAGAGTAGCATTATTTGTCACTCTTTAAAAAACTCCCTCTTCTCACAGCCCAGCATGCTTACCAGGTTAACAGGGAAGTAACTCCATACTTTGCAACACAGCAAACGGGGAAAGGAAATTTGGACAACACACAGCAGACAGTCATCTGCCTTTGAAAAAGTTAGATAGCCACCTTAACACTTCACAGAATAATACAAATTTTCAATTTTAAGATTCTACAGAAGATAATTAAGGATGATTGAGCTACTTTCATCTGCAAGAAAATCAAACACCACTGAATCTAAAAAGGAAATAAAAGCTTAAAATCAGCACTGGAATAATTCTGAGTGGGGACACCCAGAATTTCTCAGTCGGACCTTCTCAATTCACTGTATGAAAAGCCCCACCTGAATACCTCCCGAGGGAGTTGTCACTCAACACCAGGACAGCTAGCAGAGCCTGTCCTTATTAACACACGTTCAGATTCATCTAACCTAGTTTTAGACATCCAAAGGGTAGACATTTAATTGTGAGTTTGTCACTGTAGGCTTTTCTACAGTCAATGGAAGTAAACAGGCATCTCCAGGGGGCAATTCGTCTGACCTGCCTATTTTAGGCTGAGACAAATCATTCTCTGAAAGTGCCCATTTTTCTTCAATTGACTGTAAAGTGAATCTATGGTAACTTCCCCAGATTCAGACATTGACATCTCATATTCTGGTAAGATATCTGAATTCTACCCACTGTTTCTGGAGCTCAAATCAGCATCTTCAACAAATCAGCAGTGTGAAGTATCTGTTCAGTACAAGTGAAGTTTTCACACCAAACTACCAAACTACATTTCTGTTGATTTTCTAAACCCTGTCACGTATAAGAACACTGCCTTTGCTTGAGTTAGGTGCAGTTCCAAACCAATAAGTCTCCACAATACAAAAAATTAAAGGCAAAATTGAGTTTAACTCTGTCTGTTGCAGTAATAATGCCTTGGTTTGTTTTGTCCTCTTCAGATCTGACTTCTACAGGGTAACTCTTCAGACTCCATCACTGAAGCACTTTCAGTACATACACTTCTATTACTATAGAACACAATGAGCATCTTTCATCTGTAATTCTTCTTTCCCTACAGTCACAACAGGCTTTTTCTTTCCAGATGCATCCACTGACACAGAATTTCAATTTTTAGTTTTAACCCTTTTTCACTTCATAGCAGCATACAAGTTGGGTGTTCTACCAAAAGAGTTAACAGTTCTGTGTATCTCGCTTTCATAAGCAAGATCTTCCAGATACATATTTTTCCCCATGGGATAAGCTGATGCTACACATTCAGAAATGTTCTTTCAATTGTTATTTTTAGACAGATGACCCATTAGAGAAACACCTATCATTAGCGCTATATTCACAGATATACTCTATACCTTAAGGCTAAAACGAGTCCTCAGACAGAATCTAATCTATGATCCATCAGCATTTAAATTAAATGACAGTCCTATATGTTTTCCCTTTAATGAAAACCTCTTACTGTATATCTTCTCTAACCGATGTACAACCTATCCTCATCTCTTTCTCTCAGAGCCTGAGCCAGCAACAGCATTTCTGTAACACAAAAATACAAAATATTCCAGTTAATCTGTTGCCAACTTGTTTACTTTAAGTATGCTTTGGATTTTTTATTTATTTTTTTTCTGGCTTTTAAGAAGTCAAAGCTTAGAAAATGACATAGATTAGTAGCTAAAATTACATACGAGGAAAGCATAATGGGAAAAACAAAAGGGAAACTAAGATATGATACTCTCTTCACTACTAAGATCTCCTTTATCAACTTGTTCATTTTTAATATATCACAGCTATCACTAGAAAGAAAGTTTGGGCACGTGACCAGTTAAACAATCAAAAAATTAATCAGTTCTGTTCTGCTCTATCAATTTATTTCAGTTTGTTTAACCTACACTTTACACTACCTAATTTCACTCTATACTGAGTTGCTACAGAGCAGCCTATTTGCTCAAAATGTGCCTCCAGCAGTCAGTCAAGTTACTGGGCATCTGGTTACTGATCTTCTTGAAGTTGCCCTCTGGCACATTCTCCTCTCCCACTCATGTGAAGACAGAATACTAACCCTGGCTCATGTAAATCTGTGTGCAATGCCATCTCTGTAACCAGAGCTGCCACCTACCAATTCTTTTACTGAATTTTAGCACATTTTAAATGCTATTGTATGTAACTACCTGCACTTAGATGCTACACTTCAACGTACTTTTGCAGAAGCACTGTGCAAACTCTTTGCCATCATTCATAATAGCGCCAGAAAGGAACATATTTAACCAGAATCTTAGCTTAAACCCATGACTGATCTCAAATGGGAGCAACATGGTGTTGGTTTTTTTTTTTCCATAAACAAGTGTTGCAAATACTCTTTATACAGATCTAAAGTGTAAATCACTAACAATTTATTTCCCAGGCAAGTATTTTATTTAGGTGGCTGCACAGTAACCATGGGAAATCACTACTCCTACACTCCGAATTTAAGAGACCAGACAGAACAAAAATAATCTGGCCATTTAACCGAATACTGAAAATATCAACTGCTATATAAAAGAGAGATTACATGCTGCCACCCAGGCTCCTGCCAAAGCTGCCAGCAGCCTTGCTGAAGACCAAGTCCAGTAGTGAGGGAGTACCCACACTAATGCTGAGTGGGATGCTCTGGTTGCTCTCAAAGGTGGTAAGACTTCAAATGTAGACGTGGCACTGAGAGACATGGTTTGGTGGCAAGGTGGAGATGGATTTAGGTTGGACTTGGTGATCTCAGTGGTCTTTTTCAACCTTAATGATTCTATGCCTCTAATGGGAGCAGGAAGGGCACTGCATATTCAGCAGATCTCGTGTCTGAATTTCTACACTCTGCAATGGAGCACATCACTGCATGCAGACACTGAGAAGAGCAAGCATCACAACAAGGTCTGAAAAACTGAAGGCTTTAAAATGGTCTGAGCTCTCAGAGCTCTTGAAAAAGTACTTAAACATAAATTCTGGTTTCCTCATTGTATCTTGAAGAGCCACCCTCATTTGGGGAGCCTAGACTCAAAGGGACAAGAGGAAAGAGGCAGAAGCAGACAGCTTCTGCCCTACAGAGTAAGTGCCAGGAGCCAGTACAAGCTGCCAGATGACAATTACAGGGCTACAATCACACTGCCTGTAATTAGCAACAGCAGAAAGGAAGTGAATGTTGTTTTAGGTTGCCTAATTAAAGTTAGTGACTGGACTTGATAAAATTGCCCCTTTTTCTGAAGGCCTCTTGTTCCTATGCATTCTCAAAACCCCCAGCTCCTTCTTTTTTTTTTTCTTTTTTTTTTTTTAGGAGAAGGAGTTACACTCTCTGTGCACTGATGCAATATAAACTATTTTCCTTCAGGAAATCAGCACCTATTTTGTTCAAAGCATAATTTTTGAAGATTAATTTCAGTTTGATTCCTCTCCATGCTGTCTATACTCAAATAGATAATGATCTACAATTTCAATTTTAAGAAGTGAAGTATTATTTTTTTTGCAATACACAACAAAAGAAAAAAAAATCTGGAGGACAAAAGTGACACATAAGAAATATTTTTCTAATACAGTAAAAATAGTTATTCTGCACTTATGTGAAGACTTTGCAGTCACATTTCAAAGCAGAACAAGATTTTATTACCAAAATAAAGTCCTGACATCCCAGCATTATAAGGGGTATGGTGACACTAATTAGAAAGCCTTATGAGTGTCCATAGGGGAATATGTTAAAGATGTTGAATGGAAACATTTTCCTCCACACTACTGGCAGAAGACTGTCAAGTTTAGGAGCAGGTACTCTGGCTTTAATTTGTCCCTGTAAAGCTCTTAGGTTTTGGCTACTGAGGAGAGAAACGAAGAGGAAGTGTCCACCCAAGTAATCGCAAGCCCTGTAAATCACAGTACTTGGAGTCTTGGCTCTCATAGTCAAGTAAAATGCCTGGATATAAAACTAATAGCAAGTCAAAGAAAATACTTTCTGTGATGGGTATTGGAACATACTGGCACAAACAACCTAATTATCTCTGTTAAACTTCCAGAAGAAAAGTCAAAAGCTAGCTTATCCCCTAGACCCCACCCTCTCTCTCATTCCAATTGTGTTCATGTTGACAATACTTGAACTGAAGAGGTGAAGCAGAATTTGGCTCCAAAGAGCTCAGTAACAAAATTTCCACTGAACTTGCTGGAGACAGGATTTCATTTGTGGGGAGTAAAATATTCTCTTAAATCTAAGTTCGTTGCCTCTTGGTCAAGTCTGAGACCAAATGTCCACATGTGGTGACGGCAGGATACCTGAACTGACTCATAGATTATTAACTGGTTGTAGTTCATTTTATAGCAGAAGGCACTCTTCTAGTGTACCATCTGAAATACACATATACCAATGCATTGGACAAGCCACCAAGAATATCTGTAAATACAACTGTGCCAGGGAACTTTCCCATTGTATTGGAATGACAGGAGCAGCAAGATCCATTTCCTTCCTTACCAAAATGTCCTTGGGTGAGGGTCAGCACAGTTGATCAGTGCACATGCCCAGCTATCAAAGTCTGGCTATTAGCAGTACTCAGCCCTTAAAAATGGTCAAAAGGATCACATTGTGAACAAAATTATGAAAACGGGTCAGAAAAACTGAGAAGAGGTACATCCATCTGCATCAAAACTAGTTGGCACTAAACAAGAAATCAGTGGGCATCAGTAAACATCTTTCACGGTGCAAAAATATCAAACATTACTCAACATTATAGGCAGCCTTACCTGATCTCTCATCAAAGCAAAGCAAAAGCCAAAGGACATCTTTCATCCGTATGACTCCTTATACACTATTCTGCTGCATCGCGTCTGATATAAAACTTTTCCATATTCCGTGTTTCACTGGATAATTTTCAGCCCTCTGAAACGTTACTAAAGTATTCAAATTCATACAATATGAATATATGAAAAACAAGGCTTTTTCCACAAAAACACATTCTCTTGCATTGTTTAGCAGAATGACAATATGTTATTCTGGACAATCAACTCTGGAATCTTCCTCCAGGAATTTACAAAACACATAACAGCACAGGAAAAAACTCCCTAACAGTTCATATCTCACAAGTGTTAATTGCACAAAGTTGCAAATGGTGGGGACAAAAAATAAATCATTAAGCATGAAACATTTTGCTCTGCTTTTAAGTGTTGTGAAAATGAGAAAAAAAATCCCCATATCTGAACACCTTTCTTTCACATTTACCAAGTGATACTTGGAACAGACTGCAAACAAGACAAACCTCTGCATTCTGCAGCCTTTGAATGGAAGAGGACCAGCAACAGCGTCAGATTTTTCCTATAGATCTTTAATTCCACATGTAGGTAGAAAATAAATGCAAGAGCTGCTTCCCTCTTCAGTACCAAGCAAACCTAGCAAGCTCAAGAGCTGGCCAAACAGCACCAGTGACTACTAATAGATGAAAGAAATTGCCATAGTCCCTTTTCAAAGCTGGCCTGCTAACCAGCTTCAATGACTTTTCAGGCAGCCTACCTGGTTTGTTTGCAGCTTTAATACACTGGTGGCTACTTATGCAAAAAAGGGGAAAACTAATTAAATTTGTTTATGTATGTTATCGTGTGGAGCACTCATTTCCAGACATCAAGCTATGAATCATTAAATAACTGCTAAATTGGTCTCTAGGGATAGATGATGCCTCGGCTTTGGGCAGGCCCCCATCCCAGCAAAGCCAGGTGTGCTCTGCAGCGAGCAGGCATTAAAACTGCTTTAAAGGCCACGAGTTGGGTATGCAGCCAGGTCTCACACTGTGCTGTGAGTGGTAGGAAATCATGAGAACAGTGACAGCCCTCCTGTCAGAGTTACTCCTCCGCTTGATTAATGAGGGCATTTGAAAGACAATTAGCCAGAGCAGGTTTGGCTGCAACTAGCTTATCAATCAGGCACCCTCCATTCAAAACACTATTGCTTTCTTTTGTTTTTCCATTGCAAAAGAATTGTATCTGTGGTACACAAACAACCAGGGACCTTTAGATGGTATTTGAAAAGAAGAGAGCAGAATGCAGCAAACCACAGCTGAAATAGTATAAAAAGAAAGAGAGAAAAAGCCACAAGCTACTGATTACTGCAACTCTCACCATATCAAACACCTCCAAGTTTAAGCTAAGTTTTCAACAACAGCAAAAAAAACCCCAATTACAAATGGTCACATTTGTAATGAAAAAATAAAATATTCTTTCATTAGAAAGCCCACTGTGAGCACTACTCTAGCTTCAAACTTGTGTTTCAAACTTGAACTGTTTCAATTTAAAAAACGAATTTGTTGCAATAAATCATCAGTCTGATTTCTCCATTAGCAATGCACCCATATCGCTTTTCAACTACCAGCACGGGGGGAATTTAACATAACGGTGACTTTTCTTAGACAGCCCCTCTCCCAGGAGGGCATTTCATCTCTCTGATTTAGCTGAGAGCTTTGCCTCAACTGGGGTAGATCCTGGCCCAATGTAAGCTATCAGCAAGATGGAGTGGACTATTTAAACTATTCAAACGTGTTAATGCTTTTCCTCAAGATTTGCATTTCCAATGGAACAACTTTCATCAAACTAAGAAAACGGTGATTTTGTTTTTGCCACCTGTCAATAAGTAGAGCTGTATTACTGGATAATGTACTTCAATTGTTCAGGTACTATTTCTGAATAATTCCAAGCTTCAAAGAACGAGTCTGAAGCGTGATGTACCACTTTTCCTTTCTGTTTACAGTTAATTTTCCCTGGTAATACCAGATCAGAAGCATTTTTAATGCATGACTATTATAGTACTTAGTGGCTATATCTGCAATGCTAGCAGGCTCTTTTTAAAAAAAACAAAAACAAAAACAAAAAAACATTGCTATAATCTATTTCAGAAGTGAGTTCACAAAATAGCTACATTGTGTGTGTTTGAATACTGAGCTAATAAAGAAGCAAATTAATCTCTGATTAGATTAGTTAGAGTACAAAGACAGAAGGAGCTTCAGCATAGTCAAAAAAATCCTCTCTTGCTTTCTTGTGTCAAAAGTATATAATAGTCCAGCAGACGTAGATAGAGAACTATAATTGTTTATAAAAATCTGGGACAATTCCCACTGAGAGCTCAGAGCTTGTCACAGGGTTAATCTGCCAAACTACTTTTGTTAAGATCTTTGCCGCCCCCAGCAGTGGCACCCACCAAGGGAGCACTGCTGTCAGCTTGCCACAAGCAGTTCACCTCCTGGCCCTGATCCAGGATCTGCTGCAGAGCACCAAAGGCTGTTTCAATGGATTTTAAATTGGTCCCCACACTCCTTTGAATTACAGAGGTGGTGGTGAAGTATTGGGAGATACCAGATGAAAAATAAAGACAACATAAGTGGGTGTTAGATATCCAGTGAGTTCCCAGAGCGTTACTGCTTCTTGTATGGCACAGCATGGCTCTGGATCAAATTCTTCCCTTATCCTTACTGCTTATTAAAAAGCCTTTGGACAGCCCAAGCCTGCACCCAAGCATCATCATCTTAGAAAGCACTAGTTGACATTAATAAAAACCAGGCCTGGTTTTCACTGCTGGTAGCAGTGAAGCCCTAGAAATGCTCGCAGTGCTGTGCTCAAGTCAATGTCTGGCCTTGCTTAGTTTACTGATGCAGACATAGCCACTATATTCTACTTTAACTGGATTCAGGACACGCTAATTGGCCCCTTACAAGTCCTAAATGCTACCACAGTGCTTCAGCAAGAGAGTGGAAGTGCTGGGATAAATGCAGGCTCTGACCTGCACTGTAAGCTTGTGATCATTTCAGAGAAGGGGAGATCAAGTGGACAGAAATAGGTCCACTATTTTTATACAGATTAATGCAAACTGCCAGCTTCCTCTGAATAACAAAAAGTTAGAAGGATCCCGGGCAACTGACAGAAGCTTTGGTTTTTGTCATCACCTCTAAGAGAACAATTGTCTCTTTCTCTCCTTATTCATCAGAGACAGAAAGCATCCAGACACTTTGCTTTCTCAGCAGTTTGATGAAACAATAGCATGAACGAGAACAAATATTCTGCTACACATCCCAGGTATTACAAATTTGGGGTTGATAAATGATTTACAAAGAAAAAAAAATTAGGGCACTTCATAAAAGCAGATCCTTTCATTTCCTCATCTCCATCTGCTGCTGTTTACATTGCTGGAGACAACAGTCAGAAGTGCCGTTTTGTAGAAAAACAAGCTGAGATGTTTGTTATCAATCAGAGATGATTACACTGCAGACTTGACCATTGCATGGACATTACACCTACTCCTCTATGATGCAAGAGGATTTTTTGAGTGTTTTAATTCACAGAGGCTGAAAGCCAAGAAAAGCATTACAGAAAATGTCAATAGTTTTAGTTAAGAAATGCACCTTGTTCTTCTCTTCTAAAGGCATCAGATTGCTTTCCAGACAATTGCAGACATTTTCTTCTCCCTACAAGTACCTATACAGTTCTTCCACTGGCTCTATCTCCTATGGCATACTTAGGGAGACTTCAAATGTTTCAAAACAGTTTGAATCAGAATGGCTTGGAGTGGGTAGGGACCTCAAAAACCACCTAGTTTCAACACCCTTACTGCAGACAGAATTGAAAGCATTACACTGAGCACGAGATCAGGCTGCCCAGGGCCCCATCCCACCTAGTCTTGAACACCTTCAAGGACAGGGCATTCAAACTTCTCTGGGCAGCATGTGCCAGCACCTCATTACTCTCTCTGTGAAAATTTTCCTGGCACCTAACTTTTGTGCCCAGCTATTTGGGACAAAGAGCCTAGCCAATCAGGAGCAGTAAAGAAATTCTGCCTCTCCAAAAATGTCAAACAAGACCTAGATCCATGCGAACTTATAGACCTACCCGAAAGAAAAAAGAAAGTGAAGGTGAGTTGTAGCCATGACTGAAGAAATTCATTCTTTCACTGTCTATTTGAACCTCTGGCTCAGGCACAGTAGTTTAATTGACTTTCATAAATCAAAAATAAATAAATACAACTCTGATCAGAAGATGCATAAAAATGACCTTGTATCCTTCTTCCTTGGGAGAAGGTGGAGAAATGCTATCTGTTTAGGACAGATGGTTTTCACCTGGGCAAAAAATGATAGAATATGCATCTTAGTTGACATTCCATTAACTACAATTTAGAAATTCCTCCTCATCCTTATGCATTTTTTAATGCAAGTAAAGTTTACCTTGCTAATTGGTTCACTAAGTAACACATCATTGTTATTAAAAGGAGAAATGAAAACTTGCTGACCTAACATCCATGGCTATGATTATTCTTGTCAATTATTTTACATTTGGAAAGCCAAACAAATGTTGTATATAAAAACTAAATACTGCATTTGGCATATCTTCAAATTAGCTGTCTCACCATGCTTATAGCAAGCAAATTAAATGTCCTGAATAAGCATTAATCATAATAATAGGCTAATTATTGTCAGTTAGCTATCAAATAACATAGCTATTATACCTTGCAAAGAATTTGGGAAAAAATGTTAATAAGATTCTAGCTACCTAAAAGCTACAAAAGGAAATAAATATTGGAGTTGACCATTTGTAAAAATACATGTACATTATTTTGACTAGTTTGAACATCACTCTGGTTTTCTAATATATAAAGACTTACTGTTTTTCAGTAAATGATATTTAATCTGAAGCCCTTTCTGTTTGCATGGTACACCTGCATCTTCTTTGCTTTCTTTGGCCATTTACAACTGCCACAGTATTTACAGATAGCAAGGAATTTAAATGTTTTACACAGAACTAAATGTTTTAGAAGGGATAAAGTATGCATGAATGTAGAACTGCCACTTGGAGCCAGTATGTTAGGACCTCAGAGTATACATTTAATAAAGGATGGATGCATTCTTGAATGTAAATGGATACCCAGTGCTTAAATGGAACTGAAACATACAAACACACAAGTACCAACACACTGAAAATTAAGTCTTAAGCTTTTAAAAATAATCTTAGAACAAATGTGCAGTTGGCTTTCAAGAAGCCAGTCTGGTATTTCTTTGCAGTAACAGTGAGGAGAAGGCTTCTCTCAGCCGATTCATTTACATCCCCTCACATAACCCATTTGTCTCATTTACACAGAAGTTTCCCTAAGGTGCCCTCTGCTGCAGTATTCCTTCACTGCTGTTAATGTACTCACCTTCACACTGCCTTCAGGACTGGGGAGACACCAGCATTATTTTACAAATGGAAAGCTGATGTACAGAGTGTAATTTCTACAAAGTCCCAGAGGAAATCCACCTCAAGAGTAGAGGAATTGGGCATGAGGAATTTCAAAGTATCCATCTATTAAAGGATCTAGACCATTATTGGGATGTGGGGTCATTTTTTGGTAAATATGCCGTAAAAACTTTTGTCTTTGATCCTGTCAGCTTCCTTTTTCAATACTCACTTACTTCTAGTTTATAGCAACTTAAATAGAGTTACCAATTGATATATAAGGGTATGTATAACATAATAATCATTTATTCCAAGTGTGACTTCTATCTGTCTCTGATACAAAACAAAACTTCTGGATTTTCAGTGTCAGGTAATCTTAAAATAACTCTCAATTTTAATTCCCATTTTTTCCACTTGTGATTTTGGATGTCAACCGCTTCTCAATGCAGCTTTGCCATTCTCTCCAGATTAACATCTTCCAGTTTAGAGTAGCCTGATGGATGCAACTGTTTTGTTCTTTTATGGGAAGGCAGTATTTCAGCTCAGAGCTCTATGAACCACCAGAGGTGATGACCAAGGAAGTATTTTGGCATTAACTGTGAGACTCAGGACACTTACATACACTGCTCCACTGTGAGCTTGTCTGTGTTTCTACCTCCAGCATGACTGAGATGTACAGAACATCAACATTCAAACACCATCTTGCTTAAACAGTGGCTACTGACCTACCTAATTATTAGGGATGATGAGACCAAGGAAGGTATATATTGCCTTGCCATCAACTACTGTGAGTTTGCCTGGTGATAACAGACTGAAGAGGAAGATGACTAATAATAACAGCTCTTAAGAAGAAAAGGAACAGAAAATAAATTTGCTCTCCTAATGGACGTTACAGCCACTTCATCTTCTAGATGAAGATCCTGCTTTTGTTTGTTAATATAACCATATTTGAGTGCAAATAACTCTTTTGAACATGTTGATGTAAGAAGATACTCAAGAAAAACATAGCTGAGGGCTAAGCTTTCTCCTTCTCACCCACACAGACAATTTTTGATAATAAAATATTTTTAGTTCATTTTAGATCAAAAGTCAGTTGTTGCTGAATAACTCTGCTAAAAAACACGCTGCAGAAGCCCTATAAGAAATGAGTAGGTATAGTGTCATTGTTGCTGGAATGAATGTGAAATTGAACGTAGCACGTAGTGTCACAGATATTTCTATAGGGATAAGAAACAGAACCAAGAGGACTGTGGAATATCTTTTCATAAAGAAGTTGTCCTTTTCTCCTGCATAGCTGTGCGTACTCATGAAATCTCCTGGAAGTGGCAAATATCAAGTATTTCAATTCTTAAGTCAGAGCTTCTCTTTTGCAAATTGTATTGAACTACAGCAAATCCATTAAACAGATAACAGCTGAACAGATCCCAAATTCATCCTGCTCACGCACCTCACAAGAATTAAGAGATAAGTAAGTTTAAGTAATTATATAAATTAAATGATCTTTTGATAAATTTTTCACTAAATACCTTTGAAAAAAACTATTCTAAATGAACAGAACTGATTTGTGATTGGTTAAGGACTATTTTGCAACTGCTGTTTAAAAAAATATTAACTGTACAAAAGGCATAATCTTGCTGTTCCAGCAGAACTTGACCTCAATAGGTGGAATGATGTGGGATGATTCTGTGATTCTGTGATTCTATGATTGAGAAAATATGAAAAACAGTTTCAGTAAAATATCAAGGAAAAAAAAAACACCTCAAACATTTTTTCCACCATCTTTAGAATCAGAAATTTCAACATTACTTTTCCTATTTGTTAAATGGGTTAGCAGAAGTCATGGAAAACGTGACTGAGTTTTCAAAATATCAGTGCAACCATAAAAGCATAAGCAGTATCTAACACAGAACTGTAACAACTAACCATTTAATAAGAGTTCGTTTTGCTTTAAATTCTGCAGCCTGTTATGCAATGCACACTAGAAGAATTGCCACATACTTGGGCAGATAAAGTGCTTTGATAAGATGGACATATCCACTGATTTGTCAAGTATTATATGTTCAAGTAGTGAAATAGACTCCAGCTGTGCTTTGTACCTCCTGGGTGATATAAAATAGTAAGTATTCATTATGACCTTTAGTCAGCAGCTTAATGGTAATACTAATGGACCTGCAATAAAATTTAGCTGACATACTTCTTAAGAATGTTCTTCGGCTATTTTGTGGCATTAAGTTGGCATATGTAACTACATTTAAACTCTAGATTAAATAATGCATTTTCAATTAAGAATAAATCACACAGTTAAAAGAATTTGGGTAGATTCTGATGTGACAGAAATACCTGTTCACAAAGAACACATCCCAGCTAAACATTTACATTTTTGCAAACAGGGCTAGATGTTTCAGACACCAGAGCTTGATATGATTATTACTGTTTAGCTAAATGGCAGCCCATGAGAAAGCTTGGTTTACAGACACAGTCTGATACAAGAAATGACATAAACTTTCTAACCATCACTACAGAAGGAAGGAGGTTAGGCTGCTGTATTCAGTCTTACCAAATAACATTCCAGAAGAACCACACCTTTTCTAACAGTGAGTTATACATTGCAACTGCCCACATCAGTGGTGCAATACCAGAGAGCATACAGTCTTACTTAGGCCTGTTCGTCTTAACCATTCTTACAGTAGTGACTGGACAACTGACTGGGGATTTTCCTAGAATACATTGGACTGTGCCCAATGTACACAGTCCAGTAGAAGGGCTTCCCGAAACTTTGCTTCAACTGCAAAAGAAGCATTACAGGTCTGGCCTTCTTCAATTGTTGCCTCTCCCTGTCACTATACCCTTAAGAAAGCTTAAGATTTTTTATTATTTGCTCTTCTCTTTCTCTTAAATATACTTTTCTTATGACAGGGTAATTTGTGCTACAATATCTTGGGTTTGGTTCACCTCCAAATTTGCTTCCCTGCTTAAAAAAAAATCTCATAGAAATGGTCTTCTAAAGATGTTTAATTCTCTGTCCCAGCTCCTGGGTAACGTATGAAAGAACTTTCCTTCTGTTATGTTGAAGTTCAGAGGTTTTCGGTTCTGAGATGGATATTTCTGTAAAATAACAGATGTGGACTGATCTGGTACAGATGCACTACCAACCTAAAGACCAGAGTTAAAGAGATTTTTTACAGCCTGAGGATAGCTTTCTGCAGAGAAGCTGAATAAATTATTGAAATTGTAGTCTCTACATAACCATGGATATGAAAGCAACAATAATTTACTTTTAGAAGGCTGAGTGGAAAAATACATTTTCTTCCAACTTCCTATTTTACCCTAGGATTTTATTTTTATTAATATGGTACAAAACCCTATTCATTCCTTCCAAATTTTCACATAAGCCTTTCTTGCAATGTTTTATCTGCATATTATTATTTTAAGGACAAAAGTATCTTTCAGAATAACATTGTGTATCTGGTATCCTTCTAGCACCAGCCTCCATTCCTCCTTTTGATATCACACAGCCTACACTGGCACTATATTAAACCTAAACTAAGACAAGCCCCCAGCGAATGCTGCTTTGCTTCATTTTTATACTACATGATACAAATATGTTTTTTTCTCCTACCAAATACAATTTCAGAACTGTTTCAAAAGACCTGATAAATCTAATTTGGATACAACTCACAATTTTACACCTGTCTTCTGTGGATTTGGTTTGTCTTCTACACACATTTGTACTAATAAAGTCTAATTTTTAAAGGGCTTATATTCACAAACATCCCGATAAACCCACCAACACCAGTTTTATCTTTTACATTTTTAATCTGTTTGTCCACGTACAGGAAAAATGCAATTGGAGCACAAAGACACATTGTCTGTGTATATTGAGATATTATCTGATTAGAGAGGACTTAAAGAAAAGGGGAGTCACAGCAATGTTGATTTGGAGGGCTGCAAGGGAGCAATGCTGAAAGACAACATGTTTTTCTACAATTTTGTCTATGAGAATAGGACAAGCAAATGCATCCAGGTAACAAAAATAATGACATATTTTCCAGGAAGGATTTTTAGAACTGCTGAAAACAATGCTAACTTTATTCCCACATAGGTCTTACAACCAACTTCAATAACAGTAGACTAACTTCAAGTGCTTTTTAAAATATTATGTAATGTATCCCAGCTATAACAAAAACACAAGAGAAACAATGGCTTGTTGAGGCAGTTTCACAACTTCAAGGATATGTAACTGAACGTTATTTATACTTGGAGACTGAGAGGGAAGGTGATAGCAGGCAACTGTAAAAGCAGGGCTGCAGTGGTATTAGCAGAGCTCAGATGCGTCAAGAGATAGAGTGCACACAACTGACTGTTGTCTTCCTGACTTCCCTACAGGCCATTTTGCTTTCTATGGGGCAGAAGAGATTGAAGAAGTCCCATAACAGCCACCCATTGACAGGAACCCACTTACCAGTAGAGTATTAGGCTCTCTGTACAAATATATTTCCTCTTTGCAAGCACAGGGCATGATAACACATACTACTATAATGAGATTTATTTTGTGCCACATGACAGAGCTAGCGCTAAACAACACCAGCAGTAGAAGAAGCAGGTTCACCCCAGCAGCAAGAAACTCAACTGACTTTAGAGAGAAATGACCACCATCACAAACACCCAAACAAGAGAGATCTTGTGTGGAGACTGTATACATTAACAATACACAGATCTATCTCATCCAAGCTGCACACGGGGGAGCTGTGGAAAGAAGAGACCCTGGCAGGCTTCACTGATGCTAGAAAAGCTCTGTTTCCAGGTAGCATCATACAGGCTGTGTCTCACAGGCACCACTATACCTTCAATTACGCATGCTGATGCTCAAAATACAGTGTTACAGATTACTGCTATTCTTTATTTCACCCCCAAATAAGGTATTTCAGAATGGATGCTGTTTTTACAGGTGGCTGGTCAGCCAGCACACTGCAGAAAGGCACAAGCCTGATTGTAACCTTGCTCCTCAATACTACCTTCTCAGCACAGGCCAGATGGGGTTTTGCCTTCCTAAGTATATGCAAAGCTGGGAAACAGACCATAAGAATCTATGTCTTTTTTAAGCACCTGTAATAATACAGATGCATTCCAGTGAAAACAAGGCTTCGTGCAGGGTCTCTGCTAAACACAACAGTGCATACTGTCTCTGCTAAGAGTAAATTACTCAGATCACACGCTTCCCACCACAATCTCTTTTGAGAAACACCCACGTACAGTATTGCTTTGAATTGTTTTCTCTTTTTCCAGATCAGCAGCTAGAAACTCTCCCATTTTCTGTGCTTTCAAAGTTTTCCTTTTCTGCAAAAAGAAGGCATTACCACCTATTCTGTAAACTAATTAACTATCCCTTTTAGCTATAATTTCTCTTCATATAAAACATTTGTAAAAGGTCTGTTTTTCCCCATGCCCTTTTCCCTCTGCTGGCTCTTCATTATGACCATGCCTAATTGTGATGAGCTGTCCACCATTTACTCTACAGGATTGTATAGAGCTTTGTAATGTGCCTGCCACTGATGTACTTACAATTGGAAGCAGTTAACTCTTTAGTCCTGCTTCCTTGTTCAAAACAATGAACTGCATGAGGAACTAGGGCTAAGCCTTAATTAAAGATTTTTAAAAGTCTCAATTTTAAGCCTGAGTTCTCCAAATTGATCATTTGTCAAAGGCCCAGTCACAGCTCCAAATGGAGAGGGGGAAATCCTACAGAGGAGAAGAATAGGACAGTTAGAGTGAAAGTTCTTCTCAATCAGCATCTTAAGCATGCAATCTGTATTGGATCTATTAGGTCTGCCTTATCCATATAAACCCATTGATCTCTTTCTAAGCACTGCTAACAAACATTAAGATTACTGATATTCTTTTTTTTTTTTTTTTTTTTGTGTGTGTGTGTGTGTGAAGAGAATCTAACTCAACTGTTAAAACAGAAGAGAGCACTACAAACGTGAAACCAACTTCTCTTTCTGCACTGCAAATTCCAGCTTTCTGTTGTAAACCCAGCACAATACATGAATATATCAAAAGAAATATCCTCACTCTCCCTCTCTCTCCTATTTCTTTTTCCAGAGTCAGGAAACATTAACAGTTTCTGCAGTTCCAAAATTATTCTTTCCAGCATACAGCAATTCTACGTGCAGCTCCTTTTCACTCCTATTTCAGGGAAAATTCCCTCTGAATTGCAAAAGGGTGGTTCTAAAGACTTGCATCTTCAACTATCTGAATACTTTTACTGTTCTTTTATAAACTATGATCATCTCCAGAGTTGACATTCATGAACAGGTATGAATTAACAATTATGCCTCTTGATCAACTTTGCACTGGACAGAGGTTGTATCATGATGAATGATTGTTTTTCCTAAAGAAAACAGAACATTTTACAAGTGTTGCATACCTGCATGGACAGACAGCTTTCTGAGCAAAAGTGTTCATAGAATACAGTACCTTGATATCGACTATATGTCTAAAATGTATTCATTAAAAACTTAGATCCACTTGGATCCACCGCCACTTGTGTGCAGTGCTGCCAACCAGTTCTTTGAGCATCTTCTTGTCTTAAAACATTTTTGTTTTTGCTAAGTATCCGTGCAGGATGAAAGAACATAATTTCAGAGAGCATTTACAAAATAGTCTACAAGTAAAGACAAGGAACAAAAGGACTCAGTTTATAATGAGATCTAGTGCATGGAAGGACTGGTGAAAAACAGGAGCTTTACTCCAATCTGAATTGAGGAAGCAGGGCCACAAACCTTTGCCACAAATCGTTTTTTATCAAAAAATAAGAACTAAGCTTAGTTGTGCAATGGTTGTTTAGTAACACTTCCGTGATTAAAATAGTAAATCATTGTTCTATTGTGGTGTTTACTTTAAAAAGTAGATTGCATATATTTTTACACAAAGTAAAACAACTCCTTTTCAAAAGTGTCTGGATTCTGGGCTGTAAGACCAGAACTGCTAAATCTCAGGCATTTTAAAGTTCTCTGCCCTAAAAGCACAGTTGTGGTTTTTTGTTCGTTTTTAAACGCAGAGTCTTCAAACTTGGGAGAGTACTGTTGATGTGCTGTTCAAGACCTGGCTTACAAGTGGGTAAGAGTAGCAGGCAAAAGAGCAGAACAGCACATGAACTGAACATCAAACTACACTTATTCCAACTCCCCTGAAGGATTCTGGAGAGAACAGTAGCACAGTGTACCTGAAGCTTAAGTGCTTTTAAACATTACACAAGGAATTGTTTTATAAAAAGTTACAACGCAGGGCTCTCCTGTTTACATCTGCCCCTTAATGCATTTGCTTATTCTGTAACTGCTGTCAGTAATGTCACGAACGAAGGTGACAGAAGTACTCCTGCATGTCAGCACAGCCTCCTATCATGGGAATTATAACAAAACCAGGCACCAAAAACTCTTCTCTCACAGCTACATTTTGTTACTCTAGCAGCTGAGGGACCTTGAGCAGAATGATTTCTTAATACAATAGCTCAGGAGTGCTTATTGCACTCCCATCTCTTTATCCACATGCAGAGAAACCTCCCACAAAACGAAAGCTTGTCTACCACCACTGACTGCAGCTGCCTGCCTTTAGCTGTTCCTATCCTCCACAGTGGCCAAAAATACGCAGTAAACAGCATGCCAAATACAAGCAGAAGCATTGTTCAAGTTTCAAGACTAACTTCAGTGCTTTATCTTAGGCCAATTCCCTCAGCAGATTTTCTCCCCATCTTCTCTAATTTCTTTCTGCAACTCTGAACACCCATCCATCATTTGCTCACTGAGCATAATTAGCCCTCGATTATCACCAGTTAGGTTTCCACCTGTCCCTTTGCACCTCCCTGAAGCAAATCATGGCAATACTGGCATGATCGACTGACACATTCAAGTCATCACCCCACCAGCAGGAAGCCAAGTCCTCTGGCTGTAAAGTCCACTTTGCTCTTAGGTACTAAAATCTCAATGAGCATTTTTACACACAAGTAACCATCGTATGTGGCTTGTGCCACATCCACTGAGAAAAAACAAGCCATTGCTAATTACTTTTGAAAATATACCACACACATGGTAAAAGCTACTAGCTTTCTCCTTGTTGGAAACCAGCCCTCAGAAAACAACTGCATGGCCATTCCAAGCCTTGCAAACCTTTTGTAGCACTGCTTCCTTTCCTTTCTGCCTGGTCACCTCAGTTTCTGCCCTAAAGGAAGTCAACTTTTTTTCAGAACAGAAGCAGAGCGTGGTCCCCTGTGCTCAATTATGGATCAGCTTGTTAACATTTCTCAACTGATAACTGATAAGAATAAGCAGCCCATTAGCTGTTGTCCAGTTTCCAAGGGTCAGCAGTATACTTTCTCTTCTCTTTCCTTTATAGGCAAGGGCACAGTTTCCTAGTTTGGGTCATTTAAGCTCTCTGCTTTTTTCTATTCCTTAGAAATTTCACTCTCTTCTTTCTTCCATTTACAAGAAAGGACCCTAGAAACTGTTCTAGCCTGAACTGTGTCCTGGTAGAGAACATACAACATAGCCGTGCTATTTATGTACTTGCCAAGCAAACAAAAGAACAAACCCTAAATTTTCAGGCAGGGAAATGGGTTTACTTCTAGCTAACAGAAAGCAATGTCTTTAGGTTTTGGAGACAGCCTTCACTAAATAGACAGCCTTCACTAAAAGAGAGGGGATTGTTATGAAAATAGCAATTGCTCTTGTTTTGTGTAAAAGTATACACCTCACATTCTGCGCTATAAAATGTGCTGCATTGCCCCCTGGCAAAGGAGTACTTACAGAGAAGATGAACAGAATGCACATCTGCATCAGGAAACTGTGTACATCACATTCATTTCACAATGAAGTCTTTTATTAATAATATCTTTATAACTCCCATAATTTCCCATATGTTCCAATCACAGTTGTGACAGCCCAAGAAAACCAAAGTTTCCTACACAATTCTCACTGATATGGCCTGCTGCTCAGTCTTATTGTTATTAGAATAATTTGCTCCCAAGTTCTGAAATGAACTCTGTGCCCAAGTAATTAAAGCTCTTAAAGTTTCTAGTCCTTTGTTTAAAGAATTCGTCCTTGTGCTCTCTATGCCCCATCAGCTACCTAATTAGCAGAGCCTTTGCGTGATTAAAAATTCTCACAGAGATTCTGCTGGATATTTGCCTCTCTTAATGAGTGTTTGTGGACAGCTGGGAGCGGGAGCTAGTTCCCTCCTCCCAGGACCTCCAATGAATTCTGCAGACCTCTGTCAGGGCCCAGGAGTGAAAGCTGTCATTTTAGTAATGTGGATGAAAATTGGTCAAAAGCACTGTGGTCCTTGAGGAATGAAAGGCCTTGAAATATAAATGAAGATGAATATTCATATTTGGTTCAATAAGTGCCAACTATTAATATACATGTCTGTCAGTAAGAAAAGTCAGAACTTATTCAATTGTGCCTGGCATAATTTGGCTCCTAATTCACAATTATCCTTCTATTCTTTGCACTACATTGCAGTTAATTTTTTCCGTTAAAAACTTGCAGGAAAATGAAAGCATTATTATTTCCACAAAAGTATTCTTTAATATCTTTCTTTTAAGAATCACCTGTGGCTTTTTCAGAGATGATTCTGACTATCTTGCTCTGATTTTTCATATCTTGTTCTCTTGCAATATCACCTTTCAAAATAGCCCAATCATATACTTCCATAATTTTCTTCTGAAATTTTCATTAAATTCCCTATCCCTCCCATATTTACTTTAATTCCAATCCCATTTAAATTTCATATCTGCTAGGATTTTTAGGGATTGCTCAGCTTTTAAGGACTGCGAAATTAGATTCAAATATCAGAGTGGTTTTGTGTAGGGAGGTAGTTGATTTCAGTTTTTTGTTTGTTTTTTAGCTTTGCTGAGAGTGTGATAGGTTTTGTTCATTCTTGTTTTGGTTTGGTTTTGGTTGTCTTTTTTTAAAGTGGGGTACATAGGGGAGGAACAACCAAAGGCACCACAGAAAGTCATTCTGCTTTACCATCAGCAATAGACTGCTGATTTCTGAAATGGAAGATGAAGACTACAGAAAAATCTTGGTAGTATTCAATGCTAGATAGCCCAGCTTCACGTGACAGTGATTTTTTATACAATGACATTTGAGAAATTACAGCTCAGTAACTTTCCTAATCAATATATTCTTATTTACCACTTTGCCCCAGAACCTATTTGCATGGAGCCAACATACATGAGATAATGCTTAAATCACCTAGTTCTTAGAAAAATAAGAAGTATTGGAGAAAACACAGCAAAGTGGGATTATTGTTTGGTTTATGAAGATGATCTGATAAAACTGAAACTTCTACATGAGGAGGAGATGCAAACAAATTGAAATGTATTTTGGATATCTGAACTAGAATCTATGGGAGATGGAGGGGGGAAGCACTGAGGAGAACATTCATTTCTTTTACCACAGTATTACAGATCACAAATCAAAAAAGAAACCTCAAGATGAAACAACCACGAAACCTGCTACATCACCAAAAGGATACACAGAGGCCACAGGCTGATTTAATTCGGCCTTATGCTGGAAACCTAACAGGCCCAAATCCTGCAGAGACATGCTTTTCTAAATGACAGAGGAACATTTATTGTTTCAAATTTAACTTGGTCAGGTTCCTGCTGACTTCTAATGAGAGTTCACCCGAGTAAGGCATAGGTAGGAATCAGTGAGACTGTAGCCTAAGGGAACAGCAGCTTGAGTGGAGGATGTGAAACACAAGGCTCGCTATGGAATGAAACCCTTGCATAAGAGGAGAAGAGGTCCTGGGCATTTAAACACAAGTAACCAGATTCCTCTCTCATTTATAATAGTCCCAGTCCATTAACTTCAAGGTGGAATGCTTGTGAAGCCTGCAAGTTAAACAGATTTCTCTTCAAAGCTTTCAAGTTAGAGGACTTTTCTTCCTATGCATTCCTGTCCACATATCACAGGGCTTTTTTTCATTTGTGTCAATAGGAAATTATTATTCATTCTGCTTTCTATGTGTAGATTTCTTTCAGTAGAGAATGGTGATCAGCTGTTTTCACTGGCAGTTTGAAAAATGGAAGTAGTAAGTTAGGACAGGTGTGGGTACACATTAGCAAAGCAATTAGGTTTGGAAATATTAATTTATCATTTGTAATAAGGTCATGGATTACAGATCTATATTCATGATACACCTATTATCTCAGAGGTTCCAGTTCAAAGGATCTAAAAGAAGGAGTGTTTTGTTTTGAATGTTTTCAGACCACCTGCCAAAAGCTAAACTTTTCGGGGATTGAAATTGAAAAGCTACGAATCCACTTCTGTGGCATAGTATTCCAAACAGAAGGAATATGATGGACACTAGTCCAAAATTCAACTAGAGTGGACTAAAATATTGTGAGCATTTTAGGCTTGATTACGATTATTATGATTAAAAATGGCTAGGGTTCCATGAAGTCCATGCTTTAAGTGCACATGTCTGTCCATACTTGCACAGTGCTCATAACTCATAAACCCAGGCACATCATCAGGTCATTTTTCACAATCCTTTTGAGTTTATTGGCTTTGCTGCAGACTTAATATCCAGTCTGTGTCAGAAGAAGGTGCCACTTGTGTTGCTATCATTACTGGTCAGGATTTTTTTTAATTATTATTATTTTTTTTTACCCCCCAATGAAACGAATGCTAAAATAATAGTAATAGTAATAATAATAAGGGGAGAAAGTCAGTTTAGGATATAAGAGACCAAAAATATTTGCAAGGGTATCCACTCCCCTCATTTTCTGTGATTTCATGTAGCACGTTACCAGAAACTCATTGTAATTGCCATAGCAGAAGCCCAAAGGTCAACTAATTCTGTCTCATTTACAGAAATTAGCAGCATACAGGTGCTGTAGTAGACAGTTCACTAATCATGTATGCAACTACCAAATAATCCACCCCTTTATTTCCACAACTTACTGTGCACTTGTGCCCATATTATTTTAAAAAATATATATCTACCTGTGATAATACAGAAATCAGTAGAGGAAAAGTAAATTAATCAGCTAATTAAAAGGCATGAAAGGAATGTAATGCTTTAATTCAATGCTTGGCAAAGGCTTCGCTGAACAGGCAGAGTTGGCACCACTCTGAAGGATGCTAACCACTGGCTTTACCAAACTGAGCAGATGCAAACTCCCAAGCCAGGAAACCTTGCTGAAGACAGCCATCTCCTGTCTCTGATATGGGCAATGGCTGCAGAAGCACCCCAGATACATACTCAGTCCTAAACATACACAAGAGTTTAGAATGAGTGTGGCAAGAGTAGGAAAGGAAAGTTGAAGACAGCAAGAATCAGCCACATGGGAAAGATTAAGAAGGCATTTGGTTGCTCTGCACTTCTTCAGGTACTTGGTTGCAGAAGATACTGTGAGATTCTAAAAAAGAATGGTGCTCATATTTAAAACATTTGCAAAGTGAATATCATCCATTCTGCATATTTAAAGTTAGTCTTTAGAAATCAGTCTGTTCATTTACCTTGCTTCTGAAGTCTTTTTTTGTTTTGTTTTGTAGAGGTACAATGAAAAAAATCAAGGAAAAAAAGTGTTTGATATTTTTCTTAGAGATTTTTTTTTTTTTTTAACTATTCTGAACACAGCAGTATTAGGTTCAGAAATTGTATCATCAGCCACATGTGCTGCAGTAGATGAAAGTCAGGTCTCAAACTAGTATGGATATCTTGGGGGGATCATTACAGGAAATCAGTACAGAAGAAATCTCTTAAGGAGGGATTTGAATTGAGACAAGGAGATCATTTGACACACAAAGCGTTGGGGGAACATGGGGACTGTAAGAATGAGAGCAAGGGAAGGATAAACAGGAGGTAGCCTTCTTTCAAATAATAAAACCATCACACGTACGAAAGAGACTATCTGTGACTAGATACTGTCACAAAAATGCACTGAAATTGGCCATAACTGCAAAGTCAATAAGATGCTCTTAATCTTTCAATAAACAATTTATTTTTAAAAGTTATTTTGGAGCTATTGAAGCTCCTGGGGTGGGGAAGTAAATGCATTTTAAATGTGCTGTACAGTATGCAGTATTGTAGGCTTAATTTTCATTTTATCAGATGTATGGTTTAGTCATTTGAACTCTAGATTAGAAGCCAAAATTCCTCCAACTCTTAACACTGACTCCTTTTCTGGCATTCAACAAATCATTTAAGGTTAGATTCCAATAGCTCTTCTTATTCAGAAGGGCAGGTCCTATGCAGGTAGAAGACAGGAAAGCAAAATTCACCATTCAAATCACACTGCTTCTGTAACCAATGTAAAAATAATCAGTTTCTTGCTGGGTAGTTAACAGAATGAATTACTGTAGTTAACATTGGAAAGAGCTTTGGGTATGAGGGATACTAAATTGAGCTGGGAAAAAGTTCTAGCTAAAAGGAGGACTTTTCAAGCTTTTATCTTAAAGTCATGAAGGAAGGAAGTGCAATAAAAATTGTTTTGTAAGCACGTTATATATCTTCTTTGATTTCTCCTATCATGTTTCCTACTTCATCAGTATAGAATGACCACAAAGATAAAGGAACAAAGAAGGAAAGAATAATGGCAAAGCTATAAATATTTTCCGGTGTCAAATACCCAAAAAGTCATAGCATTAAAATACAATTTTTCATTAAGCATTTGCTTTTAAGAACACTACAGAATACACCAGGCTCAAATAGTTGCTCAGCCCAGAAATGTCAGACCAGAGAAGACAGCGTTGCAAGTTCTCATTCGCTGGCTTGATCCCAATTCTGTCGCTTTAATGTCTCAGCAACAGCAAGGAGGGTTTGGGGAGGTCATTCTAGCAATTGACTCGTTCATCAATTATTACTAACCCTTCTCAAAGATATTACGACAGTTGCATATATTTTCATTACACAACGGGCTTAAAAGAAATCTCACTGCCCAACTTGGAGGTAGCATTGTACTATGCAGAAACCTACATTAAAGATCCAGCATCAGTCTCTTGCTTCAGTGGTGACTTCAGTCTGATTTAATAGGAAATGCACACATCATTAGAAGATTTCATTCCTCCTCACTCCATTCTGTACTAATTCCTTGTCCTTGTACAGGACTTCATAAGATATACAGAACCAATATCAGTTCAAAGTACATTTCTCCAAGCAGGATACTTTAAGAAGAAAAATGAAGATACATAGAGTCACAGGAGCATGAAGGTTGGAAAAGACCTTTAAGATCAAGTCTAACTGTCAAACCATTACCACCATGCCCACTAAACCATGTCCCTCAGTGCCAAATCTTCATGTTTCTTGGACATTCCCAGGGACAGTGACTCCACTTATTCCCTGGGTAGCCTGTTCCAGCACATCACCATTTTAATATCCAACATAATCAGGACTAGTACTATAAGCCACTTCCATGAGAAGAGTAAGCTAACCTAGATTTGAATTCATTTGCCAGTAGCCAACTGTACTGTTAAAGCATATTCTGCAATTATTTGATTGAAAGCTGTGGAGACCTGAGGAGGTGCCAGAGAATTCCAAGATGTTAGGAAGTTTCTTCCCCAGCTGACAGAAGGACCAACACAGAACAGAAAAAACACCAACAAAGATGAACAGATTTGCAGTTTGTGAGGTTAAAATGTCAGATGAAGGGTGGATATTGAGAAAGTAAACTCAAGAAAATAGCTACTGCTGTAAAAGTCAGTTTAGACTAGCCAATATACTCCTATGCATATATAAGATGTTCCTGGGGGGGCGGGGGGGGGGGGGGGGGAAAAAAAAAAAAAAAAAAAAAAAAGGAGAGAGACCTAAAGGCACAAATGAAACACATTAGCACATTAGTGAGCTTATCCTTCACAGCATACTTAGACTTCTTGGTAGCTTCAAATAGAGGCCAGGGTAAACCTGCAATCTATATCCTGAAATTAGACCCAAGACATTCAATTTATGTAGCAATTAAAAATAGAGGCCAAATCATAAATGTGCTCAGAGAGCACCCATCCAGCAACAGAGCTCAGCTACCTCTGGAAATCTGCCCAGTTTGTTGCCTTGGCTGCATAAGCATGTAGTAATGCTGAAAGTACCAAAGACGGTCCTTGAATTTCAGCCTGGCTTCATAGCTTGCAGAAACAAGCTCAGGTACCAAGGGAATATTGTAAAAAGTAACGCTGGAAACAGTAGGGAAAGTTAACACACTAACACTCGTTGACATTACCAAGGGACTCTTCAAGTACTTCTTTATGTCTTGAATCACAGCTTCTGCCTTTAACCATGCAGAAAGCGGACAAATGGTGACCTAATTACTATGAATTCTTCCATAACTGCTCTGCTAGTGTTCCAAACCTTGGAAAGAAGACACTTTCTTATCCTACCCTTCCATTTGCTGCACTTGATGACCTCTGAAGTGTTCATTTCAGAAAAACGAGTATAATTTATTGTGGTAAGTAATACACTTTATTCTGGGATTTAACAGATGCATTTTAACTTTATCAGCCTCCTTTCAGTCTAGAAAAGTTCTGTGGAAGACTTCCTCCTCCTCCTCCCCCACCCTCCATGGAAACCAAGCTCCTCTTGCATCCTCTGTCAGTTTAGAGTTCCGTATCTACAGCTATTACATATACCAAAGAATATTTCCCAGCACAGACCCATGCTTTTTCTTCTGGCAGATCTCCAAAAATGCAAGACAAGGAGCCAGACATAAAGTTAGCAGTAGCTATGTTTGACCTACAGTATTTCTATACTGCCAGTTCCCAGTTTTGTGTTACTTGAACATTGGTTATTTCTTTATACAGATTGAAGATTTAAATATTCCATTCCATTTTTCTCTATTTCCTGGGTATGGTGGATTACATCTCGTTGTTTTGTTTTTCATTTAACAGATCTCTGAACAGACCTAATTTAACCTCATTTCTTAGAAACAAGTAGAGAAAGTTCACTAACATTAAGGCAAACATTTAAATATTCAGCTATTGCAAAAAGTGTGTTTGATTCTCAAAAGAGAAGCGAGATCCAAATCCTTCCCAGTTCTAGCAGGACTGGAAAAGAATAAAAGCTGTGTACAGCCAACTCTTTTCTACTCCTTGTCTACACATGAAGCCAAGACAAAACAATCCTTGGTCAGATATTGACTAGCTTTAAAACTCTACACTAAACTCATTGTTCTGATATACGTTCTTGAATCACAGAATCATTAAAGGTTGGAAATGATCTTTAAGATCATCAAGTCCAACCATCAACCAATCCTCACCATCCCCACTAAGCCATGTTCCTCAGACTTCAGACATAAGGCTAATTTGATGCTGACATATGACATGTAGCTGAGACCATTCTCTGGCTTCCACCATTCATGTGGGTGGAGGACAGAAGCAAAGAACAGCAGTTCAGGAAAGCATATTATATAGGAATCAATAGTGTGTCTCAAGTGCCAAAAGCTCCCAACTTTTCAACTACTATATTCAGGCTAGCAGCTCCTCAGAGCCACTTCCTCGAAGACCTACACTACAATCATATATATATGTAAATATATTAAACTTATTGCTGTGCCTCTAAATATCTTTGCAATACGAATTAGCTTAAGTGCCCTGTCCTCATTAACAACATGCTGTGAAAACATGTATGTAGCACAAGTAAGAAGGAAACTGGACTTCTTTATTTATTTTTTTTTTTTTTAAAGAGCAAGGTCACATCTCAGCAACTGAAAAGTAGCAGAGCTCCTTTCATCAAGTTTTTAACTAGAAAAATAGTATGCCCATTTCTTTGTAATACACCTCTGGGCTTTTTTATTATGACTTCATTTCCCCTTGTAATATTGGAACGTCTCTATAATTGTAAAAGTGTAATAGAATCTAATAGAATTTCATTTGGAACTCTGAATGGTCTATGCCATCTCTGCTCATTTTGAGTAAAATAATGATTTTTAATGTCCACACATGGCTTCCCATGACCTTATTCAATCTTTGGGTTGATCAGGAAATATATTGATTCAATTACATACTGATGACAAATGAACTAAAAGAAAGAGGAAAAAAAGGTCAGCATATATTTGAAAATGTAAATCTTAGCAATGTCTTTTGGGTTTGCCCAAAAAAAAAAAGTCATTTCAAAATGCCATTTGTGGCTAATAGTGTGGAGTTCCAGTTCCTATCTGTGAGCAGCAAAGAAATCATTAAAGTGTAAGGAGCGTACTCTCCTCTCTTTTTATCATTACAAAATCCTCTTTCCTTTAGAGGTTTGCATGGAATGACCTCCTTTGGCTAAAAGACCTTTTCCCCCTCACTACAAAGAGAAGGCTTCAGTTCATAAATACATGACATGTTACACTTATTTTTCTTTTCTTCTTTTCTCTTCCTCCTCTTTTCCTCTTGTTTCCCTTGTAAAACAATTACCAGAGCAAACATTTCATCATCACCGCTTTATACCCCCACTGTTTTTCAACATCATCACACCTTTATCCCTTCATCTTCCATCACATATAAAATGCAAAATGGATTGGCGTGCATCAGTGGAGTTATTTCCAGTTTAATAACATGTAAGTGTCCATTTGTAGTGCTGCAGTACTTGATGGCATCTCATACTAAAACCCTTCTTAATCTAGACTGTAACTTTACATCTGCTCTGCGAAGCTGGGCTCTGAACCTTGGAAACGAAACATTTAATTGCTATGAAGCCTTAAGATGTGAAAAGAAATAAAGAGCACTCCAGAGCTGAAGCAGTCACTGCATCGTTAGCTTATTTCATAATGTGGATTTCACAAAGTATGTACGCATCCAAGGCTTTGGATTAGCTGTCTGGTCAGTATCATTAACTTTAAAGAGCAAACTATGGGTTTGCAAAAAAGCATCCAACTGGCAGCTACCCACATTGACTTCCTATTTTTCACCAAAAACTTTCCAATGTGAAAAGCTACTCTGCCCCTGGAGGATGCAGTTAAGCCCATGAGCGTACTTCTCTGGGTCCCCCCTACATCTGACAGTAGCACTGCAGAGCATCAAGGCTTTTTGATATGGAAAGTACACTCAATGGGAGTGGAGGGAGGATCACTGCCTATCTTTGTGTATCTCTGGGGGGAACTTGCAATAACTTTCATCCACTCCCAAAACTGTAGCAGAAAGCTATGCCCACCATGGCTTCTGTGAGTCCCCTCAAATCAGTCTCAAGCTTTTAGTGAAGGAGTGAAGGGAACGGGGAACTGACCCATCATCTCATCCAGGGAGGTACTAGCCACACTATCTCTTCCTGCAGGCAAATCTTGCTTTTTAAATTTCCAGATCTATCATCAGGATACACAGGAAAGCAGACAAAAAAATACAGCTCACCAGGATACGGGCAAAAAACTGCAACATCAGAAACAAGATTTTGTCCAAAGCAGTATATTTGCTAATGCAAATTTTTAGAAAACTATGCACACTGGAAAAGATCAATCGAGCATTGATTTTGGAAAAAGAAAACATGCACACGGAGAGAAGTGGCTGCTTTCTAGAGATTAGTGTTACAAAATAAATTTCAATGTGTCATAACAAGATTTCTCAGTAATTTTTTTTTTTTCCAAACTCAGTCCAGAACAAAAGCAGTTCCAGGATCTAATCAGCTTTAGAACTGACTAGCACCACAGAACATAAAATAAATTGATTTTTTAGTTTAAATCACTCTCCCTTCCCCCCACCCCAGTTTTTACTCAAATACTTGAAGAAAGTCTGTACTCATTTAGAACAAAATTACCATGGCAAGGACATTTTGCTGTTATCATCCAGTGGAAAATGCAGTTCATTGACAATAATCTCTTGAAAATGCAAGCATGCAATAACACTTCTAATCTGCAGCATTTCTTCTTTGACTGGAACAATGTTGGAGGATTAGTTTGTCTACAGCAGAGTGCTGCTTTATGATACTGATGTTTGCAGGGCTGACTTTGGAGCAGCAGAGGCCCTACAGGCTTTTAGGACAAAATCATCAGTTTCCTGGGAAACGAACGTAAATTATTTCCTGCAAGTAGTAAGGATGGCACAATGCTTTAAAAAAAAAAATAAACAAAGCAAACAAACACACACACAAAACCCAAACATTTGCTTCAGTGACAGGTATTGGATAATGACATAATAAAAAGTTCCACGAAAGCATAGAGAAATAAAATTAAACACCAAACCTCAGACCTCCACATCTGGTGAAATTCAGAACAAGTCTATTCTTTCCAGGCTAGATGGTGAAATAAAATACGACATACCATGCAACATCAACAAATATGATTAAGTTCTTTCAGCTACTCAGCAGAACTAAGACACAGCACACTTACATAAACTCTTTTTTTGTCTAATATTCTTTCATTTTTCAAAATCATTTAAAATATTATCATAAATAAAATATTACTAACTCCAGACACAATATTCTGCAAAATCTATAAAATTCAGTTCATAAAAAAGCCATTCAAATCTAAATATTTTCAACACATTTAAATAGTGAATATTTTAGATTATTCGCCATGGTACAACAAATAGCCAGTCACACTGAAATCTAGCAGAATATTGCATAGACAAACCAGACTTCTTCACAAGTCAGCTACCATAAAGAATTCTTTCCTGTCCTACTTCTCAGCAGACACTTAATGGCAAAGTGTGATACCGAAGTCTCATATTACCACGACCTCATTAATTTCACAAAACAGACTACAGAACATTTGCTAGCATACTCTGAAGTATTATTGTAAATTATTTAAACTAAACTACACTTGTCAAACAAATGACTAAATTACATTTTGTGCTGCAGAATCCTAGATTTTTTCACTCTGGTCTTGTTTCCCAGCTTGGTGATTGTCCAAACAAAATAAGTGTGCCTGCTGGACTCTTTTTACACCTACCTACCTTGAGACCAATAGTTCTCATGCCTTGTTGCTCTGCGGTAGCCTCATATACCACAAAGTTCAGGTGAAAACTGCATTAAAGCCCATGGGTTGTTTGACTCGGACGAGTCTTGCAGTTTGACCTATGGCAGAAGTCAGCTTCACGTGGTTAAGAAGGCCTCATGAGTTCTCAGTAGCCAGCTCTGGATTCACCACTGGGAACAAGACGACTCCTTTCACACAATACCAAAATCACTGGAGCTGCCAACATTGTAGTTTCTAAAATATCTACTTAGCCAAACAACTCATTATTCACCATTGCCACATCTTTACCTGTCAAATTAAGTGCCAAAATATATATATATATATATTTACAGTAAGCTCCATTGGTCCTGACCTATCCTTTAATAACCTGATCATTCAGGTTAGGCACACAGGAACCCACACAAGGACTGCAGATGTAACTTAGTAATGAAGGGTGAATGAAAGAACTTGTTTGCTATGTCACTTGGGGTACAGACTGAAAATGTCTTAAATTAACATCATTTAGAAGAATTGAAGCTACAGGTTATTAAATATCAACTTTGTGCCAGAAAAATTAAAGACACTAATTTATTTTTATAATGCTCTGAATTATTATATGGCATTTTTGTTTCTTGATAACCTTTCAGAGTCTAACCCCATTTAATTTACATACATAGTTAGCAGCTCATTAACAGCTCATTAGAAACACCAGGAAAAACATGAGACAATAACAAATCCAGTGCAGCAGAGGGGACCAAAAATCTATTTGGGAAATTATACAGAAATTTCTGCTTCTAAATGATAAATCTATGGTGCTTTGCCAGTACCGGGCCTTCAGGGCTCACAATTATTACAGGAAAACAGTAAAAATAACTCAATTTCTATAGCTGACTATTCTCATATTTATTCAGACAGTACTAGAGGGCAATACACTGAAAGATGACCATGCGACACAACGCAAGGAAGACACAACCAAAGTTAAAATATTTCCACATGCAGAGTGCTGCATTAGACATGACTGCAACCTGGTAGTTCACTGAGGATGATCACTAAAAATGAGCTTTTATGAAATGTTATTCCTTTTTAACTTTTAAGTTACCTGCTTCGTTATCACAGAAGACAAACATCCGTGATCTATTCTCAAGAAAGTCACAAGAATAGATGTACCACATCAGACAGTAGCCTACACAGCCCAGCAAGCTACCTTCATCAGTGGAGATGAGCAGCTTAAGACAGAAAAGACTTTCAAAAGTAATCATTTCATGGGTGCCTCTTCTGGCAAATAACAAGAGAACAACTAGGTTTGATTTCTGCACTGCCAGTCTGTCATGCTGAATAGTGACTAATGGACCTACCCTTCATGACATGTACCCTTTGACACAGAGACTCCATATATATACCGCAAATAAGGATGCTGCTTTCATAAAGTACTGTTAGATCCACGGAGGAGAGCACTTCCAGTGAAAACTGTCATCACCTTGACTTGGGAGAAAGAGAAACGAGTACTGCCAGGAAACACAGTGCATGCTAGAAGGGGAATATGACAACCCAGCACAAATCTCAGCAATGATGTCAGATAACATAGCAGACTAGCATCACCCAAAGAGTTGATTTAAGGACACCTAGAAGTATGTGGGCCACAGAGACCACCTGAGAAAACTTCCACATTAGAAGATGAAACTTACATATCCAACAGGGAGAGTCTCTTTTTCCAAATGCCATACACTCTGAACCTTCCCAATTACCCCACTAGCATACTCTGGTAAAAATTGAGCATGTCTTACATTTTTCAGACTGACTCACCCAGAATGCTATGAATAAGGTAACCTAGGTTAGACTTACGATGTTGCCTTCCCCTTCCTTCACATTCGTTCCAAATTTTTCACTTCAGTATATTTAAAGTTCAAAATCCTTCGTGCTTGCACTGCCTTCTACGTTGAGTAACCAACAAAAGTGTTTTCTAAAAATTCTGCTAGACAAATTTATCTTGTATTTCTTCCCCCACTTGCCTATCATCTCAGTAGCCTTTCCATTCTACCAGTCAGGCTGCTGCTTCTGTGCAGAAGGGCACTACTCACACTAACGTAAACTCTTTCTAAAAACCCAGCCAAGCAGAATCACCTGTAGAATATGAGCGTGCTCCTACTTTACCAGAAAACAATGGCATCAGGATATTTAGCTAACTAAAATGATTTATCACAATCATATCAGTGTAGCTGTGTGCATGTGTATGATGTCGTGGCCACCTCGTTCCTCTTGGCTTCATCTGCGTTTTCCATCGTTTGCTCTCAAACCTGCCTGCTGTCTCCCACAAACAGAAACGCGCTTTCAGTGATTTTTTTATTTTTCCCCGTCAGTCGCCTGCCAGCTCTGCAGCTGCTTCAGCCATCAGCAGTGCTTGGGCAGTAGCGCCTGATGGGGCGCACGAAGCTGCGACAGCCCGCACGCAGCGCTCCGCGAACGGACGCGGGCCGGGCTCGGGACCCGCAGCGAGGCGGCGGGCGCAGGCCGAGGCGGTGCTGCCACCTGCTGCCCGCAGCGCGGCGGTTCGGCCCGGCCAGCCTCAGCCCGTGGCAGCGGCCAAGCCATAGCTGGGCCCGACGGAGCGCCCCGCAGAGCCCGGCGGGCTGCAGCTGAGCCGCTGTGCGGCGATTCGGTTGCAGTTAGGACAGCAGCAGAGCGATGGAAAGGAAAGGGTTAATAAACTTTCGATGAGGTTACTCTGCAAATGCTACTAGATAATATTAGCCGAACTAAGTTTCAAAGGAAAGCAGCTACCCAACACTTTCTCTGTAATCTTTAATTAGAGGACTAATTCCCTTCCAGAGTATTGACAAGCAGCCCTGGCTGCTAAACTCGCACTATTAAGTGCAGCTGCTCATTCGCTGATGAATTCTAATTTCAAATTAGTCTAACGTCTATACAGACAATATTGCAGTTCTGAGCTTAAGTGTACCATGAAACTTCTCAGGAGAACAGGAGGTGGGTTTTTTTTGGTTTTTTTTTTTTTTTTTTTTTTTTATTGTAGGGTCACTTCCTTTCAAGCAAGAGAGAACACACTGAGGCAGAAGATAAGCCACCTCTCCGTGAATTTTCCCACTACCTTCACAATTAAGGAGGTGTTTCAAACAAATTTGTTTAATTAAGCAGCATCTAAACCAAGCTGTAAACATGAGAAACCAAAGTTTGAATAAAAGCCATGCTGTTATTTAACCAGCTACAACTCTTTTGCTCATTGTTTACCCACTCCAAATCCTCCTCTTCTACATATTAAGATGCATCTCATCCTGTAAACCTAATATTATCTAACTACCTAATATCAACTTTCCAGTGCATCATATCTAAGGCCTTTAAGACATCTCTACATCGTTTTTACTCCATCGTATGATCAAATATTTAAAAAAAATCATTTGAATCAATCACAACAATTCTGCTTCCATTTTACATTGATGCTGTCTCTTTACAGCAGAAAAAAAAAAAGTAGCTTCTGCAGCCCAGATATGAAAGAGTCATGCAAATGAAATTAGCCTGTGTTGTAGCATAGAATGAAAATCTGTGATAAAAGGAAAGAAAATGAATTAATTGAGGAGTGCATGCTCTGATGTAAGAGAACAGAGTGTGGAGATCCTGCAGCTTTGTACAGCAGAAACGATGAGCTCTTGGAATTCTTTAGGATGCCTCTGCATGCAGCAGTTCACTGCAGCACACCCTTCTAAACATCCATAACCAAAACACACAATACTGTGGGGCAAATATAACTCTTGATATGGAAGTTTTCCTCCACGGTTTTGCATAGCTAACCTCATCTACGCACTTAAATACGCACTTGAAATTCTTGGATGCTTCTGCACTTCACATCATGTTAGCCAAGCAAACAAAGGCTGGAATCCACTTATTCCATCAACCTACGCATTTCCTTCAAGCAGAGCAACTGCTGTGGTTTGAGCATTTAATTCAAGAATCAAAGTGAAGCACCCTCCCACATAGCAAGCAAAAGATTCCTGACGCCTTGAAACATTACATCGGGGGAAGGCTAAAGTAGCCATCATTCTTTCCCTGGATCACAATGACTCTGTATCATTACATTGCAGCGCTCTTCTAAATTTGCACCAACTCAAAATCATGGTTCAACTCAAAACAGAATGGAAAACAAGCTGGTGACATTGAACTCTACTTCCAAAATTACACTGTACTCAAGTAGTCAGAGAGTGCCTGTTCTCTGAATCTGGGACCAGTTCTACTGTGTATCATCTTAAGTACAAGCCGAGAACAGAAGAAAATGCAAGAGTGACTTCAGACAGAGTGCTGAGGAGAATCCTTTGATCTGGGCTGGGGAAAGAGTCACACTCACTGTTTGCCCAGCAGAAGTCACACAGGGTGACTGCATTCCCTGCACAAAACATGCAATGGCTATCGCTCACTGCTATCCAACAAAAAGCAGCTAAAATTGTGTCATGCCACAGGAGAAAATACAGAGTAAAAGTGGCTAGAATCCTGAGGAATAGAGAGATTTATCAAGACAGAGATAAGAAGGGACTAAACTAATCACACAGGCATGAGATCATAATTTTAATCTTCTATGCAAAAGCATTTGAAAATACGAAGTATGCAGATGTCAGTGCTTGATCTTAAAAGGGAAGCTTTTATTTTCCATTGATCTAAGGTGCACAGAAGAATGAGATGCATAATGGGGATCAGATACCTACTGAATTTGGTCCTCGTTCCCTGTTGCATATTTGTTAAGAGATTTCTTTTTATTACTTTTTAATTCATTATTGTAAGTGTAATCTCAGTCAAGTCAAATCACTTCATTAATTAAAGGGGATTGAAAAGGTCCTTAGCTACTGGATTCCACAAAGGCCCAGAAGCTCAGGCCTGTTTAGAGGAGGTCGTATTTCATTTGCTGCCGATGTCAAACCAGTACCCGTCAGGCCTCTGCCAGGCCCCAGAGACAAGCCAATCAATGTCTGCTCACTAAAGCCCCTCGCATGAATCCATTTAAGCGATGTGGATGCTTCCTGTCGAAAAAAGAAATGGTCTCTTGGTATCTCTGATAGAAATTAGCCATGAATTAAAAGAGAAGCACAGTTGTTTTGGAAGAAAGCCAGAACCAGAATTAATAGGCCATCTGAGCCTCTTGAGTGTTGAATCCCATTTGTTAGCAATTCTTTATGAAAGGCTTCCCCTCCCTCCACCAGCTCTGACCAAACCCTGTACACTGTCTCCTGAAACTCAAATCGTTCACTTATGTTTTAACCAGCTGAAAAAAAATATGAAAAATACCATCTTTACTACACATAGCTTTAGAAACTTGTTTGATATTTGTACAGCAAAAAGCCATTTGCCCTTCATTTCTTCTAAAACACACATTTCCTCATGACTCACCATCTCCCCAGACTTGCATGCAGCAGGACCACTGTTACAGATGGATTTGCACCAGACATGAGTTTGGCTCAATATAATTCAGTAATTTTGGCAGAATCTTGTGAAGGCTTTCACTATACATTTAATTACTGTTATCCTGTGTGGATGGAATAATCTATCTTGTTGCCAATCCTCCAAGCCTCAGAAGTTTTTCCATATGAATTTAGTAGCAGTGAAATTAGAGAGCTTTCAAAGATCTTGACTTAAAATGCTCTAGATTCCCAGTTTTTACAATCAACAATTTAGTTCAAATCTATGTTACCAAAGTCAGCTTAATTTTCTTGTTGTCTAAACATAGGAATTATTTTTCCAAAAAGATAACTTCAAGTTCTGTGTGCCTTAATAGAAAAAACAAACAAAAACATCAGGTTTTATAGAGAACTAAATATTCAGTTCTCAGACTTCTGAGTTAGCACATCTCAAAAATCCTACCACTAACATCTGTTCTTCTCAGTACTTAAGTGAAGCTGTATGATCTAGAAGCTCCAGCGATGGATCTCATTATCCAAACACATGAAGAAATAAAACCACCTTATCTCTGTTCTTTTTTTTTCTCTTGTTTTGCTACAGCCACCTGAGGTAGAATATTGCTACTTCAGACTGTAAAGTTTATTATGGTCCTTTTTTTGTGTTTTTTTTTTTTTTAATTCTATGTGTATAATCCTGGAACAGTAAGAAGTTAATCTAGGTTGATGCCTTGCATCCTCAGGCAATGCAAGTAAATAATTAATAATTTTTTGAGCATAGACTCAGGAATTTGATTAGTTTTAGAATCACTAGCCAGTTCAAATGACCTCACTTGGAGAGAATGAACATTTGGAGTAATAAACGTTTTTCTTAAATTACTTGCTCAGAATGTTGATTTTTGTTATAAGGAAGATTAAACCTGACCTTTATTGGCTTCACTCCTGTAAGACAAGTAGGCAGGTTTACTGCTTATTCTGTCTTGCAGACTCATGCATCTCAAGAACTTACAGTACAGAAGACATCACTTGTTTAATTTAATTTTTAACATGGATGGGAAGATTGCCTCTGCTCAAAGAAACAAGAAAACTCAAATGATTATTTGGCTATTTCACAACTTGTTCTCATTTTCAAATACATTTTTTTTAATCATTGAAGAACAAATAGCAGAACTATATCAAACGTCTCCGCCATCTTAATTCTATCTAATTGCAGTATTGTTTCATCATTTAGGAAGCCTTGGCAAAAGTACCCCACAGGCTAGAACATGTAGAAGAATCTTGTAAACAACCAGTCTGCCAGGCATCAGATCTAATTCACTTTTAGTTGATTTGCATTGCTTGACTTAGTTAACAACTAAAAGATACCCATTTCTAAACAGTTTACCATATAAATGCTCTTCTTCTTTTATTTCTGAAGGAGGCTGTGCCATTTAATCATCTGTGATCTGTTCTTTTGTTTATTTCTTAAAATGTTACAAAAAGAAGTAACATGACAATTTACTTCCCACTAAAGGAGAAGGAAAGTTTGTCTCCCATTATTCTTCTTCAGCTATTTCAAACCACATTAACTATGACAGTATAAAAAGGCTGTGGACACAACCCCATTGAAAAGTTCAAGAATAAGTCACCATTTTAAAGCACCACTTCCTGTGTGTATGGATCATCACCAAGACAACTGCTCAACACAGCTTCAGCTAGTGAAACACAGTAACAGGTCCTTCACTGACAACAATGGAGTTTCTTCCTGGAGAAGTTCATGCCCCACACCTACGGGTGTTTGGGAGATGTTTGGATAATGCTCTTAATGGTATGTTTTAAGTTTAGGTCAGCCCTGAAGTAGTCTGTAAGTTGGACTCCATTATCTCTGTAGACCTCTTCCAAATAAAACTGCTTTATCCTATTCATTACATGTCCAAAGTGGAAAACAAGGACAGTTAGAAAGTAGTTTGACCTAACTTCACTTTTGCACACATCAAATATAAGCAAACCACAAACATTTCTCTCAAGTCACTGAAGTCAAAGATTTACTCTGCAAAGATGTACTGAGTACTCTTACTCTGAGGAGAGAGGACTGGGCCATGCATTTTTAATCATCAGGTTGACAGGTTAGATAATAAACATTAGTGGGGCAGAGGAGAACACCACAGCAACAGGATCCCCACCAAATACTTCACCAGCTTGGTCAAATGCCATTTCTCATCTACACCGAGAAGAGGAAAAAAGGAAAAATGCAGTCAGTACAGCCATAGCAGTACTGCCAAACAGGCCCAAGGAGGTCTTAAATTGGGTAAATGGAAGAACAGACACAGCTGGATTGAAGTGGTTTAATCATTTCCCAGAGCTCATCCAGAGGCCAATAAAGGAACCTGAAGCAAAACATGGTAAACAGTGAAAGCTTCAAGAACATTTTTCCAAACCAAGGCTGATGAACACAAGAGGAGAAAGGTTTGGCTGTTTACAATGTTATAAATAGACCAGAACTCAGATCAGCTTTTAGGAATCCCAGGTCCCAGCTGTCTTGCATGTTTGTCTCCATCACAATGCCTGGTGGCCTTTATCCACACATCTCAATGAGACAGTGGCACACTGAGTACACACAATCTCTATAAAACACCTTGTTTTGGACACCTGCTTTGGTTTGCTTTTGCAAAACCTGTTCCAGGTCACAAGGAATGGTCCATTCTGTCCGCTGAATGCACACAGCACTAGCTTCTGCACTGTAAGCACTATGTTCCAGCCCAACAGCTCTCCATAGGTTGCAAAATACTGGAAAAATCATACTTGCCTAGTACAGTTGGTCAACTTTCTCTTTTAATTTATTTTACAGTCTCAAGCTAATTCTTTTCAAAGAACTATTTCTAGGCTTGCTGTTCTCTCACTCCTCTCAAGAGAATTCAGTGGGATTAACTGATCTGAAGAGGTGCTGATGCTATTAATATGGCTGTAACTTCCAATGTGGCTCTGAAAATGGCATGGATTGTTGTTGCAGAAGTGAATATGAACCAAGAAACGTTGTCTTAAAGACAACAAGAATATCAACATGACTTAGAACCCAAACTTTATGTTCTGCCTTTCAGAAGCGTTCAGAGAAAATACATGTAGATAAGAAATGAGATACTACACTAAAGGTAAAGCAAGATGCATGTCAGAAACAAATGTCACTTGTAAATAGTTGCATATCTTACAGAAAATAAAGATACTTCACGACACAAGCCAGCAGAAACAGCAGTGTGCCATATTCCAGATATAATCCTTTGGAAGGTAAGTAGCATACAAGATTCACATAGCAAGTTACTGAGATGGAGTATTTAAAGTATTTTGATTTTAAGCCACTATTAATTTCAGCCAAATGCAAAGTAAATCAGAAAGCAATTAGGCTAAGCCAATGAACAGACTGAAGAAAACCCCTGAAATCTGTAAATATTCCTCAGATATCAGTTTTGTATCTTTTGTAGGTACAAAGGCTAGAAATACTATATGTCTTCTTTTCCAGAAGTAGAATTCAGGTAGATATCAATCAGCCTCAACTTCCTTAGCTATATCAAAGGCATCCTCAGAAAAGGCTTTTGTACTTTCCCTTCCAACAAAGTTGAAACATTAGAGCCCTCAGCTGGATCCCATCTTTCCTGACAATTTACGTTGTTCTGAGGACAAAGCAGAAAAGTCTCTCAAGCAAATGGATTTTTGCATATGTACTTCAGAGGCTGTAAATTGTGCTATTAGTTAGATCTGTCTTACACTATAAGTGCAGACACGACTTCAGAATTTTTATTAACATCAGGCTAGGCTACAGTATAAGAGCAAACATTATAGATACACTATATGCTAGTTCAAAGGACCTTTATTAACACACTGGAAGTCATAAAATTAACACATTCTATCTGCAGTAAGCAGCACAATACTTGTCCTGCTTCCACACAAGCAGTTCTGGAAGCAGGGATTCAAATAAAGTTTCCATATACTTTTATCCTGTGCATCAAGTAGATCATGTGCCATACAAATTTCTCCTGCGGTTTTTAAGTACTCTTGTCTTTAAGGACTCTCCAGTATGTGATGAGCCCTGTGTGTTTGTTAGGGCACTAGTAATGTCTTTAGGAATGTTTTCATGAAAATTTTATTAACTTAATATTTTGAAGCCACTGTGCCTCTAACTAATCCAAACGTTGTCAGCAGGAGATGAGGAATGAGAAGACATACATAGAAAAGGCCATATCTACAAGGAAAAAATTCACAGGGATTACTTCTCTAAGAAGCAGGTGTGACAGCCATCCTTATCCTACTAACTGGCTTCCTGAACTTCTTAGCTTAATGTCTTTAAAAGGTGTGGAACATATCTTGGCATCTCCCTGCTGATTGAGGTTTAACACACTGACTTCAGAGTAAATCAGCCCTACCAGAATACTTAGAATTTCATCAGCTGCAAACAAGAGATTAATTCTTCAGAGGGAGAGCCTATTTGCTACTCCAGGTAATATAGTATAAGCAAGGTCAGATGAAGTTATACCCTAGCAAGACTCTCCTCAAATTTCCTTTGAATGTCTCTTCTCTGTGTAAATGAAAATTTATGCTATCCTGTGGTAAGAAGCATACTACAAAATAAAAGAAACCCAGCACCCCACCTATGTTATGATTATTATATAAGAAGAAAATCTTGCACCATGTGGTATTTATAGCCAGTTTAAGAGCTTTCTCTACTACCAAGGTAGTTAAACGGGCATTTGTGTACATATGAAGTGTGAGTCCTTTGTTGATAAGGAATTAAAGTCCATGGCAGTCGAAGTCTAACATTCACTATTGCTTTAGGCACTTTTACCACTGGTGCCAGGCTCAAGACTCAGTTTAGCAAGGCACCAGGCACATACAAAAGCTCTATTCCATCCCTGTTCAGCAAAGCACTTACACTAGCTCTTTCCATTTCTTCAGAGTGCCAAAACTGCAAATGTTTCCTGTTCAGGTGCCAAAAAAGCTAACTTCCCCACATCATCACCTAAGATGTTGTTCAGGTTCATTGGGAAACCAAAATAGTTCCAATGAACAGCTAAAAAGCAATTTTTCTTCTCATTAGGTTCCTTCCCCCCCTCCTCCTTCTCCTTATGTTTCTTTGTTTCTTTCTCCTTCATGCTATAGCAAACTTTGGCAGCAGTGCAGAATGCTGATGAGACGCACACTTACTGGGTGAGATCCCAACAGCTTTTTTTTGGCCAATACCTGGCACAGACTGCCTTCTCTTTGAGAACTAATGGAGTTTGCTTATTAGGCTGTCTTGAAAAATTTTAGTGCTTCATTATGGTTCTCTGAAAAGCTTGCAAGTTTTACAAAACTACCACATTAACAAAGTCTAGCAACCCCTTAAGCATTCTTAGCATTAAGGCACCAAGCTGGCCTTTCTTTTGAGAATACAAAAACTTCAACAAAAGTATTTTTATCAGCTCTAAAAAAATAAAAAAAAGGATAATCACTGAATATATGAAGCACTCGCTCGTTCGTTTTATCGCTGTTCTCTTTTTAAAAATCATTGGCAAGTGTAAAGTTAACACAAAAGGCAATTATATAGTCTTCGTGATATAGTATTACCAACATCTCTCAATCCTGACTTGTCACGGCCCTTTGACTGCCCTAAATAAAGCCTGTCACTCATAGTCTGCAGTCCACAGTGAAATGATAACCATTAGCATCCAAACTGAAGCCTTAAGAGTATTTGGCAGAAGCTATTTGTCTGGTCTCTAATTGTAGAAGAATAATTCCAAAACATCTGTGGCTTTCTTAGGTCTGAAGATTTACAAATCGCTACTCCAAACCTGCTCCTGCTATTTCTGAACACCAAGACTCAAGGTAACCAACTTTCTTCCAACACATACCTAAATAGATGGTTCAAGAATTATTTGACTTAAATTTTAGCAGTGATTGCATTTATTTTTTTTATGCTGCCCAGCATCCAAGTCTTATTGAAAGAAGAAAATTCAGAACTACTAGTAAGGTTTTCTAAAGCTACCATTTACTACAGGAAGTTGAAAGTTGGGATGTGGAAAAATATGCAGATCCTACCTAACTATATCCAAACACCAACTTTAAACAACCAATTTTAAACATCATTTCAGAAAAAAATAATTGAAAAACAATTTGAAGGTGGCTTACAGAGACAGAATTTAGACTGCATTTTGCACATCTAGAACAAGGTTTCTAACCATTTCTTGATATCTCATTTATTTTTTTTTGTCATCTAAAGCTAGTCCAAAGATTACTCCTGTCACGGAAGGGGTTTTCTCCTGTCATGGAAAGGGTTTTTAGGGCTGTGAACTTGGATCTGGTTGCTTTCACTATTTTGGTGTTAACCTAATAAAACACAGCCGTCTAACAAAGGGAACCATCAGCTTCATCCTCCAGTCGCCTCATTTTGTAAAGTTTAGTTAGGAACTGTATCAGAGCCATTTTTGATTAAACAAATCAAAAAAGATCTTCTCTTTACCTTGAAAATGATGTGGTCAGGAATTTAACTGAGCTGAAAGGTTTGAATTTCATTAGGGCTTTAAAGTTTAGGGCTTTTTTTTTTCTTCCAGACATAACTAGCAGCCTTTGTTCTACACATCAATACAGTAATTTGCATAAAGTATTGATTAGAAGTCATTATAATCACAAAATGTTAATTACACCAATTAATTTCCAATCTGTTTGTACCTTAAGCCTGTTTGCCTTCAGCACAGAAGGTTAAAGCAAGAATGAATCAGTCTTGGCCTTCTCTCTGGGGACAACTTTTTAATACGCTGAAGACTTTTATCCTGTAAATAGCAAATTCTCTGCAGATCTCTAAGACCAAGCTTATTCCTTACTTTCTTTAATTTATCTCCATACTATTTTCAAGTATTAAACGTGGCCACCAAACCACTGGTCTTCTCTCCACCAAGCAGTTTCCTACAGTCATAATTAGTTTGTGGCTTTGTAGATACATTAAGATGTTCTAATGCATACCAGCTACCAAGTGGAAAAAGCATTTCCATAAGTCAGGTAATAATGCAATGCACTGATCACCTCTGAAAAAAAATCAGAACCTGCAGTGTTATTCATCTGATCACATCCCCTCTTCCCCTTCTGCAAAAAGTTCAATTTAATCCATTTGTAGATAATAAATCAGTTCTTGTAACACTATTGGTTCTGAAGATGGCCCCGTCATATTTGCTCTGAATATTTCAACACAACCCTATCCCACTACTTGCATTCTAGTAGCAGCCCTCTTACTAGCCAGGAAAGGCAAAATAGCTGTCACACAAGCACAAATGGTGAGTCCATTTTCTTATGTTCTTTCTTGAGTCAGTTGATTATTTTTTTACAAAACATTTCTTGGAACAATATACCAGGCTTGCCATATTTAAGAAAATATTATAAGGTTCTGCTTAAGGGGATATCATCAACTCAAATGAAACAATAAGCTGATGGAAACTTGCACTTGATCCCGAACCCTGAAGTGCTTGTTTTGGGATGGTGATACCTCCAGGTCTTTAAAGACTTCTCTACTACTTGAATGAGAAATCACTTCAACGTGATGTGGAAGCTGTTTGCGAGCCCTGTTATCAAATGCTCGCAGAGATCAGCTTATGAAGGATAACTTTCCTGTATCAGGACTGCAGAATTCAGAATACAAAACTTTTCTGTTCCACTGAACAGATCATTTCTTCACCAATATGACACAGAATTTAATCAACTGCATGCAGCACATCCACTGTTTTAGCAAGACTCATTAGTAATCCCTCAACACAGTTTCACATTTATCTCAGACATTAATTAGATGTCTGTACAGGTAAGTCTCCTCTATTAGCCCATATGAGAAACTGCAAAATTCAGGGAAAAACACTAAAATGAAAGGCAACCACTGAAGTTGTTTTAAGATAGGGAAATATACAGCTTACCTGAAGTCAAGCTGAGCTCCTCTGACTTGCTAGGTGTTGTTCAAATAAGGAAAACACATAAGTCACAGTCCTGGATCTTTATATACCTTTCTGAGGTTATCAGAGCATTGTAATATTAACTCTACTGAGAAATAGTTTTGACTTTGCACTTGCATAACTCAGCAAAGTCATAGATGGAACACCTGTCAAAGTCAGCGCATAACAAAATAGATGTAAGGGTTCATGCAGCAAAGAAGGATTTTGAATGAAACAGGAAAAGCATCACAAGAATATGCACTAGCTAATACAGTTGCTTCAACAGAAAAACTGTTTCTGGAGGTTTCAAGTTCAAAGAAGATTTTTAAAACCCTAGAAACAGATTAAAATATGTTGTATAAAACGATAGGGTTCTGCACTAAATATTGGAAAGCTGGCTCACCTAAGCTAAAAAGGATTTCCAAGTAAAATAAGTTACTGCAAGCATCTCACAGTAAAAGTAATAAAAATAACAATAATTAAAAAATAATTAAAAAGGAAATTAAGATTTCCTTACAGTTTAGCTTTTGTAATAGACCACTGCATTTTAGCAGGCAAAAAGCTAGGGGTATATCTTTTTATAACAGGATAAAAATCTCCCTCAACCCCCTGATTATGGTTACAGGCATAAGGTGATAATCAAAGGATGTTTAAAAGAACGCACCTTTGGAAGGGATTTCATGGCTTAAAAAACACATCCGGATAAAATCGAGTGCATAAACACACTTGCATCTCTGCCCCTGCCCCTCCCCCCCCCAGCACCATTTCTTTAAAGATGAAATCTGGGTTTCAGAAAGGGAAAAGCAGTTGAATGCAGGCCTAAACCTTGGGCACTTATCTACATTCTACCTCCTTTCACATTTCTTTCAAGAGAAGAACGGTGGTAGCAGCTGGTAAGAACCTCACAGCCAGAAATCCAGCGGAACTGGGGTACCAGAAGAGTAGTGAGAACTCAATCATAATAAGGCACCCCCTCTGGCCTTTTACATATTCCTGGGGGTTAGAAGACTTGGATAAGAACGAAACACACACTGAAGGCTTCTGTGTTGTTACATTCCCTTGTTTCTGCGAGAGGAGATGATCCACATGAGAAGCACCCAAAACATCAGACTACTAATGTCTCCTCAACACAGGGAATCTTGACCATCCATCAAAGAATTATCAAAGACAGGTTTATGAACAAGTCATACTACAGACCTAGTATCATTTATGAGTTAGGGAAGACATATGGATATTTCATGCATGTCAGACGAAAAAGAGCATACGATTTCCTGTCACGATCATTTATGAGGTCCTGACCTCAATGTAACCACTCTTTACAGTGCCTATGACTTGTTTTCTTTGGTAATTTCTGTGAATTAGCTTTTTTGCTTAGCTGTGTTAACCAATTTTTATAATATATAAAAGCCATTTCACGAATTAGCAGAACAACTGTGCTTTTTACTTCTGTTTTCCCCCTTTTCCCTGCGTATTGATACAATTTCATAGTGAAGACAACTTTACATAAACTATTTTCCACTCCACTGAATATTATGCCATTGTACATGAATATATTTCTTGGTCGATGCTAAGGCAAAATATTGCCGTAAATGCTGTATTTTCATAAATGCTATTCTTTGACAATTCATTCTATGCACAGTATCAAAACCAAATGTTACCGGTGGACTTGTATTAAGCTGCCAGCATAATTTCATCTGTTGTCCCCAGAGTTTTCACCTGTGAGTCAAAGGGAAAAAGAGATCACTAGCTAGTCTGTATTTCAAGGCAATGAATTGATCAGCACTGAGGGAGAAGCTTTAGTGATTTGAAAAACCCCACTCAGTAACACAGTAACAGAAGAAGGAAATTTGAAATTTAGAAGTAGAAAGTCAGAAGGTGGGAGCCAAAAGAAAAACACCACACACCACAAAGAAAACCACTGAAATAGCACCAGGACAGAATGGCAAAAAACAGAGCCAACAAATGAAAATTCAGAGCCAGCTATGGACGTGGGTAAGTTAAGCAGTCAAAAGTGAATGCTAACTCCAGCAAAAATATTGCAACTGCAAGTTTCTGATAGTACATGAGAAATCCATATGATTGTGATTCTGACAATGCAGAAGGTGACAGACAGCATAACTTTTGCAAACTCAGACTCCTTTTAAGTATCATTTGGCTCACTTTAGGATATACATTTTGTTCCCTTTTGCATTAGCTTAAATCTAAATTTTGAGTAAGTGACTCCAGAGTTATACTCTTCTAAAGGAGACTAAAGATCAGTGCTGCCCGGTGCTTGTTTCTGGAAAAGACCCAAGAATACTAGCAATAGATACATGTTTTACTCTAGCCCTTTGTGTTGGGAGCAATTAAACAAAGTGCATTAAATCCAGATGCAGTGACTTTGATTCCTCATTAATATATCTACACCCATTTTTTTTTCCCCTTGGCTTTTAAAATTTTTTGATTACTGACATATTTTTGTCTGAATACATCAATTTTGTACCGGCCTAGTTACATACCATATAAGTACACCTTCTAGACATTATGAGTCATCTTAGCCTTTTTAGGGTTTCGGAAACATCACATAAGATTTTATCCGCTTTTATAAAGATATCCATTATTTCAGAAAGACTGAACTTCTGAAACGTAGGTTTTGTCACTTTCTGGAAATAACAAAGCCATAAAACCATTTCTTCAGCTATGCTCTAATTGTTCTGAGTCACTGCCAAATATGAGATAGCAGAACACACTTAGCGCCTTCACCTAACCTGTATATCATATAATAAAGTCATACAAAGAAAGGATAAGTTCAGAGACAGGTCTGTCCAAATTCTTATTTACCCACCACGTTTGGCACTGCTGTTAGGAGGTGACAGACAAAGTGGTTCTCTTAACACAACACCATAGCAGGAGCAAAAACTCTAGAAAGAGATGTTGGTGAATTCCTGTTCCATTTTCATTGTAATATATACCCACTAATTTCATTTGGAACAAGAACAGTGTAAGACACAGTGTTTTTTGTAGGAGAGTTCTGGAACAAAACCTTGTATCAGAGACCACAAAGACAACAGATTCTTGCATATTAAAGTCTAATCATCCATGCCAAAACATGGGGTAAATAGCAAGGAATTCAGATTTTCAGCTGCTTTTATCCTGTAAAATTCAATGTTTTGAGTGAATCAAGTGAAAATGTGGCCCTGTGTGAGGTTGTAGCCTAGAGAATATAGGCAGGGAAGAGATGAAGTTGCCACAGAGTTGTCCGAATACATTTGATCACACCTGTTCTTGAACATGCAATCTTCTGTGGTTTATTCTAAAAGCTGATCACTGCAGAAAGTATATGGCCTATCAGAAAAGGGTCTTTAGCCACCATCTTCAAAAAGACTTTCAAGACACAGGTTACAGGAGACAAGCTAGTCTAATTACAGGCATGAAACTTCATAAGAGCCAGTAAAACATAATACTAAAGCCTCCCATATGCAGGAAGTTTGGGATATAGCTGTTTATCATCCATTTTTCAGTAGTGAAGCTCCACCTCACAAAAAAAAAAAAAAAAGAAGGGAAGGGAGGGGAGGAAAAGAAACACATTCACACGAAGTATTTGTTTCAGCTTCAGAAGACCAACCAGGAAATCCCAGGAAGGGATGCAACTTAAAGGTCTGCCTATTGAGGCTAAGTCAATTTGCATATAATTACCTATACTGCTATTATTTTATTTCTTAGCAATATTTGATTTATTCATTTATGAAGCAGACGGTAGCTCTGAGGTGTTTGCTGATGTGAAGTTCAATTTGAAATTTCCCCTATGGTGCTGCAAGGAAACCTGTACGGCTGCTGCATTGGCTTGAGATGGAAGGGATGTTGAGTTCATTAGCAGTAACTGTGCACACCAGATAGGTAGTTCCTGGCACAGAGGCAATGTATCATCATCCTGACTTAGTGTTGCAAATTTCAGCTTTTACAGTTTAAGGTCTCCATCATCTCAGTTCATATTATCTAGTGTCGAAATCTTCACATCTAATTAATGTCGGAGCTGCAGGGCACCTGAACAACCTGCATGCCAAGCAAACATATTTTTATGTCACTTTTAAAGCTATTATTCTCGGAACACTGTATTGATGTGCGGGGTTTAGGTTTCCTGCCATGGAGAACAAATTGTGACTAGGACTTTGGAGTCAATGTCAGTTATCAGCTGAGCATGAATTCTCAACGCAGGGACACTGCCAACAAGCTAATCTGCTCCCAAAGTGCTTAAAAAAAGTGAATATCAACATGGAATAAAGAATTTCTGTTAGTTTTGCTCTAGGGTGACTAGTATTGGAATACAGTTTTATTTTAATATCCACAGTCAAGAAAGGCTATTAATAAATTACAGATGAGAAAAGCCTTAAGAATAATGAAAAATTGGAGGATACATATTTTTTAATAATCACTTGTGCAGCTGAACCTGGGGATTTAAGCAAGAGGAAGTTAAGATGTAAACTATGATTGCAGCCTATGAGGACATAGAAGAGGAAGAAAGCCTGATAACAAATGTCTTCAAAGGCAAAATAAAGAAGTCCAAGTGTCTGGTAACTAAAAAATAAACATGACTAGTGTATAATCAATGAATATACAGATGCTAAAGTTATGAAATATACCAGAGAGTTTGGCTAAGCAGGTTATTATACTAAAACAAAACTGATAGAGTGCTTACCTATGTCCTGGGCTCGCTATAAAATTCCAAAGGAGGGATCTCCAAAAGAGATCCTTCCCCCTGGTAGTCAGCCCTTAAATGGGTCTAGGAGAGGTGCAGCCAGGCTCCACCCCTTCCGGCAGCACAGGAGAATTGCCTGCACCTGTGCTCCCATGGCTGACTCATTGCTTGCCTCAGGTGATCAATCAGAGGTTCAGGCTGTGATTCAGCAGTTCCCATACAAGTAAAAAAATACTAGAAATTAAGAAGTAACTCTGAAATAGAATTATCAGTGCATAAGGCTGAAATTTTAGTCTTAAAGGCCTAACCTGAGCCTCAAAAACTAAGATCTAGAATTGGTACACGTAGTTCTGTGTATGGAGTAACAGTATGAATCAAGCAATTTGTGATAGAAGTTTGACATCCTCAAGCTCATAGAATAAGCATTACTGATGTGATTCTAGTCCCTTCACCGTCTCAAGATCCCTTCATTTTCCCCTTTTTTATGTCCTTACCCATTAAGAAGCTTTATAAGCTGAGTGTCACCATTAATTGGAGGAAGATATCAGGATAAAGTTACCTCTTCCTCTTTCCATTCTGCATTCAAAATTAACACACATGCTTTGGGCACGAGGGCAAACTCGTCTTTACTGTTTTCTCTACAGCTGGAGATGGAAATGGATCTACTCTGCCAGTAAGATGGGCTGCATGAGATGGAGGACATAGGGACGTTCAACCCATTCACTCCCATCTAAGACAACACCAGTTCACAAAGCCAAGGTCCAAACACTGCAGCTGTTGCCCTTGTCATTGTGGAAGCCTGGATGCCTTTTTGTTGTTCTTTGAGGTTTTTTTGCTGATTGGGGGGGGATAAAGACCAGGGACCAAGTTTTCTAAAAACCCATTACCAACAATAGTCCCAGCCACTTTTCCAAATCCTCTCTTATAAGCCCATGTTTATTGCTTAACCAAGCAGCTTAGGCTGCTCCATTCTGAAGTCTACAGAACTGCTTTACCATAACTGACTGATTCATATCTGTTCACTACACTTCTGTGGTAATCTTTAGAACGATGAGCAAACCAGACAACATAAAAAAATGCTTCAAATGAAATAATATTGTGTCCTTTTGTGAGGAGTATCTTGTACTCAACTTTTAAAATTTATCTGTGAAACATAGGCAATCTAATATCTGCAGAAAATACGACTTTTAGGCCCATCTTTTCTTCTATTAGAATAGTATTATTTAGTAGAGGACTCCATAGAAGGGAACCTGAGAAGGAAGGTACCCATTTATAATAAGGTGGAATAGCACTACTTCCCCATTGTGTTCAGCTGAAGTTAACTAAGGGCAAATAATGCAAAAGAAGATGGGGCTGAGTAGCCAGTCTTAGCTCTGATCAACAATGGACATAAAAAAAAGAGAATGGAAAGAGAGGATGTGAATACTTGCAGAGGTACTTGAGTCCACAGCCATTATACCTTCCTAAATTTTCCAAAATAAAACTAGTTCTTTTTATTCTTGGTTCTAGCTGGATGTCTTGTTTTCTGGATCTGCTGAATTTCTTTAAAACTTTGTAAACTTTGTCATGAAGAACATCCTATGGCAGTGAGTTCTGTAGCTTTATCTACATGTTTGCATGCACAGGAAGGAAACATTACCTCTCTTGTGGTTCTCCTCCAGCCTGCTTCCTGGTGATTTTATTTGATGTCCTTTAATTCCTATACTGGGAGGGAGAGCTGGGGAGTGAGTATAAGGGAGAACATTACCATCCAGCCATCACTATTAGATTCCCTCACCCTCTGTCCATTTAACTGAGGCAAAGGACAGGGCAAAGCAATAACTTGTAATTGGATAAGCACAAAATACTTCCAAACTCCCTTAGCCATAAGTGAGACTGTCTTTTGATGCACTCGTATTCAGGGGATAAGACATTCCTGGAGCACAGGCTTTGACTTCTGGTATTTCTGTACTTTAAAAATGCAACTTTATTACGGACGCACACAAACAACTATCCTTGCCACATCTGTCCTAAGATTATTCACAGTATTTTATCTGCTTTGTGAGGAAGTCTGCAATGAAAGTAATTACACAGTGAGTTGAAAATATGGCTTCCATCTATCAACAGTACATGCAAATGCTTAATTTTCCATCAATTTCCAAATGAATGAGGTTCATAGTATTGAAAAATAAAAACAGCTTGGCCTTTGACTTCTTTTGAGATTACTCTCTTACATTAGTGTCCTCAACAGTTTCTTGCAAGCTTTGAAAAAAATTAGATGGAATTCTAATAGATGGCATTCTAATAGATGGCATTCAAGGAACACAGACATCCATTTGTTCATTACTCATTTCCACCCACTCTTACGGCCAACAAGACAGAAGCATTTAAAGTAAGTACACATTCAAACATCAGCACAATGTGCCTCAAGGAGAAGAGAAGGCACCGGTGGTAAAACCTAATTGGGATGTATTGTCAAGTAAAAAGATCTACACAAAGATCAAAACCTCATTCCACTGTGTTCAGCTTTCATAATACATCGGTAGCTTTGTCTCTTCTGCTACGTTTTTTCATACTTACTGTTCCTCAAGAGAACTATTTAATTAAACTCAGAGATTGAAGGAGGCTTTTTTCTAAAATTTGAATTTAATTTTGTTTTGCATCCATTGTCAATGAGCATAAATTGTAGAGCTATTAGTGATAGTCAAAGCTTCACAGTGCTTAAGCAAAGCAAAATGGAGTTTAACTACACGCATATTGACATTGCAATCAGCCAGGATATATGATTGGAGCACAGTCATATACGTGCTAGTCCTAATCAAACTAATTTAATCAGTAGAAGGGAAGGCATCATACAGGATTAATATAAGCTTAGGGTAAGCAGTAAGAGGAGTGGTAAGCTTGTAGAGCCATATCTCTTGTATGTCTCTGTGACACTTTGTCAGAGAAATTATTTCATACATCCTGAGTCCTTCAGGAAGGACCTGGGCTCTGCACAGTCAGTTGGGCATCAGGAAGGGAAGTAATTAATATCAGCTGGCAAGACGTGCTTGCTGAATATGTTGGGAAGACTGCACTCATTACTTACCTGCTAACATTTGCTTTACATCACAACAAACCAGATGATGCAAGAGTCAGGTGTTTAGCTCAGCATTATAGCTCCTCGCACTAGGAATTTCCACCTGGTCAGGTGTCAGATTTAATTCCTTTTTGTTCATCAGATTGAACAAACTATGAAATTACATTCAATTTTTATTCCATGCAGACAAAGTACACTACATTTACTTAAGAGATACTGGAGAAAAAAGCCCTCATGTTAAGAGGCTGATAAATGGAATGGGTGCATCTTCAATAGTGCCAGCATCTGGGACATTACTATTTTAATATTTACTTTGTCAGAAGTGTTTTATTTTAAGAGTGTAATTCTCACCTCTAGAAAAAGTAACATGATGTAGTAAATCATTTTTACAGATTCATCACTAAGCATGTACTTCAGAACAGTAAATGACATTCAGAAATGAGTCTGGCCCCAGTGGTGGTCAAGAGCAGATGGGAGAGTAAGAGATTCTACCTACAATGTCATAATATGAAATGGAAAAGTGAATACATGTGAAAAAACTAAGATATGAGTGATAGCATCCAGTGATTTCAGTTGCTGCCATACTGAGAAAGAACAAGCCACAAAGCTCTTGAAGTTTCAGTTTCAAAGTTAAATCTTAGAGAACTTAATTTAAAACTTTTATCTCACTGAAAATTAACCAAATTCCAGCAGAAAGAAGCAAAAATGGGTTAGTTTCCCCAGACACAAGTATTTGGCTTGGCCTAAGGAATTTCGCAGCTAAAGCCTGAGATCCAGACAGTCTATTTAGCTCTGAGTTTTGACTCATTTGCAGACTTGCATTCTCTTTCACTGCAGCGATGACATGCTCACTTCATACAACCTAACTTTTATTTCTTATAACCCTGCTCAAACAATAGCCAGTCACAATAGCTATGACCGATCTTGATGATCTGACTCAAAGGGAATTTGTGAGAAATATAACACAATAGCCAAGACCTAATTTGAGCAATGTACCCAACTAACCACAGTGCTGGGCAGTGCAAAACTCAAACCAAATGTGGAAGAATATCCAGCCCATTCCAAATGTGGAAGAAATTAATGTCTGCAGTTCGTATGGAAATGTGATAAGGTTCATAAAGCCTTTCCATCAAAATTTTCTTAAATGCAGCAGCAGAGCAAGGAAGGTCTCAGGTTTCATTGAGGAAATACAGCTAGTCCCTCTCCAGCATTTTTTCATTAAGAGAAAAAAAAGTTTAACAGTTTCATTTCTTCTTTTTCATACGTTATTCAGTTTTTAAATGTATACCTAGGTCCATAATATATCAACTCACTCTATATATTCTCAAGTTGCATATCACTCATTCCTCCACTGCTTTCTACAGTTTTCAATAGAGTTTCACTTTATAAGGGATGGCACTACTCCACCCATCATCAATGCAGGATAGCATGGTTTTCACTAAACAGTTGCATCATGATTTCTCCCTTATTTCCACTATTCTGCTCCACTGGAAATGACACAATGCTAAATATATAAATAATAAAGTAGGAAGCAAAGGCGATTTACAACTCCTCTCCAACAATATTTTTCCATCTTATTAGCCTCCTTTTACATTAGGATATTACTTACCCTTAAAAAAGTATAACTGAATCTTGTCTTGAGAAAGTTTACTTTCAAGTTACACCTAAAATTTTGCAGGTAGAGAGAAATAGACATTCCAGCATAGACTTGTTTTTTGCCCTTGAGGAAATAAAAAGTCCCGCAGCTTGTTTCTATTCCCAAGAGATTGAGGACATCCTGCTGCACCCTCTCATCCTATTCTATTTCTCACAGAAAACTTTCAAGTACAGGTTTACATCTTCTTTTATACACTGGCAAACGTAACACAATGGAAAGCACAAGAAGACAGCAAAGCAGCAAGATCCCAGACTACATCAAGTAGGGATCCACCCAGACACAACAGGAGTGGGCACAAAAATAAGAGAGACTGCTTATTTTCAGAAGGCCTATAAGATCCACAGGTTAGCAGAGATCTCCAGATGATATCCTGTCACCTCAACTGCCAATCCTTAAATGGAGTCTGGGAAGGGGCAGATCCTGGCTCCATCCCTTCCAGTCATTCAGGTGCATTACATGCAGCTGAGCTCCCCTGGGTTAACCCTGCCTTCCCACCAGGTGCTCCATCACTGGTTTAAGCCACAACTCAGCATTTCCACTACAGCAATGATTGCTCTTCTCATGGTAGATAATTTATGGGATAAAATTTTTCCACATACAAATTCACCAAAGATTGCAAAGGTGTTCTCCATCATGTTACTAAGAACAGCAACCATATCTTTTTCATTGAAAACTGCAAAACTGTCACTTTAGAAATATAAACTGGAACGTACAGAGCCTTGAGTCAAATGAAATATGATACAGGTATTTTTCTTCATAACATTCAATAAGACTGAATTTATAATATAATTTTACAAAATGCAATTTATTTATTTATTTGGCAAATGAAACACACCTCGTTTAGAAGCATACAAGCATATACAGTTAATCCCAGACTTGTCTGTTTTTATTGTCTTTTGTATGCATTTTTGTTTGGGTAGGAAAACTCCAAAAGGTTTTATACTGGGTTTTTCTTCTCTTTATTTTAGTCCCACTAAAGTAAAAGATGACAGGTAATAATGTAATGTGTGGTAGAAGGAGAAATGCTGACAGATATTGTGTTACTTTGCTTCAATTAGGCTCTAATTACTTCTTCTCTTCAATTAGAAAAATCACATGAGCCAATTATGCCAGATAATGTGTGCTTATCCTATTCAAACTGCACAATGGGTAAGGTCTATTCACATTGATTATCTTCAATTTATGCTTTTAGCCTTTTTTTTTCCTTCTGTCTGCATGGCCCATTACAGTTTTAAAGTGGAAGCTCTTAAGCAGTTCACAGTATTATGATATCATTCATAACAATTGTTATGTTTTGATGGAAGAATAATTTTGATGCCTTGAATGCAGAGGGGAGAAATCTCTTTGGATTGAATGTATTCCAATTTTGCCATTTTGGTTAACAATATTCCCATAGTTTTTTAAATAAATATGATACAAGGTGGTCTACCATTAATGGACAACTGTCTGAACAGTTGGTTCTGTGAGAATAAAGACGGATTTCAAAACCAAACATATGGTATTGAACACAATAACTCTCTCATTGTCAGCACAGACATATCAGTCCTAAAAGCCCCATCAGACCTCATTCATGAACAATCTGAAGAGCAGAGGGCAATCAGCAGAAGCAAAGTGACAAGTATAAAACCTGAAAGTGGAAAAAAACATAAGAATGTTTTCCTGTAAAATAAATGAGGAAAAAACACAACGTAAATTCTCAACAGCCAATAAACTTGGATGAACAGAAATACTAAGAAACAAACCTGAATACCAGAGTCAACTTGGAGAACCTCAGGATTTAAAGAATTCTCAACAGCTAAGGAATTAACTCCTTTTAATGCTTCGAAGATTAAAATACAGAATACACCTTTTACTGTCCAGCAGCCTCTAGAGATACGAAACACCAGGTAATCAACAGCTGACTCCAAAGAACACTCATCTCAATCAGTGGGAATCTTTCTTTCTTAAATAACGCAAACTATGCTCACACTGGATTGCTTAGATAGAATTTATAGGAAGAGGAGTTGATTTCCTGGGTAACTGAGTTGAAAGACAGATGGAAAGACAGAAAGAACAAAAATAAACAAACAAAAATCCAGCAAGAGGCTCTCAAAACCAGTATTATTCTTTCATCAGAAAAACAAAACAAGACAAAAGCAAAAACAACAAAAAACACAACTGCAAAAACCATCCCACCCCTTGAGTTCTCAGTCATCCTAGAAAAGATTTGCACTGACCACCAGAGGCACAGCTCTCTCTCCACAATGCACAAAAAGCAAGACAAAACAAGCCTCAACCTAAGTGAAGGAAATCACCATATATGCTACTGCTTAAAATGTGAAAAAGATTATTTTACAGTATTCCTCGTCTAATATATATTATGTGTCACTGCACAGCCCAGTCACTCAGCATAAGGTGTAACTACAATTGCTTTTAGTTGCCTTTTATCCATACCACTTTGAATGCCTTTGCATCACCAGCAAACATTTCCCTTCTTCAAGTTTGGAGAATACATCAGTTTAAACTCTTTTTAGTCCACCACATTATATTTTAAAATTCACCAGAACTTAATGGTTTTTTATTCTCTTCATTTGGCCTCAATTTTCAAAGGAAATTCTTTTGCTATTAGCAACCTTTCTTGCCCTACTATTTAGCTGCCCTAAACAGTTTCTCTCCCTTAACAAATCTTTACATGAAGGCATTATGCACTGGCCCTGTGCTTCCAGTACATTGTTATTAAGCAGCATCTAAGCTGCATGCAAGGATTTAATTCTCTTGGCTTCCCTTTTAGTTTCTTTTTAATGAGCTTCCTCATTTTCACATAAATCTCCTTTTTGATAGGGAAGCACATCTGTAGTGGATTTTTTTGCCTCTTTTGCTCCTGTGGGAATACTGACCCTGTGTGTGTGGTGATGACTTTATTTAGTAGCTATACATACAAGATTTTGAACTAATCCAGAAACACTGCTCAAGTCCCTATGAAGAATGCACTGCCTTCTATGGGATTGCTAACTGGTTAGTTTTGACTGACAGCCAAAATGTTTATGGTATTCTTCTGCATGACTTCCATCCAGAATTTAGGAGAACAGAAATTTGCAGTATCACTGTATTTCCTGGCCTCAGCAGTTGACTGATTTACAAGCATTTAGAACAATAATTGTTTTTTATGTTGCCATCTTTCAAAAGTATTAACAGGGGAATTTGAATATAAAGGAGCCTACACCTTCAGGAAATGTTAGCTGGCAAAGTAAAAGATCAGAAGCTAGATGCTTATGAAGTTCACGTTAAATATAACATGGAGGTGTTCAATATAAGGATCATTAATCCCTCCTGATAAGCAATGGAGAGAAGTCAGTAGGGCTTCTAAGGTAAATGGGAAAAAAGTCTAGAAGAATTTCTGCATACTCACGATGAGAGCCAGAAAAGTAGCTTAGCCTAAGTGCTTAGCTTCTTGATGGGTACACTAGGTGAGATGAATCCCATCCTAAAAGTTTTCTATTATGTTAAAAATAGAGCATGGAGTAAGTATCAACCACTTTGTTAAATAAGTCAAATTGTGATGGTACAGAGGTTAAGATACTTAAACTAGTTTTCAATCAAGTACGTGTGCAATTATGATAAATATGAACACACATTAAGTATAAATCTGAGCTCATTTTTACATGTGGCATAAACATATTCCCTAAAAAGAAGGCTGCTCAAGAATACTAAAATCACATAGTGCATCACAGGGTGGAAGCTATAGAGTTTTTTTTAAACAGGTACATGTTATATTCTGTAATATCAGGATATGTGTGTTTGTCAATATATAATTACAAAGAACTTTTTACATGACATAATGTATGTCATAATGGAACTCTAGCATTACAGGGAGAATAATTACCTACAACAGGCACAATCATTTTACAGTTGGCTATAACTAAAGGATATCAACAACTGATGAATTTGAGACACCCCACTATTCTAAGTTGCCACAGCATTGTCTACAGAGTTGTAGGTAAGACAAGTCTGTAACAACAATAAAATTAAATAATGAAATAAAATTATAATAATAAAATAATAAACTGTGGATAGGCTAACAAGGTTCTCTGTGACTAAAATACACTGTAAAACTCAGAGTTGGGGTTTTCTCCCCTCCCTCTATCCCACATGTTTTTGAAAGCAAGACCTAGGTCCCATGGAAGTCAAGGTATCTCACAATCACCTGCCAGATCGGAAAGGAGCCAAGAGAAAAAGAATTTCCTCACAAAAATTTTGCAGCAGCAGAAATTTTTAAAAGTTAAAATATCAGATGCCAGAGACTTCTAGTCAATCTGCCAGATCAAAGACTGGAACATGTTTAAACAAGAATTGAAACTCTTGGAAGCTGATGTGAGCAGCACATATTCGCCTTCAAAATCTTCCTACCATCACTCAAAATTCAGTAAACTTCACAGACTTTCTGAAATTCAAGAACACTGTCTGAGTCATAAAAATGACACAGAAACAGGCTAAATTTTTAAAATGCTTTTTGCACTCAAGAAAAAATATCAAACAGACTTGTTTTTGAAGATTAGACTTCCATTTCTCAATGGCTCACACCTCTTCTTCATTTTAAGGACATTGAACATGGCAGCTCTTGCCAATTTGATTAAGGTGACTACAAAGTCTTTATAACTGCACAGTGAATCAATCATAGTTGCATCAGTTCATTTTACTAAAAAGAATCAATTTCTATAAATTGTATAGAAAGAGTTGACTGAAGAACTAGTCGAACTAGTAGAACTAGTTGTTTTTGTCTGAACTTGCATTCTTCGGTTGAAGGAATGGTAAGGAAGGTCATTGTTTTAAATATAAAGGGCACTATAACATCAAACTTGTAGACTTATTTCCATCATCTAATAAAAATAAATCACAAAGAAGTAAAAACTTACAGTTCCTGTCACTATACTGGCTTCAACGCAAAAGCAGAAATAGCAGTACCAACACCAATAGTTCCATGAGTAGGTTACTTTATTGCTTAAAAAAATAAAAATAAAATCTTTCTCTCTAATCCAAAGCACTCCATTAGTGAAGATATCATACAAGAAGGGCTGTTATTGAGTTCAGATATGCTCTTACCTTAATAGAATTGCATCTTTTCTTTGCATCTCTTCAGCAGTATTACATGCTTTCCAGCTGGTAAGAAAAAGAAGGAATAAAATTAGATCTTGCGTATACTTGCAATTATTTGGGAGCAGGTATGCTACAGCAATAAAAACAAGGTCAGAGAGATGGGGTAGCAAATCAGAAAAGTAGCAGTTTTTCCGTGCATACAAAAAAAAAAAAAAAAAAAAAAGGAAGAAAACTCAGGTTTTAAAATGTATGTGTGCAAATTCATTGTCTCTTGGGTTTTCGTAACAGTTTAGAAGCGAAATGCAGCTTATGAGCATGAAGTATTCTCATGGTTGGTTTAAACTACTGTAAATTGCACTGCATTTACTCCCTACAAATACTACTTAAAAAAAAACAATTACAAACTATAAGTAAATGCTTTTAGTTGAAATGCTACTTTTTATAGAAGCACGATATCTTTATCATTCGAATGCCCTCAAAATTTCTGAAATAGATTACAAGAAAGACAGAACTGAAATATTTTACCCACGATGAGAATTCAAGTCAGTCTCTTCCTATACATTACCTGTTCTTAATGATGGTACAAGAACTTTTGTATATAAATGCAAGCAAACACAAACAGACGTCAACAGGGATCAAACAGCTCAGCAGGGAAGCAGACAGCCTGAGGAAGCACGAGAGATCAGACTGTCAAAACCATTTCCTAGTTTTAAATATGAACAATAAAGACGTGGAGGTTAAAATTACAACCTCACTGAAAACTTAGCCATGCTAAAAAGATCACATTTTAAATGGATTACTTGAAATTGGTTTTAGCACTAAAATGAAAAGCAAGTATATGCAATTCAGTGGGAGAAAATTAAGATTCTTCTGGGTAGACAAACTGCAGTAATCATTTAATCTAGTGAAGTAGCAGATTTGGTTAAGGGATTTACGTTTAATAATTATAATTACAGAACCATATCTGTGATGAATACCCTGTGTTGGGAATACAATAATATTGCATTTTTAAACTATGAAATAATTCTTGGGAATATTTAGCTCATTTTTTGGCAACTCATGCATTTTATGAATCAGCAGGAGATTTGACAAGATGAGAAAAAAAGGTTTCCTCCTCCCTAGACTTATATATGCTCAGTTATGCCCATTGTTAGTGCTGTTCTGAACAACTTACTCATCGTGGCATGTGCTCTCTAGAACATTTTAAATGATTTTGCATGTTCTGCTGAAAAAAAAAAAAAAAAAAAAGATTAAGAACAGCTTCAGAAATTAGGTGCAGCTCCAAATATGTCATATTAATTTCTTCTTTTTTTTCATATACCTCAGACAGCTGAAGGAAATAGCAATGCCTTACATCATGGGTCAAGAAAAAATTCAAGTGAGAATTTGACTCACTCTTTGGACAGGCCAAAAATTTTCCAGTACATTTCATAATTCTGCATGCTTCCCCTCAGTCTGTTTCACTGAGGGCATCTCAACATTCATTTGTCTGCTCTCACGGAACTAACAATGAAAAAAGGATGCATAAGCATCGTTTTGTCAAACAAGATTTTGGTACTCAATTTAAGTATATGTTCACATGCTCTACAATGATTTGGATCTCTGCCCTTCATTTCTGGAAAGGTTAAGGTCTTCCCTGTTCTAGTCCCCTTCTTCTCCAAGAAGGCTACACTGGAAATAAACCAGTATAGTCCTCCTTGTCTCCAGGTATTAGGCCTGATTTTTCTCTCTTCCCCATCCACAAAAGAGAGGGAGAAGAATCTAAAGGCCTTGCTGGTGGTACCTTCCTTCGTTCCTTTCCATGCTCCTCCCAGCAACAGATGGACTGCTCAGCTGGGTTACTGTCCTTTGTGTCTCAATTATTCTCCTCTCTTACCCTCTGAAAAACAGCTGAAAGTTAAATATAGGGAAGAGAAAATACACTATTAGTAAAAGTTGAAAGGAAAAGACTCTCTCTTTCTTTCATAATTAGACCCATTCTAATAAATTAAAGCAGGTGCCACTGCAATATGCCACTGATTCACCTCTAGGGTTCCTATCTAAAGTATAATTGGTGCCTTTCAAAAAAAAACAACCAACAAAAACAAAAACAAAACAAAACAAAGCAAAAAAAAAAAAAAACAAGAAAAATAATGAAGATACAGACTTTAAATTTTTTAAATAACTTTTCAATTTCTGGGCATCTAGCCCAGCAAGTCCTTACCGCCATTGTAATGCAAGTAATAAATAATTATCTTCCCTCTCCACTGACTAAGAAAATGATTGTTCCAATTTCACAGTTGGGGGGTGGGGAAACAAAACAGTGACTTTCCAGATTCCCTGAGCTTGTCAAGGTCTCTTCTTTTTAAGGCATCAGCTGACTCTCCTATTTCCTACAGAAATCAAGCATTCTATAGAAGGAAGCCAGTCAGCACTTGAAAAAAGACAGGGAAGGTGTCTCTTTTTACGTGCTGTCTGGCTGGGTCTGCACACATATGGAAAGCTTTCACAAGTTTATACATCCAAAGCCTGGAGCTGGGATTCCTCATAGGAGGAAGACAGAAAACCCTACTGTAGGACCCCATGACAGAGAATTTGACAAAATGTAGGAGCACTGAGGGCGATACATAACTCAAAGCAATGCTGCATGTTCAAGGCTCTTCGTTATAACAGTAGAGGCAGACATGGAACAACCAAGACTTTCTTCCCTGTAAAACAGCAGTCTAAAGTCAACTGCTAATTCAAACAATTCTGGGTATCTTAGCAGCTGCAAAACAGCACGAGGGAACTAGAGCCAGAAGATAATGCTGAAAAGCAGTTGTTAGTCTATAAGCAGGGTTAAAATACACTTAAATAATACTTTTCAAAGGCACTTAGTTTATAGAATATCAAAGTGCGGTTGGAAAACATTGAACGCATCAGACTTAGTACATAAAAAAAAGGCAAGTCATTAAGTGTATTTTGGGTCCACCTCTTCTCTGGAAAAAAAAAAACCGAGACTAACAATAGCACCAATGTGACTTATCCCACAGTGACAGAGAAGAACATGCTGGGAACAGCTTGTCTGGGCACATCATGTACAGTAGACAAGGTAACACCGCACACCACGTCCATGACTTTGGCTACGTCTCCAGGAGCCAGCACGCTCCACAGGCTCCGCACTCCTCTCCATTTGGCATTCAACATCCCCTCACTCTTTCAGCCTGGCATCTGCAATGCAAGCAGCAACACGCTGCTGTACTAAAGCACTGCTCCAAGGTCAGGACAGAAGAAAACAGCTGCACACTCCCTTTCTGCTCCCACCCATCCATGTGCAATAAATCCACAGCATCCTGGTGCAGCTGTACTCTCAGTGGTATCACTGAACACAGCAAAATAGCCCTGCCCTGCTCACCCACCTCCCTCATGAGCCAGACCTGAGAATATACTAAATCGTAGACATTGTATTTTGAGAAACAGCTTAATGGAAGTTACCGAGGGATGCGAATTAGACTTCATAATAAAGAGACATGTACCAATTCAAGTTTGAGTCCAATTCCCAGAATGGCATTACCTGTGTAGCGTTAACTCTTTATTATTCAAAAGATTGCTAACTGTTCAGATCTGCACAAATGCATTCATGCTTCATTCATTTCAAGTCAATAATAATGGATTCTTACTATTGATTATACATGAGCCTTTTTGTCCCATCATAATGAAATTTTAATGTTGATGGTCCCCAAACTATTATTTCAACCGAATAACAGTGAGACTTGACAATTACCACGCTCCGTGAATTGCAGGGAGAACTAATAAGGTCATCTTTAATAACTTTTTGTTTACCTGACATTTGGTAATTCTACAGCTATTATGTATTATTTTAAAGTCAGAGGAGTGCTTTGCAAAGAAATGTTGTCTCCCCATGGACTAAGATACGATTCCTCGAGGAGGAAGGCCTTCTCACGCCTGCTACCTGACCTGCACTTACTGCCACAACCTGAGCCCTGCAGCACAGGAAAAGAGCAGCTCTACCACCACAGATTAAAAAAAGATAACTACAAAATTACAACAAAAACACACCTGTGTTGTTTTCAGCATTTTTAGATATTGCTGGGTTTTTTTTTGGAGAGCTGCAGGTGATAAGCAAGGCGGTAGCTGCCCCAAGGTGCTGACAGGAAGCTCTGTGGAACATTCTAGAAGCCATACAGGGTCCCTCAGGCATCAGAGGGAACCACACGCAGATTCTCACACTTGACTTTTTCCCCTAAAAGGCAAAGAGTGGCAAATGGGTGGCCCTGGGGGCACACGTGCTGAGGGAAGAAGGTATACATGGAGAGAAAACAGCCGTGAAGAAACTGCTGCATGGCTGCAGCAGCAGCTCTGTAGGCAATAAGGAAATGGGATTCAGGGCAAACACATGCATATGCATATTCAATATTCATAGTTTAACTACTTGTATAAACACTGCCGTGCATCTGAGCTCCCCAGGAACGTGTTTCCACACACTGCACCCATTCAGACCTGTTTGAATGCTGTGGGTTCCTACAGGAGAAACACTTGCTTGGTACAGGCCTGTCTGCACAGCGAGAAAAGACACAGTGCTTATGGGTCATTCAATCTTGGAAAGAAGATTTCCATGAGAAGCACTTTTCTGCTTGTTCTGGTCCGTGTGCTTCTGGCAAGGTGGCTAAAACCAGGAATGTGGCTACTGAAAGTAAAAAAAAAATAAAAGTCAATAAATGGCATTGAAGATGGATCCTATTTAGAAAGCAGGAAAGACTTGCAAGGGACTTGTGGAGGATTCCCCAATCCCAGCCACTTTCCAAGCAAACACCCACAGTCACTCAGAGGAGACAGCAGTGCTGCTCTCACCAGGGAGCTATTTGACATGGTTAAGAATGTATGTGAGTAGAGGAAAAGCAAGTACCAGGAATCTGTACCTGAACCTGCTGAGCAGTAACACCTGCATCCATAACTTCACTTCTTGTCACTGGTTCTGCAAATGGAGAGACAAGATTTACATATTCTTAAATTTATTTTTTCACTGCTTTATTTTACTGTCTCCTCTTGAACACTCCTTTCATGACACTGTAGTATGCCAGGCAAGGGAGCAGTACCCATTCATTATGCTCTGAAACTCCTACCAAAGAATTTTTCCTCACCTAACGTTTGCAGGAGCTGCTTAGAACAGGAAAAATCTACCCATACCACTCACCATCTCCAGTGGAAATCTGCCTTTTCTGCAGATCTTTATCTTTTTCTTATCAAAGACAAGAATGCTAGCTTTTTTATTTAACAAGGCAACCCTTCCCACACCCTCCTCTATAAAAAGAAAAACAAAAAAACCAACAAACAACAAGCAAGCAACCAAATAGCGACAAATATACATAAAACAGAAATGTTAAATATGTTATGAAACTGCATATCAATGCTGCCTATACAAAGAATCCTTCAGTTTTAGGAATCAAGTTTCTTTACCTGCATTACGTGGAGAATATTAAATTAAAAAGATAGAAGAAAGAGGTCTTGCAGTGAAATTCCCAATTAAAGACCTCCAAGTGATTTTGCACCAAACCTGGAGTAGTGTATGAGGTAAAAAAAAGAATGAGGACCTGAGAAAACAGGATCAAGAATGGAGAAAAGAAAAATACATAAGAAACACTGCTTCAACTTTCTCAAGAAAATTGAGTTCTGTTTGGCTCAGAAAATGATAAAATATACAGAGGTTTTTCAAAGTCTTCCTAAAATTAAACCAAAGTCAATTGCAGCTCAGTCTCAAATTGAAACAAAAAATTATTTAGAAGACAAGCTATTTTTCCAGCTTTTTTTCTCCCTTACCTCAAAAATATCAACAAAATTAGAAATAGCTCTATTCAACCTCAGCCTTGCTCCCAGTGCAATCTAACCGTGCATAAATCATAGCCAGGCCTTTTTGTATTTTCAGCATCATGGATAAAAGAATTACAAAAATCCCTGTCGTCATGTATTGGTATTCAGATTACTAAATTCCTTTTTTCCCCTAAATTATATGAAAGTGTTATTGCTGCAGGGTTCAGTTTGCTTTTAAAGCTATTTGGGATGAATATTAGAGCTATCGGGATTTCTTACAAAAGTACACACACTGAGACCTCGTTTATTATACTTGAGTGATCAATATATTAATAAAAGTGAAAGCAGAGAGTTGGTTAATTATTTCCATTAACAGAGCAAATGGAAAGGAGAAGAAAATGCCACCATTCAAACAATACCAATTCTAAATAAGACAGAAAATCACTTCCAGCAGCAGTCATTAAACATCTGGACAAAACTTACACACTGCTTGAAAAAACACAGAACACCACACCAAATCTGCTCTAACTATAATGAGAGTAATGTACCCCAGAAACAGTCTAATCAATAGCTCAGATTTTCTACAAGCATCCACTCTACTAAAGCAGAATTCTCCATAATAAATAGATGCTTAATGCATTGCAATAAGGATAAATACAAGATACCTTAATAAACGCACTTATTCCCTCCTTAAAGATAAAATGCAACAAGAAAAAATGCACACATCTAAAACTCAGGACAACAAGTTTCTACCACAACAATAACACAAAGGCTCACATATTCCTGCTTCAGATAAAAGATATGCATTTGTCTTGCTGTAAATGCTGCCTAAAGTTTCAGCTATGTGAATTTATATATATATATTTTTTTGCTTTACTGATTACACAGTAAAATGTAAAAGTTATGGCATAATCCTAGACTTCAAGAGAATTCCAATCTGCCGAATAGATCTGCACCACCACTGCCTGTCCTGTATCTGATCACACTGCTCCCTCTCACTGCTCTGCGTCTTGGAGCTAAGCTTTCTTAACCAGTTTTGAGCTCAATTTTAGAACCACAGGGAAGTTTCATTTGCGTTTGAACATCCACATTCAGAGCTCGTAAATAAACAAAATTGATGCCACCTCCTGTCTTTTTAGGGAACTGTAAATATTCACATGCCTATCATACATGTGATTACTTGTACCTGGCTTTAGTGTTACCCTCCCACCTGGAGGTCCCAGCACTACTTGTTACCAATGAGTTTTGGGAAAGGATTTGAGAGTCTCTTGGATTTTCTGTGCATTTTTCTGCTTTGCTGATCTTTCAGAACACCTCTCCCTCTGACTGTTGTTCTGCAGAAAGTCATCGCTGACCTCTCTTCTGTGTTCTTCCAAAACATTCTGCCATTGTATCACTGCTGCACCCTCCGATGCCTTATCAACAGCTCTAGAGTTAATGACACACCTCAGCAGAAACAGCCTCACAGCCATTATCAAATGCATCAATATTGCAGTATATAATAAATCCCAAGTTCCATTGGAGCACTATTTGTTCACAACAATTCATTTTCCAACTGCACCTTCCCGACCTTGAAATCAGAACACAAACAGTTCCCCCTCAAACAGCTCTTGCACGGATGTTTCTTGGACAAGCACTTGCCTTGCACAGCAGAACAAGGTTTTCAATCTCTCCTGGCATGCACCCATCATAAGCCAGGAACTATAACATAATTATTTTTCCTGTAATTTGTTCTATTCACTGCATTTTTTAGTTCTTAGCCCAAAGAAAAGAAGTGCCTGTCTGCTGGAGTGAAGCATTGCTTTTATTTTCTTTTTTCTTTTCTTTTTTCATTTTTTTTCCTAAATAAAAGCCAGAACCAAAAGCTTCTCTTTTGAACAAATTAGTCTGTGAGAGATTATACTGAATTCTGAAAGCTATACACTCTCAACCTCCACCTTTCTTAATCATTTAAGAGCTCAGATTTGTGCTACAGGTGCATATTCTATTTCCAGATGCACCGAAAATCTTTTAGAATCAACAGCCTTTAATATGCTCTCCAATTGTACATTGGCCACTTTTCCCCTGAAAAATGAACTCTAGCTATCAGAGGGCAGCATATCTGGCTCTACAACGGAGGTCAATGCTGCAGAATAAATACCAAGGCGAAAAGAGGCAGTCCTCAGTATTCATGTATAATGTCAGAGTGTGGGCCCTCCTAGTATTACAAAGTTCCTGTTTTAGATTTAAAGATTGCTTTCTATTTGAGACCGTCTGCCATAAAGACTGACAATTTTGCCTTTAGCCGGAGAAACTATTAAGTCTTGCATTCCTATGCAAAACTGTTTTCACGGGTGATGAGGCCTGAAACATTGTCATGAGTCTCCATTCTTTTAGACTGGGTAACCATGTGCTGCACTAGTGTACAGCCACTGCCATCTTTGCTTGTCATAGCTGTAATACAGTTTGAGCCATTGCAAACCCCACTAGCAGCATGAGCTGGAGGTGGCCTTAGGATTGATCTTGACAGTGGGCTTAGACATAAACCTGGTTATGGCACAGTGATTGCCTGCCAAAACTAAGGTATATCAGTATTGATGCAAGAGAGCTTGAAATTCCATTGAAATGACTTCATTCCCTACCTAGTTAAACTATAGCTTCCTCATGTTAAAAATCAGAAGAAATAGTCACTCAAAACCTTCTTCAATTTGGCCATCAGCACTCCCAGGGCTTTGTTCACCTTTTTGGAGCCTGTTAAGACAAGCCTTTTGCGTCGCTATCCAAGTGACTACTGTACCTTTCTTCTGTAATCTTCCAGTTATCCTCTGTGTTTCCAAGTTAGAGAACAAATATAAAAATCTTAATATTAGGGACTAATAACACCAAGAAATTCTGATAGACAGCAGGGATGCTTAAAAAAATGGCACCTGCCTTTCAAGCTGAACTTTTGCAGCAGTTTTAGGGGATCACCTGTTCTGCCCTCATAGCAAGATTCTTCATTGATTTATTCTCCATTTGATCCATTATATTATATAGCACTTTTGAGCAAAGTACGCAGTAATAAAACAAAGTGTAACAATTAGCAATGACAAAAGCATGAGCCAACAACTAGCAGCCTCAAGTGAGGACAAAATATTAGGCTGACATAAAAAGGAATCAAATCTATGGATGAAATGCTTTTAAGAAGTCAGGATAAAAGAAGCATTAAAACAAGACATTAATAGTGCAAAGAGCAGCAGATTAACAGAAAAGGAAAATCCAAAATAGCAGGTCCAAAAGAAGCGGCATGGCATCCAATTTATAAATAGCATTTAGAAGGATTAAAAAAAAAAAAAAGAATATAAAAAAGGATTGCATGGGAAAACTAAGGAAGAATCACTTTCAGTCTGGGGAAATGATTAGGTAAAGGAAGAATTTGTTGCCAAGAAACGAAGATTAAAATGAAAATATGTCTCCAGTCTTATACAGTGGACTGGGATCTGAATGTTCTGTTTATAGATCTGTCACAGATCTGCACTGACTTGGTCCAATCACAACACTCACATTCCATCTTGCAAAATGAAGGCACTTCCTTTCTAATTCTCATTTAAATTGTGAGAAATACAGCTTCTTCTGGACATTCACATGTTTTCACAGGTCTGCATTTTAGGAGAGGAATTAGTGAAGAAACACTGTGAGAAGCGAGTTGAAAACATAGCCAAGAAAAGAGAACACTAAGTAGGTATATGGCCTGCTTAGAAGTTGGCTGAACAACAACAAAAAAGTAACTAACTAAATAAATAAGGTGTTCTATGCAAGTAACATAGAAGAAGCAACTATAATATAACAGGAAAAACAAGCACACACCTCCCATACATAGCCAACTGACTAGCATGCCAAGTAGTAAAGAGAAATCTTACAGGAGGAACTTCTACGAGACTTTGGTTTCCCCAGAAGCTACTTTTAGGTGAAGCAAAGGATGATGCCTGCCTGACTGCTGTGTTTTATTTATATTGAGACATAACCTTAACAGCAACTGACAGGTAACAGAGATGCACGTCTTCATCCTTCTACTCCTATATGAACATCAACTCCACCACCTTCCAGAGCTTAAGGACCCTCTTTCCCCTCTCACAGGTATATCCCTCTATTCAGCAACAAGCTGCTTCTGTTTTAATACATTTTATGAAATTGCTAAAGCACATTCTTTAAATCTGCACAAATCCACCTCCACTCAGCACACCATTAATGTAGCCCTGCTTACTGTAAAGCTTTGCTAGCTATTAAAGAAGATACACTTGAAAAAAAAAATCACTAAGGTGGCTCAGGCAGAACAGGTATCACGCTGCCTGTACTACTTCCAAACTGGCTGACAGTGTTATTTGCCAGCACAAATTATCTCTGAGTAGTTCTGCACATCTGCAATTTTTAGTACCCACTTTCCACACCCCCCACACACCTCCCTTCATCCTTATTCCCATTAGGAATAGCCCAGATTCTTTAATTGACAAGAGACTGCCCACAGTTTGACATTTTTATGTTAAACTAACAGTCACATTACTTTTTCATTTTTAAAAGGTACTATTCTTGATCAGCGCCAACACACATATTATTGAGTGCCTTTCAAAGATGGCATTTAAATATTGCTAATGGAATTTCTTTGTAATCAGTCGCAGAGAGTTTAACTCTACCACACAGTAAAGCTTTCCTAGCATCTGCCATCGACTCAAATAACAGAAGATTCATAACTAACTCTCACTTCAGTTTTTGTAAACATGCTAAAACAAGAAAGTGGCTTTTCAAAAGAGAGCTTGTGAGCGCTGCACTGGTAAATCTCATCTGCAGATGTGCAGTGTTCAGTGAACCTCTGAAGACTTTTCCGATCATGGCAATTAAAATAACAATTATGCAAGGAACTCAGACCCATTTGGATTTCTTCTCTGTTGTCAAGCTCCTTCCTTTGTCGACAGAGATCTCTCTATTATTAGCTTTACCACAGATGCATATTGCAGCACTAACAAAAGTGGTTTTCAGCCTCAGATTCCTCTCCTCTTACTCTTCAAAAATAATCTTATTACCCACTCTAAGTTATTATGTTACTGAAATAAATTCTGGACAAGTCGGTAGGTTTTATTGTAGAAAGCAGCCAACCAGCTTCCTTTAATCTGCTCTTACTCGGGAAGACATGAAATATTTTTAACACTTCAGAAATCTGCCACCCTAGTTTGGATAAAAAACAGAAGCAGTTGGCATCATTTTGGGTAACATTACACTAGGGATCACAGGCCAGTGTAACAAGGTTGGCTGTACCCTCTGCAAGGCTGGGACCTGAGCAATTCCCTAGTTAATTCTAGCCTAGCACAGCTACCTTGATGTATACTAATGAGTCAGACCCTGTCTCTATGTGCAGTGTGCAATGGACTGTAAGTTTGGCATCAGTGCAAAATGCAAATTTTAAATCCAGGGGCAATTTAAATCAAATACTGCTTTACAAAGAAGTTCCTGATGGTACAGTTACTAGAACTATACTCTTGTAATTGAGAGCTCAACCTCATCTTACATAGAGAACATCTTAACAAACTGGATGAGCTCTCTGTCCAGGGAAAGGAAAAACTCCTCTTTATATATTAGGAAAGATTTTTACAGTGTCTTGCCATTTGTGCTGTCCTGCCAATATCTCTCCCTTGAGAAGAAGTTACTCATCCAACCCAACTGTGGATTTTTGTTTCATCTACACTGATATCTCATCTACTTTTTTAAAATAACACTGACTCAGCTGTATGCTATACCAATGAATTGCACAGGCTAAAACTTCCTTTAGATGTTTAATGTCTCTTGGTTTAATCAGAAATGACAATTGAACAACAATTTGGGTTGAAAGGGACCTTAGAAAATCATCTGCTCTAAATTCTCCACTTTCCAGAACAAAAGCAGTTTTGTTCACGCAGCGATCACTAAAGATTCCCTAATTTTGTATATCTCTGTGATGACCCCTTAAGAAAGCAAATTAATCTGCTTTCAACCTCAGGTTGTGAAAATACTCCCTCTATGTTTTTTCATACTTCTGAATATTTTTTCTCTGACATATCTGATGCTTACAGGAAGAACTGATCATTAGGAATAATCCAATCTGATGGAGTTAAATCCACTTGGCATCTGGTCACGAGTGGTGTCCCCCAGTCTCAGTACAGGGGCTGTTTCTATTTAACATCTTTATTAACAATCTTTACAAGGGGATTGAGTGCACCCTCAGTAAGTTTACAGATGACACCAAGCTGGGAGGGAAGTGTTGTAGCATAAACACCACACTTGATTTCACAAAACCTGTTTTACTTCTTCATCAGATACAGTTTGAATACACTGCAGGCCTAATCTTAACTATCAGTGACTCAGCCCAAAGTCTTCTAAAGATTTAATGTGCACCAACTCAACTCAGTCTCTTCCTTTAGCCAAAAATTTTTGGTGTTGCATGTTCTAGACAGGGAAATTTATAGGTACCCCCTATAAATTGAACCATTTATTATCAGAAACCCATTATCCTGATGAACATATTTGTCTTTGGGATCATCTCATGCCGGAAGGATCCATACTTCCTAAATCTAAAAGGGTATGTTCCAAATTCCCTGAAGAGTTCTTAAACCAAGGATTCTACTTCCTGTTTTCCTGTTTTGTTCCATTATTAATTCACACCTCCCTAAGCAGAAGTGGATTTGTGGTAAAGTAAAAGCTATGCTAAACAAAAGTTCTTTTTTTTTTCTTCTTAAAGCCACTAAGTAGTAACCAGGGTTTGAATTTTGACGTATCAGTTCATCTGAAAATACAGCTGGAGAGACAATTCACAAGCAACCCTTGAGGAACAGGTAAACAAATGCAAGAATGTAGGAACTGACAAATGGTTTTCTGACATCACAGACCTCAAGTTACAAATGAGTGAAAATTATACGGTACAGTAAAAAAACAGTTAAATTTTTTCCTCCATAAATGATGATTTTCAAGCTTTTAAAATTTTCCTAACACAAACTACATGATTTTGAATAATCAGAAACCCCAATTCTACTTGTTTTCCTACTCAATTGCTTACAATGAAAAGTTATTCTTGAATATGAATAAAATTGTACTGTGGAATTGCAAATTTTAAGTATTTTGGATCAGCTGGAAACACAACTATTATTAGCTTTGTTTGCCACCTGAGGGAGAAGGTGGAATTAAAGAACAACAAAAAATCACAAATCCTATGCACTCAAATGCACTCCCTACTGAAATATAAGCATGGTATCTCTATTGCCACACTGAATTAGCTCAGTCAGACAAGGACAAAAAGATTTCCTGATAGCCAGAATGTGGTCAGAGCCTGACTGAAAGCCCTCAGAACCCCTAGTGATCACAGAAGTGTTAAGGACCCATAGCTAAACTGCTCCCTGGCTAACACTATCATATTAGTTCCAGAAATACTGCCAATATTGTGGCATTCCCACAGGAAAACTAATGGAAAGCTATTCAAAATGAGAATCCTTCCTGCAGGTGGGAAGGTATTTCTTCAATCTCAGGTTTAATTGTGTCTCAGCTGTGACCTGGAGCCCCCTTGTTATTTAAGTCCTGAGCTTCCCAAGAGCAAAGAAATCATGCTAAGTTACGGTGCGTTTATACTAGTGAAGATGACTGCTGGATGCTAGCACTGAAACTATTGCAATCTCATTTGTGACAAAAACTGCTTGAAAACAGATTTGTGTTTTTCCCCAAGCACAAAAGCATGCTCACTGACTCACTGCAGTCCTCCTCCCCCCTCCCCCACCCCCAATTTTCCTGAGTTACATGGCATTTCAACCACTTAGAGGCAGAAGTCATGATTTTCAGCTTTTAACAGTTATTTAAGAGTAGCTCCTAGAGCCAGGGGCTGCATCCTGCTTTCAGTTACACCCAGAGATCATTGAAGTTACTCCAGGCTTCTTAGCTGCACAAGCCCACTCAGTGTAATGAGCTACCCATGCTTTAATTATTATTAATAATATTCTTTATTGATTCTTTTATGGATATTAGCTGTCAGCAGGGACATCACAGCATGAATGGAGAAGGGGAAATGTAATAGAAATTAAATGCTAGCCTGGAACTAGGCATGGAGAGACCTGTGCCAACCTTGTACTTTGGAGTCCATAAAGGCTTGTGGCCAAAGACATGAGATGTCTTTTAGGTTACACAATATGGAATAGAAAAGAACAAGGTGATACCGTTGCCTTGCCTGTTTCTATTGCAGGAACAATCCACAGCTTTTCAGACTTTATGGGCTGTAGTTAATAACCCAAGCTCAGATATTTCTTCACTTCTATTCAGAGCTCAGTGTATTCTTGAGGATTTTAATAGTTAGCTTAAAAAAGAAAAAAATTATCTAACCCACCTGATTGCAAAGTTAGCCTCCCATCTGTCAATCGATACCCTACTGTCTCACAAAGTCTGCTGGCAGAGACCGAGAGAACAGCATCTAGCAAGCTGCTCACTCCCCTCAGCCAGCCTAATGCAGGGTAAGATGTTAATGTCAAAACCTAATTGCAACCACTTACAGCAGCCACCACTGAAAAGCACCAAGTCTCTTGCATGTACTGCCAACTCAGCAGGTTCCTGCTGTGCCAAGCACAATGAAATGGACCTTTCCCACTATGCTCACAGCACGTAGGGCCTGTAGGAATGAGCCCTGCTCTCTGCAATGATACCTACTTTACATGCTAATACTGTTACAAGAGCACATTGGGACTGCAATTGCTGTCTGGGTTCTAGCTCCAACCACGTACTAGAAAGACAATTTAAGCAAGAACAAAAAGATACAATGCTGTAAAGCTTGCTCATTGCCAGCTCAGTGAACCAAAGCAAATCTATGTCACAGTAATTATATTTATACTGTAAATCTAGGCAATAGCTCTTCAGGTGGTATAAATTGGCGTTAACCCATTACAGTCAAGGTAGCCTTATTGATTTAGGTGAGCTAAGGCTCTTATATCAATTTTCTATCAGCTTCAAACCAAAAATTTGACCCATGGCTTGCAATTTCTTATGACTAAAAACTATGCTAGGAACAGGCAGCCACAACTTCAGGTTTCATCATGACACCAGCCTTAATTATAACAGCAAATCATGTAGTTTCAGACAACGCTGTATCAATGCTTCTGATGTAAAGGATGAATTTTCAGGAGGTCCAGATGCTGTCCTCCAATGTGGAACTTTGTTTACAGCCTCAAAGCTGACAACTTTCTTGTTTTTAGGACACAATGGCATTTACATGCAGCCAGCTATCAGGAACCCAGATGAAATGTGTTGTGTTTTTTTTCTCCTCTGTGAATTAAGAACATCTGAGACATGAATAGTTCATATGTGAGCACCGGGTATTCTATAGCATTATAAATATTTTTATATTTTAACTATTCAGCTACTGGGATTAAAAAAAAATCTGAGCATCTGAACAATAAATCTTCTCAATCAAAAGTTCACCAGGCCAAGAACATGAACCAGAGGTAGCTTTCCAATACTTTAAGCAGGACATTAGCTACAAAATTTCCCTGAGAAGCTCATTTACAGCATATGGAGAACTTCTGTATGTATCAACAGATTATTCTCTCTCCTAAAAATACATTCTGAAATGATCACTTTAAATACATACAGTACCAGACTGTGTACATATAGCCAGGGCAGAATACATCTTCATACTTCAGTGTACCCTGCTAATCACATGCCATCTGGTAATATATTATATATACAAAGATACACATAATGATATCAAGAAACATGTTGTAGGTATATTATAGTGTGAGGCAGGAAGGAATTTATCAGATGTATTCACACAAGTGTAAATAACTTCTGATCCAGGAGAGCAGAACAGCTTTTAAAGTACAATGACATTTTGAAAGATCTGCATTATATCTAGAACTAAGAATTTTTTTAATGAGTCTGAGCACTCAGTGATGCATTAAAGACTTCATTTGATTCCCATAAAAGTAATTGGAAAGACCTGCTGACTTCAACCATCTCTGAATCAGGCCCAGTAGCACATTAATTGAGGGTGAGTTTACATCTGCAGCAAGCCTAAATTAGTTCTCCGGACAGTAAATCATGGTTTCATGCATTAAATAGTGATATGCAGTTAATTTTACTTCGTGAAAGATCTCTGTTAAAAAGTATGCATTTCAAAGCTTCTCACTCCTTAACATTTTAACGCTCAGGAAAATCTTTATTATATTGGTTTAGGCTGCATGCAGAAGCAGGCAGTGGTCCCTTGGAAGATGAATGTAGATGTTAAATTACTCCTATCCAGAATTAAAAAATGAAATGCTCTATCAGATGATCAGATGATCAGATGATTTATAAATAGATCTTTTTTTTAAAAAAAAAAACAAACAACAAATGGGGTTTTGTTGGACTCTGTATGTGTGTGTGTGTATTTAAAGTTGTGGCATTTAAACTCTATTCTACCGTAAATGCATTTAATTCCTGTCTCTTCTGAGCTGCTCAGAGTGAAGTTGGACAAGCACACTCAAACACTTCTATTCCACTACTTTATCTTTTGCTGATCCTATCAGACCATCATTAATATGCAAAAGTATTTATTCAGCTGTGTAGGATTTTGTTTTCAATCCTATTTTCTTTGCCACTTGTTTCGTCTCTTATTCAAAGAAAGGAATGATTCATGCTTACATATAAATATGGTATAACAACTTACAGAAGCTGCAGAAGACTCCATTTAGGAAAGAGCAGAAAGAAAGCTATTTGAAGATCATCACCAGCATTTGAAATAGTTCAGAAGACATACCCTGCTCCCCCTGCAGGGCTTCACATCCAACTCAGCCCAACTCCAATAGCCATGCAGCAAACACAGGCACTCACCATGGTGCTCAAGGAGTCAGGCACGAGTAACTCCAGAAACACCTGCTGGACAGGAGAGAATGAGTGATTTCCCTCTTAACATCCAGACCCAATAAAGTAGGTATCATTGCACAGAGCAGGGCTCATTCCTGCAGGCCCTACGCACTGTGAGTATAGTGGGAAAGGTCCATTTCACTGTGCTTTTCTGCTGATGCTGCAGATCACTCTGAAGTTCACTGAAACAAATAAAAACAAAACAAGATACCCAAAGAAACTAGATTTCCTTCTGGTAGGGAGACAAGTGGTGATGAGGACAGAGGCAAGTATCAGTAAATCTCATCCACATAAATCAGTATAAAATAAAATGTGTACAGCATGCTGGAAAACTTCTGTTTCCCAAGCATTCACTTTTAACTGTCTTGTTGTGTGATAGCTTTTTTTGTTTTTTTAAACAAATCAGTCCACTTTCACAGAAGAGATTACTGACATCCAATCTTGTTTTTAGTGACCTCCTTAGCACAGCATAGAGAGGACTCTTTCTTAGCAGAGTCTGTGTAGTCCCCACATCTTGGTTCCTTTATAGGTTTCTCAAATTGGGTTTCAAGCATCTTAAATTATGGTCACCTCAAACTACATATCACTGTTCCTTTTACCCTGCAGCTTATTACTCTTAGTAGAGTTAACCCATTCCGTCCTCACACCCATGCCAGCAATCTCTGCAAATGCTGTCTGCAATTATAATATCATCAAGGGTTAGAGATCACCAATGAACAGCACAGTATTATCATAATAGAGACGGGAAGAAAAGAGACCAAAGAGTATGGCCACACTGCATTATTTGAGTGACATACTGAACTGATCCAATTGCACCCATCTATACCTAGGTTTTCCTTTTCATGGGTTAAGTTTTACTTAGAGAGATGTGGTTTCACTAACAGATAAGCCTTTAAAGGGACATAGCCAGAGTATTCTTTGACAAAGATGCTGTACTGCTGTGTTCATTTTCTTCTTACCCCCCTCCTTTCCCTCTCCATCTTCATTCTTACCTGTCCACCATCTGCAGATTCAATTGTTCAGAGATCAAATTTTGATTCCTATACATGCAGATTTCAGCATCTCTTAACTACAAGAAAGACACTCCTACACTCTGCAGGTTGCTGGCTTTCTCTGTAATTACTGCTTCATCATCATCCCCAAGAGGGAAAAAATCTGCTGTTGCCCCGTTACCAGCTGTCTTCTGATGTTACTGTAACTCCCATCTCCCTCAAGGTATTCTTGCTATTATTGACCCTGTATTTTCTGATATAATTTGTGATCTTTTTCATATCAAAAAGATCACAGACACTTATTTGTACATACAACTCACTCATGTCTAACCCAGGTCTCTAACTTGTGTTCAGGCTGCCAGTCTGAAGGCTGCTTCTAATCTCCAGACTACTTTATATTCTGCATTTCTTCCACAAATCTTGGCTAAAATAAATTTTGATGCAATTTTAACCTTGTCACAGCTTAGAATCTTGAATGCAATGAGCCTTGTATGGAGCAGAGCATGCAACATTCTCCCTGGAGCATAGGGGAGCTCAGATTCTCTTTTAATTCTGTTTCTTCCCTTGGCACTGTTCCTGATTCTCTACCCTTGGAGAAAAATGCTTGCTAGCTTTGATCTAAGAAATAGAAATCATTTCTTTTTCATTTTAAGCTGCTGTTTCTTTACTTCCAGTTTTCTGCTATCCTCATACAGTTCTTTCTTAGAAGACAGCCATGCTGGTAGAGGCTGGTGTAGGCTGGTACCTGGAGTCTATTTTGATAGCTCCACAAGACAGCAAGCATTGGCCTAGCAACGCCAGTCATGCAGGCCATTTTAAATGGAGTCATCTTGTGTAAAAGATCAGACACAGTTTATTTTCAATAAAATGAATGTTAATTAAATCTACCCTTATCTAAGGCTTAACAGTCTTTCAACAATTTTGCCTTTGTACTGAGACCTGAGTTAATTTCAGCAGTGTGCTAGAACTTTTAAGCTAGAATATTGCATTAATTGTTTCAAGAGGTCATTTTTCTTTGGATAATCCTGATGAGCAAACTCTAATGATGCTGGCTTATACTGATTAAAGCTGCCTCCCCCCACCTGCCTCATCTGGGTACTAGCTGCCACCTTCCCAGCAGCAAACGCATTCAATCCCATCTGCTGAGATACAGAGGTGAAGAAAAGAGGAAGGGAATGAAATAAGGTTGCTTCACTAAACACGTTGCACCAAACTCTTCATCTCACCTTGTCATATCTCCCTTCATATTGCACACATATTTGCAATGTACTGTACTTTGTATTTTATGCATGCATATAAGAAAGAGTCTCTACCAAGTGTGAACCAGCAGGAAGTCTGTCAGCTGCTTGAAGGGTACTGTTTTTTTACTGTTACTTTATCTTACTAAGTGCAAAATCTCAATTAACCTAGCATTTAGGTCAATAGATACTGTAATCTATTTCTAACTCATTTAATGCACCAACGCAAGTGGCTGAGGGTATAGCTGGAGAAAGGAGAAGAGGAAAGCAGTTGCTCCTCTTTAAGCCAATTTACACTATTTTTCCTCACAGTAACTTATTCTTTGTGATTACTAAATCCCCAGATTCTGAAAATGAAGCATTTCTATCAATCGTGCTGTCCACAAGCATATGTTTTGGCCACCTATGCTGTGCAGCATTGTTCCTGCATCTTTTTTAACCAAGTTAACGTTTTATGTATACTATTTTGCAAGCATTTGGAGTTTGAGTTCTCAAACGAGTTTGAATGAACCAGGTGCTAACTGACCTCCAGTAAAAAGCAGTACTGTCTTTCTTGTCCCTTTGGAAAAGGGCTGTACGAGGCTGATGGTCTGACTCATGGAACCTTCCTGTTTGCAAGCATTTGTTGAGCAGATCTGCTGAACTATTCATAACAAACACTGAATTCACAAAACTTATCAGATGCTTATAGCAGTGTTTTTATTCATGAATATATTCTAAAATGCATTGTTTAAAACTCACCCAGTTACTATAGAGATGAAATATTGCAGGCAGTGGTGTAAAATAGATGAGAGAGAACAGCCCAATTTGTTGATAGGCCAGTATTCAAAACAGCTCAGAGAGAGATTTACAGAAGAGGGTTATTTCAAGACCAAAGGCAAATACGTTGCAAAGATGAACCTAAGCATACGTTATTAACACCCCAGAAGAACAAAGCTAGTCCTGGATGTGGAAGTGTTTACAGATACCTTCACTTTACGTAGGAGAAAAGGAAGCAGTTTGCCATTCACACTCATAGATAACAGCTTGTGTTCTTGTCTGGCCAAGGATACTTGACCTCGGGTAGGTGGTTGAGTTCCCCAGGGCGGGGGTTGAATCATCACCCCTGGATGTTTAAAAACCATTTGGATGTGGTGCTCAGGGACATGATTTAGCGGAGAGCTGTTAGAGTAAAGGTAGCATGGTTAGGTTGTGGTTGGACTTGATGATCTTTAAGGTCTTTTCCAACCTGAGCAATTCTATGATTCTATGACATCAGGAAAACAACTGTCCATATGTTTACGTGACAGTTTGCATCCAGAAACTCTGATCTTGACCACAGTCTCTAGATGTTGCTCAGATAATGACTATGCTTCTGAAAGGGTTGGTGGCTGGCTCATGATTTCTATAACATACAGAATGTAGCGCCCTATTCAAAGCAATGCAGCCCTATTTCCTACAAAATGCTTTATATAACACTATTTCAAAAGCTAGAAATATTTCCTAACTACAAGCCCCACTTTCTAAAAGCTAATTAAACTGCTCTAGGATTGCAGGATATGTAACACCAGAAAACAGGGAAATGTTAACAGTGATGGTAAGAGGATCACGCCGAATGCTGATGTAGTGATTCATACATAAGTCTACCCAATTTTTCAGCTGCAGTACGCATTCACTGCATATAAATTCTTCACTCAGCACAGGCAGTATGCAGTTAGCTCTGTTCCTTGAGAACTCAGCCCCTTATCTGTATGCACACTGCTTTTGTTTTGTGCCTTTCTTCATGTTCTCCCTCTCTTCTTAATTAACAGAAAACACTTATGAATATTAAAGAAGAAATTAACAACAGTGTAAATAATTTCTGGGTGTTTGTAGATTCCATATTTAGTTTTTAATTAACCCCCACTGGTTTCAAAAAGCTGTTTAAGAGAAATATATACTTTCAGAATTTCCCTGGTGTTTAAAAAATGAAAAAGAAATAAGGTAAAACTGTAAAGCAGCATCTTGACATCGTGGACTGCAGCATCACACAAGGATGTCATTCTGACATTATCTCTCCTCCACTCAGCTCAGGTTAGGACCAAGTTTTACTAGAACTGTTCACATATTTCTGCTTCCACTTAACAAGAAAAGCACAGAGGATCTGGCAAAATGCCATGTAATTGCAATAACATAAGTCATCTTCTGCTGAGTTAAAAGTTAACCAGTACCTAGGAATTGGTCAGCTTCAGTGGGCAGTTAAATCCCATGTTTTTATCACTGACAACAGCTAATAGCTGTTAGAGAAAGATGCTAAAAGCCCTCGTGTAGCTATTACAGAATCCACTTTTTTATGTGTAAGTTCCTAGTCATCCCAGTCTTATGGCCTTGAGGATTTTGTTTTGACTTGTCCAACTCTTGTCACAGCCACCCCATATGTCCTCTCTCACCACTGGAACACCCAGTTTCAGTCATCTGATCAGATTACCCTCCTTCAAATTCGGTCAGCAATTATAGTTACAGAATAGACTCCTGGTTTGAAGAAAAGTTCCTTACCAGCTTTTAATGGGCATCTTTTTTCCACTGCTTTGGCACTCATGTAACCTGAAAGCACGTACCTTGAAGTGAATTGCTGCCATATACACAGGCAAGCGCATGCATATCATATCATCAAGAGTAATTTGTGTCTCTTTTACACTTCTAGAAAAGATCCAAATGAGACATTCCCAACCATTGAGCTGTGTGCAACAAACCCTCTTGAGTCAGTGGGAGATCTGCATGCGAGACAAACCAAAGTCAAAAAAATATATAGTTTAAAGAAGCCCCAGGAAAGCTTTAAATTGCACTTCTCAGTGCCAGTAACAGGGTAGAGAATCCTCTCCCTTGTGCATAACACCCATTAGTGTTAATTTGAGTTATCCATGTTCACTAGGAGGAGAACACAGCCTGGTGTTGCTGAAGGAATTCCTCAGTTTCTCACCAACACCATTTATCCCCTCTGCTTCCTCACACAGCCGATGTGCACTCATGTACCAGGGAAATACTCCGTGTTCTGCTCTCAGCCCGCAGGCTGCACAGCAGGCAGAAATTTCTAATCTACGGCAGACTAAAAGGTAGCGTCAGACTAACTGACAGGTACTTGGGTCTTGTTGCCTCTGCAACAGCAAAATGCCGGTATACTTGCATAAAAAAAAGATACACAGGGAAAGATGTATCACCTCTAAAATTATATTTTTAGGAACAACTATTTAGACGTTACTGAGAAAACCTGACAGTGACCACAAGTAAGGCAAGGCCTCTTCCTACATAAGGTGTTTTTTGTGCTAGCTAGGCCATTAGCAAGTTTAAATCCCTACACATTAGAAGTTAATCCTGCCTCAGGCAGCATCAACTTACACATTAGCTCCTTAATGCAACAGCCACAGTGCAGGAAATGAATCATCTGGTACAAATATTTTCCCACATGACTTTTCCAATTCCTACATTCCCTATTGTCTTTTGCAGAGATCTTTCATACACAGTATTACCTTGCAAGGCTGGAATTATCATGTCATTATCACATGAAGTTATTTTTATCCCATATACAGTAACTCTGAGCCTTTTGTGTGTGTGTATCTCCAACAACACTCAGTGAGTTGTGCACAGGGAGAATTGTGATGTGGCACAAAACCAAGGCCACTGCTGACCAAACAGCAGAGATTTTAAATGGTTCTTATGAAAAACCCTTTGTGCAGTTTTCTGTTAGCAGTTGGGTCGTAACAAAGGTGCCGTGTATTTGAGAAAACATGGAGAGATCAAAGCACCTTGAATTTCAGGACAAGTGATGATTCAAAAAATGCATTCTAAATGCCTGATTTATAAACTATGTATAACCTAAGGAGGAACAGAAGCTATAGTGTTTTACTTGTAGACTTCTCATGCAAAAACTGGAAAATAACTATTTTAAGAATGAGCTGGATTGATTTCCAGCTTGTGGTAAAATCAAACTGATTTCACTGCATCTACTTTTATTAGGTCAAATTCATCTGTATTTATGAATAATAAATACCTTTTCAGATAATCAGAATGCAATTAAATGTATGTTGCTATCTTAAAAAAAAAATCTATTTCATAAAGAAACTGCCTTAAAATAGTTTGAAAAACAGTCCTTTAAATTGCGTATTTAGATAATGCTTACAAAAACATCACGGAAAGAATGTATTTATAGAAATTAATGCAAGAAAGTCACTAGAATAAGAACAGCAAAATTGTTGTAAATAGGCTTCTCAAATTGTTTCACAGGAAAGTCACTAATGAAACCCTTGGAGAGACTATAGGCAATCTTCAGTTCAACAATTCAACTTCCCCCTCACCCCTAACGTATTTTCTGATGTTCCCTAAGGTACCTGCACTCAGAAAATACCTTCACAGAAAGACAAGTTCAAACGACTTGAAGAAAAATGCATGTTATGTCATTTTGATAGGGTGAGGCTATCACTTTCTTGTTCAGAGACATCTCTGGCACATCAACTGCTAAAGAACCAAGGACACTGCTGTCTAAGTGAAGGTGATGAAGCCTCTTTTGGTCAAAGCATCTTACTTTTCAATAAATGCTTCTGACATAACCCTTCAGCTATAGGACACATGTACAGTATGGTTTTTCTCTGCAGCCTTATCCCCACCCAAACAGAGTACTTCCATTCCTTTAAAGAACTTTGATCCTTTTCCTTTAAAAAGAAGGAATGCAGAACTGGAGATACCAGAAGATAGTGTGGTGGATTGATCACATCGCCAGGGCAAGATCATCACCCTCTTTATGTATTTGATTGCTATCTCAGCATGGGTTTAAATTATTTCATCAGCAAGACTGCCACCACTCTCCCTTGGCAGATCATTCACATTCTGATGGACATAAAGGGCACAATTTCCCATGTGCCTCTAATTCTTTTTTTTTTTTTAAATCTATCTCACTGTAAGTGGATAGGTTGATATTTCAACAGAGAATAAAAGAATTAAGCACCTAGTATAACTCTTAACTGCGATCTATGCACTGCTGAAAGGTAACAGTATACTACAGTATGACAAGTAGAGTCCATTCATTGTGCAAAGTGCTCATCCCCTCCATTATCACTGGAAAATGTACTGCACTTTTAGTTTAAGAGTAATGTCATGTGTTTGATGCCTTGCAATTTGATGGGATTTCCATTCATTAGCAGTAATAAAAGAACGACTTTTTCTTCATCAAATTATTCTAAATGACAGAAAAAAAAGGAAAAAAAAAAGATCTTAAAAAAGCATATGCACAGCTGCTTTCTTTCTTGTGCAGTTGGGATCACCCATCTCAGCGCATTAATATTGTATCAGAGGATGTAGATCGCTTTTTCATTCTTAATTGGTACTTAAAATTTTCTCTCTAGTGAAAATACTGATTGATTTGGTGTTCAAATGAACTTGTTCATTGCAACTGCAATTACCCTGAATACTAAGTAGTTTAAAATAACTTATAACAAAAAGGTTGATTGGATGTACCAAGAAAAAAACTGTCATTGAAGGTAAAATTTTAACTTCAGAGTTATTTCATAGTAAACCTGAGTAAATAACATTCTGAAGGAAGCCTGGAATAAGTTTATTCTAACTACACTCAATTTTTGTGTATTGCCAGCTTTGAGGGGTCATAAATTACCAAACTGTTAGAGATAATGGTCAGACTGTATGACAGTAAGTGACACTCCTTATATTTGCTTTTTCATTTCCAAGTCACTTCAAATTTCTTAGTTTCAGAGTTTTCACTGCAACCACAAGAACTAGTTGCTTTTCTTTTTCAACATGTAAGAGAAGCATGCAGATACTTCTGACAGCACAGTGCCTTTAACAAGTCTCTAACTTTAAGGCAATGCTGAGTCTGAACCCTCCCCTTTGTAAGGGAGCCCCCCAAACTGACAACACTCTAAAGCTTTGGAAAGCACTCTTCAGTGCTTTGGAAAGTGTAGGTTATATGACACCACCTCATTTTTATCTTCGTTTTGCAGAAATTCATTAGTTCTTAATGTTGTTCATTGTTTTGTTTTGTCGTTTTTTTTCCCTCCCTGTTCCGCTCCAGCAGTGTTGATTGTTTCATCAGCAATGGTCACAACTCGGGAGAAGAGGGTTTATGCAAGTCAATTAACACTGCTGTAGAGCAGAGCCCAGGAGAGGAATGGACATATGGTATGTGGTGATGTGCAATTTACTATTTTTTCATTTCTTAGTAAAGAGAGTGAGCTAGAGGACATTCTTGGTCACATTAAGATGAAAGACCAACTATAGAGCTTTACTAATCTGGCCTCACTTAACATTCATAGATGTTTTACATGTCAAGTAACCTAACCTCTTGAAAATACACAGGAATGAGATTGAAAAAAAATGGGATTCTTTTGCTATACCAAATATTTGCTTTCATTATACATTCATTAGACTAGGAGAAGAGCTGGAGGGCAGAATTTAGGCTGCTTAATGTTTATTAAAACGTCTTTTGTTAGACATGAAAAAGTCCTAATAGGTCATCAAATTCATATCATTGCCCACTGCAGTCTGACCCATGTTTATTTCCTCACATGCATCTAATCAATTTTTATAGCTGCTCTACAGTAGTCAATTAAGAGTTCTAATAATAGTAATGAATCCACAGCTCCAGCAGGCTGAAAATATCTGCCAGGATTTCCTTGTTGAGTATTTTTTACTGTGAGAAAGAGAAGCGCAGAGAAGCGAACTCCCAAGCACCAGCCTTAGGGGCACTGGCATGGGTCTGCTTTGCAGCCCAGGGCTGTCCATTCTGGCCAGCCTTGGGTAGACAGAACACAGGTCTCCATGGCTCCATCTTGCTGTCAGGAGTCAAAACAAAGCACACATCCACTTCCCCCTAACTCCCAAACAGAGAAAACAGGACCAACCATAGGAGCAGCCAAACTATTTGAACGTATTTTTATTTCATTAAGCCAAATGCCCACAGCTTTGGCTCAGGGCGGTCAGAGGACCTTCCCTCTTTTAACAAGCAACAACAAATAGGTTTCCCATGCTCTCTCTTAATGGGGACACTCAGTGAATGGAAGTTACGGGAAAGCACAAGCAGAGTCTATATACTCTCCTGGGACCCTGCGGCTATGAAGCAATGAGTTGGCAGTATGGAATATTTCTTTTCCATCTTTCCATGGGTGTACACTCCCCCAGCATGTAGTGCATCAACTGCATGCTGTTCCTTCTTGACGTCCATATAGGCAATATTGTGTTAATTAATACATGAACATGTGTCAATACAGTGAAGCCTTTTTAACCAGCCAGACAGCCAGCCAATCTCACCATTTATATATGCATGTGATTCTAACAAAGATGGGAAGCAAACAAACATGTAACCCCCTTCTCCCTCCAAATTTTTTACCTCTCTGGCTTCTTATGAAACTGCTGCTCACAGGACCTGGCAAGGAAAACCACTCATCGATCAGCAGCCACAACAGAACAACAAGGCAGGATACAACAATGGTTCTGGCAGCTGAAATGAAAAATGAATCTTTCTGTCTCTAGCTGGCCAACACAAAACCAGGTTAACAGTACCTGAAATTCATCACTATCTAATGTCTTTGTGAGATGAGACTGATGTCAGTTTAATTTAATAGGCCAGGTTGAAAAATGTGACAATTCAATAATTGATTCATGAGTGGATTAGACATCGCTGCCTCAGGGGTGGCAGCATCCACCGAGGGGTGGGACGATGGTCGGGGCAATAACAGTGTTATCAGTGTTATCTGCCTCGCGTAGTCCAGCTGATGAATCTGCTGGGCACCAGCCCGCACCCACACTGCTGCAGCACCAGGTGGACAGGCCCTGAGCACACCTTGGGAATAAAAGCCTACCCCTCGTCAACTGGTAGGGGATAAGCGGGGGAAACTACTGCTAGAGATGTCTGTGCTGTACACCCTGCTGGGAACAAACCACAGACTACAAGGTACAGAGCTGTCAGCCAGGTGCTTTCTGCAAGCGCTGAAATTCACTAAATAAATAAAGGGAGAAAAGGGAGATGAAAGTAGTCCTTTCAGCTCTTTCAGAGACGTTCCTGCTGACTTTCCTCATTCCAGACTCATTCCAGTCTTGTTTCCCTACTGGATACCTGTAATAGCAGTTACCCTTGGGCTGCTGTTTCTCTCTCCAACTCTTCATCCTCACAATCTCTTTCCCTTTCATGGCATGTATTAATGCACCATCCTTTTCAAAATGCTTCCTTAGTTAATGCTAAGAAGCCTCCAACAACTCCATAATGCATTCTTCAGTTGTCACACTTCAATTATGACTGCTCCTTATACATATCTTTATAGGCAATTAGCAAAACGGTTACTTATGAGAAGGTAGTAATCACTGTTTCAATTGCCATCTTTTATTTGCACAAACAGAATCAGATTTATTAGTGGCTGATCATTTTCCACTTTTCATGCAAATTATAAACAGACATGATGTTACACTACACTTTCTCACAGTATCAGCATGAAATATAAAATCACTTTTAGAATGTACTTTAAGTAAACATCACTTCTACACTAAATTCAAGCTTTACCAGAATACAGTAATTATCCAGATAAACTTTGCATCACTTATGTTGTTCCTTATCATGTCTTATCATATTAAGGACACAATAACAAATTTCAATAATGGAAACTCCAGTCTGGACATAGAAAAGCAAGCCATGCTGCATGCTGTAGAGCTCTTAGCAATCTAGGAGTTACCACACCGAACTTCCACCTTTGGAAAGCAAATATTTCAGAGGGGATGGGTCAGAAGCTTGGGGAATTAGAAGGTATAGATTGTTCTTAAGAAGTTATTTCCAGGGCTGCAATCAGACCAAGCAGAGGACAAGCATGTGAAAGTGTGCTGCCTTGAAGTCACTTTCACCAAAGCCACACTCTCATGCAAACCCCAGTCCTGCTCTCATGAGGGGCCTTCTTGCTGCACTGATTCCTCCAGCACTCTCACAACAGCTGCTTGCAATTGTCTGGTCCCAAGCACCTCACCTTGTCTTGCTTGGACATCGAGGAACTCACCTTCACCTATCATTGCACTGACATCACAGGAAGTAAAATGGTGTTTTTTCATTTTGTCTTGAATCTGAGCCTAATACAAGTTGAGGAGAGATGGAGAGAAGAATCAAAAGAAATTCGTGACCTTATTCTGCTTTCTTAATTAAGTAACTCAAGTAATAAGATTTGGAGACTCCTGAATCAAACAGATCCTGTATTCAAGATACTGTAAGTAAAAAATGATACATAGCTATTATAAAAAACCTATTCCCTTTCTACATAGGCCAGGGCATTGTCTCAGCTTCTTTCTTCCTGGAAACAAAGTCTTGGTTAGACTCGAATATGGATTAAGCTTTAACATCCAGACAACATATAAATAACAGCTGTTCATTCATTAACCCCTCTGAATATAACAAATCAAAATCTATCACATATGGACTACAAAACAGAAATTCTAAATAGACAGGCCGAGAATCCATGCTAGAAACAACACAGAAATAGCACAGTAGGCGTAGCTGCAAAATATTAACTGGTTTGCTTTATGAAGGAGGAACTAAATGATGGTGTCCTTTTAATTTCTATTACACACTATTACGATATGCCTCCATGCTCACAAATGAAAGCTGCTATATCTAGACCTGGCTTAACCGGTATAACCAATTTAAAGCCATTGTTGGCCACTACAACTGCAATTTTAGTGCAAACTTCAGTGATGATGTTACACCAGTGCCTTAAGCTCTGGCGAGCTCAGGTTGCAACAAGTGCCCTGTAAACCCTGAGAAAATGGCTATTTCTGCTTCCCAGTGCTCAGGGTAGCTAGGAACCTGCTAGGTAGCTAGGGTAGCTAGGGAACTCTAACAGTTTTTAGACTCCAATGACATACTACTTCTTTTAAACTTGCAGTTTGGCCAATAGTTTGGTCCCCTCAGATTTCTTTTTATTTTTCATGATGAATAAAGACTTTTGGAGTGCTTCTTTCCAGGAATGTATTTAGTTCTTTTTGCCATCGTGCTGCTGAAAGAAAACCATCCTGCTTCCTAAACTCGACAAAAGAAAACCTACGAGTTCTGTGCTTGAAATGAAGGCTGAAGTTCATCAAATGATGATCCAAATGAGAGGCTGACACTGCCCTCTTTAAAAAGCAAGGGACAGATCCTCACTCCGCGTAAACTGTCAGCCTCTCCGTGGAGTCCTGGTGTAAATTGTCAGTGCGTCAAGGTCATTGTCTGCCTCAAGCCATGTTACTTCTGAGATTAAAATATTAGCTGAATACAGCTTGGGTAAAGGCTTTTTGTATCTGTAATGGTGAACTGAAATATCGATGCTTGATGATATGCTGTCAAGAGGAGTAACAGATTAGTCTGCCAACTTAGGTGGAGCCCACCACTCACCCTCTGAGCAAACTAACGATTCAGCAGTGGCTGGTGACTACAGATCTCCTAGTTTAATAGTGCCAGATAGAAGATGCAGAGGGAGACTTTTCAGGGACTTCTTCCTTCAGGGGTGTGCATGTGCCACTTAGCACTGCTCAGGATGAAGAGAATTAAACACTGATGGAGACTTAAAATTTACCTTCACTGCGAGGCTCATACTTCCTCGTTGCAATGGAGTACACTGTGGATGTGTAGCACAATTTCTGGTGCATGCCCAGAAGTCTACTCAGGCTACGAGGACTTTATTTGGAGAAGCTGGTGCTATGCATCCCCACTTTCTCTGATATGAATTTATACATTAAATTTAATTCCAGTAAGATGTTTGCTAACAGTGACAAAACACTTCAGACAGGAAGGAAAATAAATTTAAAAAATAAATTAATTAAAAATGAAAAACACTGTAGAAAATTTAAAGTTTTTTTTGAATTATTTTTACAAAGCCAAAAGAATGAATCATGGTCAGTATAATCATTCAGCCGTTCTATAAAGGAAACATTTCCTGCTGTCTTGGACCCGTTTCAATGGCCCCATCTTGTGTGCTAGTTATTTTTAAAGCAGGATTTATTTACTGTGTAAATAAGGATGGAGGTGGGGAAGAGAAGAAAAAAAAAAAAAGCCAACAGAAAAAACAGCAGTCAGTCTTCTCTTAGGAAAATAAGACTTAATTAAAAAGTCTGCCATTGCTCTGCACTTAATTAGGGCTAACACGGCTGTTAATAAGTTTCTGATTGATAGTAAGCCTGATGTCTGCACAGAAAACTACTTACTTGGTTCAAAGATGCTGATAGTTCCATACAGAAAAGATTCTGTTTTGTAATTGTGCATAATGTTAATATTTGAAACATCCTTAAGGGTGATTGTACCTATTAAATTTTCATATGTGAAATGAGAAATAAATGAATTGGTGTTGCATTTTTAAAGGATCGGATTACTGTTGATTAAAGCTTTGTCTACACTTGAAATTTCCCAGTAGAACAGCTCTACCAGTGGTTCTAGTAATAGGAGGACAAGCAGAGATAGGCTGCCAGCAACTACCGCCATTTAAATTACAATGTCACATAGATCTGGTGGGTAATGTGTTACACAGGACTGTGGTTATAATGTGGCTGTTAGAGTTACTGCTGCCGACATCGGTACTGTTACTGAGCATGGAATAGAAAAAAAATGGAAGAAAAAGCCAATGTAAACGCAGTCAGAAAGTCCGTGTTTGTCAGTAAAGCTGAGATGGATTGTAGTATTTATCTGCCACATGAGATGTTAAATATCAAGCAGCAGTAAGTGAAGGGGAAGACATAGTAGAAGGACAGAGCAATAGGGAAAGAGGAGTAAAATGATTTGGAAGTGGAGGACGAAAGCATTTGAGGATGGTATACTTCACAGAAATAGGAGGAAAGAGAAATGGGCTTCTAGAGGTAAAGGAGAAATATGAAATTCCCATGTAATCTACTTTTAATTTTTCAATAGCGTTCCTCCATGTAGCAAATACAGTGAAGAGACTAAAGTAGGCTCTGAGGGTTGAAAGAGAAACACAGAAAAGCCACATCAAAAGCAGAAACGAGAAAGAGATTTGTGGAAGAAGAAAAGAAATCTTCTGACAAATGAAAAAAAAAAAATCAACAGAAAAAACGTAGGTATTGAAAAGAGTGAAAAAAGGCATAAAGAAAAAAGAGGATAAGGAAGAAAAAGGAAAAATGCATGGAGCTTATTGTAAGAGCTCTGTTTTGTTTAACAAGAGGTTTAACGTTAGGAATGTCACTGATATAATGAAAGTTTCTCCTCCAGTCTTTGGGAGGATAAGGTTCCACTCTTCTGCAATTCCAACACAAGCTCGACTGCTCTATCCCTTCCATCCCCTTGCTGAAGCCCTGCTGAGGATGGGTGCCACTAACAATCCACCAATGCTGCCTTCTGAATACATGCATGCCGTGGCCTCTTCCCCTGAAAGAACTCAGTTCTGATCAGGAGCTGATGATCAGCTGCAGATCTGACAAACTTATATAAGAGCTGCCCTCTTCCATAAGAGCTTCATGTCCCCATACGTGGTCAATAAGCTCTCACACCTCAGGACAACAACAGATCTGCATGGGACATGCACAGAACAGCATAGTGTGAACATCAGGTCTGTGGCCAAAAATAAGAGAAGTTTCAGAAATGCAAATGTACCTAGGCTAAGAACAAGCAAAACAAGCCCAGGGGTATGGAATGTAATCAGAACAGGTGAGATCAAAGTCAAAATTGCTGAGGAGCCAACCACAAAGTGTTCACGTTAACTGAAATATCTTCAGATTGACAGAGCTAGGAAACGTTTTAATACATCCAGAAAGAAGAATGCACCCATGACAGGTAAATAGCTTGCACTTTAAAGATAAATTAGACTTACTGTGTTCTGCTACTGCCGTAGAAATGATAAAATCCTTTGATGTGAAGTAGTAAGTTTCCAAGCTTCCTTGGTTTCAAGGAGTACTGGTGGTAGAAAATGTCAGCACGTCTGCTGGGCTTCTGAAAATTTTATCTGTGTTATAAAGGAGCATGTCTGGAAACAGAATAGCAGCACCCTCAACGCTGTGCCCCATCAGGGAAAGGAGTTCACCACTGTGCAACTGCGGTGATCAGGTAGGACTGCCCCGAGGTTGGCTAACGATGCAGCTGCTGTTTTAATTGAAGCAACCCAGGCATGCCCTTCCAGTGACTCTCTCTCTAAATGAAAAGAATGAGCGGTGTCAGTTAATAGCTGAGGAGATGGTTATTTAGGCCACAATCTGACCTAACATTTCGGTGTCACGAGAACCAGAAAGCAGTCTGGACTTTGTAAAGGATTTGAACCACATCAAATAAAAGCAGTGTGACTATTAGAGCTCATATGCGAGGTAGACTTCACTGCTGTTTGAGTGCACAACAAAAAGAGAAAGAAAGGACAGCTTCCTACTTACAGTAAAACTCTTACTGAATTCTAACAGAAAAGCATAGAAATCAGTGGCTTTCTTCCACTTGTTGCATTTTGTAGAGCACAGCTTTTGTGTCCAGCTCCTCGACAGACTTCACAGCTTTGATCTCACCTGAAAAATGGAAACTAGAAGAGGAATAGTCCCCAAAAGGTGCCTGATTACGCACACAACTCTGTTTTTCACTGAGAATGAGAGTGATACATTGCCATTTTCATATTTTAAGCTGTCAAAAAGTTCTTAATTAGCGTACTGTAAACAAGAACTCTCCATGTTTTCAGAGGGGCAGACACTGCATCTGCAATGGAATTACTTCACACTGAAACAAAATCAAGGTTGCTGACCACTCTAAGAGGAGCTTCACGATTCTCATAAAGAACGAAGGGATTTAAGATGGTATGTCTCCTCAGATTGATGTTTGCAGCAGAATTACTCCAATGAGCCTCAACAAAGAATGTAAGGAAATGTTTATAACTGGTGAGGAGAATGTGTCTTGTGCTCACATAACATACCACAACGGCAGCCTACTGGTGAGACCCGTCCATAGAGAATGGCTTTGTCTGTGGAACTGTAAATCACATAGCAATTTACACATACATATAGTAAAGGTACTTAATGGCAGCTCATCCCTTTGAAAATGGAGATTAACAAACTTGTAAAGGCCGTTACTCTAACACCTGCTTTATTTAAAGAATTTAATCAACGCGCTGGAAATTCAGCTGAGAGAACCACAGCAGTTCCATTGTACTTAAAAATACATTTCGTATTTGTCAAGCTTAAAATAAGTTCTGCTTTAAAATAAGCAATTGACAGCAACCTAAAACAGCAGTTACAAATTCCATAGACTGAAGCACTTGTGCTATAATGCCTCGAGCAAATTTATAAGCAATTTCCTAGAATATTCTCACAGTGCAAAGCACACAGTTATCAGGAATCCCTATTACAGATTCCAGACTCATTTTTCCCTCTAAATGTTTGTGACAAAAGTAAAGAAAGTAAAGGCAAGTAAAACACAGCAAAATGGATTTGTGAAAGCAAACTGCCTACCTGGCATGGTGCCTGTTGCTACAGAACAAATATATTACATACCTTTTTAGGCAATTCTGTAATTTTTTCTCTGACGAAAATACTATCAGTGGATGCCCTCTTATAGGTTAAGAGTTCACAGTACTGTTAGGCTTCTCAATGTTAAAGGACAGCCAAAGCTCTCTGATTAAATGGTTCAGGAGAGTAAATAGACAGACACTTCAGGATATATTTGTCCATCTTTATACAGTCTGCTCAACCTGGCACATGTAATAGTTGCTTACTCTTAAGTTATTCAGAGCTGATGGATGTCCTATGATTTCTTTTTGGTTCTGAGTGAGACAACAGACTTTAGTATGCTTTTCTTCCCAGTCCCAGGGTTGGATGTGGCAAGGACTTGTTCAGTTTTCCCAAAGCCCAGTAAGTAAAATAAAGGCTACATCTTCAAAAACATACTCAAAAGGTGGGAACAACACGGATATGAAAAAAAGCATGCAAGAACTACAAAGTATTTTTCTAGTGCAACTCAGTAGTACACAGTAGTGTTATCATAAAAATATGTCTGCAAAATATCATATGGTAACACAAGAGCTACATTATAACATTATTTTTAATCTCTCCTATGGTACAAAGAGACAAGTTTCTTGCCTTTAAATTTAAAATCCAGTTATGAGACAGAACTTCCTTGCTTTAACAACCATATTTGACTATTTTCCTGATTCTAACCTCCACTACCGAGGCTTCTGAGTCAATTCCACAGTTTTTAACTCATTACAATACTCAAATACAACTCTAAATCATGCTTTCAGCTCTCATAAAAATGGTGCTCTCTGATACCTCTTTCTTCAGTCTGCTTCAAGGTCAAAATTCAGCCAGCCGATCAATGGTCTTCAGGGGCCAAAGTCTGATTTTTGGTATAATATTCCTCTTTTCAGAAAACAAGGCTAAGAAAAGTAGCAGTAGATTTAATAATGATGTAATTATCAGTATAACAGTTTACATCTACTAAAGAGTTAAGCTTTTTGCTTCAGTATAGTGACAACCATTTCTTGGCTTTCAAACATCATTCTGTAAATGATCCTGATAAAGGAAATAATATTCGGTACCAGCAGAAAAAATTGTCCCAAGTTTTTAATGCTTAAAATTATGCTCTTAAATCCACATGTACGAGACCAAGTATCTACTAAATTGTGGTCATCTCAAAGCATAGCGGGCCCTCAGCGTTGTGTTTCCTACCTAAATGCAGACATATACAAAGGAAGCAGACTGCAATTACACATTACTCTATCCCTTAAGTTAAACAATCTCCCAGTAAAATGTTAGCAAAGGCACTTCTTGAGAAGATACTCACAACACTGGATGTGGGGTGAGATTCTTTTTTCCACATGTTACATTTGGAAAAGCAAGTGTGCTACTTTTTTCTTGCTGATCTGTTAAGTACTGAAGAGGCTGAAGTAATAAGCTGATACACCTTGAAGGCTTACAAAGGCCCTAGAGAATTTGCATCAGTGAATTAAATCTGAGCATTGCTGTATTTGGGGGAAAGGAACAGTCCAGCTAAGTGAAAACATCTGTACATCTATCAGCAGTAACATTCTTACACCTCTAAGCTCCTGGAAATGTGCTAAGCACACTTTTAATCCTAGGTGAAATCGTATTTCTCCGCCCCTGCAAAACACAGAGAAACATACTTCAGAAAATAAAAAGGGAGGTAAATTAAGTTAATGCAATATGGGAAAAATAATCTGAAGGTCTACATGATGCTCAACTCAGAATTGGCATCTGTGGTCAAAAATCAGGAAAGAGATCTTGGAGACATCACAGAAATGCTCTCTAGCATTTACATTATGCATGTGTAGTTGTTGAGAATGGTACTGAGAAACAGATAATATATAACCTTGTTCTAATACATAAGACATTGATGTTTCTGCATCTTAAGCACTGTATGCAGTTCTGGTCTCCCCATCCCAAGAACGACATACAGGATTCAGAAAAGTTACAGCAAATGGCAATTAAAATAGTGGTAGAGCACTGATATCTGAGAACAGATTGAATAATCTGGGACTTCAATATGGTGAGAAGGCAGCTGAGGAGAGATACGACAAATTTTATTCAGTAGTGACTGTGAGACCACATCCTGCACTTCTAGAAATAAGGGCCCTTCAATGCAGCTCACACTCCATGTCTAGGCTATAGGCTACCATAAGAAATGATCTGTAGCACTAGCATCACCACCTCTGCCTTCTCAAAGTTCACCTCTGACAAGAAGTAGTTTTCAATATTTAATATAAATTCTATCCCTATTACACTCTGGAAGCATTGCCTCACCAAACTCTTCAGAAAGACCAAGACCAAAGAAGGCATACCTACAAGACCTGACATTCCTGGGCATATTCAGCAGGCAAAATCTTGATGCCCATGAAGCCTGAAAGAAAGGATGGTGGTTTCAGTATCTCCAGTTAGGGTGACATGAAACAGAATTTCCAGAACTTTGATTTCAGCATATCAAGTGTATTTAAATCCTTTCTTGTATATAGACCCCTCACTTTCAATTCACACAAGAATATTCAGCTGTAATAAATATGCATTAATACTCCATATCAAAAGCTCATTCTTCACCAAGCAGACTCTTTGAAAGCAGAATCCACCCAATGTAACAATCATGCCTTTAGACTGCAGCACAGCAAGCTACCTTGTGACTGATAAATCTGAGAGCCTCAGAGGTCACAGCTAACACAGAATCCCTAGAATTTGCATTATGTTTTTTCCTTACTGCAACTGAAAGATAAAGAAAGGAATTATGAAAGAAAACTCAGTATCGTAGGCAATCGTGGGAAGAAATCAAATGGCTATCCGAAATGTCAAACTGGACTTCAGTATTAATTGGGGGATTAGATGTTTTTTCTTTATGAACAACCACTCACTTCTTTTCTTCCTGTAGTTAGCATCCCAGGATGGCTGCTTACATTAAATATTGCTATCTTATGATCCTTTTATCTGCCACGTTTCTACACCCATGCACACATACACACATACTCAGAGAGAACAAACAGGAGACATTACCTGTTACAGAACTGATACCTCAGTCAAATTGGTTTCACAGTACTTACACAACAGCTGTGCAGTGGAGAGTTCACCTTATATTCTAGTATTTATTTCTATGCATACTCTACATCAACCGGTATTTATAAAATATCTCCTTTGCTTGGAAAAATTGGCTATGAACATACGCATACCAAATAATGAAGGAAGAAAAGTTCGCAACAAGTAGATAGGAAGTTTTCAGTTTTAGAAACCTCCTCATCTTTGGCACATGCAAATTTACATCTGCAATTATAATTACACTGGGCATAGCTGAAGGCCTCTTTTGCAAAACTAATTATGTAGCTAAGTATGTTGTGCGCAGTGAATTGCACCCACAAAAATCAGAGGCTGAGTTTAGGCCTTTTTAAATGATCTAGGCCTTACAGTGCACAAGATAATTGCATGCTGCATAAAAGAGGGAGTTTTTAAGAAAATGGGCCCATTTAAGTTAATTATCTACGTTGCCTCATTTGAACACCTGTTGGCTGTAATTTGCAGGCACCTGGTGCCAGCAGTCAGCTCACCAACTGACAGACCATATTGTTTCTGCTTCTTTTGTTTCCATTTCAGCTTCTTTTCTGCTCAGTTTTTAAAAAGTAAACTGTAGCAGAGATATACAACTATCTATGGGAAATAATGTTTTTTTTTCCATGAAGAAGCACATCTAACATGCCCAGAAATAAGCCAGGTTTCAGCCCAATGACATTCATTCTGTCAGTCTCAGTCGTACATCTACCAATTAGGAAGCACTAAGGAGAAGGACAGGCTGAAGTGATCATTTCCAAGAACTGTTTGGAGCATTGGTCTGGAGTATTTTAGGTGATACATTAGGGGAAAACGTTCACTTACAGCATTGGGAAAAAACTTTTAGATAACACCAGTAATCTGAGAGCAGGCAAGAGAATTGGCAAATTCTTGATTCCTTATCAAATGTTCAGAATCCCATCAGCATACCACTGAGAGAATTAAAACATCAGAGAGAGCAATAGAACAGCCTCCAAATAAGGTGCAATACGCAGCAAATGGCAGAGGAAGGTATCTAAAAATTCTACAAAAGCTGTGCTATTAGGAGGAATTTGACCGAGGCAAAGAAACGCCTTGATGCATGCAGAGGTCTAAGAGTCAAAACAAAAATCAAAGTAACTACAGACAAGGCAAAACAAAGTTGGTATCTTGTCTGTTTCCCAGTGTTTCTACACAAGACAAGAAGCCAGAGACAATACTTCTGATTTACTTCAGAGAAGTCATGAGCACAACCATCAATTGTAAAACAAGATTCTGATCGACAGAAATGGAAAATCTAAGCATAATGTAACTGAAATGGAATAAACTGAGAAGGACAGCCACAACCAGCAAGTAACTACAGATCAGATAAACAAAAGGGAACTTGTGTACTAGAAAAATATCAGAGTGCATCAGGCAACTGCTATTTATATAATTGAGAGATGATAACAGAACCTGTTATTTTGCTGGTAGCAAAAATATTGAAGAGGTCTCAAATTCCCTATTTTGTGCAGAGTTAAAGCACACATGTGAGATTAGATCCACTTGTGTTCTGAATATTTTAGCCCTTGTTGTTCTTTTCAAACACCTCCTCTATCGAAGCACGGAAATCACCACATTAAAGTCATACTCTAATATGTTACCCAACCTGCATGCCATCCCTCCAGTCAAGGGAAGAGAAAGAAATGCTGTGATCTCACCCTACTCCAGCCTTTGCCTTCAGGCAAATTTATACAGCAGGTTGAGCCTGAGGCCCCTGCACCTTCCCTGAGCTGTCTTGCCACTGGGCTGCCACACAGGAGTCACACCTCTGCCAGTCTCTGAAAGAAAGCCACGCTTTGCACAGCCTTCTGTCAGGAAACTTGTTAGTTCTGTCTGAAGACAGGAGAATCTGACCACTGAGTGCTCTGTGACTCTCCTCATCCTGATTGCCGCAGCTCAGCTCCGAACAGCCCAGCACTGCTCAGGGAGAGATGTAGGCACACAGAAACATCCAACCATGAAATTTTTCAGAGGTGTCTGGATGATGAGCTACAAGATATGATTCAGTAGCTTGTGGTAGCAGTGGTAATGGGAGGACGGTTGGACTAGATGATCTTGTAGGTCCTTTCCAACCTTGTGATTCTATGATTCTATGAACCCCACAGCTGGGAGATGGGAAATGGGAAGGGGAGAGGCCTCCTTACTGAAGTGTGGGCTCTCAAATGATTGATTTTTTTCAGAACCATTACGCACGTTCAGGCACTTCGGTCCCTCATTGGATTATATTTCTCAGATCCTCACACCGCTTTGGAAATGCATTTAAATGTTTTCCAAAACAGACACACACAGATGCTTGTTGCTGATTAGCCTGCATTCAAGTGACTCCTGTACCTGCAAATTCCACTGAAAATCAAGAACACAGAATTCTAACCAAGAGCCAAACTCCAACATGCTGAAAACCTCTTCCAAGAAAAGCAAAAGTCAGTAGAGGGAAAGAGGCAAAAACATCACAACCTGAACAGTGGCATTATTTTCTGTTAAATCAGCTCTAATACTAAAATTCATCTTGTGGAAAGTGAAGAAAAGGAGGTAAAGTATTCTCACAGCTAAAGTATATCATGATCCTAATGATAGACAGTACTAAGTAAGAAAAAAAAAGGAATAGAGAGTACTTTAAAAATCTAGCTTAACAAAGTATTTGGAAATTGGAGTTTCAAATTCAAATACATGCATCCACAATAATATTTATTGAAAAACAAAATTTGCTCTGTATTTCATGATCATTATGCTTAGTATATAAGAAACATGCAGCTGCAGGCTCTGCAGAAACACTGCCTGGAGGTAATTTGATATTTCCCTTTCTTGAAAACTTAATAGAGCTCTGCTTCTCTGATGTCTTTTTTAGCTTTTACTTTTTAGTAGACTTTAAAAAATGAAAATATATCTGGAAAAGTTTTAATTGGCATAAAGCTCAAAATAATCAAAACTAGTAACAGAACTGCATTAATTAGCATTACTGGTAAATAATTAATCATCAACCCTTTGCATAGCCCCCAGCCAAAACTATATATGGTCTCAATCTGACAACATGTAAACCTCCAGAGGTAACAGCTTACTTGAATTGAACTCGAGGTCATTTGTATAGCTGTAAGTACATGGCAATTTTTAAATGAAATTTTTTAGTGTTGAAATATTGTTCTAGAATATAAAATCACTGCACCTATATTTAAGATGCCAGTTTTAATCATACGGAATGACTTGTGACTTCATAAATTTTTGGTACAGATGGTAGGGATTTCCTGGTGGGAGACTGTGGTGCCAAATGCATTTACTCCTGCGCAGAAGCTCACGTGTCACTCGGCACCAAGGGGTTAATTTTCTTACATGCAGAATTCTCTACATGATAATGCACTTCCATGTTCCCCATCTGGTTATTGTAAAATCACAAAGGCTATGAAGGCACGAGCATGAAGTAGAAACAGCTGTCCTGATTTTCAGTGGTGATGAGAATCAGTAACTCCCACTGAAGTAAGTTGGAAGCCACAGGTTCACAGTAGCTCTGAAAACCAGGCCATAATAAGATATCTTAAGCAGCATTCATTAAAGAAATCTACCCAACATTACTGATCACTGCCTCCAATGGTCATGGCAGGCTAGAAAGACCTTTAACATTACCTTGTGCAGCCGTTCTGACATTCCTACTCCTTACACTGAACAAATAATTTTTGCAATTGAAGAAAAAAAAAAGAACTTGAAAACCTGCACTGAACAGAGGTGGGGATGTATTTACCAGTCCGTCAGTATTCAAAAAACCAGACATGTTGGTCAAAAACAGAGCCACACCAGGACCATGTGCCACCACAGCAACCAACATGGGGTTGCATTTACAAATTGCATAGTTGAGACAATTGGTCTGCTGCCTACTACTTCACTGAATAAAAGCACTGCAAATTCAAATCTACTAGAATTCCAACCTAAATGATTCTGTGATTCCATGAAATATTGGTTTGGCTATGGAACAGTGTAGAAGAATTTTCTAGCTAGTGACCTTATTCAAAGCACATCAGTTACAACCTAAAAAATGCTGATGGATTTGGGAGATTTTGATATGTCCCCAACAAGTATTCTGTTTCTTACTGTTTGTTTCCTTTTTCTTTTTCCTCCTACTGAAAATACAGCAATACAGCATCCCTATATGCCAGGTACTTAAGAGGTGTAACACAAGAAGAGGACTTAACAAAAAAAAAGGTGGAGTGTGACTTTTAACATAGGCAGATGGTGATAGGACAAGGAGGGGAAGGTTTTAAACTGAAAGAGAGGAGATTTAGGTTAGGTGTAAGGAGGAAATTCTTCACTCAGAGGGCGGTGATGTACTGGCAAAGCTGCCCAGAGAAGATATGTTGCCGCATCCACTGAGGTGCTCAAGGCCACAGTGGATGGGGCCCTGGGCCCCAGTCTGGTGGGAGGCAGCCCTGCCCATGGCAGACAGTTGGGACCTGATGGGTTTCATGTCCCTTCCAACTCAAACCATTCTGTCATTCTATGAAGTAATGGTATCTCTTCAAAACTCACCATGAGTCCTAGGTTATAAAATAATTCATTTGTTGTGGTTCAGTGAGAAGAATCTACTTTCAGAAGTAGTCTCACTTTATGTTTTGCTAAAAAAACATCTCAGTGCTCATTTCAGCTAACAATAACTCAACACATTTTCATCTGAGTGCTTTAATTCAGAAGAGAACATTTTACTTGCAGTGCTAGTTCATAATATCACTTATGTCAATTTATTTTTAACACCAGTCTCACTTTTCAGAAAATGCATACTACTTAAAAGCAAAAAGAATGAAAGATCAAAACTCCTAATTTGTGGAATTCATGGCAATTTTGTCCGTGTTTGTTTTTTTGTGAGCATCACAGAATCACAAAATGGCCCAGGTTGGAAAGGACCTCAAGGATCATGGATCTCCAACCCCCCTTGCTACCTGCTACCAGGAGGGCCACCAACCTCCCTCTTTAATACTAGACCAGGCAATTGTATACTTACCAGTTTCAATGTTTCCCAGATAAGATTTTCAAAGCACATCTCCTTGTCTCATTAGGTCAGAAAGCTTCTAAGCTTGCTACAAAAGGTGGTCTACCTCACAGTCTATAAAAAAATTAGGGTGTGTGAATGGATACCTACTATTTTTTACTCGTGACAGAAAAACTACCTATTACGGAATCACTGTAAAATAAAAAAGTTCACAGGATTGGAAAAGCTTTAGAAGACCTCAAGAAAAGTAACTCACATTCTGAAAAAATATTTTTCTCAGAGAGATTTAAAGGGAAAAGGTTATGAGGTTAAGAGGTGATTTGCTCTTGTTCACCAAGTTTCCTCATAAGGAAAAGATAATTGATATTATATCAATTTTTCAAGTGGCAGCCAAACATTTAACAATACACAGCAACCAAATAAACAAGCTAGAAGAAAATTAAACTGAAAATACACTGTGGTGCTACTCTGTGACCCCAAACCAGTTGGCTAACTGAAAACTAACCTGTTGCCACCTTATGCAGTATTTCCGCAACAGAAATTTGTTAACTTCATGTACTTCATACTTACTGTTGCATCTGCTCTTCTGTGGAAATATTTTTTCCCCATCGACAATTCAGTAATTCTGCTCCAGCGACCACTGCATTTCAGTAGTAAGAACTATTGTTAATTCGCATCCCCCTGGTTTTAGGCTGGTGAGTGTCAACTGAGTTTATAACCACCACAAGTACTGAAAAAAACAGCTACAAGTCTTCCCTCAGAATAAATCGGATTTTGGAATGGACAAAGGTCACTGACTCAGTATATGAATCAGTAAATAAATTCTCTACTCTTATATCCTTACTTTATTCCTTTATTCTGCTTTATTCTCATTTTATGTAATAATTCATTTTGGCCATGTAGTTTGTTGCTAGCATCCCTAAAGTCAAATTTACTGCTGTTCAGAAAGTGATATGCTCAGTTCCAAAATCTTACAACCTAAGAAATGCGCTCAGTTCAGAGTCTAATATCAGGGCTGGTTAGGGAGGGAGAAGGCAGGGAGGGACTTTTCTGTACTAAGCAGAAGTAAATCAAAGCAACTGTGATGCAGACAAAAGCACACAAGTATGTAGTAGTCTTTTAGTAGTACAAATAGTGTTTAAATTTACTTCATTATTTGGTTTCTGTGACTGCTTACCAACTGAAACATTAAGCAGAAATACCAACTATGAATGCTTATTACCAAATATACTTTGAAAAGAAGTTCAAGAAACATTTAGATGTTGTACTGAGGGACTTCATTTAGCGGGAAGCATTGGTGGTAGGTGGACAGTTGGAGTAGATGATCTTGGAGATCTTTTCAAACCTTGGTGGTTCTATGGTTCTATGAAAGTAAATATTGATTTCTGCTCAAATGGAGAACTGTATCATGTGGCCTGTATTTTCGATCAAAACTGATAGATTAAATTTCTGATAGATTTTATATCACATTCATGCACAACTGATATGCAAAAATTACACTGCAAATACATTCAAGAAATCAATATATCTATTTGTTGCCATTTAAAACAAAACAAAAGGTAAGTTGGACAAATTATTTGCATCAAATTATGTTTTTAGTTCTACTCTCAAAGCACAGAAGCAGCTGAAAATGTAGCTGTCACATAGTGCTGAAGGACACCTGTATATCAAAGAAAAATATCCCTAAGTTACTTTTACAAGGCTTTAATTTTTAATTTAAGTTAAATCATAACATCAATATCATAGCACATTTTCCTCAATACTTCTAATATTACGATATCTTCTAATAATTGCTGTCTTCTTTTATCTTCCCATTCTCCTTTCCAGTCTTCTCCCTTAGGACTTAAAACTACTTGGAACTCAATTTAAGGAACAGAGAACTGGAGAAATGTTTTCATCTGGGACACAGTACCATAAGTATTGGCTGGTGATGATGCCCATCATTCTGTTGCTCGCAGACAGGATAAATTCTCTCCAGACTAAAGCAGTGACAACAGAGATCTTTGACTAAAGAAATCAAGTTCAGAAGGAGAAATGCATTACGTGAAATCTTGAAAAACAGCAAATAAGTTTTCCATGCCTTTAGAAAGTAGCAAAAAGTACTGCACTTTCATAATAGGTTTCTTACTGCTGCAGCATAGGGAGTAATTTATTAAGCATTCCAGATTCTTTAGTGCACAAAGAACCATTGCAGGAGCTGGAGTCTCTGAGCACGTTCAGAAGAATACATGAGAAATCCAATAGCACATTCTGCACAGGAAAAGCAGCCCCTTCCCCTTTCCCATTAGAGAGCAGCATGTGGCCCACAGTCCCCAAGTATGACAGGCAGCGGGACTCTCACTCGTCCACTCCATCAATGTGCTAATACACTTTTGTTCTTTAATGGATTTTCTTTTTGTTGGTTACTGTTGTATATGTTTCTATTAGTATATGTTAAAATAGAAATGAAATGGAAAGTATAAAGTACACCTCAATTTAAATTACATATAAAAATCCATCATGCTGGCATTGCCCCATTATGCAGAGGCAACCCTGCACATTAACATTCATGAAAGCAGAGTTCATGAGTCACCTCAGGGCTTAAGCTCCCCATATAGGTAGAGACTGAAGCTGTCGTGGCAATAATACCCTTGGTACTAGGATGGAGCATGCCATCTGCACTGCAAAGGGAGCTCTGGCAGCAGCTAGCAAATTGCCGGGGAGGTATTAGCTGTAGCCCAGAAGGGTCAAAGTTGTGATGGTGGCAATAATGGCTGCAATGGCATCTTTCAACCGGTTAGAGGAGCACCAGCAGCACAAGCACCATGCAGGGTGGGAAGAAAAGTCATTTGCAAAAACAGAATTAAAATCAGAAGACGATCTTACGGCTTTTGTATTACTATTTCCAAATTAAGCCATAAAAAGGAGTGTGAACAATTCCATTAATTCATACATGGTATTTTCATTCTTGTTTAGACAACACAACAAGGGGTGAATTAATGTTACTCTGTTCTGACACGGCCGTGATTACAAAATGCTAATTTTAAATAATATTTATATTGCTAATTAAGGAAGAAGGGCCAAAGTTCTGAGCTCAATCCGCAATCAGCACAGCCCCCTGCTCTGAATGTTACAAGTTCCCAGACGTGAGTTGTGCTGATTGCAGGCATTGCTAGGGGCTCTTATTAGCCACCCAAACCATCCAATTTCTACTGCCCAATTTATAATAGGTTATATTATGGCGCGCAAATCCTACCGCTGTGATGTAAACATTAATATCGAGAAGTGCAACAATAAAACTCATTCTCTATCAGCATAAAAAGTACCCGCAGATTTAAGAAATAAAAAATAAAGGCAATAAAGCTGTGAGCACTTCATCACGCTGACATAAGAAGAAAATTGAGCTAATTGCATCGAAAAGAAACTAAGCAACCACTGCAAAGAGTGGGGAAAAGTCAAAGAAAACTCAGCAAAGAGGATGTGAAATACTTCCATACTTCAACACATGCATATGCTTTACATATGTGAAGTGTCATTTCTTCTTCTCCTAACATCAGACTAATAAACATTCAGAGGACACAAATAACCCATACAAGGAGCCCTTGAACATCCCATTACAGAGTTACCTCAGGCGGACATGGAGAAAAGCCCTTACCCTGATTGCATGGTTTGTGCAATCCACTTGAGGATTTGACCAATAATCTGTAAATCAATAACTTATTTCTCATACGTAGCTCCTGCCAACATATGAAAAAGACAGGCCTAGGCCCTCAGTTTTTCTTTACAGCACTGTGCTCTAATATTCTGCAGTATGGTGTTATTTCAGGATTATAGAGAGGCTCATAAATAAGATGCTCAATCTGTAACACTGAACTATCGGTTTTACTTTCTTTTGCAGAGCAATTTGCTTGCATACAAGGGATTATGAGCATTTGATCTTTTGCTAAGGTTTGGCACAAAGGTTTACCTTCTAATTTCGAAGCAAAATTCTAAGTATTGTATTATAAATGGCTCTGTACATTTTGAATTACTTTAACAAGTACTCTTACAGCATGTACATGAAGACACCTATGCTCCAAACATCATGCTGTTGGCTGTAGTTGTAGGCAGTGATAACTGTGGGCGCTGCCACCCAAACAGAAACAATATTTATAAAAAAAAAAAAATTAAATGCTTAAATAAAAAGCATGGAGAATGTGCTGATGTGGTATAATTTATTCCCATATGTAAGGAGGAACCAACAGCAGATGTTTAAATGAATAATGTACAGACCTTAACAATTCATGTTGATGTGTCCCCACTTTTGTCTTTTAGCTCTTAAGGGGGGCGGTGACATTGTGACTTTAGCTGTATGAGTCAACTTAGCATTGTTTTTCCCCACAAGAACATATTGAAGCAGCATTCATAAAATACTGACTTACAGCACTGCAAGACAGCCCACAAACTTCTTTCTTCTCCCAGAAATAGGAGAAGTACAAAAGGGCACATGGTTTTTACAGGACACAAGAACTTCTGTTTGCACATTAGCTAGAATATGTCATATAATGAACAAAATCAATGCTGAAATACTCTAAAAATAAAACCATTAAAATAGATTTATTTATATTCTAGATTAAAAATTCAATAATTATAGTCAATTCATTTATCATCTTATATTGTTTCAATGGTGTCAAATAGATATGGTTTGGGCCATACTTTCTCTATTACATCAAGGAAGATGTGGTCATAAGTTGAAAGCAGAAAACTACCATCTTCATTTCCAGAATCAATGGAGATTACGTATTTAGCCCTAGGAAGGAAGAGAAAATTAAAAAAATTAATGCAATGGAAGAGCAGATTGGCAGAGACTATTTTATTCAGTGCTGTTGCACCGAACCAAAAATATCAGTTAATTAACATTTCAGTTTTTAATGATTTAGGTCGGTACTGAGCTTTGGATATGTATTTATTGTGTCAAATAATTAGAAATGGTTAATGGCATGATTTGATACTACCATGGCTCGTTAAAAAAGGTCTTAAGTGAGGTATGACCAAACTGGCCAAAAACCACAAACTTGTCATTCCTTTTATCTTATTTTTAATTGACTCTTTTTAGAACAACTTAAACAAGTAACAGTACATATTATTGATATCACAGCAAAACTTACTGGACTCTTATATTGGCCTCGACTATCTCCAGAGGTCCCTTCCAACCCTTATGATTCTATGATATAAGTTTACGTCCTCATATACACAACTGATCCAAGAAGTGCAAATAAGAATAAACAGGGAAACAAATGGATAGCAGGACAAAATCAGAAAGGAAAAAAATAAGGAGCAACTAGTAAAGGATGTAATTGAAAATGGAATAAACTCTATGCGCATGAATAATAGGAAGACAATGAATAAAGGGGGTGGTATTGCACTCAGCAAAGAATGTTCCTGATAGATGATGCTCAGAAGCTGGGTGTATGTAATGTCTTCTTACATTAATCTTGACCAAAATGTTAACTGCTAGCAGGGGATAGCACTATCAATATCCATGACAAAAGAGCAAGACCTCAGCTTTTTACAGAGAAGCAAAAGGTTGGTAAGTACTTGGGTTGGAAATTTTAAAATCTGCTACAACCAGTAACATTCATTCCAGAGTACCATAAACATGGACATGACTTTTCAGATTAGTGGATCAAGAACTTTGCAGAAGGCAGGTAAAGCATTTGAAAACTGAAAAAGGTAACCATGCTATCTAACCACAACAGGGTGAAAAAGCTGGTATCATCAAATTACACATGCATACCATTTGTGTCAATTCCAAGGAATATACTGGAAAAATAAGCATCTAAAAGAAAGGAGTAACAGCTATTATGTGCTTGTCAGGAACAAAAGTCCTTGTAGCATAGGTTGGCAGGCATCAGGGTTGGAGGAGGAATGCACAGTATCACAAATCTTTTTTAGTAAGGCTTTGGATAGTGTTTCACATGATTTTTTTTTCATTATATTGTCTAAAATACCACAGCAGCAATGCACACATTCTAACAAAAATGTTCCTCAGAAAGCAGCTACTAATTGTTCACTGTTAAAGCAGAAGGCTGCATTAAGGGATACTTTGTAGGTGTCTGTTCCAAATATGGTCCCATTATAATTGATGACCTGGAAGATCCCAGAGAGAACAAGCTTATTAAATCTGAAAACATCAAGCCACAAATGACTGTAGGCATATTGAAGGACAGGCTCAGAATGCAAATACGTGGAGAAGAGTTGGTTAGACCTCAGTTCAAGGACTGTTGTGAATCACAAGCTGAAAGGAGTTAACCGTTTTAGTATAACCTGTGAGGCAGGATAAGTGTAAAGCAGCCACTCTGGTAGAAATTCTCTTTGTGTACATCTGTCCTTACTGAGGATGTCAAGGCCAACACTCCTCCATCTTTTCTGAGTTAGAAGCTTATTTGAACACACTGGATGAAAAATAGGCTGCCAGCCAAATTCCCAGCACCTACCCCTTGTTCATTTATGTGGACTGCAGGCTCTTAATAAAGGGAAAAAAGGCAGTTATCACCTGTGTTTTACAGGCATTTTACAGGAAAGTGTCTATATCATTCACAAAACCATCCTTCCACTCAGCCCAGAACCTGGGCTTCAACCAGATACTGCGCTCTGTTTTGGATACCCTTTTTTTAATATAAGAGATACCAAATGGAGCATGTTAAATCTCAAAGATCAGAAATGCAAGGCAGGACTGAGAAAATTCAAGTCACTCAGTTTAAAGAGCAGGAGAGGAAGGGAGAAGTGTGATATCAGATTGCTGAGAGAAGGAAGGTAGCTACCTGTTCTTCATATCAACAATGGATAGACTGAGAAATAATAGCCTGAAAATACAAAGTGCAGTTCCACCCTTCTTGCAGCCTCATACCTAGGTTTCCACCACTTCCCTTAGGTCAGCTCTGGCAATTACGTGGCTAGAGGTGAGTTAACTGAAAACTTATAATGAAAAAAGTGATTAGATCATGGCCTGTAGGTGTAAGTTTAAGCTGACTGTCAAACTGAAGGTTCAGGGCAGACAGGAGAAAAAATTTCTTGGAGGATAATGAAGCATCAGAATTGACTGCCTGGGAAGATTAGGGAGTATCCATTACTGGAGGTCTCAAAATACACTTTACACAAATATTCATCAGAAATGTCTTAAGTATAGCTGCTGCTTCCTTTGGACAGAGGAATAAATCAAAGAGTCAAAGTCCCTTCCAGTGTTGAGGGCTCTATGTTTCTGTCATGATTAGTAAATTGGAAAGTAATTTCATCCAAAGCAACCCCCTCGCTTAAAGATGTATTTAACATTGCTAGTATTTCATCAATCAAAATGTCAAAAGGACTAATTATGTTCCTACAAACAGAATTTCTCTTTCACTTCAGTCCGTTGCAAGCAAGCTGTGAAACGTATTGCTGGTAGATACCATTGAGGAAAAGAACTTCAGAGAATTCAGAACCCAGTAATATATCAGGTAGTGAAGTGCAATATATTATGGCATGCAATATAAACTGGAAAGGGATAAAAAGCTTCATATTATGAAACTCAAGGCATTTAACGCTTAAATAAGTGAAAAAAACTCACCTGGAGAACATGCCTCTTTGGACAGTTCATTAGGTAATGAACTTTCCTGTCTTTCAACTTTTATTTGAACATGAGTTAATAATCAGTGTCATGCACAGTGTTTGGATGGAAATTTTCTGAGATGAAGTATTTGGGAATTCAAACTAATTGTTTACATGGAGTTTCCTGAAAGTCTCTGCAGCACGTCAGAAGTTACAAATTAGCTTTATATAACCAGGGGAGGCACTGTGAGTCAGGTAGCATTGTCTTATTTCTAAAGCATGCAGCAACAAAGGAAAAGTTGACCTTAAGCAAAATAAGATATTTGTGTTGGATGCAACTTAGTTGGAATATAAGGTAAGCTAAGGCGGTTTGAAAATAACTACATATAGAATGAAAATACACACAGTAAGGGTTACCTGCATGACGGATGTGGTAAAGCTCATGAGGAAATAATGGATCTATGCAACTGTTCTGCTTACCTACCCGAGATATATCTCAGAACAACCCAGGTTGGAAGGGATCTTGAAAGGTGTTATTTATTTTAATGTAAGAGTTTTCTCCTTGACATTCAAGCATCAACCAAGAATCCTCTGAAGGGGCAAGGTAAATCCTGGCTGACCACTTCACATTCTGTCAATAAAAGTCAGAAAGCCCAACCAAACAACAGCAGGCTTATGGTTGAGAGCACTGTATTGCTGTGGTCAAGAAGGGAAAGGTGGAAGGTAAATATAAAGCCAAGCTGCTGTAAAATCAGATTGCAGCTTTTTAAGAACCTAAATGAAAACCTAGAGTGTCACATCAACAAAGAAAACCATGTGACTTAGAGTTACATCATGTTCTTGGTGGATTTGCTCCTTTTCATGTTATCAATGTCTACGAGACAAACTTTCCCAAGTTTACATTATAAAAGAATAAGATTGTTGCATTCTGCATCCTCATCTCTTTAAGCACTGTGCGTTTGAGATGAAAGTGAAATGGAATGGAGCCATATTACAGTTGCCTCTATACGTCAACAGTGAGGAGAAAAAATACAGGTCAGTATCTATCCAATAATTGTCACGCCAAAAGCAGAACGATATAAAAATCCCAGAACTAAGAAAAGATGAGCCAAGCGTTTAGATGTTGTACTGAGGAACGTGCTGTAGTGGGGAAATATTGGTGGTAGTGGATGTTTGGCCTAGATTTGGTGATTCTATGATTTTAATCTGGAAAACCTAACTAAAATCCTGTGAAAAGAATATGCTAAAAAAGGGAGAGGGAGAGGGAGAGGGAGAGTTCATATCATCCCAGTTCTTAAATCAGTCAATTACCTAACACCACATAACAGAAAAATTGGTTGTATAATTATCAAAATTACACATATTTTCATAACTTCAGTTCATGCTCATATTCAAAAACAGCATTTCTTCCTTTTCAAATGACTACAGAGAATAAACAAAGCTCCCAACAGATCCTTGTTACAGAATCGTAAATATGCCTATGGAGGAAAAATAAAAGGTAACATAAGGATTCCTACAAGTAGAATGCTGTGATGGAGATGAATAATTTCTATATCAATAAATTCACAAGTGTTTTTGAGCCTATCCTACCTGCCAATTCTAAACTTTTAGCTGTATGTTTTAACTCTGTAGTGTACTATACAGAACTGTAACACTTCCATGTGGTAGATGGAAAGGCATATGATAACTGACTCCTAAATGCAATACCTATGAGAACAACTCCACTTCTGTAACACATAGTGTTTTTAACTACTAATCGAAATTAATGCTACCATGCAAAGCCATCACAAGTCAAGAAATAATAATACATGTCATTATCCACAGCTGGTGCAGAAATAGAAACAAAAGAAAATGGAAGCAGTTAATGGAAGTGTAAGAAAAGTACCACTCCAAAACAGCATAAATGTAGAGCATGCTACTTTTTCTTTACTAGATTACTGTATGAAATAAATAGATAAGAACAGCAAAGAGTAACTATTGTCAGATATATGAACACATGGAGATCAATGAACATACAGGTGAGACAGAGAAATTTAATTACCATTGGTGTGCTGTTGCTGAAGTAACATTCTGGATGAGGCACTTCATCTGAATTTCTGTAAAATGCCTGTTAGTACTAAGATTTCTCCATGCTCATACAGCTCTATTACAAGATACATCTGCTAATGTTAATAAAAAGGCGATGTAATGGTTTTGTTATTTCTGAGTTTAGAGTTTCTTTTAATATAATGAAAATATATAAAATGGCATTGCTCCATCTGCAGTGATGACTCAGAAGCCCGATGCAGTTAGTATTTTATGAACTCAGAGCAAAAGACAATTGACCTGCTCCAAATATTGCCGATGTTTAGAGTACTGCATTTAAAAAAATGTACAATAATACTACAAGTTCAAAACAAGGAGACTATTTATGTATTTAGTTCTACCTATTGAATGGTCCTTATGTCAAATCCATGAGTTCTCACGCTTATCTTTCCAATTCTCTTCCCCATCCCACCTGGAGAGAAAGAGCAAGTGGCTGTGTGAGACTGAGCTGCCTGCCAGGGTTAAAACACAGCAGCACGTGGCTGACCTCATACATCAACCCCCTGGTTGGCATGTCAACAAATAAACAAAATCCAGAGAAGACTGAGCAAGTAATTTACTGAACATGGGACAAATTAGTCATCCCCAGAAATCATTGCATTGTATCTGATGTGAATTCAGCTTTTTCCCTCCACAGTTAACTACACTTAAATGCTTAGACTAATCTATAATTTTACGACCTATCTATATAATGTAATGTATATTAAAGCACCACTTACTGATCTCTTGTAGGATAAGCAAGCCCTTTGGAGTACACATTCAACCATCAGTTCATATGGTTGCAAATAAATGCATAACTACTGGATGTGCAGGCAAACCTTCTGTATGAATTGACAGTCTTCAGAGTGAGAACATGAACATCACTGCAAGCTGCTACACCATTTCAAAGCATTACATAACTCAGCCCATTTGTAGTATCCCTTTGAGATAAAATAACAATGCTACATCTCCCTAAAAATAAAGCTTTTGAATGTTTGATATTTTGAAGTAATTTCTTTGACATATCTTCCAATGAATAGATCCCCCAAAATGGTGAAAAGCTACTGATTTTTTCACACCTCCAGAATTTTTTGGAAACCAGGACTTTCTATAACCATTGAAAGTGATGGTAAGTTGTCACTACATGCAAGAGTTTGAAGAAACATTCTTTGTAAAAGAGATTATATTGTTACATAACACTTAAAGGATTCATCGGAGAAATAGTCCTTGCTTTCAGTGAAACAACTGCTAATAAATGTAGAATATGAAGAATTACCTACTGCTGATTACAAACCTCAGAAATACAGACTGAAAAAGGTCCAGTCCCAGACTTATCTCCCCTATGCATGCTGAATCCCTCTGAAGTTGTCCACAGGGTCTGTAGCATCATTAGTGTCTCGGCTGGATGCTTCTGCTAACACACCTCCACAACACATGGGATCTTTGTTGCAACAAGGGCAAAAAAAAAAAAAAAAAAATACAAAACTGATAGGTTTAATTGAGTCCAAGCACAAGGTACATTTTGTAGTCTTCCCCTCACTGTTTTCAGCCATCTGTTCAGGATTAAATAAAAGCATAGAGACCGGGAATATTGTGTCCACTACTTGAAGAACTGGAATAAACCCAAGAGAGGAGTGGGCCAGAGGAACACCAACACCTTGTGTTCTAACCACATTGACAAGGATATGGATGGCATGGCACACTGGTTTGGATGTCAGACCTGCAAAAACAAATACACAGTCAAAAATTATACTTTGACTTGTCTATCTACAGCGCCCAACTGTAATAGATATTTTTTTTTCCTTCAAAACAAATGGTATACAATATATTTTTAGCGGATATCAAAATACTTCATTAAACCTGAAAGTCGTTGAACCTGTGTAAAATAAAACGCAGTTTTTTCTTCTAACTAGCAGCATGTGAAGATATACTTCAGCAATGCTGCCACTGTGCTGATAACAAGAGCAAGTGTTTCTGGGTACTCTTGTAATTCCACTGGAGAGCTTCAAATTTCCACGATTCCTCAAAGTCTGCTTTTCTCTAAAGTAGAGTCTACTTAATGCATAAGTCCTCAAAGGAAGGTGAAAAGCACTCAAGAAGGCATGCTTATCTAAACATTTTCAGGCAAGAAGGCCACAGCTCAATTCCTCCATAATGGAGGACCGAAAGCATCAGGGATTAATTAGAGAACTATTCACTACTTTTAACTCTAGGAGTGCCATCAAGTAAAAGATGTCCATTTAGAAAGAGAGCCCTTATATTCCAGTCTGGCGATATTAGCACTCTTTTTCTAACCATCTAAAACATTTTTACACGTCATTTGATACAGTTATTACAATCTTTAATTCTCTGAAATTCAGCAGAAAAAAAAGATCTGATAAGTATCATAAGTAAAGATAAGCTTAATGGCACATAAAAATATTTTTGTTCTTCTATATTTTTTAATATTTTTTAATATTTTGTTCTTCTGAAGATGTTCTACATAAAAAAAAGTTAAAAAAAATAGTGATGTGTTTGTTTTGCTTCTGTTGACCAATAAATAGATGGAACGGTGTAAGTGTGTATAACTTTATCATTAAGGCTATAGAAGAAAAAGGGAGGGGGTCATTTTTCCAGAAAATTCTCTGCCCTAAATACTTAGCTATGTAACTATGACAAATGTGCATTTTATGCAATTAGAAGCTGTACAGAAGGAGCAGACAAATCCCTCCCTTCTTTTTAATAAACAGGGACAATACCATATGCATATGATACAAAGAGGGAAACAGCAAAGGAAGAACCACACAGAATCACAGCTTAACACGACAGCTTCAGGCACCTCGAAGCATTTCCCTTATCACACTTGCTTTCTTTTTCCACTGTGAATTAACTGTGTGATCAAAAAGCAACGTGAAGTTATTTTTCCTTTCCAGTCCAGAAGTATTTTTAAGCGCTTTTGAGCAAAGTTCAAATGGTAAGGGATACAAAAGGAATGTGAGCTCACATTGATATATGTAGTTGTTACTGGTCAAGGCAGAGACACTAATGGGCAGGTTGTCTGGAATAAAGAATGGTCACACACCAGGAACTCCCAATTTTCTGGTGCTGAAAGGCAGGAGTTACTTGGCCCTTAATCTAACATCCTGAATCTGCTTTTATTACAATGCTATGATTTTTAGCATCTACAATTCTCAAGCTTGATTAAAAATAAATAACTACCAGAAGGCTGGGTTTTAAGCCTTACTGATTTGCTCATTTGTAGTTTTGCAATGCGTTGTTCTAAACTGAGTCAGAAATTAAGTACTCTCTCAGGCATAATACAACCTTTGGGATCTGAGAATTTACACCACCCTCCTGCTATAATTTCCCTCATAAGCTAAATTGAGATAATGCCACTTATAGTACACTTAATGCTGTAAAACATTAATACATGAGAAATCTTTTGTACGGGTGAGCACTGCAAGAGCTTCAAATTAATACTGTGGTCTCCTCCTGCAATTTTACATTTTAAAAAGTGGCACCAAAAACATGCTGGTAGGGCCAGGGCTCAATGCAGCTGGCAAAGTGTGCATGCAAAAGCAAGATGATGTTGTCTGCCTACACATAGTTTACAAAAACAAAGCACTAAAAGCATTTTCACACTTTGTAAGTTTGCCCAGCATCTGACAGTGCACCATTCCTTAAAAAGGCCAGAACCAAACCTTGCTTCTTGCAAAAAAATTAAGTTCTTAGTATAAAAGATCGTCATATTCAAACAGAAACAGTTGATCCTATTAGCTAATAAATTAGAACATAACTATTCAAGGGAATATGTGTTTGCCATCAGTTTAAATGAATTTATTTCCCAATGCAAAAAGCTAATTTCAGGGAATCGTATGATAAAACCCTAGAATCATAGAAAGGCCTGGGTTGAAAAGGACCATAATGATCCTGTAGTTTCAACCCCCTTGCTGTTGGCAGGGTCGCCAACCACCAGACCAGGCTGCCTAGAGCCACATCCAGTCTGAATATAGAGGGGAGTTCCCCTCAGATGTGTGGAAAACTCTGACAAAACACACAGAAAATGTTTTAGAAAGCAGAGGAAACATTCCTAAAAGAGAAAATATCTGGAAAATGCAAAGAAAACTCCTAGAAGGCAGACAGAATGCCTAGAAAGCACGAGGAGATTTTTCTAAAATGCATAAAATTAAATACCAAATACAAAGGGCAGAGTGAAGAGCCTGCAAAATCCCTGCAGAATTACTGTCCAGAAGGGAGATATTTCAAAAAATACAAGGAAGAATCTAAAAACCCAGGAGGAATGTTCCTGGGAAGGGGACAAGGAGAATTATTGGACAGCATAGGGAAATTCCTGGAAATAGAAGTGTGAATTTCTAGAAAAGACACTGGAAACTGCTGAAACTCATGGGAGAAAATTACTGCGAAGCACTGGGACTATTACTAGAAAGCAGATAGGAAATAATCCTAAAAAGCAATGGGGAAATTACATAGAAGGCAGGAGTTGGGTTTCCTAGAAATTACAAGTAAATGCCTACCAAGTCAAGGGGTGAATTCCTTGAAAGAAGGACAGGAATTTTATAAGAGCATCTGGAGAATTACTTAGAGTACTTAGAGACTCACAGAGCAGGATCTTTTCCATAAAGCATTGTAGTACTACTTTAAAGATTGCATGCATTTTTGTCTGTAAATAGACCAGAAGTGCTGGGATACATTATCACTCCTTACCTTAATGACACTAGGGACCAACTACACAAAGAAAATAAGGCAGAGGTTAGGGAAGACCTTCATTCATTTAGCTGCATACTATGCAGCGTTGAAGACCTCTTTAATTCCTTGAGGGGAACGGCTCAAGGACAATTCTGCAGCTGAACACCTGGGAACAAAAAGGACAAAAAACATCCCTTCCTGAACAAATGCCATACAAGTCAGATATGTCTCCCCATACATGACAGACTGCAATCTGAAACTCATTTCCTTAACTGAAATACCTAGAAGTATTGTGATGTAGCACTGACTATGAAATACTTCAAATATTTTTTTCCATCTAGCCTAAAAATTTCTTGCCTTCGGGGCTTTGGAAATGTTTATTAACAATTATTTTTCCACGGACATACACTGGAAAAACCAAGGACAGAGTTTCATTAAACTGTATTAACGTGCTGCAATAAGCAGATATATTTTTGGTACAGTACAGCCTGTGCAAAGTTTTAACCATGCTCCTCCTTTCTTTTTGGTTCTAGTTAACAGTACTGTATTATACTTTAATTATATTGAAGATGTGTAGAAGTTATAGAGGGCCAATTTATTAAAAGAAATAACACAAACTACTGCAGCTACTACTTAATTACTTGTTACAATTAATAGTTAATAGTTATTAGCATAAATAACTCTGACTTCCATCAAATGGTAGCTTCTATTTGAGGTTTTAAAACACTGAAGTGTGAGATGTGGAGTAGCACACGTAACAGTCACATGGAATTCCCATTATTTTTCATTGGGATGAAAAAAAAAACATCAACTTCAGCACTAAATTAAATGGTCTCATCATGTGGAAAAAAAAAAAAAACACATGGCAAATTTAGCAACTGGTCAGAGATAAGCACGATCTGAATTTCAAGCTGGTATGAAGAGGTGCAAAAAGTCATCGTACCTTTATTTCTTTGGTGACTTCTGAAGGTCCTATAGCTGAGCCATAGATGCAATGAAATAAATTCTGAAATCATTTGCACTGAGGTGTTGATGGTAAATCCAGCAAAGTCAGTGAAATTATTCTGCATTTACACCCAGGTCAGTGGGATCAGAATCAAATACAATGTGATTAAAATCAACAGAGCACATCATCTGCAGATATCGCCGCCCCCCAAAAATGCAATAAGCTTCAGGTACACTATTACCAGATTACACGATTTCACTATCAGGTTGACAAGTTTGAAGAGCAACTGCAAACTGTGGAGGATTTAATTTTCACAGACAAAGGTTCCTTTCTCTCAATTAAAAGAACAAGACTATCATTTCTTCAAAGTTAAAAACTAAGTTTGTTCTGTGCTTGTAAAGAGCTAGACATTCTCAACCTATACTTTACCAAAACAATTACTTTTTTAGGGAATGTGAAGAACGTAGAAGTTTAATATTGCTTATAATTGACAGTGCTTTCATGCAACACCACCAGAGATCATAGCACTGTTAATATCATCGTTACAGTAGAGGTAACGCTTCGCTGTGACTCTACAAATTGTACAAGTGTCTACAGTGATACTGGTAATATGCTTTGAAAGCACATTTGTTCTTCTCAATTCAAGAAGTCTATATTATTATGAATGAATGGGATTATATTAATCCTGTCTCTGAATACTTCTGAACGTAAACTGATGTGTTCTGTTATCAACATGGCACTTCAGGTATCCAACAAAGACCTTTCAGGTCTCTTTCACCCACATCAAAGGATATTAACCAATGTACTCACTGTAGAAACTAAACATTGGAATCTGTTATATGATCCAAATGGATGGCCACAAGAAAACCACTAATCTGAAAACATCACAGGCAACCTGTGAGACTTCCAAGTCAGAACTGAAAGTACTGTTGGCAAAATGTATTCAGATTCCACCAAAACTATCAGCCAGCAAGATCAAGTTAAGTAGCCAGTATTGTTATGTTTGAGAAAATCAGGGAACTGTATCAGATATACAGACAAGCCTGAGGGACTGGGAAACAATGAATGAAATGCATGGGAAAATTTCGATGTCTGGCAGCGAAGAATAAGACAACAGCTCAGGCAAGCAAAATTTAATTAATTGTTGCCTGCTGAGTCGTGCTAAAAATTCTTTCCTGTACTCAGCAGCTAGAACACCCAACCTGAAGCTGTAACTGAAAAATGTCTCAGCACTAAATACACACATTGCAAGCCATTTCATTTGACATCATAGCACTCATATATACTGCCAGGCAGTTATCAGCACGCAAGTATGCAGAAATGACATAGTATTTTGTTTCTACTGGCAAAATAATCCGAGTCTTTAAATAAGGTAATGTACGTTAAGTTGTTACAGTGTATAGTAACAATCATTGCAGACAGTTACAGAAAATCCAGCAATTGATACTTTAGGTGAATATGAATAAAACATGGTTTTTAGATTAGAAAAACCCTCTGAGGGTAACCATCACAATACACACGTTTGAGATGTGCAAACATGCACGTAAATGTGCACGATTGCACATGCAGTGTAAGTGCACATCCATCTCAATTACATGCTATTCTTAATTTCTTTGGTATTTTCAGATGCAACATGTTTTGCATCTGTCATATCGAGCAGCTATCTGACTGCCCAGGGACCACATTACAGGGGAAAAAAATCAGAAGTTTCCACAAACCTTGGCTGTAGCTCCTTAGGTCTAGTTCTAACATGCTATAGAACTGCGCATGAAGTGATGTCCTCAAATGCCTTGTATGTAACATTACTGACCATGCTTTTATTAATAAGATGAAAGATTTTTCACCTATATTTTCCTGTAATTATTTGTAAAAGGCTTCTTCACCTTTTCCCTCAGCACATCAATACAACTCTTTCATACACTACTTCATCCCCTCAGCCAGGATCACAATCCTACAGCTCTTGTCCAGGCAAAATTCCATTTGAAGTCGGCTGCAATACCAGAGCCAAAACCCAAAATCCAAAGAACACAGAACTGCTTTGCCTAAAATAATCAAACAACAAGAAAGACATCCCTTTGAAAAACGTGCCAAATTCACTGGGAAAAAAAAAAAAATTGCATAATTTGATGCATGTCCTCCTGTTGCTATTCATTAAATGAACACACAAATAAATAAATAATACTAAATGAATTTTCATCTTTCTTTTCGTTCAGATATTTCACAACTTAAGCCTACCTTATTACAAGGCTCTTCAGGAGACTTAAATAGTATTAAAATACTATCTTCAATTTAAAGGGCAAAATACCTGGAAAATTAAGGTCACATAATGTTACAAAACCTAATGGAGTATGGATTTCTGCTTGAAATACTTCAACCAGAAATCTCAGTAATCTTAAATCTGTCTCTTTGAAACATAATAAGTTTTAAAGGTTTGAACGAATTTCAGAGTATATTTTGTGCACCCTCTAATTCTGAACAGGGTGAAAAGTATTGCATTCAGAATAGTAAGCTGCCATAGGAAAGATCAATCTTTCACAAGAGGCACTCTCATAGAGTATTAGAAATAGATATCTGCACTAAAATATTTTGAACCAGTAAATAAGATATGATTTTCTTGCACTACATTCATGTTCAAATACACATAAACATCAGACTAATAATAAGTGAAGTTTATAAACCAAAGGGTGTGGCAATGCTTAAAAGATGTGCAGTCATATGCCAAAAAGCTGCATCTGACAGTTATCTCAAGCATATTTACACCTGTGTTCTTCCACCACTTGCCTAGAAGTAAATGCAGTCCACTATAAAATAATTTGAGATGTCAGACGTGAGGAAAGTAATTGTCAGCCAGGACTTGTTCAACTGCACTGCAGAACTCCCACCTGCCTAATGCCAGCTGTATAGCCCTTATTAGTATCTAAGTCATTGAAAAGATGAAATCTGCTTAGGTATTTATACAGGTTACCCTAACAATTCTCCTGAACCCTACAGGCAAACTTTAACCCATCCTTTAGAGGCTCTTTGAACTTAGCAACCTCCAGTAGACTGGCGTACGCATGAGACATTTAAATGCAATATAGTCTTTGGCACGATATCTCTAAGAAAAAAAAAGGGGAAAAAAAACAAACAACTATTTAAACAAAACTTCGAAAGAATGCTACAGGACTTAATTTGATAACTGTAAATGAAAAACAAAATCAAAACATTACAGCTTCTTTTCAGGAAACATCTGGATAGCCTACTGCATAAAACAACAGAATTGTAGCCACAAGACCCCTCTTAATCATGTGCTGTGTTCACATGGAGCTTGTTTCTATCCTTTGTTTATAAATGCTTCAAGCTAGGGCTCCGTTATCTAAGTGACACTGGTCTATTGCTCTATAGTCCAGTGGAAATGTAGAGTACTTTATTCATTTCACTCTCCATTGACTAAGTCGAAAAGGATAGCATCAGATTTTTCTGGATACTTTTCTGTCAACGATTTTCAGGCTGGTTCGGCCCAGATCCATGAGTAGAGGGGCAGGGGGACCCATAGACCCATTCTGCACTCAGCTCAACTACGGCATGAACACTGAGCTCTGCATCATCATTGCCTTTGGTTGAGAGCTCTCATGAGCTGACTTACCTACAGCATGCTGGTCTATGTTTTTTTAGGTATTAATATCATTTTCCTCAGTTGCATTCCCCAGCACTGATGAGAGATCATTATAACTGAATAAAACAACAAATCTTAAAAAACTAGAATGTAATATCATAACCTGCCCAAAAAAAAGGGGAATAAAAACCATGGCACCAATATCTGTAGAACCCTGGTGTTCAATTGGCTGCTATGAGAAATACAGTCTGTGAAGCTGCAACAGATAAGTTAATACATCTAACACACTAATCTGAGTATGTAACAAGAATTCCAGCACAGAAGCCAAATGCATCATCATTCTATCTTTACATGCGGAATATCTACAAAACCATGAATTTTGGTTGCTCACTCACGTTAGAACAACTGCATCAAAACTGTGCTTTAACAGATTAGGAACAATACATTGAATTTTGTGCAAAAATTATATGGTAATCAGGAGCATGGATAAAGTTACGTTTAAAAATTTTTAGCAGTCATTTCACTCTTACGGCCAAGGGGGCAAATTGCAGTTGCTTAAATAGTTTGTGCAAAAATCCTTAGTATAAACATAGCAAATAATTGTAAATGTCTAAAAAAATATAAGCTACAATTCTAGCAATGAGTTACAAATGCACATAATCTATTTGGTAAACAAGTAATTTTCAGTCATGTCTACTGCATCATTTATTTCACCCACAAGGTGGCATTTTTATTCTACGTTTTCATTAGTAGCCTGGATGGCCTATCGTTTATTAAAAAAATACTCAAATGAAAAGTGGAGGATGCTGTACAAAGGCACATCAGAATTTATATTCCTAGATCACCAATATATCCCCTGTAAAATCAAACATTTACTGATTTTACTGTTTAGATACAAATCAATTTGCGAAGTCATGGCATCTAGTTTAACATTTTTCCAACTCCACTTATCTAACAAATATAGAAGACAAATTGCCTTAGATATGATTGGAGGAAATCTCTTGGTATTCTGTGTGCTAATACTCAGTATTTTCAGCATTAAAGTCTTAAAAATACAAACATCATAAACACATGTATGGCCATCTTAACCTGTAAAGTTAGCCTTGTACTGACCAAAACATTTCACTCATTCAATACTTCTGCCAAATGATCTGAATTTCAAAAGATATATACATTTTGTGAATTAAAATGATACAAATAAAAACCAAAGCAAAACAAATATCAGCTAAAATAAATGCCTGCTGCCCCCCCCCCCCCCCCCCCCAAAAAAAAAAAAGATTCTGCTCTGCAGAATGTAGTAGATATTTTACTGCTAAACGTCTGTATCATTATGTTTTTAAAATAAACTATATCATTACGAGTAATTGCAGATTTTACTTCATCTGTAAGGAATGCACTGAAGGCAGCACTAATTAAAAATTAATCTTACATTACACAGAGATTGCTTCAATGACAATAAGCCACATTCTAAAGCAAAGTCGCACAGCAAGTGTACTAACATAGGAATAAGATGAGCAAATAATTGTGCTTTTCTCTGATGAACTGATAGAATCTCTGCCATCTCGTTTCAGTTTCCTTCTAGAAACAAGCAGGCATACTCTGTACCTTCCTACCTTGGTCTCAGAACATATCAATTTTTCTTTTAAATTAAAGACAAAGAAATTTTGAACATTGTTGCATGAACACAACGACGTGCTAACTACTTGATTCAAAAAAAAGTTCAAAATACCAAATATAATTCCCAAGATTGGCTCTCTGGAGAGAGGAAAAGGCTGCAGAAAGCCACTCCTAGCATCTTCCAGAGTATAATATATCACATTCATGAGTTTTACTAAGATCTTTCTTGAAAATGAAAACTCAGTGGTACTAAATTAAATGTCATTCATTTTTATACTGCCATCGACATGCAATTTGAACAGTAATAAAAGGTAGAAACCTATCAGGATTTAAGAATACAAACAGAGAAATATGAATTATACGCACTGTTGTAAAACTGTATTTACTGAATAGAAATGTCAAGAGTAAAAGTTAATTCTTACAGTTACTTTACTTTGCCCATCCAACACACCTTCCTATATTCACTTTTGAAGACAGTCTACTAATCTTCAAATTTAATGCAGTAGTTTCAAACTCCTGCAATCTGAAGACCTCTAAAAGTTTTCCAGTAATGATACAAAGCGTTCCAGAAATTTGTGCTATATAATGAATATGAAATTGCCTTCTTACTAAAAACAAAAACAACAACAAAAAAACAGTATAAATGAAAGAAGGTGAGGAAAAGAGCACCCTCTTATATAAACGTTATCTGAGCCATTGATTTATGGCAAATAGCCTCCAATAAGACATAAGCACTTGTTGTTATGACTTATTAAAGATTTGTTCTGAAATAATTTCCTACCTGCAGTAGCAGAAAAGCAGCAAAGAGCAACAACTTGAAATCTATTTTGTTGGTCTTTCTGTATGCAGGTAGAACAGCAAGCAAGCAGCAGCAGCCCTGGGACCTCAGTCTGAGTTTGATAAAAATTTATCCAAAAACTTATGAGCTAGATTAGCACGAAAACAGAGAAGAAAGGAAGGGTTATTTTGTTTTGCTTTTATGACTTCAAAATACTACAGTGTGATGTATCCAGTTTTTGTAGATTTCAGAAAGACAAGTAATAAAGGCCATTCAAAGATGGAAGAAAACCCTTTTTGCCACTGTAATAAATAAAGAACCATAATGAGGAGCCAGGTGGGACAGTGATGTGGCTTGAAAAATAAACCTCAAGAATATTTCTGAAAGATTAAATAGGATCTATTTCTAGCAAAATATTCCATTTTTACTGACATTTAACATGAAGAAAGATAATAGTCTCTTCTCTCCTTCAGTGGAGCTTATAAAAGAAAGAAGTTTATACAACAAGGAGCTTATATGACAAGAAAGGCTTCTTTGAGTCAGTAGCAAAAGGAATGCTAGGGAAAATGTGGCGCTGAATGAGGTGGGTGCCCTGGTGACAAAGGACACTGAAAAGGCAGAGATACTGAACATCTTTTCTTCAGTCTTTACTGCTAAGACTGCCCCTCAGAAATCCCAGGCCCTGGAAATAAGAGAGTCTGGGGAAAGGAAGACTTCTCCTTAGTTGAGGTGGATCTGATCAGAAATCATCTCGGCAAATTCAGTGTACACAAATTCATGGGCCCTTGGAGGATGCGTCCATGTGTGCTGAGACAGCTGTCAGAAACAACTGCCAAGCCACTCTCTGTTGTCTTTGAAAGGTCATAGAGAATGGCAGAGGTGCCTGAGGACCAGAGGAAAACTGGTATTATTCCAGTCTTCAAAAAGTCCAAGAAGGAGGAGACAAGACATTGCAGGCCAGTCAGCCTCACCTCCATCCCAGGGGTTGGAAGAGCATGTTCTGGATGCCTTCTCCAAGCAAGTGGAAGAGAAGAAGGTTATCAGGAGTAGTCAGCATGCACTTGATGATTTCCAGAGGTCCCTTCCAACCCCTAACAATTCTGTCATTCTGTGATTTCTGAAACTGTATGATCAATCATCAAAATAGATTTCATGCAGTTTCGGGCTGCCATTTTGTTGAAAGCTTCTGGTAGCAGGAGTCCCCCATCTTGGCAATGGACATTCAATCGCTCCTGGAGCTACTGGAGCTCTACCAAGTACTAAAGCAGAAGAGCATCATTTTTAACTTTTGCAAATTAGCATCCGCATGAAAAATGCAATTCACAACATATGCTACTTCTACAGATGAAAACAGCTCAGCTTCTAGAGAAATGAAATAAATGGGATTCAAACTTGAAACTTTTCCTCCCAAGTGTATGAAATATTAGACTTCACGAATGCTTTTCCCAAACCAAGTCTTTCCCAAGCCAATGACTTTTTAAAATTGATTTCCTTCCTTATGAAATTAAAAACAGTTACAATTACATACAATTTCTTTCCTTCTGAAGAATTCCAAAAAGTAATTCTTGCTGACAAGTATTTCTCAGGTCAATAATAAAGATCACAAGATTTTACACACCTCCCAGACCAAATATAACACACATAAAATAGTTCTCATTGTCTACACCTTATGCATAAAAGTATATCCTGACTATTTTCAAGGCACTGCTTCTCGTGTACCATGAAAATTCAGAATAATGAAACATGTTACATCTATTTTTCCCTCCTCTCAATGCTGTTAAATAGCATATAAAACATATATAATGCTTAGAGTTATGTTCAGGAATCATAAAAAACACTACTTGTTCAATTCATCCAAGTCTCTTCCTGAATCTAAGGGAATCACTGACATTTTTACCAGCAATTTTAATAAATAACCTTTCAATTCTTATACTGAAATATTTCCTAATTAAGATGGCTTTTCTAAGTAAATACAAAATGATAAATTATGAAATTAAATGGATAACAGACCATAAAATCTCATTTTCATGTCAGCCTCCTGATGAAAACAAAGGCAGAATAGCTAAGACATTTCATAATACTAAGGTATTTTCATAAAATTGTAATATATAAGAAATTGTCTTCTGAAGGACAACGGCATTTTCTATGTGAAATAGACAATGTTTTTAATAATAACACTTAACAGTCCATATATATTACAGTATTAAAAAGTTTAAACAATCAAAATGTCTTTATTCTGTTAAAAACTGGACATTTATGATATATGCTAAACAAATACTTGCAAATTGGGACACAGTGGGGGGAGCACAGTGATTTCAGTAATCGCTAATTTCGGTAAAGTTTCCATATACAAGTAGCAAATTCTACTCTCTCAAACATAGGTGCAAAGAATTTGACCAATCCAGTCTTTAGAAAAAACGTGATTTCCTAGCTTTGATGCTATTTATTATCTCCTCCTTTGCACAATTGTAGCTCATTTTTTGACAAATAGAAAAAAGTGGAGTTATGTAGCCCAGTTCTGAGATTTAGATAGGTGATTTTTTATTACCAGGGCAACTAATAGTTTAGTTGTATATTTGTTTCACTTAGACCACCTTTTATTCTGAAGTTTTCTCTAGATGTATTCAAGAATCATGCAAAGCATTTGACCAAACGGGTATTAATTAGGGTATATGCTTGCTCCGAATGGCTATCAAAGATGTGTATGCTCTAGAACTGTGACATATGTATAGGGCTATAAATGTTATGTCACACAATGTTCTAATAAAGCATGCATAGAAAATACAGAAATGCTTTTCAATAGACCAATATGTACTAAAGACCCAGTCTTTCACCCTTAGTTAAAATTTTTGTTGATAAAAGAAATAAGATATGCAGCTCTCGGTATTAAATGTCACACTTATGACATTAATGACATGTCACATACCACAGTTTTATAAGAGTTTTAATTTAAGAAATACATAATTGAAGTATTTCCCTTTTCACTTCAGCATTAATTATTCCTGCGTCTGACTACTGCCAGGTAATGCTTCAACATTTTTTTAAATGAGTTAAAATGTTAAAAGCATTGGTATACAGCAATTTAATGGAGATAAAACTAAGAATTGTATCCAATATAAAAGCTGAAACATTAAAGATAATATTATATGCATATATAGAAAAGAATAAAGTTAGAAAAGGACATGATAAAGGTTATCCTAATGTCTTCAAGAAGAAAAAGCTCAATCTAATGAGTTTGGGTTGTCTTTCTTTTGATAACGATTATCAGTCAAAATGTACAAGAAATTAATGGTCCACGAGCAAATTTTCTGAAGTCATAGAGGTGCATATTATACCTGCAGACAAGAACCACATGCCATTTTGTCATTTCTGCTTACAGCTTATCAGAAATTATGAAACAAATATTAGAAGCATTTAGAATTCTCAGTAATTCTGATCAGTTTCCTTTTTCAAGTAAGAAGTTATTGAAGACAATGGACCTGTTCTTCACTAAACTTTTTTATTACAATGATATGAACTGAAATTTTTCCCCAGTGCAAACAAGAATAAATCTGTTACCACTACTGGCATCATCATGGTTTATGATAATACCAAATTTGAGGCACTCTCCTACAGAAATCTAAGATGATACCCTCCAAACTACAGTGGTACTGATGAACACCTTTCAAACCCAGCATGACAGAAATCATAGAGAAGTTAAAAATGAGTATCTCTTCTTGGGTTTGAGAGATTATGCTTTCTCAGGCATTCCAAGAAAGGGAATTTATACCTTGAGGTCTTTCAGCTGAACCAGGATCTGATTCCTACATCAGGTGAGTGAAGATTTATTTACTTAGATACATGTTAAGTTGCAAAATTACAGAATATTAAAATCCAAAAATTACCAATACACTGTGGGCTTGTGCTGCATCCTGTGCTCATGTTACATTTCAGCTATGCTCAAGGGAATAAAATGCCAGCTTAGGGTGGCACATTAGTGAACTAATGCTTTAATGCTAAAAAAGACAAAACTGCCAATGGAGATTTTGCACAACATAAAAATATGCTTGTCCAGCATTCAAGGTTGTTCCACAGTGTACTTGGCACAGCAGGTCAGAATTACTCTACTACAGGATTCAGTCAGGAATCTCAAAAACCTGTAATTTCAGCAGATTCTCATTCATCTATTGACCTCCAATAAAGTTGGAAATTTACTTTAAAGGAAAAACTATTATTACCAGCATAGAGATAACAAGTGCTCCATCGCACAGCCAAAAATTGTATAGGAAGTATGTACCAAAAAAAAACCAAAAAAAAACCAAAAACAAACAAAAAAAAAACAACTGGCATAACACAAATTACTTTGAAGCAATTGGTATCTTCTGTTTTTGTATGCAAGTGAATAGTCCACTGCAAAAAGAAAAATATGTACAGGAAAAGAGATCTGTTATTTAAATGTATTTGCATAAGAAATGGTAAATCTTCACACTCCATCTCCCTCACTCTTTAACTATCTTCTTCTACGAAGTCTATCAGCAAAGCTGCCACGAGCAGATGCTAGTGCTGTAATTAATTCTCAGGACCCTTTTGTTTTACCATAGGGAAAGAACATGAAATACTTGGGTGAACTAAATTGAGCATCAAGTACATTCAGTTTGCTGATGGCAAATTGATTTTTTCACAGCAGGCTATCAGTACAATTTCAGACAAGCATTTCATTAGGATACAGCATACATAACTCCTTATAACTTTGAACTACCTTCAAGACAATACTAGGATCAAAGAGTAATCAAGTCTTTAAGGCTATTCTTAAAAGAAAAATGGGCACTTGACACCATGTTCTCCAGACAGACTGAAACAAAATCAAACTCAAAAGCTTGCTTGTTCTGCATTTCATTTCACTAACAAAATAACTGGCATGAGCTGATTGCCGCATGGCAATTTCTATATGAATTTCCCATCATTTTCTTTAAAACATTTTAAATATTTTTAAATACCTGCAGCCAGTTCTAGATGAAAACCTACACAACTCATTGCGTTATTTTGTTCCTGAATGGCTTGTCACAGCAGGGCTCCTCTGATCAGAAGCACAGAGTGGGGGTTGCTTAGCAGTGCAACATGACATACAGGAAGATTCTCCATAGTATCCAACGGGCCATTCCTCTGATCCTTTTAGAAAGTTCTTCACTAGATTTAAGTGCTACCAGAGGAAACCCTGTAAAAAAAGAGAACTCCAACCAACACTGCTCAAGAAGTCTAAACTCATTACAAGCCAATATTAAAACTATGACATTTCTGTAGAGTCAAATATGCTAATTATCCTTTTAGGTTGTAATTTGGCTTACAAGTGACTGTTCATGCTGAATATCTGTTCAAGAAAAAAAAACGATTCATGTTGGTAGTTCCTCTGGGTTCAGTTCAGTTAGCTGCACTTATGATACTACCAACACTCCCCACCCCACAGAGTCCTATCTAACCAGTGACAAAGCTTCTTCTCTGTACCGATCAAGCACTTCCCGCTGTCCCCTGGATTCCCACTCTGTCTTTACCACAGCTCATCCTGTATTCAGCTACTGCCTCACAGGCTCCAGTCTTTTCAGTGATTCTTTCTTTTTTTCCAGCTTCTTCTGCAGCTGTCTCTGAACAGATTCATCCTAGTGCTTCATTCCTTTCACTGTCTTTTATCCTCTTGATATTCTTACATTAATTCTTGCAGAAGAGGCCTGAATCTCTCTGCAAGCATCCAGATTTCAGTCCCAGTGGGAAATACAAAAAGTATTGGAGGTGTTCAAGGCCAGGTTGGATGAGGCTCCTTGTAATTTGCTCTAGTACTTTGATCTAGCAGTTGGCAGCCCTGCCTTTGGCAGGGGGGTTGCAACTTGATGATCTTGGGTTGTCTCTTTCTACCCAAACCATTCTACGATTCTACTGATCATCTTCAGCACCAAACCAAACCTGAACTTGCAGTCAGCCACCAAGACTTTGGAAAGCCCACAGTCTCACAGCAAAGCCAGTAACTAGATGTGTGCAAAATGTATGGAAGAATACTGTCACCAACCTCTAATGGTTGAGCTGAATTCTGTTGTGAAAGAAATATGCAAAGCCGGCCTGTAAGTAAAATGAATGTATTTAGTTCAAGTGACCCTGAGTTAGGACAAGGTGTTACACTACAACTCCAGTTCTGCAGTTGCAGGATTCTTTTCATTTTTTCACACCTGACTTTAAGAAGAAACGTTTGTTAGCTAAAAAGGGCTTTGGGTGGCTTCTTTCGTTCATTTTAACTCAAGCCAATTACTCTGTACACTTGAATATCTCTAAAAAGGAAACTTAATACACAAAATAGGAGGAAATAAGTTATTTTTTCCTTTGCAAACATGAAAGAGTCTGAGAAAATATCTAACTGCATGTGAAAACTCAAAGACCAAACAGAACTAATAAATCACAGGCAGAGCTTCCCCAGTTCTGTTACACCTCCTTAAGAGGATGAAACAACCCACTTTTTTTAATTGGCTGTTCCTTGTTACCTTTTATACAGTATTGCTTTCCCTGTGAGATTTAAGTGATAAGTAACTGGAAATTAGGAAGAGAATTAGTCCATTATTCTGTAGCAATGACACAATGATTAATTATATTAGTTTACTGCCCCTTCTGCTTTAAAACCCTACAGTCATAAAATGAGTTTTGTTCAATATTCCAGAAGGGATATGAGAATTAAATTTATACAATTTAACAAATTCCTGCAGGAAAGCCATTCTCATCTAAGATAGTCGATGGATGAATCTTCTAATTTGCAATAATATGCAGATGGCATACCCCTTACTGAGCAATGCACAGATAAGGAAGCCTCCCAAATGAATCAGAAAAAGACTGTGAAGAGACTTGGGTGGAAATAGATCTGGCAAAGTCTGAGTTTGTGAGTCCTCCTGGAAAGCAGTTAAAAGCTTTTTACTCTAATTCTATCTATGCCTAATAATTACACTTTCTTTTACCTAGTTCTTCGTAAACCACAAAACATGCTGAACACCCCTTGCGTCTCCTAAGCCCGAATGAACACGCAATACACCAATGGCTTCTAGGGGCTAAGGGTGGCAGATGGAGGTTTAGAATCACTGCTGCACCAACGCAAATCTACAAATCTTTCTTGTTTTTGTTAAATAACGAATTTCAAGAGAAAGATCTGCTTTTGGAAGAACAACATTTCTGCCACGTTTCCAATGTTGGAAGACAGCCAGATGCAGTCTACCCTGTTCACTGTTTGTCTTTTGCATGCCATTATTACAAAAATAAATTTGTTTTTCATTAAATTATTTTTTAACAGAGTTGTTTGTGTAAGGATAATATCAACATTCTGAGAAATTACATCCATATCTTAACCACAAAGCAGCTATAGGGACAGAAGCAAAATGCTGCATCTAACCCCTGTACCTCAGTCTTGACTAGAAGTCTATTTCTTGGTCTTCTTTTCATTTACATTTTTCTTTTTACAATATCAAAACAAATTTATTGCAAAGCATTACTTCTGTGTTTATATAAATAATACAAAACAAAACTTCTCTGTAAAGAATGCTTTATAGGATTAGGATCTAAACAATTATGAAGTAGATATGCTCAAAGAATTTGAACGTTTGTACTGAGATATAATCAGGATATGATTAGATTATTGGGAAAGAGGGAAATAAAGTAGCAGTAAAGCTGAAGGACGTATTTATAGCTTGATTTAGTCAAATGGCATTTAATATCACCAATATACTGCATTTCAGTAAAGTAACTCTTAAACGACCTTTCCTCTAATCTCTGGATAAACGGGAGCGCTATGGGCAAACAGAGAAGGATGTCATTGCCTGTTACCTAATAATACTTTTAATATCAAAATTAAACCCTGTACTTTCTGGCAAATTCAGTTCATAATGAAAACAGACACGCCGTTAAATATGGAAGGATACCAGTCTCCATCTGCTAAATCAGAAAAATCTAGATTGCAAAAATCTACTCATTTTATGATAAATTAACTTTGTAATTTTCAGCTCATTTAAAATAAGCTGTGCTACACCTACAAATAGCATTTGACACATAAACAAACACTGCATTGTGCAGAACTCCTGCACAATAGCTAAATGTAACTGGTTGAGCACAGGGAAAGCATCCTCCTTTCTACTCTACTGTTGTACTGATCCCTTCTGCATTTCCGATATGCTATGAACAGCCACACTTACCTACTGCAGTCAGCTGGGGTTCCATTTAAATAGTGATCATTGTAATTTCAGGATGTTTTTTGGTAGCTGTGTGCTAACTCTGAGGTTGATTCCAGGCCCACAATTTTAGATTCATGAATTCTGGTCTGTTCATGAAATTCTGGAAGAAGTTGAATGATACTTGCCCATTGCAAGTAGCTTCATCTCTGGCATCATGTTAATCCAGACCCAAAGAGGTTTATCTCATGAAAAGTACAACATTCTTAAATATTGGTATACCTAAGTACTGAATATTGGTATTCCTAAGTACTGTTCTTCTATGTTAACATTTCCAAGAACACCACTTTGAATCGTATTTCAACCAGCTACACTTGTTTTCCCAGTTTCTCACCATTGGAAAGCCAGCAGGTGCACAGCATCATAGCAACACCTATTCCTGCGAGTACCTCTCAGCTCAGGAGACAGCACCCTTGGGGATTAGAGCACTGAAGGCTATGTTCAAACAGTAACTACTTGTTTTTTACTTCTCTGAGTTTTCCAATAATATTGTCATGGGTACAAACATATGGAGTACCCGACTAAAATGTGTTTTATTTTCCAGTAAAACCCAAAGGCAAAAGGCTTAAAATGTTCTACACAACTGTTGCTATCACCACATCAAACAGGCCTCTGAAATCAGTATGATTCAAATAGGCCGCATTGCAAAGGTTTAATGTCACACACCCCAGATATCCTCTCTTTTGGGAACTGGGCTTTTAAGGATTGAAGTAATAGCTGAATAATTTATACTGCCTACATTAGCTTGCATTCCTTGTGTGCCAGCACAGTCATCATTCTTTTTTCTTGAAGAAAGGTTTTTCAGTGCCTGGACATCAAGAGATGGGTGTTTGTCAGACAGCCATGGAATAATCTGAAAGCAAGTGGGATTAGTTCCTGTCATAACTTCAGGAACACCATTTGGGTGCAATTTCAGGACCTTCTCACTAAAATTGGAGCGCTCGTGCTACCCTTCTTTTAGGGTGCTGAGCTTCTCCTTGCTTGGAGTATATAAGTATGCTTACATTCCTTAATATTTTCCACTCCTAAGAGTTTGGGAAGAGCCCAGTTACCTAACCCATCTCACTCATTCTTTCAGGCAGCCCATCCAGCTGACTTCAGGTTTCAGTTTGAGGAAAGAACAGATCACAGCAAGCAGGACCTGAGGTGACAGTAACTTCGATATGTCACGGCAGTCTTCTTCCAGCAGAAGAGGTCATACATAATGTGTCACCTACGAAAGAAAGATTTCATGTTTCACCCCTGTAGCTTGTGAATCAAGGGCAACTCTGACTCCTCTAAGATATCTGCATTGCAGATTTATGTTCTGACACACATCTGCCAAAGAAGTGCATTATTTCAGGCATGCTCACTATTCCTAGGAAAGCAGGTGAACAGCAGCTCCTGCAGCCACCCAGAGGATGGGCAGGACACTCTGCACAGGATGGGTGAAAAAAATACATAATGTAATCTTATGCAGGTCTGCTTTCAAGGCAGTTTGCCCAATTGTCCTCAACTAGCTGTTTGGCTGGCCAACTGCCTTTTTGGGTCAATTAGAGGTGGATTGCTCTTCTGAAGTAATTGCACGCTTACAATGTGCAGACTCTTTTTATAACCTGTAGTAATCCCTCTATTAAGATCAGAGAGGTTTTAATATAACCTTTTCCAGCTGTTCTGGTGGTTGCTCCCAACCTTCCTGTGCCACAATTTATCTCCATTGTGTTGGGGTTGAGCTGACCTGCCTTGTTCACGTACAGGTCCATCATTTGTTTGTTCCATTTGACAGCCTGTCTCTGTGTTTCTTCTATTGAAAAGTGCAAGTTGAAATTGCCTATGTACCTTGCCAGGAAACTTAAGATCAGCAGAATCAAGTAGTCCTGTCAAATAAGGGCATCATATGAGAGTAAGCATTCAATATTAGACCAACCCGACAATAGTGAAGCTAAAAGACAAAACACATCAAAGCCTCACACAGAAAATGACACCTTCTCATGCTGCATTTCATCCTTTTAGTTCAAAATGTTAAGCACAAGAACGACATGTTTCACTGCCCACTGTGAAAGCTGCTGTGCTCATCTCAGTCAGAACAATACAGTCTTGACCTTCATGCCATAATAGTAAGCTAAAGTTCTTGAAAAGGGGCATTGTTTCAAAAGCAAGCTGTTTTTACAAGGGTGAGAAATGCTTATTAAGGACTGGGTTGAAACCCCTGAGGTCAGATTATGTTTGACATGTAACATCCAAACTTCTTTATCTGAAAGGGAATTTAGAAAGCTCTCACTCTATGCTACTCAGCTGCACTTTGAACAGATCCAGTGCAAGTCTGTATTAAAGGGAAGTCCATGGGAATGCTTTAAGTATGGCTTTAGATATCCTTTCTATTTATCTAAATATTTATCTTGTGGTACCTGCTTCTCATCTTAGGGCCTACAGAAAGCTATTTTTTGTCTTGAATAGGTATGGTGTCACATACACAGTAGATAAGGCACTACCACTACCATTAGCAGCACCAGAGGAAATAATTATAAAAGATGAGAACTGTTGCAGTCCATCATACAGCCTCACGTCACTAATATGAAGCCAAATATAAGGTGCACAGGAATTTTTGGACCCTTCACAGCACAGAGCATAACCATACGCTTATAAAGTGCTAGTACCTCTAAATAATTGCCACAACAGTGACAGTATGACATGAAGAGCTGCAGTGTCACTGCCATGGGTGAGATTCTGGAAGCATCATTCAGACAGAGGAACGTAGTAGTAAGAGATAACCTAAAATTTCATACAGCCTGACCTCTTGGATCTTGTGAAATGCCCCACATTTATTACTTTCTGCACACCGATTCCTTCACAGAGGAGGGAAATGGTGTGACAGAGGGGAAATATTAGTAGCCCATGAAAAAGAAAAAAATTTGACCTGCATCTTCAACAGTGATTTTGCTGCCTCTGTAGTAATTGGGATCCTTGAGCTCCATCTGCTGGCACATGCAGCCTGCAGCAGCTTGCTCGGATCCTCCAGGTTTGCAGAATAACCGTGGGCAACTGCACGTGGAATTGCAAGATGACTGTGACCTTTCCTGGGGAGCTGCTGCAAATTCAAGAGATCCCAAGTCACAACACAGCAAATCCCATCCGTCTGTGCAATGAGAAAGGTGCACAGACATGTGATATGTACCTGAAAAATAAGCACAGGTACAGGTCAGACAGGCAGAGAAAGTTAGCTTCATTTGGCTGCTGGAAGTCCAAACTACCTTCAGAAGCATTCACAAAACTTACATAACAGACATAACAGTAACTTACAGGTGGTACCATTGGTGAGGACATTTCAGAAGGCCGGAGGAGCTTCAATTCAGGCGCTGTGGTCATGCCCAGATTGTCAAATTCTTGCAAGCTGCCCATTTTAGAATTGTGCCATATAACCTAATACAGCCAACCTGAAAACGGGTATCAACAAGTGCTAAAAGCAAAGAACACAGCAACACACCAGTAAACAAGCTCCCTTATTCCAATTCTTTTTCACATGTGGTCTCAAATCAGTTCTGTTTTTGGCTACAGACATATCAGAGTCGGTTCCTCCCTTCTGCCACATGGGAGAATGGCTTTTCTAAGTCCTTCTCTGAAGTATTCACAAAGATATCCTAGATGAGGACCTGGCTCAATAATCACAGAACAGCCAGGTCACAATGGTAAGGCTGATTTGTGTAAGTTCTCCATGCGTTTTACAGATATTTGCAATGCTGCTTTTATAGCCAACAGCTTTGGTGCAACTCTGTGCACTTTTAAGAAATATGACGTGTTTATTTATCATTAATGTCTATTTGTATAGCCATAGCTTCATTAATAGTTGCCTTCTATTTTCTCTTTCTGTGTTGGTGCATAAAGGTTTTGGAAAACTCCATAATGTTTTGACACCATATACAAATAAAGGTTATTTGATAAACACTTTACTCTAGATGAGTATAGGATATAGATGAGGTTTACTCTCTCATCTATTCAAATTTAAGCACTATCTTTTTTTTTTTTTTTTTTTTTTTTTTCAGGAAAGAAAACCAGGGGAAAAAAATATTTTCCCTCTTTCCCCATAATACCAGATTGAGAGAGAACCATCAAAAGATATATAAGCACTAACTGTTTCCTACAGGATACTTAAGGCGAAACAGATGGCTGTTATTATGGCTTTATGGAGGTCTTACCTAAAGTGCTTATACTCATCTGCCACGTTACAGTTTGATTCCCTGTTATAAATATATATATTTATCTTCGTAAAGGACTGTACAGATTTTAAGCTAGAGGAGACCGTAAAGCTAGGTAGCTACTTCACTGGGAAAGAAACCACATCAGAACCAGAACGTACAATGACACTGGAACTTCAGGGAGCTGAAGTGCCTGTCACTTACAGCAGCTAAAATCATGCAGCAACTCAGCAGAGGGAGCTAACAGCCTTGCTTTAAGGGTACCAACTCTGCCAGCCCAGCAGCTTGCCCACCCAAGCTGCGCATTGCTCTACCACAGGGGATCCAAAGGGAAAACCTGAGCCCCAGCTCAGCAGTCATTTCCTCCTGCCATCCATCTGTTCCTTTGTTTCCCATCCTTCGTAATGCTGAGTTGGAAAGCTAAACTGCGTGACCTCAGTTAAATCAATCAGCTTTCAATGCACTTACCCAGATACTCTTGGGGGAACAATTTGATCAGCCACTCATTTAATTACCGGCCACTGAATTAATAATGCAGGAGAACTTAACTCAAAATGAGAAGGATGAACGGGTGGAAAGAGATGATGCAATCAACATAAAATTATTTGTAAAGCAGTAAAATGCCATACATGCAGAATGATTTGTAGATATCTTCCCCATCTCTAGCAGAGATCTAGAGCTTTGTTGATGTGATGCAATACAGCACAGCACTACTAGGCTGGGAAGAGCTACAGATATGATGCAAGAGCTACAAACAATTGGTGAAACTGCCACATCAAGAGATCTCCACTGTGATTTCCTTGCCCAGCAGACTACTACAAGTCAGCAACTGCAGAGGTTTTTGGCATATATATATGATCAGAAGAGAAAGATGAAGGTATTCATTTCTCTCGAATAGTAGGGAAAATTACTTCTGGGAAGCCTTTATGAACTTCGTTCCCTGGAGATAATCCATCCTTTCTGTAATAACTCCGAGATAACCTCATCTAGCCAGTGATGGTAGTTAAGCACCCATGTTGTCCAGGCCAGCACCACTGTCTGCATGCTGTAAGACAACAGGAGGTGTGCACCGGGGGATCGTGCACTGCCCCATTCCCTTCCCAGGGTAAAACTTCCTGAACATGTTATTTTTCACTGCTGACATATTCATAAGCACATCAGACTTGAGTAGGAGCTGTCTTACCGATGTTTCCAAAGCCCTCAGAGAACACAGGGAAGATGAAACAGAGGAGTGTCCAGCATCCACTTATTGCACTGATTTTCTTAAATGTTATTAAATGTCATAAGCCAAAGCCCAGCTATATGTGCTAATATATTGCACTGCAGGTGCCTGAGGTACTTACAGTTGTATTATACAGTTGCACATAATACAGATTACGTGCAATGTAGAATTTGAGTGGGAAGTCAGGATGAATTCTGAATTGAATTTCACTTCATTTACGATCTATGTTGTTTGGGGTTGTTTTGTTTTGGGGGGGTTTGTTATTGTTGTTGTTTTAAATACAGTAGAATAAAATATCCTGTAGGGTTTTGCTTAAATTCTGTCATTGACAGAACAATTTAGATGTCGGGAAAGTTCTTTACTGAGAGAATGGTGAAGCGCTGGAACGGACTGTAGATGCTCTGTCCCTAGAGGTTTAAGGCCAGGTTGGGCAATCTGAGCTAGTACTTCATCTAGCAGTAGGCAGCCCTGCCTGTGTTAAGAGGTTGGAGCTTGATGATCCTTGAGGTCCCTTCCAACCCAAGCACTTCTGCATTATAGCTATCATCTCCACCTCTTCATCTTTCCTAATACAACACAGTTTATAATGAGAGTTTTATTTTCAATGTCTAAAGATAGCACTGCTCTGATGCTTTCTCCTGGTTGCTCTACACTGACATTTTCTAGATCCCATACAAAACCACATTAAGCTCTTTGAGTTTCTACAAAAGTAATTCAGTGCCTGAAATGCTGTTAGAAAGCTGTAGTTGTCCTCTCTGCCAGGAGAGGAGTTCAGCACAGGGCAGGCAGTGACCACAACAGGTCTATCTGTAGGAGCAAACCTCACCCTGTCTCAGGGGTACAGTGCAAACATTATGCCTAGTTTTCACTGTAATTGTCCTAAAAGGGATCTCAGGAACTCCCAGTTCATCCCATATCTGCGCCACATGAATAATACTAGGAATTTTGCTGTAAAATAAAGAAATAACAAGCAGTACTGAGTTCATAAGAGGTGCAAGAACAACTCCTGCTCTTATTAACTTCATCAGGAAGTTGCACTTCAGGAAGAGCAGGCTGATGGGTAAACAAAGTAAAATGTTCAAGCATATTCAAGCATATTTCATTTTCTGTCCAATGTCAGTACATAAAAATGGGTACTTTTTAAAATCTAAAGTAAATATATGACTGTCTGTAATGAGAAACATTGTCAGTGAGTCATTAGGGCATGTCAAGCAGTGTTAACCACATGACATCAGGTAAGGGAGCAATAGAATACAGTGCAGATATATTATCTCAGCACAGAACATCTAAGAACTTAGCATTTACGTTATGCCTAAATACCCAACTGGCATCTCTGTCATCTGCACTGGAAACCAGAATTCTGTCACTGATGATCACAGCAAATGCACCAAGTGCTGCCTCAGCGTCAGACTGCCTCTGGAACACTTTGGTACAGACATGATTGTCTGAGACATTTCAGCCAGGATCCAGGTTAGCACTGCTGCTTCCATGGAACCATTAACCACTTGGAATACTCTCTAAGGACAGTTACGTACTCCCTGACCTTCAGACACTACCCACTCAATTTGCTCTGGGAAAAAAACACTTGTGTGTCTTACCTTCTTAATCTAAAAAGGGCTTTCCTACAGCAAATATATATCATGAGATAGAATTTACAAGGCAGCATGTTACAACTACATCCTATGCAGGAAGACATTACTAGAAAAATGCCTCTCAAGAACCTCATTTTCAGAAACCAGGAACCCAAACAGAGAAAGTGGAGCTAGGTGTTAAACAACGATTTTCAACACTCTAATCTCCGCTGTAACTATTCCCACTACAGCAGACACTGCCCATTACAAAGCCATTCAAATACCATGTTCTATGCATCACAGTATAAACCGTATCCACTCTACAGAATGCTCTCATGAAAACACACAGAACTGTGCATTGAAGTGGACTTTCTAAACATTTATTAGATGGGAACAGACAGTGGGGCAACGTTTCTCAAAAGCAATCAATCCAACTTTCAGTTCTTGCTCCCAAAATACAACGTAGCTCCAAAAGATATGCATCCTCCTTACCCACACTACAGCCAATTTTTCTCATATTTCCTCAGCCTACTTTTATTTTTCCTCTCAGTGATAACTAATTAAGAGCAGAGACAAATCAACTGGCATCTAGTTTTGAAGTCTACTGCCTGTATTTCACATTTAAAAGAAATGCACACCCCAGAATTTGTCTACTTCTTCCCATCTATACAAAGATTAAAGGTTGCCTATGCCTTAATTACATCTTAATTGTCTTCGGAGTAGCACAGATGTGACCCATGACAAAGGAAGAGGGATTCCCTCAAGCCAGTAGGCCTTCTGGACAGAAAGTTGTTGCCAGTGGTTTTATATTGCCATAAACCAAACAAAGAGGAACCAGTCAGGAAAATTCTTGCATTGTCTCACTGACATTTTTGCCAAAGGAATATTCTTATTAATTTAAAAAATATATATTTTTATGATTTCTTCTGATCAAGTACACTCAAATAGTTTTCTCATCTCACTAGTAAGCGTTGTGTTCCCTGGAACATTAACATACATTTAAACTCCAAGCTCATCATTTTTTCTTCAATAGATCTGTAACTGAAGTGCAATTATTCTCTTCCACAACTGCTGAAACATAAAGATCATTTTACTAATGTACATGTAACTAAAAGTAAGAGGAAAAAATGTGACCTTGGTTGCATTTGCAGGAGCCTATGCATTCACTGGGGTTTCCACAATACTCCTGGCACGTTTTTCTGCTGTACTCCAATGGAAGACCTCACGGATTCCTCCTTGTTCTCCCCTCCCATTTATTCTGAATTGTGAAACAGGTTGTGTGATAGAAGTAAAAGTAACCATACAACATACCACTTCTGTTTGGGGCACATCAGCTAGTTGATTTTAGAAGGGAGATCCTTCCTTTCACACCTTACTAGGTACCATTGTGTAATTGGGTTTCAATAAAGTCCCTGTGAATTTATAGGCCCTGGTTGTACGTTGCTTAGCAGAAGAAACATATCAAGCCAGCAATCCTAGGGCAACTTCTGGAAAGGATAATGTTATGCTTACAACACGCAATGCTTTCTGAAGCTGCTCACCCACAGATTTGGGCATGAAACTATGTGAAGTCATACTTACAAATTCAGTTTTTGTTTTCCTTTCCAGCATGATTTGTAGACCATAAATACTTTTTGAAACTGTTGCTATGCCTTAAAGAAGTAATCCCAGGAAAACAAGTCGGGTGTAAGAGTGCTCATGCCATAGTGCCCTGCCAGAACTTATCCTGACCTATCTTTTATGTGATGACAAACTAGTGCACTTCTATTTTTAATAAAGTGAAAATATATCTTGGATACATTTGATTAGAGCAGGCATTTTCCAAAACTTATGATACAGTTTACAAATGTACAGTCTTTCTGAAATAAAAGTAGGTTCTTGTTCATTCAACATTTCCAGGAAAAAAAAAAAAAAAGTGATGAGTCTTTCCTATTCCCACCTTTGCCACCAGCTGAAAGCTATACAGCATATCATTCCTGTGCCACTAATGCTAAAAGATCAGTCTTTAGCAGTGGAATTAATTCCCAGCTGAGGAAAGGAGACACAGATAAGGGTGATTAATTCAGTTGTGCCAAGATAGTTACTGCTTTGAGAACACAGATTTGACAGAAAGCAAGCACTTTGATCTCACAGTTTTCCAGTCAGCTTATAATATCCAGAACTTTATTTTTTCAAAGAAAAGAAAACATCAGGTTAATGGCAAACAGTAAGTCACAGACAGCAGAATATAACATTCACATCTTACTGTTTCATATATAAACCTTTACTTTAAAGTGTTATCTAAAATAACATACATGGTTACCAGACCAAATAGCCCATTATAACCTATGCTGAAAATATCATCTTTATTTACAGGACACTAATTAAAATGGACTCTAATTGAGTATGAGATCTGCAACAAGCTATTTCTCTCTCAGAGCCAAAGCACAGCCCAGCCTTAAGCTGCTAGGCAGAGCTCTGTAGAGAGGAGAGCTCACACATATGGGGAGAAAAGCATTGGTAAGTGAATATCTGGCTCATCTGCTTCCGGAAGAGATGGAAAGTTGCTTGCAAACCATTACTCTGATCAGGCACCATGTTTTGTTACCTATTCCACACTTTAGGCTTTACAAATTACATTCTATCCTTTGCTCCAGCAAACTCCTAAGTTCTCTTTCAGCCCTTGGAGTTGCTCTGCCGATACGATGCAGAATTTAGAACAAAAGCTTAGGCATCCTTTCATCCTGTATGAACTTCTACACATATACATTATCATCATCTTCTAGCACTGCTAATCACCACATCTACAAGAAATAAACAGAAATAAGAGAAAATCAAGGGTACATGATGTTATTTTATAGGCACTTCTATAACCACGTAAATTGCTCCATTGTGAACTTACTAAAGTGATCTGCTGTAAAGAAAAACAACTGGCCTGGGTTGTGCAGTAATGCTGCCTTTGAGGATCCCAAAAATTCATCTCTGCCTTGCAGAGCATGAATGAAATACCAGGAGAATCATTCCTTGCAAACCGAGCATCCACTGTGCACTCAGCAGCAGCTCGCACAGAGCTGTGTCACATAATGCAGTAGCTCTTTAGTCATTTAATGAGAATGCTCTGCTTCAAAAGAAACAGCTAATCAGATAATCACATTAGACTGTATCCCATAGGCCTCGAGCAGTCAAGCTCCCAGACACATCATTGAATAAGACAACAGGATTATGTCTTATGACCACACATTGTATTTATCACAAAGCACGGCCGATATTCACACTGTCATTATAAGATTATTACATGGTTACCCGTGTTCTATAAAATAGAGATGTCATGTTGAACAGATTATGAAGTGGTACTGCAATTTTAAATATTCTTAGCGTGTTACTTTTATTATTAACCATTATCTATCACCAAAACGTCAGTACTTCCGTGTAAACATTGCAAAACATACACGTGATTTAACAGATGAAATATGGACAGAATCGAACACTCCTGATCTGTTCTGTATCCACAAGATCTACAAATAAGGCATATGGTCAGCAGAGTAGGAGAAGATAAATTGACAGCCCGAGTGCTTTGCTTTCCTCCCACACACCTTAACTCTGTCAGTTATTCTGCTGGATTCCTTTTAGCAAATCAGGTATCTTCAGGAGGTCACACCTGAGGAAGGCTGTTAGCAGTCTGAAACGTCATTCTTTTAGTTTTGTCGCTTTCCTGTGCACAAAGGAAACAAACAGTGAATAGCTAGAGGGCTTAGTCTTTAAAAAAAATCAAAAACGCGACAGAGTTTTCTGCTAGGAAGATAACTGTGTGGCCTGAGAGACTTCACTTGTTCACTCTCACGCTCTTATACACAACTGACACTTTATCCCACCGAGAGGATCTTGACATAGAGCTGCAGAACTGATCACATCTCTGTGATAGAAGCTTGACAGTTTTCCCACACAGCACTGTCAAAACTTCCCATCAGTAGCTGCAAACAGAATTAGCAGGGTGGCCACTTAGCAACCAAATGCTTTTGTTTTTGCAATCTTACAGTGTGGCGTCGCCTCTTTTTAGGTTGAACCCACTCCTGTTCGTGTGATGACCAGGGAAAATCCTGGGGGGGCATTTTGCTGTTCTGGTTCTCCAACTCTTCGCAGTCACTGTCATCTTGTTGCGCTGAGGGGAAGTGCCTGTCCGGATAAATCTCTTTCAGTTTGCCCTCAAAGAATACATCTAGACATCGTCCAGCCTCAGCAACCTCTGAATCTGGCTGTAAGAGAACAAATAATCATTCAGTCTTACTGCACACAGAAACCATCAAGGATGAAATAAATGCCCACCTTTTCTTAATGTCTTGGTTCTCTCTGCTTTGTCTCCATTAGTCTCCTACACTCTTTCTACAGGCCATTAGTCCCTCTGCATTTACAATGTAAGTAAAAACCAGATGCTGCTATTAAGGGAGATGATTTTGCACCTCTAAGAAAAGAGATGTGCAGTGGACTAGAAAGAATAGCATTTGCCATCACTTATGAATTTCTACGCACCTGAATTTTCCTAGCTATTCTCACAGTGTCACTCTAGAAAGTTGTCAGCTAAAATATCCTCTTTAATTTTAGACCCATATGCATCTCCAGCTCTCAGATGTACATTATCTCCATTTCTGTCACCAAAAAAAAAAAACCCAGAAAAAAGTGTACATTGTACATACAATGAGTAAAACTGATTAATCCTCTTGCTTATCCCAACCCTATACCCAATGTCAATGGAACCAATAGTGCTATGCCACTGTGACAGCTTTAAAGTGCAACACTCCATGTTGTATTCCCTCACCCATGTATATTAGAAACCTACATAATTGAACTTTGCACAGTTCCAAAACATGAGACGCACATCAGTCACAAGTTCCTCTGGTGCAGAATAGTGGAACTTATCCTTTTTTTGCAGCTTTTTTCGTATGATTGACAAATCCATTGGCCTTTTGATGATCTGATAGTAATGTCTAGCCTGCAATAAGAACAGAACACAGGTTTGTTACCTTTTTAATTTAAACATTTTCTCTCCAGTGACTTCTATCCAAGCTTGGATTGAAGTCACTGCAGAGGATTCCTTGCAGCAAAGAAGAGAGCTCAGGTCTTCTGATACCTACACTTGCACACCCTCTTCCTGTGCGCCTTTAGGTTTGATTAAATGGTGCTTGCTTGCAAGATCGGTCTTGAAAATAACATACTTCGATGACTCCTGTGCTATTTGCACTTCCTAAAGTTTATCCCCAGATAGAAATGTCATCATTTAACCATAATCAATAATATATGTAACACTGATAATTGGCTGCCATTTCTGGGAAGCAGTCTGCCAAGAGTGACTGAAAATATACTACTATGTGCTCTTCTTAGAGGTCAACAAAAGTCTTTTTCAATGGCACCAACTACCAGGATTTCTCCCTCCATAAATCTTTCTGGATCAAAACTTACTTGTTACACAACATTACATAATTCCATTATATCAGTGCAAGCTTTATTAGGTAGAATGGCTTTTGTCTTGTTATTTGCACAGTTCCTTCATGTTTACCTGCTCTTTTTCTCTTATTTTCTCCTCTAACTTGTTCCACTTCCTGTTTCACTGTTAAAATTGCATGAATCTAATGCTTGTAATTCATTGAATTTTCTAATCATTATATGTGCCAGAATACTCTTTGGCTTCCCTCTGACATAGAGGTGCTCAGAACTTACCAGGGGGCTGACTGGTTCATGGAATGGGAGGCTCATACTACTGCAGAACAGGGAAAGCACCAGCTTTTCACACTTCTGTAGAAGCCAAATTTGAAATATATTTTAATTCAAAACAAGTGAGTTTCATCCTTGTTCTTAGTTAATCTTACTAACAACAAGGGGAGTTTTTACATAATCTTTACACTTTTGATGCAAAATGGCATGTTTCATTCTAACCTGGGGGACATTATGCCTTGTTGCCTTTTATAGTTTTGAAAGTGAAAATAATAAAAGAAATGGGAAAAAAAAAAGTATAAAATTATGTAACATATTTTGTATGCACATGTCCTTCCTGGAAACTCTTGGGAATTCCTCACTGACACATTTTCTAACCAGTTCCATTTTCTAAACAGAACTTCACAAATCAACACCTAGATCACAACTATTTGTGGTCAGTTGTACCCATTGTAATGCAAACAGGAATCACATAAACGTTCAGAAGTCACATCCAGCTCTTTTTGTAGCTCAGGTCTGAAATCATCACAGATGAAATTGTGTGGTGCTGTGGCTTATAGGCCTTGATGCAGTGCTCTGAGAACCATTGCTGATGCCCTTAAGTATAGTGCCTAATCCTAGGTCTCATTTGTGCAGTGCCAGCTCAGCAACTGTACTCAGCAGTGTGAACTCAGTATCTCTGTCCAGCTGTCACTAATATACACAAGACATCTGTTTGGAGCTTTAGCTTCCTAGCATCAAACAGACATTAAGAAACGGTCATTTTAATAAGAGATTTGGAAGAGAAAACTGGTAATGAAGATACAAAAGGATAAAATTTCCTCTATGCTGGTTTAGCGGTGCCTAGATGTCATCCTAAAGGTAATTAATGTTCAGTATGAAGTCAATAAGTTGACAGTGATTCAGCTGAGAGTCAAAAAGTGCCCACATCAGAAAATGTCCTTGCAATTGGCCTAAGCAGATGTCTGAGAGTGTGCCAAGTCTTGAAAGAAAAAGATCTGGTGGCACAGTGCCAGGCACAGTTGACACAGAGAAGCATGCTCTGCTGCTGAATGTGACTTCTTCATTCATTTTTCTATTGCATCACATTCATTTTGAATTAAACAATAATTTTCTAGAAAGAACAGAACGATATAAGTGAATATTAACAATTCTTCTGTTGATATTTACTATCCTCAGAAACACTCTAGGAGCAACTAACTCAAAACAGTTGACTTTCCAATGAAGAGACAAAGTCTCGAGCTGAGATCATATGTCCTTTCCTATATAGTAACAGGATGTAGTTATTCCCACCTTCTGATCGTAGTCATCAAGGCCATATTGTGCATTATAACTATGAGCGTAGCGTGTGTTTTCACAGTCGTATTCTACCTCTGGTTTCATTGGATTACGGCAAAGCGTACACACCCATTCTCCCCTGCAAAAGAAGAAACCAAGAATCTGTAATAATTGGTCAGCCACTTCATCAAACAACAAACATCAGAAATCACTATATTTTAAACTCTCACTTTTAACACATCTTATAACTGCAGATAACCTTAAATCTCAAGCCTGTTCTATTAGATGCTCTTGAAGGTATTGGAATACAACTCAAAATGCAATCATTTCAGATTTTATCGCACTGCTTTTGTTACAGACAAAAAAAAAAAAAAATAGGCCGCATTTGAAATCATATAACCAAAATGTGTGTGCATTCATCACATTGCTGTTGAAAACAAATAAAATAAAGAAATTAGCAGCAAGCAATGTGAAAAAACAGTCAACAATAGGATTGTAAGACAAAACTTGATCCATTAGATAATAAATATTAAGGAAATAATCAAGGAATATGGCATTATCACAAAAGTTAGTGTGCACAAGCATGTGGGGTCCAAAACAAGTAGACATAATTATAGACATAATTCTGCATGAGCCTAAGCACTGTTCATAGTAGATCTATTTTCAGAAACCCCTTGAAGAATGTCATGAGGAAAGTGCCAGACTTCCACAACATCAGGACCAGACATATGTCTATTACAGAACTGTGAATACAGAAGTTTAGTTAGCAAGAGTAATATATTTCATTAGAAATTAAAATTTGCCTAGGAAGCTTATTTTACAAGGAAAACTTTTTTTTTCCACAGTGCTTTGATATAAGAGGTTAATGATGACTCAGCTCTTACAGAGAAGAGGGAAAAGCCAAGACATGCAACTTACTACTTTTTGAACAGACAGAACAAACTACAGTCTCCAACGTAATAACCCACAAGGTATTTGCACAGCAGAGACTGTTATTTGGCCTTAGCACAAACAAAGTAGTCTTTGGACCCACCTAGAAATGATTTGTAGCTGACTTCAGAATGACCCAACACCAGGACTGCATATTACTTCTTAAGTTTGGTATGTGGACGTGTAACTAAGTCTGTACCATTGTCACATACAATTTGTCTACATGAAGTCTCTAAGGACTATAAGTCTTCAGAAATCTATGTTCTAAATAAACACTGCCAAAAAAATCCATTAATCCTAAATTTCCCCTAAGCCTAGCTGGAAAACTGAATAGGAAAGAGGTCATTGATTGCCTTTGCTCACACAGGGAAGAGCTGACATCTACACAACAGATGTTGCATGAAGGTTAGAATTTTATTTTTCTCCAGTAAGATATAACAATGTTTTTAAAGCTCTAGGTCTACCATCTCCTTCATTGTAGTGGCCAGCTAACTCTATAGAAGGCACACGTGGCTTGGAATAGTTGTTAATATTTCATCTGGTTCTTAGTAAGACAATTCTTCCAATTCTAAGAAAATAATTTAAAAAGTAAGAGATGCAGTTACCCTTGTTAGGTTGACGCATACGTCCCCATAGGTAACAAAGTTACATTCTATCCCCAGGAAATAACCAGAAAGAGAGCAAAACACCACATGTACTCACACTGGAAAGCTGAGTAGGGCTGGAACGTGGCAGGAGAGATGGAAGACCTTGGGGCAGTGATCACAGCACAGCAGTTCTCCTCCATTAAGACACACAGCACAGAAATCTTCATTCTCAATTGTATTGACTTCCTGAGGAACTGGAGATTTCTTCATGGTGGAGGTACCATTGATGAGCTTCTGATCGACAGATGGGATATCTGCAGGAGGAGATTTTATTTGTCCTGCAGCCTGGGTTAGGAGAAATTTTCTGCCATCTGTGTTCTCCTCCTTGGATTTCAGTCCTTCAGGTGAACCACCGTTATTTATCTTGAAGAAAGAAAAATCTGGGATAACACAATCATCACTTTCATACAGAACATATAGAACAGCAGCAGTTATCTGCAGAAAAAAAAGAAAAAAAAAGAAAAAAAAAGAAAAAAAAAGAAAAAAAAAGAAAAAAAAAGAAAAAAAAAGTTTCTCTACAGTGAACTCTTCTGCAGAGGATACTGGGGTTTGGCAGGCCTGTGCTCAGCTCAGCACCAGCCAGTGGTCAGCCAGGTCAAGTCATTTCCTTTACATGCCATTGTGTTATAGCACAGACAGAGATGCATAGATCTCATGTCATGAATACCAGATACAATATCTTTGATGACCTTATTTGCTCTTCATGGAAACTGCACATTATGCAGGTGCAATTTTTACAGGAAGCAACTGAAAAAAAAAAAAAAAAACCTCATGAAAATAGTTTTTTCTTCCCAATACAAATTCCAGTTTCTTTCTGTGGAAAGAAGTTCACTTTTAAGACTTTGGGGAACTGATAGAATATTAAGCTTTTAAAAATCTGTAACTCTGTTATTTCTGGAACTGGTTCCTATCGCTCATGTTGCGATGCCTGAACAAGGATTCAGGTCAGTTTCAAGCTATTTATCCTGTTTTTAATTTGACAGACAATCTAGGCTGTTAGAATACAAAAATGCTACAGCTATCTGATCTCAGAAATGCACTTCTCAGAAATGGAAGTAACAGGAAGCTACACAGCACACAAAAGCTGCATCCTCTTACTTCAGCCCATCATAGACGTATTAAGAATGAAATGAACCAAGAAACCTGTGGTAAGTGTATAATGACTATCCAGAACTCTGAATACTACATGTCAGCAAGACAACAGGGAGAAAGCAGGTAAAACTTCAAGCAAATCCCACTCACTTTTATAGCCATACTTGAAGACTGGGTCCCATGCTCAATTATTAGGAGAAAATTGCCCTCCTGCCCACTCTCTTGTGGCTGGAGCTTAAAAACTGGTAGCTCCCCAGATTCCGATGCACATATTTTCAGACGTTCCAGTCTCACGTAGGGGATCTTTGGCTCTCTAGGCTCACTACCATTAAAATAACATATGGTTAAATTCAATCACATTCCACAAAATTCTCCTCCCTACTCATTTTCAACATTTTTTCATGTACTATTCTTCTCTTTTTCTTTCATTAACTGTGGCTCTGGTGGCAAAAAGTTTACTAAAGGGTTAACTGGTTAAAAAGGACTTTAAATGCCAGTTCTTTATGAAATCAGAGTGCAAACACTTTCATTTAATCATGTGTGCAAATGCATCAGTACCTTCTGCCCTTTCCCCATATACACTGGCATACAATCCAAGTCATGTTTGAGGTTTTTCAAATAAGAACTCAGCATAATATTCAACCTTAAGATCAGCAATAGACAGAAACAAAACTTATTAAAATTCTCAACGTAATATTAATCCTGTTCCCAATTTACTTTTTTGGCTTTAAATGGGACTAAACAGTTTACAGTTGTTCAAATGAGAAGTGTTTTCAAATATTTTTATATTCTGAAAATCACAAGAGAATAATAGGCATATGTGAACACATCATTTCTTTTAAGCTGTTGTTTTCAAGTTTAAGATAATACTCCATAACTTTCAGAATTATTATCTATAAGGAGCCTTGCATTCTTCTTAAAACAACTTTTCCATTAGCATTAAGTAAGAGAAATTTTCTAAATATGTGAATAAAATTCCATGGTCAGTGCTGTTGCATAAAAAAAGACTGTTACCTGGCATTCTGATTGCCTTTCATAACCATTTCAAAATGTTCCCTTTCACAGTTATTGGAATCTGGAACAGAAAAGAAGAAAAAATAAAATATTTATAATATCAGTCAGATTTGGGTAGAACATACTTTAATATTCATGTACTTCTGACTGGTGTTTAATATGATAACATGAGTGAATTATGTGATCATTTCATCAGTATGTATATTAAAAGTGTGTGCTATTTTCTATTCTGGGGAACATTCTTTGTCTTTGCCTTAACTACAACTTCTGTACCGTATACCGTAAACCGTATACCAAAACATTTTGCTCAATTGGTTACATTCTCGTGGAATTATAGGCATATACAGACACACTGCACACATCCATACACAGCCAACATCATAAGTAATCCTCTTTGCTATACAGCCTTCACTTGACAAAAGCAGACCCACAGTCTGAGGCTCGGGAAGTCTTTGCAGTCTCCTGTTGCATGCTTAGAAGCTTCTGGATAATTCCAGTTACTCAAAAACAGGAATGAAATTGTGATTCTCATTTGCCTCTTGATATGATCCTTTATACCCTCCAGCATACGTAACATAAAAACATTAATTCAAAACTATCCATTATATAAGCATGTAAATAACCACAACTCTTGACCAACACTAGTCACAGGCAATGAAACAACTTCAGAGAGATGGAATAGGGGCAGGGATAGAATAGGGACAGGGATGAATGCTCTAACAGATGCTCTTGTACACAGCAGTCCACTGACATCACCCATAACAAGTTTGCTATGAATCATTTTGACATGGATAATGTTAACAAGAAAATAAAGCAAATATGTCTATCTGGAGACAAGTAACTGCTACCAAAACATGCTTTTTAAAAGGAAATCTAGCTGGGGAAATCTATCCTGTTGTGTAAGAGCAATGATACTCTACCTCTGTTCTCAGTCACCGGGAACAAAACGACTAACAAGTAGAAGCGTATCTCATGTCATTCACCTACAACTGTTGCTAAATTGAAATTTAGTGGATGAGGATCTGGAAAGAATTACTAAAGCATGGCCGCATACTGATCTGAAGATCTTGCTGCCCTTCATCAAAACAGAGGATGTTCCGGCGATGCTGGAGTCCCAATATTAATCAACTTTTCCATTACCTACTTTGTTTATGAGGAAACATAAAAGTTTGTGGAAGACATCAACCCAGAGAAGTTGCAAGTACTTTGGAGAATATTAGAAATTCAGAAGTTATCTTAATACGTCAAGGAAAAACCTCCTACCTCAGCAAGAATGAACTGAGACAATTCCAAGTACCACATTTATGAAGGAAGGTGAATGAATTAACGTAGGAAAATAACTGACTGAGATGAGAACTGTTCTGTGGAAATAACTAAGGGTTAATGTCATACTATTCACTGCGTGCAAGTTAATCATGTAATGAAGCTGCAGAAAAATGGCAAACGCTGCCCACTACCTGTATTGAGGAATGTAAAACACAGGAGCTGCTTTGCTCAGTGCCCCAGAGGCCTCAGCTGTAACACTGTGTTCAGCCCTGGGCTGCACAGTAACTGCAGAGCCAAGACTTTACACAACTGCTCATCTCCAGATTTAAGCCTGACTGAGGCACAGCTTTTTAGGGGCACAGATGATTCTTGCTACTCACACAGCTGAGTGTGGCATAATTGTCACAATTTGGCATAGTACATCTAAGAGAAGACAAACTCATCTACTTGGCTCACTGAACTACGTCTTCTTTGTGCTAATTAGAATTCTCTGAATAAAAATACAGCACGGAGATAGAAATATTAATTCATCTTTTACAGGGAAATGCAGCCAAATATTGGCATAAGTCACAGAGTAGCAGCTTGATCCTGAAATCCCGTGCTTGCATGAATAGTTCCATTGACTTTTAGAGTTTGCAGGAATGAGGCTGTGCAGTGCAGCACAAGGATGCTGGCAATTTGCCCATGTAAAGAGTTAAATAAGGTCTAATTCCCTATTAAGACTAAAGAAATAGGCCTTGGCTGAAGGGAATGTTCCACAGTAGACAGAGCCAAGCAAAAGCACATACTGTGCAATATATTAACCTCACAAAAATTTGCTCTGCTACTGACATGAAGGACTTAGCAGAAGGCACATCACATTTCGGAAGTAATTTTTTTTTCTTTAATTGAATTTGGACTCTCCAAACCAGCTCTTCAATAGTCATAATTGCAGGTCTCATTAATGGGAGTGTTTTTCGGAGAACTAATACTCCAGGTACTTCACACAGATGCACACGTTTCTGGCTCAGAGCTGAAGGATGTTACAGATTCAAGGCATATCATTTTCAAGTTTTTCTCCAACAAATGAGATCAAATACTTTTCCATTGGATTAAGTACTTGATAACTGAAGCTTGCTGGGGAAGCACATTTATGAAAGTACATTAATAAGCAGACTCCTTTGCAATGCTCATAATGCACAGTAACAAGAAAGAAAAACCCCAAACCTAAACGAAACAATTTAAAGCCTGGTACCTTCTTCATTTCTAAGTGATCTCATCCTGGCATTCACAGGAAGAAGAGAATTGTTGCTCAGCAGTTCAGAAGGAGAAGTACAACGCTGAGATTTTTTGACAGAAAGATTAATAGGTTCTTCCAGAACGTTTTGCATAGAAAGACTTAATTCATTCACTACATCTTGCCCAGCTGTAGCCAAGCTGTTTTCTGGTTGATGATCCACAGAATTGAAGTCTTCATTTTCCAGCTTCAGAGGAAAAAATATTAAATCTAATTATTAATTTTCTTAATAAAAATAACATGTAATCAGTCTTTAAGTACCAGAAGAAAACAGTACTTACTGAACAGCTGTTTTTACGTGACTAACTACAACGTGTGCTATCAACAAAAATGGATTCCATTTCAGTAGAGGAGTTTGAATGATTCCTACCTTGCACTTTGCACTGCCCTGATGTGCATCACCTGGTGTGAGGGCAGTAGAAACCCCAGGGTTCAGCTCAACTGGAGCTCTTCCCAGTGCCAAACTGTAGCTGGGCACTGGCTCCGGTGAAGTATCACAGTCACAGCGGGTGTTTGGGGACGGGCCAAGTGCCACAGTGGCCATGCCTTGCACCTGTGGGTCAACTGACCGTGATAATCTTGAAGGTAGTTCCATTTCTAAATCGTTTGAAAAGCCCACAGCGCCTAATGGTGCTGAAGGCTGGGAAAGGAAATAAAAACAGTTAGTTAACCAGGTTTCAGAAGCAAAATACTGCTGTTTCTGTAATGGTTTAGACACTCTGCTATTGTTAAAGAAGCAGTGGAGTTACGAGGTCACAAGAGTATCTACTGTAATCCAATACCATGTCCAGAAGCTTCACAATACCCCTATTGAAACTGAAAACTAGGAAAGGAAGTGCCTAGGTTATTCTTCTGTGATTTACAAAAATTGCCATCCTTTGATCACTCCAAGGGATCCAGATTTTTAACTCCCTACAACGCAGGGGAATTCTAAGCATGGAGAATATTGTACTTACATCTATCTTTGATGTCTACCCTACTAACTTCCATTAAGTCACACCCAGAGAAATACGATTCTGACCAGAAATTTCATCATTTTATTCAGAAATTGTCAGATAATTTTACTTAGAATGAAAATTTAGAAGAAATAAGATTCAGATCTGAAGTTAAGTGGATGAAACTTGTTACTTTACAGTGCTAAATACTTTATGGTAGTAAATCTGTCCCACTTAAACTTAAGATATTTGCCCTTTAAATATCACAATGTAATGTCATCTTACACGTATTAAGAAGGAAAAGGATCTACAAGTGTGACAGCAAAAGAAATGGAATAGCCTATTTACTGAAGCCTCCAAAGTGACATTTTTAGCAAAATGTGCATGCTAATGTCTCATGATTTGTCACTGTCAGAAACACTGCTATGCAAAACAAAGCAAATCCGCTCATCTACGTGACTTTCCTAAGCTGCCTTACATCCAGAAACACGTGGCTGAACTGAAATTGGGTCTCTGCTAGCCTCCATATGAAGCAAATACAAGCAGTCTTAAGAATTATGCAGATCTGTGTCATTCCAATATGCAGTTTTCCATAGTTCATTTGTGTTTCATTACCCTTGATAATCGACTGAATAAATCCTTTTTTGACTACAATACAGTAAGTAGTGCTTATTAGAAAATAAATCAAGACAAAAAGAAATTTTCTGATTGCATCTGAATTAGAGTAGTCATTTTTATACTGATTTTTCTGCTAGAGGCCTATGACTTAGAATTGAATTTGAGACCCATTTCCTAGATTCAATTAGCATTTTTCTCAACTGTTACTCCAGTTTGGATTTTCACTTTGTCCATCAATCGGCGGTGGTAAATACAGTATAGACATATAGACATACTGAGCTGTCAGATGTGCCTGTGTAAATCTTACACAGTGCCAAAGGTATCAGACGCGAATCTCTCTGCCTGCAATGCATGTCACCTATGCTAAGACAACATTCCATCCACGGACATCAACTTTCATTTCAGGAGGTAATTTTATTTCCTTTTCCCTCAATTTGCAGTAAATGCTACAGCACTGACCACAGACTTGGGATCATACTCAGTGAGTCAAAGTGGCCTGCATTTGAGACAAAAAAAGCCAGTTCTTCTGCAGTGTTGGTGAAGGTCTGTGCCATTCTACCATCAAATGTAAGTAGTAAGGCTATTCTTACGAGTCCTAGAGAGGCCTTTTCCATGTGTTAGGCACCACGGATATTACTGGGTCTCCACAGCCAGGGTATTAGACACCTTCCTCTTGAGGTTGCTTTCCCAAATCTAAGATTTCTGGACTGGAAAAAATTGTGGAACCAGCAAGATTTAGTGAAACGTGTTCTTCCTACCTCACATTAGAATAAAATGATAGAACACAGCATAACAGGAAAAGCATTGATGGAGGCACCATTTTCCTTCCCTCCCATTCCTCTGTATACTCTATATATCTCCCTATATATATACCTCTATAGAGTTTTTGAACCCAGTCTTAATGGTCCCACATAAGGATGACCACAAATACCATACGTGTTCAGTTCTTGCCATAACTTGTTTGACAGGCTCCTGCACATGGAGTGGTAAATGTGGTACCAAGAATGCCCCAGAGAACACATACTCCTTTTCATTCCATCACTCTTTATCACGTGGCTTTTTCAGATGGTAAAATAAATACGTGAATTGTGCTTAAATCACATACAGAAAATAAACAAACAAGAAACAGAATTCTTGCTTGAACTGAAGAGAGGGACTGTAATCAGCCTTGCCTTTTCCCCTTATTTCAAAGTCCACTGTGTGTACTACTTAATTCCCTGAGAGGCAGTTAAATTCTTATTTAGCTAGATTCTCCAAAGTATTGGGCATCTGTAGGAAGTACCTAATGATGTGCTCCATTAGGAATGGGCATGCTGAGTGCACACGTGGTAAGAACATCACCCAAAGCTGTACAACACATTCACTGGAGACCTTGTGGCTTTTCACTTCTTCTAATCATTACACACATTGTTCTTTAATTGTACAATAAAATTGTGCCATCACGTGTTACATATCGAGGCCTCAACATGAGATGATCCACCTATGCATAACTGTAAAAGCTATGGGTAAAATGTTAGCTCTATTACATAAGTAGGATTACTTCTGGCCTCAGAGAGCCAAGTTTACTTACTGGGAGCAATCATGGGTTCTACTCCTGCTGAAGGAAAAAGAAATAGATATACACCTGAAAATTTGTTGCAACAAATATTGTTACAAAGTTGAAAATTCATGGCATTGTATGGCTATATATTTTTTACTCTTCCAGCTAGCATCAGTTTCTTAAGAGATCTCTTTGGATTATATAAGCTAATATAAAACCTTACTCTTGTTAAAAAGGAAAAAAGAATAATGAGGCCATCAAACTGCCATCTGTCTTTCCCTTGGGGCAAAAGTTAATTTTGTAGTTTTCTTAATGATGAAGCAACATTATGATCTTTCAGTGCAAAATATTAAAACTCACAGTTAAGAACAGACACATTCCATCCTGATCCATGGAGCTGCTGTCAAGTGTGAAGTGAACAATGCACTGGGAACAAGGCTCATTAATAACCTATTAATTCACTCCCTAAAATAATCATTTCTTTTGCCATTAGCAAAAATTTCTCTTCTCCCTTGACAGTTCAGCTAGTTTTTGCAGACGGGATGCTTTTAAAGAAAGAATTGATCTCTGTTTTATAAAAGCTCTATTGCTTTTACATCGCACCTTTTGAACAACAACAAGCATTAATTATGCTCTTGGGTAGATGGTGGCTTCAGCTGTAGGTTAATTTTGAAACTTTTGACATTTTAATGTACAGCCTGGCACGTCCAACTACTCTGTGAAATTATAAATAAAATTCTCATTGTTTCATAATTAATTTTGGTCTGATGATCCTTATAATATAATGGCAGTTGCATCACCACCCCAAAATGCTTCCTATCACAAATTCCATAGTTATGGTAGTGAACGTTAAGAATAAAGAACATGCAAAGTGCCTTCAGAGAACAAAAAATAAACACATTGTTCAGTTCAAATATTTCTTTGATCACTCTTGCATTTAAAAATGTCCAGTGTAAACATGCAGCACTAAGACAGAAAAATTGTGAGAAGCAAATACTTACCTTGAAACACTGGGATTAGGATTTGTTAAGATTGTTTTGGCAAAATCTCAAGGCTGTTGACATTTAAGTGTCACAGATAAAGAAAGCTAAAACTAGGAACCGCCAATTCTCTTTGCTATAAGAGAAATAACACGCCGCAAATGCTTGCAGAGTAATGAACGGCTGCTATTAAATGGAGCAATCCCCCTGGCAGCTCATTATACTAGGAGGTTAAACAAATGTACTACTCCAATCCAGTTGTTTAACTCACCACATACAGCGGCACTGATAACACAGTGTACACATGCTTCCTTTTCCTATTTCCCCACTTCAGAATAGAATCTAAAGGATTTCCTTTCTGTTTTTATGAGAAAAAGAATCCAAAGCTTCCTTAACATTTTGTCTGAATAAATTGGAGCTGGCTTAAAGTGGAAGGAGGAAGAGATTGCATGGAGCAAGCAGCATCATGTTTTATTTATCCTTTTTTTCCAGGTCAAAGCAAAAGGTTTTGTTAAATTAACATTCTGGGAAATGTACCTAATTGCATTAAGCATGAACACATCTGTTCTGTAAGCAGCTCAATTCTTTAATGTAAAAAATACTCTGATACCTTAGAAATTGGCAGGACCGCACATTCTAGACTGGTATAATCATTTATTTCATATCTAGTCCCCTTAAAATTGCCAATAATTTGGAAAAAAAAAAAAAAACCAGCAATAAACTCACTCTACACATAAGCTCAGATAAAAAGTTCTAGGGTCTTGTATTAAGTTATTACTTTTGATCAGTAAGCAATGACAGCATGTTCAGTGCAATACCAGTGACAATAAAAACCCGCAATAAAAAGCTCCCTAAGGCTTCCCTTCCCACAAATTTTACATTGCTTTTGAAGAAAAAATAAAAAAATAAAACAAAAACAAAATACCATTAGTAAGGCCCTTGGCACTAAAATGGAAGAGTTGTCCTTAATAAATAAAAAGGACAAATGCATTGAAGGCAAAATACCCAAGAATGCCACCTACAACAGTCTGAGATCAACCACTCTTCCTGATAAACCTGCAGCAATGGTGATGTTGGCATGGAGATGCTCAAGAAGTCCCCACACATTAAGTCCCAGAGGGAGGGCCCACAATGAACCACTACGTCAACCATGACAGCCAAAGCCTATAATGTTTTTAGGATGAGCAGGGACGGGACAGGATGTACCCAGGATCCAATCCAACAGCTGGACAAGGTGAGGAATCCTTCCCTCCCAGAAATAATGTCTCTGCTCTGGAATAAAGGAAGGGATGCATTTCTAGAGTCTAAGAAGGAAAAAGCTCCAGCTAGTTCTGCAATAATGACAGAGTACATTGTAGCACTACCTAAGCCTTAAACTATACATTTATTTTAGATATACAGTAATTATGACATTTCTTTAAATACTGGGTACAGCCTTTAGATCCCTTGCTCATCACATTAAAATCGCAGTTAGGTATAGATATGGAAAACAAGGAGTGTATGCCCCTTATTACTCCTGCAAACACAATTAGGCCAAAACTATCTTATTATTCTTGCCTCTGCTCCTGAATAGATCTCTCTCCAGTTCTGCGTGCAAATGCTAAGATAGCAGTAGCTTTGATATCAATGCTTCTAACTGACACTACACAGGTGCATATATAGAAAGAGCCTCTGAAAGCTAATCCATTAACATTAAAATTTATTTTCACAAATAACTTCGAGGGTGTGTCTACATTACAAGAGAAGTTTGTGGTCTCATTTACACCTTAAGCATATCTTTTTTTAGTCATTTCCTAAGGCAAAGGCAGTCCATTTGCAGACAAACGTACATAGCTTTCCCTCAGTCCTATACTCTGTCAGAAGCTGAATGAGTTCTGCTTCCATATATGAAAGTTCAGAGGCAAAAAATCATCATCTCAGAACACTGTGATGCCACCAGCCCAGTTCAGAAGTGCCATCACATTTACAGGATTAAGTTAGCAGTTGCAGATTTCACAATGGCTTCCAAATCTGATTTCTATGCTGCTTCCATACCCTCAGTAATCATTACCTTTCTGTTTCTCTACAATTCCCAAAAAGATCATAAGTACATTGGGTCAATAAAGCAAGACAGCCTAAGAAAATAAGTTAGTTTAGCATGGAAAGACAAGTCCTTCCACAATATTACATGCACAAATTCCAAGAAAAATATCCACGAAACACTTCCACATGGCACAAGTCACACACAGAAATACCAAACAGATTTGAGCAATCAGAACATGAAGTGCAATTTGGAGTACTTTAAACAAACTATGGAGAGGCAAAAGGGAGTTCACCCACCTCAAATGCACTGACAGTATTCAAAGCCAGCAAGAATCTACTGAGAAAGATGAGTTCTCCTGTTTTTGTTTTTGCTTTTGCCTCTTCGTCACTAGCTGTGGATGCCCAGCAGTGGGTGTAGGGCTTAAAGGATGGCTGTATCATATGCTAAAATATTCTACAGATACAGAAATTTATGGGTTTTCTGCTTATGCACAAAGAGCATAAAAATTGTTATAACTCTTTCAGACACCACATCTCCACTAACAATTTTTGTTATTTCCAGTATTTTTAAGGATGCCCTTCATGATTTCATCAGAATCTTTAAGTCCTTCTTCAAATTCAACTGCTGCTAGTATGGTAAGAGAAAGACCTGACAGTTAAATCACTCAAGACAGGAAGTGGACAGAATTTACTCTGTGAAAAAAAAGATATTCTATTTATTCACCAGTCATGTACCAGTCATGCCAGCTATATCTAAACAACTCTGTCTTGTTGCTATCTGGACTACAGCACAGGGTATACACATTTCTGGAGGACGTACACAAGATTAGGCAATGACTATCTCTCAAGATTTACAAGTTAATTTTACTTTATTTTAATTTTTTTTTCACCTTGATTGCAAATTCCAATGCCATGTTATACTCAATATCAAATTATGCTTTCCCATTCACATGTTTATTTTTTAAAGTTCTTTATACCTTTCTCACTGGATGAAAAGTTGATTGTTGCCAGGTTGTTTCAGGGGCATTTCTGCTGACACTGATTTCTTCATCTAATGATTGAGACATGGAAGACATTTTGCTTCTGTCAAGAGGAACTACAGGCTTCTGGGCATCAAGCTCAGTGGAATTCTCACAGACCTATAAATCAAGATTAAGAGTTAGTGTTTTCAAAATCTTGGTAAAAACAGTAGCAAACTTGCATCAACACATCATACACAATAGAAAAAAACTGGAAAGACTAACACAACAAAGACATTCAAACACTAATTGGAGAGATAAATGAATTCATAGAGAGATATTTCACTCATATATTCATAGAAAAAGATCAGTAAACTTGCTGAAATGCATAGGTATTCCAAAAGCCTGGTAAGGTACTAAGGTAAGTCATTCAAGGTGGGAACTCCACAGAGTTTACAAAATGGGAAACTTCAACCACCCTTCCACTGCAATTCTCACTGTTCTGAATGAGTTTCAAAGCCTTCTTATAGTGTCACCTTATCTTCCTTACATGGTTTGGATGCCTGCTATCAAGCACTGACCCTTTTTCAAAGGCAGGATTTCTGGGACAGGGATTCAGAAGATGGGTTTTATTCCTTTTTTGCTATAAAAATAACATCAGTCATTCAATTGTTCTGTCCTTTGTTTACCTACATACAAAGGATGAATCTTGATGCTTTTATCCTCCCACCTGTTTCTTGCCTTGTCTCTTTAGAGAGCCAGATCTTTGGGATCTTGGTTATTTATGAAGCACTTTACATAAAGTTTTGGACAGATCACTGTGAGGCATGAAGCTTCTGCTGATTACTAGCATAGATAAGGCAACAGAAAGTTCAATCTACACAAAATCTTAAAGGTGTCCCCCATTTCTGAGCTTACATTGATCAAAAACAACAGGAAAGAACTTCTAAAACTTACTTGTGCTTCATCTTCAATTTGCTGCTGAACCAGAGCTGGCTGTCTCACTATGTAATTTATCTGACCAACTATGGTCTGTTGAACGTGCTGAGGTGGCTTGGCTTGGTTCAGCTGCAAACTGGACTGCCCTTGGGCCTGGAGAAGAAGCTCCAGATCCTTTTTCATCTCCTCCAGTTCAAACTGGTGGTGCATTATGTCCAGGCTCTGCTGCATGACTTGTTTGTGATTGTTCTCATATTGACTTGGTGGTGGTGATGCTGGTGACAGCTGCTGCTGCTGCTGCGGTGGATGCTGCACATGGTTAGACTTTATCTTCTGAAGATGGCCCAGCTGCACTTGCACAGCTGATGTCTGCAAAGCAGTCTGTGAGCGAAATGGCTGTGGATGGCTTGTGTGAACCTGCTGAGCCTCATGTGATACAACAGCATAGCCCAGAGGCACAGTCTGTTGCAGCTGCTGGGGTGGTAAGTGCTTTCCCATTCTCCCAGATGCATTCTGTGACTCAGACCTTGACTGCTGCTCTCGTTCAGACTGTGTTGGCTTCAGAGGCTGGGAAACAACCCTTTGCTCTTTGTCACGTTGCTGCATGCTGTACTGCAGGGGAAAGTGCTGCTGATGCAGTTCGGAAGGCTGTCGAAAATGTTGATGGGGGCTTATGTTCTGGTGAGAAGGCTGAGCTTTGTTTGGGTGAGGTACACTGAGGCAGTGTGAGCAACACACAGGAATAGGACACTGAGCGGCAGGGGGAAACTGATGTGGCTGGCTATTCACAGGCTCCAGCTGTGACACTGGGGAACAGTGCCCATGATACAAGGGGGTCTGTAATCCTTGTACATTTCCATACAGGAGGACATCTGAATGTGAAGTGTGTCCACCTTCCATAGTGAAACCTCCTGCAAAAATAATAATAATAATAACAACAACAATAACAACAACAACCACCACCACCTTACTCTCCTAAGATCTTGACAAATTTACGTAACAAAAACTCTGACTGATAGCTATTCCTTTACCTTTGGTTCATATATAAATGGGCTCATACCCTACCAAACAATCCTTCAATATACCTTCAGGATAAATTTTTTCAGAACTTCACAGTGATTTAAAATCACACTAAACTCCTGCTGATGTCCACAGGACTCGTGGTTGAAATACCAGCAAATGCTTTGAAAAACTACCCTCAACTCACATTATTTTAACTGATGTATATGGCTTATACTTCCACTCTTCACTAAACAACAAGCACATTTTCCCATCCATAAGTGTAGGTAGAAATGACTGCTTTCAGGGTTAAAGTGAGAAAAATAAAATAGATTGATGTATTTAAGAAAGAATCATAAAAGCTAGAAATAGAAATGACCTATGAACTGATCTGTTCCATGCTTTTAGCCAAGAGAAAATTATTCCCTACAACACTTTTGCAACTGTTTTACCTCTTCTGGTTTCAATGTCCTAAAACAGGACAAGAAGCAACCCTTTATGCCATTGACCTGCCCACCAAACTGAATTTACTGTAAAAACCCATAGCAGCTGGAAAATTTATAGCTGGTGGGAAACAAGCTGAAAGTATGCACATTCATTATATAATACTGTCAGCATTACACAGTCAATGTCTTAAAGCCGTCTTTGTGCCCATTAATTGTAAGCATCTTAAGCACTTTTCAGGTCCCATGGCCACTGAGATACTAACACATCTGAAGAGTATGAGCATAGCTATCCCTGGGTAAGGCAGAGAAAATAGCATCAGTGTACAGCAAGTACTCCATTTCAACCAAGGATCCATACGGGACTGGCAGGGTCACAGTGTTGTAGTTACAGAGTTATTGCTTGCTGGGACAAAAGTGCATTTCACATGCATCAGGCAAAAGTTAAGGTTGTTTGGTAGCCAATTATGCTGCATGTTATGTAATACAAATTAGAAAATGATCCATTCTCACAGTGGTTTGATTAAATTTGTAGTTGTGTTCTTACATCGTGATTTTCTAAGACACAAAAATGACATTTCTAGAGTACATTCATAGGCAATGCTTATAGAGTAGTATTTATAAATAATGATGCCTTCTAATAGAGGAAAAGCATGAAAGTTTTTGGTCATGACAGCATTTCTTCAGGGCTGTGACAGGTAGAACCTAAACCACAATTCAAAGAAAATGAAGACTCCTTTAGGGAAAGTACATGTATGTCTTGTCTGTCCTTGGGCACTTGCCTAATAAAGAACACTATATCGTTCTTACCAAAATTGGACAGTTGCTTACTCCAGTAGGAGGGATCCCAAGTGAATCTGATCTTCAGAGGAGGGGCTATGTCTGTGTTAGAGTTTGTCTCTAACAAGCGCTGGATCTGAAACACAATCTGGTGACAAATCAAAGGATTATGATTTTATTAACATTTACAAGATCATGAAAAGTGTTTTATTGGAGAAACATTAAATCCTTAAAACATTTCTCACATTAATTTCACTTTATTGAGAAAATAAGCATTGCTCTTACCAGTTCTTTACTGAAGAGAAATGGGATGCTGTTTTTACTGCACACTGCCCAGTTGACAAAGTTCTGCACGTGTTCAACCTGTGTACTTAAAACCACGACACCTTGCAGTTGTTGCTCCAATTTCTGCTTTCTTTCATTTGTGATTTTCTGTTAATAATGTGGAACAGTAGGAGATAGTTGTCATCCCTCAAGCAAACATAATGCACACAATCACTGGAGTTTCAGCATGCACATGTGCTCTTATTTAGAATCTCTAAACCATCAATCATAGAGATAAAGCAAATCCTATTCAACAAATGTGTCCTAACTCAGGAAGAAAAATGACTTCTTCAGGAACAAGTTACAGCATTCTGGCCTTGGCTTAGCTGAAAAACGGAACACAAGAGAAGAGTAGAAGTCAAAATGAATTTGCCAATGGAGATCTTCCTCATCTCTTACAACATGCAAGAGAGAAGACCTAAGAAAGAATGCCAACAGAGGGGAAGCATGTAGTATTTTCTCAGAAAATTCTTCCAGATTCCAGCACCTCATGATTCAGGGGCCACAAAGACAGCAGCTGTATTGCCACCCTCCGGGTACCTCTACCACACACGCTTCAACTGGACATGTAAAAACTGAAGAGTCAAAACCATAGGATCTTCTACAGAAAGCAGACCTGAGGATCAGTTTCTAAACCTGCTAAGTGTAGTGCTAGACAAAAAAAACATCTTTTGATGTTAATGCTTTATTTAAGTACTCAAACTGTGCTCATATTTCTCTATAACTGCATTATAAAAGGTAGTTAACATGATAAGCTAACATTTTGCTACTTAATCATATATCCTTGTCAACCATTGATTCCACATAAAATTCTGCAATAAAAAAAAGTATTTGAAAACATAAGCAAAGGGACAATAACATTCATAATCTATATTCTTTCCATTGGCTCTGGGATTTAATTTTAATTTAGTTTAATTTCCCAAGGTATGAAAGAAACTAGACTCACTTACTTCAAGTTGTTCGAGAAGGATGTTTGTTCGTTTATTTATTTCATTTATCAAAACCATCTTGGCCATTTTGATTTGATTTTCTACTTTTTTGTATAAATGTTTTACCTCAAGCAACCTGCAGGGAAGAGATACATATCCCTGGATGAGCCAACTGGAATATCACTTGTTCAGTGCTTGGTAGGTATTTGTTACAAGGGCTGATCTAAATGTTGACTAAGAACTCCAATGAAAGCTGAACCATTTCCTCTAAGTTCTCCCATTCTTCTCTTCCCATTTTATAGTAGCCTGGACTGGAAACACAGTTTGTTTTGAGATTTCTGAAGAATTCAGTTATTTTTGAATCCCTGGAGGCATTCAAGTCCAGGCTGGATGTGGCTCTGCGCAGCCTGTTCTAGTGGCTGATGACTGCACACAGCAGAGGGGTTGAAACATAAGGATCATTATAGCCCCTTTCAACCCAGACCATTCTATGATTCTATGATTTTTAAAATAATTCTTAGTTCTATTATTTCAAATTCTAGGTCAGAAACAGTAGATCATAATCTTTGAAGCTAGCTGTCAGGTGCCTTATAAGGGCTGCGGAATCCTGTATTACAATGTTGTGAATGAGACATAATTTAACCATAAATTTGATAGTTTTTATCTTCATTTTACCTATCCTCTAAGAAAAAGAATAATACCTGTTTTCAATTGTGGTAATCTGTGTTCAGTGAAAATAGTGTTTTAACTCGTAACTCATTTTCTGAAATAAATGCAAAACAATTACCTGTCTTCAATTTGTTTAGCTGAAACCTGAATTCCACTTTTTTTCTCTTCCACTTTAGCTACCACATTTTCCAGGATAGCTCTCTGATTTTGCAAAGCTTCATCAAGATGTCTGAACCTACAAAGGATGGGGAAATTTTCACTGTATGTTCATTTCCATTGTTAAGATACTCATGAGAAGCTAAATAATGCCTTGCTTTTTCTTTTATAAGCTTAAATAAAGCATTGTTTACATTTCCTGCTATTGTAATAGGTTAGAAGACAACTGTTGGATACGGTGTCACCACAGCAGCATTGTGCCATTAAGTACAACTGCCCATTGCTAGACTTCATCTGCTGCTCTGCATTTCCCTTGGGTAGAGCTTGCTTCTCTCTGCAGCCACAGACTCCTCTAAGGAACCTCGGCCAGATGCACAGCTCGCAAGGATCAGTTTTGCCTTATCTTTAAAATCTGAATCCCACAGTGAAAGGAAAGGGAGCAGTTCTAGCTGCTCCCTAAAAAAAAAAAAAAAATTAAAATTAAATCTAGTTCTGAATTTTTTACTGAACACTACTCACATGTAGCCTAAAAGCCTAAGCATTGTTTTTTCTCTTCTTTCCATGGGAGAATAGTATAATTGCAAAGGCATAGAGGTACTTAAGAAAAAGGGGTCACTCTAGATATCTGTTGGATGGCCAGAAGGTCTTGGTTTAAATATCTTAAAATATGCGCTTAACAACAGCCCTTACCAGCCCAGAAATTAATTATTTCCATTGCTGAAGGTTGACTGTCCATGTTGATTAAGGAGTTTGTAACGTGTGATTTGATTAGTGGGGACTTACATGGACCTGAACTTCCAAACCTGTACACTGAACACTCAGATATGGTCATTCTCTATGCCTTCGTGTCTGTCTGGACATAACCCTCTGCTTCTTTCCTACCACAAATGCTTTGACAGCTATCCCAAATTTAACATCCTACATAATGGCAGTGCATGTCACAAAAAACTCACAGTGTATAGATAGTTCCTTACATGATTCATACAGCTCAGAACTGAATAACAGATGTGAACCATGCTAAGAACAGAGCTGAGCTCTTATCTAGAGTCTCAAGTGTGTTGGTCCTGGGTTGACAGCTGGACTCGATCTTAGAGGTCTTTTCCAACCTTAATGATTCTATGCTTCTACAACGGTGCCTAAAGATACCGTGTCTGAAAGATGAAATAATTTGGAAGGAACACAGTGCTGAGAACAGTGTAAAGTTCTGTAGGGGCTGTAACCAACATATTAAGCTCCCTGAGCAAAAGAACTGAGTTTGTTGTGGCTATGAAGCTAGACTATGCTGAAATTTCAGTTGATAGGAAGATGGAACAGTCCTAAATCTGAATTAGCTATGCTTTTAGATAGAATCATGAAAAAGACATGAAGCGACCAATCTCTGGTACCTGTGTTCCTTATGGTCTTTCAGCAGGCAGCTGCTGCACGTAAGGATATCACAGGTCTCACAGAAGAGTTTGAGTGGTTCTTGAGTGTGCACAGAACAAAGCAAGGGCAGTTCATTTGCCTCTTCTTCAGTCACTGAGGAACATAAAGCAACGGTGTCATTGACCAGAAGTGCTATTGTAGGTCAGCAAAAGTGTTTCAAACTAATAATTTATAAACCTTGATGTTATTTCTAAAGACTCATACCTTGGAACAATTTGATTATACGATGCATGGGAATTTGTTTTGAGGTTTTTGTTTGTGTGTGTGCATGTGCTTTGTTTTGTTTTTCCTCCTGGTACATCCTACAAATTGATCACATCAAAGAGACTCAGGAATTAATAATCAGACCCCTAAACTCTCATGATATTTAAATCCCTCTCACAATTTTGGGTACCTGTTTCATTATTTTGAATGTGCTGACCTTGCAAGCCAATTAACAAAACCACACTGTAAAACATAGTAAAGCAAATACATTAAAGAAACTTGAAGTCACAGTACAAACAAGAAAATCTTTGTTTTTAAAAAGCTCTGAGGAATTGTTTTTCATAAACTTAAGTTCACTATGAACACAACTTCAGCAACTAAAAGATATTGATATTAAGCACTAATATCTGTTCTTATAATGATTTGCTAAGAAGTAATGTGACAAAGACTACGAATGGACAGTGAATATGTGAAGTGGAAGTACTTCTATATAATCAATTCTTCCTTTCCTCCCTGGATATGGTAGAATTATTTTAGAAGGAAGGAAGGAACACAGGCCACAATAGAATGCTAAGAAACTCTAAAAAATGGCAAAGCAAAATCCCTTGCATTACATTTACAAACAAAACCACATTGATTTCATTTTAATTATCATTTAAGTATCATTTATCAACAACATGAGCTAGTAAGCTTACTCAACATAAAATGAAATTATAAACAGTCGGAGCCTCAAAACCACTTTTCTGATCTTGATCAACTCAAGAAGAAAAATGTATTGTTCACCCAATGAGGGTATTTGAGGGGGTGCTAGGGGCCTTTAGTTTACATTATTCTCTAGAAAAGACCTAGAAAATATTTAAATGCCATCTGTGCTTGTCCCTGGAAGACAAGCAAGAGTGTTCAAGAGAAGTTTAGGTCATGTACTAAAGGACATGCTTTAGTGGGGAAATGCTGGTGGATAGTTGGACTGGATGATCTTGGAGGTCTTTTCCAACCTCGGTGGTTCTATGATAATTACCATTGCTACACTTTCTGTTCACATTCTATTTGTCACTGGATATCATGTGCTAAGTGAAGTGCCTCAAACTGTATTTCACATAAACAGCTGGGAATTAAAAGAACTCAACCTATGGCAATAATGAAGTACAGTCTTCCGTAAGCAAAATTCTAAAGTCACATTATAACTTGTGAAAGCAGGGAGCTACTACTATGTATATTCCTTGCTCTGTTTCCTTATAAAGAAGGGTGATAGGGCAGCACAAACAACTTCAGATGAAAGCAAAGTGTAAATTTGAATCATTCTATAGAATTACAACACTCTTACTTCAGGTTACAAATTGCTTTTGTAAGTTTAGGTTAGTATATGCCTCAGTACTGACTCTAAGTAAAGAAAATAATGATCAGCAACACGAGATGACCATTCTCTCTGCAGATTAATACCATACAGGGATGAGACATTTCCAGTGGGTTTCATTTGTAATTGCTGATAGTAAAACACTGACCATACTCAGAAACCATGCTTTTCACTTACGAAAGGAACACCCTACAGCATTTGCAGCCTTTTACTGTCTGGGACTCTCCTTCCACACCTTGTCCATAAACATGACAACTGCTTTATGACAGTTTCCCTAAAGAAATCACCCAAATGGAGACAGAAATATTGCAGAATTGAGTCCAACTGGTCTGGTAGCCCACCAAAACCTAGCCCAGCACTCCACAGACTGAAAAATACGTGGAACAGACTGTTTCCATGAAGCACAAATATCAACATTTTATAAATAACACGGAACGCTGACTGTAGCAAGCTCAGACTCTTACAGCTACAGAAAATCCAAATAATCTCTCTCTGACTCTATACGTCTCACTCATACAGAGCACAATGTCTCTGGCACACAGCCTGCAACTGTTCCATTTTCTAGTCAATAACTGATATGAGATGAAATATAAATATTCAAGTGCATTCTCAGTACCTGTGCAGCCCTTCAGGGATACAGACAGGAAGTGGTCCCCAGTTTCCTTGCCATGCCTGTGTTCCTCTGTACATGTGCTGCACAGCCACTTATTGCAGCTTGTACAGAGACTATGAGCAGGTCTCTTCTCTTTACACATGAAGCAGCTCTAAGAACAGAAAGTGCAATTACATACAAGGATAACAAAATAGCCTGTAGAAAAAGACTTAGCTAGATTGGGAAGCTTCCTATTTTGCTTTCCTAGATTAGTGTGATTTTAGGGGTTTGGTTATTGTTGCAAAAGTGAATGGAATAAAATTAATATCCAAAGCTCTTAAATCACATTGGTTGTCCTCCAGTGCTCTAGTGAAATAATACGTGATTATAACAAAGTGCAGAAACGATTCAGCAAAAACCCGAGGGTGTGTTACACACGAGGTCAGAATAAATCACCACAATGACTTGTTTCATGTGAACCAGAAGAGCCACAAGACTATAAAATAAGACTTGTCTGACTTCAGCTTAAGGAGAGCTATGGGAAGTTACTTTTGAAAATGATTGATGGAATTTGTAATCCCTTTCTCTTAATGTATATATACTGATGGCTGTAAAGCATCAGTAGCACACAAACCCAACACATACATATGACTATGTGTAGGTATATAGCGATAGGAAGATGGTTCTTATTTTCACTGATATGAAATTACATAGATAAATTGGAGCTACTTAAGTAGCACTACTCTAAATCTACATTGCTTCATTTACAATTAGTTTATTTCTTGTACCATATATGAACCACTGACATGAGACAGTGCAGTTGTAGAAAAGGCCAACAGTAACACAGTTTAGAAAACAATACAGAAACACCCACATATTCATAACATAAAACTTATTTCCAAATCTATGGAGAGTTGACCAAACCTAAGATAAATGTACATATTGATATCAATTGTGATGAAATGGAAACATAAGACAGACATGGGAACACCAGCTGAACCCAAACTTGTAACTAATGATCATTTCTACTGATGCAACAGTGTAGGAAAGGCCTTTTGCTATATAGGCCATGTTGTCTGGAACTGTCCCTAAGGGTGAAATGAATAAAGCAGCATGTAATTGAAGTGGGTGATTTGATTCCTTTGTCATCCAAAATGAACTCAGAAGTTATTTCAAGATTGTAATGACTTTTCACTTAAAAAGGATTTGCATAAGGCATAAAATACCTTATTTGAAAACTCTTAATGCTAATGTACTAATGGGCAGAGTGAAGATAGTGATGTAATTATACCATCAAAGCATAAAAGCTTTGCCACTAGTTTGTCATCAGATGTAAACACGATGTATGCAGTTACAAAATAGCTACTGTAGTTACACATGGCTCCTGAATATTACTGCTACTATTAAGCTTCTAAAGCTGCAAATAGATGCCAAAGAGATTTCCTACGGTGTCCATTCTGTTGTCCATCAGCTTACCTTCAATATGGTTTGTTAAAATTGGACTCCGGCTACTCTGATGGGAAACACAAAGAGACGAATATAGCAGCATGCATTCAGCACGTAGGCCCTGATGAATCAAAATTATATACATATTCTCTCTGCTGTGTCTCAGAGAATGACCTTAGAAATCCTAAGGGAAGAACAATTACACCTCTTTCTGTGTTGGTCTTCTTGATGCTAAACCGCAGTATCAACATTAAGTGGAACAACCGAATCCATGTCACTCTGAGACTCAAGATTGGCTTAAAGGTTTTATTTCACCACAAGAGGAACGAAAAAAAAGCTGATATTATTCATTTCAACTTTATCATTCTCTTCAGTGGGGCTGCACAGGCAGCTCCCAGAATTAGGTTATTCGATGATGTAGAAATGGTCTTCTCAACAGGAGACATTGAACTGCATACTTTTGACATTTCTGCAGCTGGTAGGTAGCACATTCCATCATTTTTGAATGATAGAACTCACTGAAAAACATCTTGCACCCAAACACTCTGCTATGGGCTTTGACAGATTCCCGTTTGAACATTAGGTAAGTTAAGAAAATGATGGCTGTGCTTCAGTTGGATGAGCTGGTGCTTCTCTCCTTGATATCACAGACAGTAAGAATGTGTTTTAAGAGGAGGATGTTTAAAGGACAGTAAGCAAGGCCTTCTGTCATATGTGTCAATAAAAAGAAAGAAAGTGAAAAACTATTAGAAAGGTTCCCGAGTCCCTTGGGTATTCCTGTGTTCCACTGAGAATTCTGCTTTACTGAACTGCTCATAGGACTCTTAACGGGTTACAGAACAGAGGGAAAAAAAAAAAAAAAAGAAGAAAGAAAAGCACATTCTTTTAACAAAAGTCTAAAAAAACAATCCAGATAATAGATTTTCTCATTCGATTTCCTTTCTATACCAACTCTCATTGAAAGGTAAATGAAGTGAGTCATAGTAATTAAGAAATCCCATTACAATAAGGTCATCCTACATATCCAACAGTATCCTCTGAATTTAGCTCTTTTCAGAGAATATGTGAATTTATCGTTCTGTTTTAAAGTTACATGGCGCTCTTCAAGCAACTTAGATCTGCAGACCACACATTTTGTTCACCTTGATTTCTGAATTCCCCTAGAGCACTCCATGGACGGGATTATGTTCTCTCCATTTTAAAAATGGAGAAAATGAAACATGGAAATGATTGACAGGGAAGATGTACAGCTCATCAGTACTTGCTTGCAACTATATCAATGGGTCACTCGCTCACATGACTTAAAGAGGTCTGAAGCCTTCTGCACTGGGCAGAATTGACAAATTGCTGCTGTGCCCACAGGAGTTTAGGGGAGTGGAAATATAGATTTTCCATCATATATTATGGAAAAAGTGTTCCAATTGTGTTTTACATCCATTCCTCCCAAAAAACATTGAAATACAATGTGACTTCTATTATCATTAAAATAATCAGAAAATAATAATCTTCCACAGGTTCTAATGGGTAATCTTAGTGTAACCATTCATCCAATAGTTTTGTTTCTGTTTATTTTGTGTTGAGAGCTGAAAGGGGTAACGAGGCACCCATAAAATCCATTATCCTCCAGATAATACATAATATATACACAGTAATTATATGTGTAAGCAATAATTATAATAACAATACACAATAAAAATAAATTGTCACAGATTCACTCTACATCACTAGCATCAGTATATTTTTTCTATTACAGTCAAGGTCAATCTTCAAATAAGGTTAGAAGAGTCTATGAAGGCAGGAAGTCCATCCCTAGCAGTGATGTACTTACAGTCTGTAGAAGCAAAACATAAGATCCTGTTGTTCAAAATGATCTGCTCTGTTTGTCAAACAGTGTCAGTGCTTTAACAACTCCCAAGGCACCCTACAGCGTGGTTTTCACTCACCTTTGCCATAGCTGAATTTGCAGTGGGAAAATCCTTGAGAAAGCAATTTTCAACTACATCTCTTGCATAACAGGTCTGTTTGCACAACGGGCAGGAAAGAATACCTACATTAAGAAAAAGGAAAAGAAAAAGAAAACACAAATACAAATATAACTCTGCATACCGGCAATGTGAACCAGGAAATAACAGAAACCACACTTAGGTACTTAGGTATTGCTGGCTTTTTTTTTTTTTAACATCACACCAACACTTATCTACAGGAAACCATGGTATTGTTCAAGCCCTAAGATACTTGTGGCTAGATCCAGTTAATTACATATGGAAGGAAAAAAATAATAAAAATCCCTAGAAGTATACATCAGAGTTCAGGTGATTTATCTATATACCTCAGTATTTATTAAGGATATCCACAAGTCCAAATTGCCATGAATTTGACATGGCATACAACTTTGATAAAAACTGAGCTACATTTTAAGCTGCAAACTGTTGTGACAGGCATACCTGTGCTTTCTGATACTAGCTATACTAGCTACCATTCTTCTAAACCAGCTTTGCACACCACAGCATAAAACACATACTGCCTCCTATCGCAGTGTGGTTTTTTACAGTGTGCCATGCTATGCAACTGAAGCCATAGAGAAGTAACAAGCTGTTAGCAGAAGCAAAGAAAATCAGAATAAAGGTTAAAAAGTTTCAAGAATAAAAACCAGAATTACAAGACATCTACTACAACAAATCCGCAAGTGACAAAAGGACACTGGGCCATGTTCTACTAACATTCCTGAAGCAACGAAAGCAATGCGAGCAACATGAGCAGCAAAACCTGGGATAAACCCTTGTGTTAGCCTGGGCTGGGAACTAACACTGCAGCTTAAGAAGTTGTCCATAGGAGAGACGCAAAAATGCAGTCATGCAGTTACTTCAAGCCTGGGCTTCTGGGGCTGGCATTCATATTTTGCTAGATGGTCCAGTGCTTTTTTGAAAAGGGAAGTGCATGTTTCGATCACGTTTCAGCAAACTACCTTCAGAAGTTGTGGTGTCAGCCTATTTTTACCTTTTTTTCAAATCTAACTCTTTCCATTTCATTGAGAACAAAATTTCAAAGCTACTCTCACCTGGTCAAGTGATCACTGACAATAACAAACAGCAACATTTTCCATGGCTAAACGATGCAAGCTCACTAAGGCAGGTTCTTAAAAGAAAGATCAATTACAACTTTCTACTAGACTAACACTGTTCGATGTTCTTTCCTTGACTGAAATTACTTTTAAATAAGGAAAGTGGCTTGTAGACTAATTTCATCTGAAGCTGTCCATTTCTCTTCACATGAGATGGTCACCAGAGACACTGATGTTCTTCAGGTACCTGGTGCTACCTGCCCTTGTGGTACAGCTCCTGTGGTTCCTGACCAGAAGACAGTTCTAAACCTGCCTGCACCCCCATTTTCAGTCTTGGGCTACTGCTGTTTTAACAACAGGACATCAGGTTATCAGAGACACACAAACCACAAACCCTTATCTACATTCTGACAAAATCAGTCTATAGTCAGATACCTGACTACATTCACTTTCTTTCACACTGCTTTGAAAAAACACTGAGTTCTGTTGCATGTCCTATGAAGAAGGACTTCTTACAAAGAATTGCTGCCACAAGTTTTAGATCTTTTTAGCCTTATTATTGTAAGAAAAGCAAAAGTATATTGCCTGCTATTTTCCAAGGTTGTATTTACAACCAAACTGTGATTTGGAGGCTCAGATAGCAGACTACTGCCTGCCTCACCCTTGTTTTACCATGCATTTTGTACATTGGTGTTCATGTGCACATGAGCCCCCAGGTGGCCGTGCTACCTAGGTACCAGGCACCCCAAGGGAAAGGGTAACGCAAGCAATTGCCAACGCTGTACTCATCCCTTGGATACAGAGCCTGAACCTCATCTAAGAATGCTCTAGTGACAGAGCTACAAAGAGGCTAGAAACCCATTTGATAAAGATGCTCACAGTTGCAGAAAGCTGTAGAAGTCTTTCAACCTTTTCCTCTCCTTTGCATCCTTAATATAATGAGCACAATTAAAAGGCTATCTTATTTACCCACAATCTTTGTAGCTAATCACCTTCATGTGTTTCACCCTAGGACAACAGGATGCTTTTGTATTAGTCACAGAATAACCACCTCGTGCTTTCCCAAATTATGATTGTGTGTCTTTTAGACATTCCATTAAAAGCTCAGTTCTCTGGAGAAATATAACAGTAGGAGCACTGCAGTAGTGAAGACAAGATGCATCATCCAAACAGTGCCCCCAACTCCTTGCAAATAGTGTGCACTGTAAGTGCTGGGGAATTGCAGCACTAACTCCTAGAAGGTGAAACTGGGCGAGTTTCCACATGAGCATCTTACAAAGCAACACAGTCACAGAAATAAAGAGGCAAATACATTTTGATTGATAAGCTGGGAAGCAAAATACCTACTTTGCAAGCAGCCTCCCAGATAAGTCTCACGGGACATGCTCTAATTTTTGGTGCAGCTGATAGGAAACCATCTAATGACTTCACAGGGAATTGCCTCTAGCCCTTTGAGATCACAAACCAGTCTCTTACATCTGTAACAGAAATTGCCCAAACAGTGCCAGCTCTTGATCTGGCTAACACAGAGATAAAGCCTCCATACTGAGCTACGTAATGTGCCACAAACAGACATAAGAGCAAATTCTCAGTAAGTTACTTTTTGAATGAAAGGATGCACAGCCATCAGAGCTTCCTCCACTGACACACCACATAGGTGAGCACACAGTCTTAAACAAAGCATTTCTGGGAGATACAGCTTACAGGAAAACAAAGGTAGCACTCAGGACTTTGCTACAGCAAGGACAACTTCTGTCAATTCTCCACGAGGTTAAAAAAAAAGTTAATATTGAAGTTACATGTTTTATTACATTTCAACATGACACCACATTAGTACAAAATGTTAAACCAAATTATACCAATTGAAAGATATTTAATGCGATGCTTGTGGCCTCAGGCTAGTTCACGTGAACTTTAAATTGTGCTAATCTGTTTCAAACCAGCGAAGTATAAAATACAGCCTGTAACGAACATTAGCAATTTAAGAACAGGCAATATCATGTTTTAATGTTGTTTAAAGAAAAACTTCAATACTTTCCACTTGAAGAAAACATGTGTGGCTTTTAGTTCTGCACAAAAGCCTTCTTATGCATACTAAGAAACGCAATTGTATTAAGGAGTTTAAAACCACAGAGATTTCAGGGGTACACGACACTACTGCTGATTAATACCTAAGGATATCTAAAAGCACTGCCCAGCATGCTACAATTTATCCCATATTTTAGATTTTAGTTATGCTACTTGCACAAAACAATCCCACACAAACAGGTCAAACATTACGTCAGAATCACCACTGCAGACCACCAAATGGTTGCTTTGATTGTATGCCTCAAATAGCCAAATAACTGAATTACAATGATCTCCAATCTAAGAGAGAATAAACACTGTAAGTTAACAGACGAAATAATGGGGGCACCATGGCAGTACTGCACTGGAAGTAGTTTCCTACTCATACAAGAACAAGCCAGCAAGCACCTTTTCATATCTCCTAATACTGAATTTTATGCTTCAGACTCCACTAGAAGCATAGAGGAAGGATTCCCTGAGTGTGGAAGCAATGAAAATCATAATGGTTTATCTGATTTTACTTCTCATTTCATGCCTTTTCCATTTAACAGAAACATGTGCTCCCTGGAAATTCCCAATATTTTTCAATAAAATTCTCACAAGAGTCTAATAAAATTTTGTCATCATAAATGCACTACAGAATGATTTATGAAGCAATTGTTCGGAAATTAAGCAAATCTTACACAGATGTTAACCAAGAGCCCCAAGCAGCAGCTACCTCAACAGTACAAAGCGAGTGCACCTTGCTGTGCTTATGCTTGCAGTACAAATCATCAGTAAAGTATGACTTCCTAGAAACTCCTTACCTGTCCTCAGGATAGCCAGTCACTTAGTTACACACCAAGTCACTCGTGTCAGGAGCAGAGGGTTATTAAGCACAACCGCACACACAGTGTGCTCCCTGGAATCAGGCTTTGCTATACTGCAGGTGGAAGCGGCTGCACCTTTGGCAGAGTACCTGGGGGTGCTTTCCCCTCCTCAGTGAGAAATGCTAATCAATCAGCATGGCAGAGAGATGTACTGGTCCACCACAAAGCACATGGGATTTTTTCTCTGGCCTTCCTGAGATTCATTCAGGTCTGCATTAAGTTGCCTTGGTTGCATTTTTCCTGAACAAGCAAAATAAAAACCCCACAGATGGAATGAATATCATCCTCCTCCTTTTCTTGCCTGGGTCTTCTCCTAGTCCTCAGAATAACCTGGAGCCAATGTGCAGGAGGAAAGAGCGGAGCTTTTCCAAATTCAGGTACCAATAGGTCTCATAATACCATTCACTCCATGGTACACTTCACAGACCATTCCTTACATGTTTCTCTTACCTTACTTCCTGACCACTGCCTCTAAAAAGCAGTGTTAGCTTGTTAGAAGAACCTGTACTTTGCTGACAGCTCACTTACATATGTTATTATTACACACTGTGGGTGAAGAGAAGAGTAGCCAGGAGCCCTAGAGATTCACTGTTTTTACATATGAGAATGATGCAACTTCTGGATCTAAATAGCAATCCAACATGGAATTACTGCATTCAAACAACAGAGTTTATACATTAAGAGATTGGAGCCAAATCCTGTTATGATGCAATCATGATGCCCAAATGAGGAACATTATTGCTATCAAAATCTCTTGAGGTAGAAAAAAAAACCAAAAACTATGAGCTGTTATCATAAACTTCATAGAGTTTGCATCTAAGCTATACTGTTAGAAAGGAGATAGCAACATTTGCATAAGCTGTTTTTTCAGAAGTTCATTACTACCAGCTCTTAATCTTCCAAAATCACTATTTGCGACATCACGCTTGGTTGACAATGAGGTGGGAATGCATTTATGAAGGATAGCAAGGATACACATGTTGGATTTGTGTGCCATGTCACCGTGACATGCAGGACAAAACCTCATTTCAGAACGATACGCAGGAAAAAAAATGGATGAGCTATTCCCAATGTATCTGAGCTATCAGGTAGTACTGAGCAATCGCTAAAGACTGCACTGAACAGACTCCCAGGAACCTCTATCACCAGGGGGATGTGAAGATGTACTTCTACACCTCCATGTTTCCAATAGTAACTAGACAGTATGTTGGGGAAAATTCCACGATAGTGGATCTGGTAGGCAGGCACAAACACCCAACCTGAACATTTCAACCTTATACTTGGGATATCCAAAATCAGCTTTCAGGAAAACAAAAGCTCTCTGCTCCCAAAGCCCACTCAGGCATAAACCATTCAAGCCCTAACTCCTTGCAGACCAGGTTGCTCGCACCCCAAAGCAGTTTCGTTCCCACGAAAGGGAAAAGTATGTGGATGGGACATTAGCAAAAATGTCTTCTCCGAAAGAGTGATCAACTGCTGGAACAGACTCCCCATAGAGGTGGTGGAGTCACAGTTCGTTCAGGAAACATTTAGATGCTGTACTGAGGGACATTGTTTAGTGGGAAATACTGGTTACAGATGGACAACTGGACTGAATGATCTTGGAGATCTTTTCCAACCTTGGTGATTGATTCTGAGTCTATGACAGCAAGGTAGTGATCCTTGTACTGAGAGTTCCTCTGTAAAAACACAAAGATCTAAAATTTTGGGGAGCCTTCATGTTTTTAATCCACCTATATGCAATCACCTAATTTGTAAGATTAGACCTAGATAAGAGCTGAAGATTAGAGCTAGATAAGACCTAGATAAGAGCTGAAGAAAATTTGCAGCAATCATTCCTGTAAGTGCAAACTAGTGTCTGCAGCATGTATACAAATCAAGTAGAAAGACCCTTTCAATACCTAAAGCCTTGGGTGACAGACTTGTTTCGAGATCTAGTCAGGTCTGAACAGGAAGAGCCCTTAAGCTCATACTCCAGGAAATGATCCAGCACAGATAATTCACCTATTACTGCCCTACGAATTGATTAGCATAAAGTAACAAACAGTGGAGCTATCACATATACTGGCTGTCTGCATGCTACACCTATTCCTCCACTCTTACTCCTACAGCAATTAGCAGAATAATTATTCTCAAAGAGCATTAGCTACAGCTTAAGCTGCAGGCGTAATTTACGCTTCCTTGGAGACCCAATTAAAGGTTATAGGAAACAGTTCTGAGGACAACCTCCTGCTGTACAGCTTCATATTTATGTAACGAGTCCCCCACTCTTTCACTTGCCCTTTGGATCAGGCATTTGAACAACCACGCGAGAAGGGATGAGTAACCTCAAACACATTTTAGGATGACTAAATTAATATATCTTCAAGAATGCCAATGCCCTCTTTGGAATAACCTTTTTATTCCCTTTTTCAAAATAAAAGATATATTTAGTGTTAAGTGGATCTAATTAAAGCAAATTGGTGTTTTCCTTCAGAATAGGAGTGATGCATTGCATCACTTGCCTTATATGATTGCACCAAAACAATGTTATTTGGGGGCATCAAGTCAGAAAAGCTGTTACACCAAGAAGGCTAAGGTGCTCCACTCCAAGCATAAAAGTGGGCTTCAAAACTCAGCAGAAGTGCATTTTGTCTTACACACAGACATAGTATAACATAAGTCACTGTGTTTGTGCCTGGAGTCCTCTCTTATGCCAGCATACCACACTCCTTATGCCAAAACATCATTCTGAAAGTAAGTCTAGAGCCAAAAGAGTCAGAGCACGACCTCCTTAAAACAACCCCTTGAAGATGCCTCTGAAGGGAGTAAATGCAAGTATGGTCAATGCTAGGCCAAGTGTTGGATGTCCTTCACTGAAAGGCCTTGGCAATGGGGAATCTGCAGTTATACAGAACACCTCTCTTATTAGATAAGCAAAACCATGTATTTTCAGCCAGCATTAATAGAACACAGCAAGCTGACACATATCAACAGCTGAAGTCACATTTCTTCTCTTTTATATTCTGTTTTCACTTATTTTATCTGTTCAGTTTGTATTTCTCTAACATGCAACCCTGTCACATTAGTTGGCATTTAAGCAAGGATCTTGGACCCTTGGTTGCCCACAGAAAGGTAGAGTCAAGCAAGCGCGGACAGTTTTAGACTTCAGTGCAGAATGTCGAAAGAAATTATGCAGCCATTTTCCATTATTTTCATTACCTAAGCCAAAGAAGCACATAAGGCCAAAGCATGTTTCTAAAATAGTGTTTCAGAAAAAAGCAACACAGAAGGTTAGCACAAGAACATTGCTCTCTCAGGCCTAAATTATGATTGAAACAGTGGTTGTCTGTGATTATCATCATCTTTTTTTTTTGTTGTTTTGTTTTAAGAGGACAAATAAGCAGCCTTTGAGATGAGGTGGTCTTCAAAAAACATGAACTTTTCACAACACACTTTTATAGCTCCTCTTCCTGCTCATTCCGGAGATATGACACTGAAAATTTGAAAATGACTTACATCATCAAATGTATGAAGTAAAGAAAGATTTGCAGATAAAGGGGAATTTATTTTGATGCCCACCCCCAATTCAGTCAACTTTGGTTTTGAGTGCTTTCAGAACTCAGTGAAAAGGAGACAGGCCCAGAAGGGCAGCACACAAGAATCAACCATATGTTTTCACACTGCACTGTGAGTGGCAGTTCACACAGCTAGAATTTATGCAGAAGCCTAGGAAAATCACCAGGGAGAAAATTCCTTGGTCTGCTGAGATGGAAGATTCTCCTTCTCATTCCTGGTCCCTCTATTTATATCTATTTATATCTTATATGAGTTCTATCTCATGCACTGCATGGACTGGAGGCACAAATCATGTGAATTCTGTAGAGGAGAATAAAATATAGGATCTTTTTTCACATGAAGGGAGGAGGGAAAAAAAAAAAAGGGAAGTGACACTGGTACACAGAAAGGTAAGTAAAAACTGAACATCTTAAAGTCCTCTTCATAACAGAAGGACCTGTTGGAGCCATGCCTGCAAAGATCATTTTCTTGTTTCACTCAAACTGCTATCACACACCTCCATTCTAACAGCTTTGAATAAATTCCAATACATATACAGCTTTTCCATAAGTGCTCAGTCTATCTCAGAGCTTTCATTCTCGAGTTGACTTCAACACAAAGGGGGTAGGGTGCAAAAGTAAGTGTCCAACATCAACCACCATCAAAGCTCAGGACCACTTACCTACATTTCTTCAGCATCCTAATAAAACAACAATCAACTAGAAAACATTTTTCAATCATACAGTACTGCTCATAATATGACATATTGAAAGCCACAGATTAAAGTACGCATTTGCACCAAATCTCAGACTGACTTCACTTGGAAATATATATATATTTTTTCCATTCTTATATTCTGCTTAAAGAATTTACAGTAAGTAAGAAATGCATTTTTCCTACAGGCAATATTTCACACTTAGCTGAAGTGGTTTCACTCTTGTTATATTTACAGACTATCATTGGCACATATACATGCTCACAATGCAAACTGGTTTGGTATTGTACTACGTATAAATCAGCAATGAGTGCATATAAAATAAGCAGTATTTGGTGTCATGCCATCAGAGGATTTCACAAACGTATCCTGGCTCACTCACAGTGGTTGCAGTTTCAAACACTAACTGAAGAGACATAGATGTTTTGGTTTTGCTGCTCTTGTTGCTTATATATGAATGGAGTCTTTGCACCTGGTGTCTCACTTCATTTACAGTGGGTCATCACTGTGCATTATTTCTTTCCTCTACCATTTCTCTGATCTTGCCCTTTCGCATAGAAGTTTCCCAATTACAAGAGAACGAGGAAGCAAACAGAGAAACTTCAAGAATATAGAGGCGGACCAGTCTTTCTTCCAATCTGCTGTAGACAAATATTTCCCAATCCGCTCTCAGGTGGCCAAATAAACAGCTAATACTTCAATGATTCATGAGAACCCCCAGCTGCACTTCATCCAAGATCATCAAGAAGCATAAATTCCTTTTTCCACTTTGCATTCAAAAGCAAGGAGAGAGGAATGACATAGATGTCAAATGAGCACACACAAAAAAAACAACATAGTGGCTATTTTCAACATCACTCTATTACAAGAGGCCCCTTATACTTAAAGCCTGGCGTGACTGGGCATTTAACATTTTCAGGAGGCATTTCCTTGAAATGACTGCTTTGCTGTCTTCTTCCCCTACCTTTATGTCTTTTCCTGTCTGCATCCTCCCACGAACAGCCTTTCCCCTTTGCCATTCAGTTATTCCCTCCTCCTTTATTTTCTGTGTTCTGCCAGCTTTTCAACAATCATCTTCAAACACTATTTCCACTTGTTCTTGAACCTGAACTTATCTAATTTATGTTATCACATCAATGCAGACTATTATCACCTTAGGGAAAGTATCTTCTATTCCTGCATGTTTCTAAAATCTGCTTTGGAAGAGATAATAAACGATAATAAACAATTTATTCATCTAGAGTTCAAAGCCTGTGGAAATACAAGCAATCCATGTGCCTCTGCTCTCCTTATAAATTAGTAATGAGCTTGGAATGCTTCCCCATGGTAATTAAGCCTCATTCAGTTAAAATGACTGCATTCTGAGATGCAAGTCTCTTTTCATCCCCCCAAAAGTTACATATTTTCTATTAACAGCATCACTAGAAACCGTGCAAATAATTTCAGCACTTCAAAAGCTACAAAGCCCAAAATGCTTCTTGTCCTAGCCAGCTTCAGGCAATTTGTTAAAACCAGTTACAGCATATCCCTCAGTCATAAGTGCTCAGATAGAGTGAAACCACACTTAAAAATCAAACAAAAGGAAAGCACAGAGTTTCAGTGCACCGCAATACTCATATTCTAATAACAATTGCTGTGCCCTCCATTAAGAGCAAAGAGCCGGATGTCAGTGTTTGCTGTGGTGTTTGCAGGGGCAGGAGAGGGAGAAGAGGAGGTACATTAACTCTAACCACAACCACTACCACAGAGAAGTCCACCATGTCCAAAACATTAAATATTTACCTAGCCTAGCAACTACTTTCTTGCATTTTATTGTATGTTTTAAGCAAAGCAAATATTCATAAAGTCACGCTTGGTAAATGAAACCAAGACCCTTCTGAAAAACATAAATGTTGTCTGTCTGCATCATTTCTATTCAAAGCACTGCTGCTGGATAGAGAACGTGCTAAAGGAAGTTTTCCTCGGTCCACTCCTTGCTCATACACACCTTGAATCTCCTAGATTATTCTTTGAAGGAGCTACATTAAAGTGTTTCTCAATCCATATATGTTTATAATACTGTATTACAAAGCACATAAATCAATCAGAGGTTCATGAACATTACCTTCATACACGATTTCATGCACAGAGGAAATGTAGCTGTATCCTTGAATCAGCTCTGGAAGGCAGTCCTTACAGAAGGAGTGAAGGCATGGCAGCATCCTGGGGTCTCTCCTGCACAGATCCCATTTGCACACCAAGCACTTCCTCAGCACATCCAAGGGCTCCATTGCCGTTGGCTGAGGTTTGACATCAAAAACACGAAGAGTCACAAAATGGCTCATGTCAGCCCTTCTGCTTCCCTTGATCACTCAAGTGCAAAATAGAAGGCAGCAGTGGGATGCACGTTCTCAGAAACAACACTTAGTCGGTCCCTTTGAAGAAAGAGGAAGTTCCTTGCAGCTAAAAAATCACACAACCCGCTTTACAAAAAAAAAAAAAAAAGAATACCTTTGCAGATTGTTGTGCAGGAAAGTGCGGTTTAAGGTTTACAAACCATGATCCCACTATCTCTCCATAGTACTTGCAGCTTTTCTAAAAAACTGAAGTAATCTGCTCTATTGATCTACTTAAAGCTGATATCGGGCTGAACTGTCACATGCTGTACATTTCCTACTAGAAGCACTAAAACCATGCAATAAAAATGATGATATTATCTGATTGCTTTTATAATTTCACCTCAGTATTTCAGAGCTTACAGATAAACCAAATAAAGACAATCGTAACTCATCATACCTCCATCATTTCGGCAACGCCCATTAGAAAGCTGCCTTGATAAATGCAATGCAACTTCTGCCAAGCTTCTTAGAAATCTAATAAAGTGCACTTTGCAGTGATCAAATTTCACCTGCCAAGATGAACGCACATCAGGTTATAGACCAAACTGGAACTTTCTACAAGCAGGACAGCATTTCCTTTGCCAACCTAAGCTCCTCAAGATGAATTGAGTACTTTGCAGGTCATGTACCATCCTTGATTCTGAGATGTACAGAGATGTCCAGATACAGCCTGCAATGAAAACTTTCGCAAGTTGGATCCAAGAAGGAAAAGCAAGCAGTTTCATCTCCTTTGGAAGCACCCCTCTGGCTGACTGAACCCCCTGGAGGGGCCAGAGCCTCACGACCGCCCACTGCCTTGGCATGGTGGCCTCTCTGCCAGCAGAACAAACTTGCAGTCGTCTCCAGATCTCCCCAGCACAGAAGAGCAGCAGCTCTAATCTTAGGGATATACATCCCCTTCGGCTCAAGTAAGATTCTAATGGGTATGGTTAACAGAAAGTTTCTCTTCTTCAATGAAACAAAACTATAGATGTCTCAAAAGTCCACAAATGGTTTTGTTGTTTGTTTGTTTTAATATTTTTAAAAGTATTGCATCCTGAAATCATCATTATTCAAACTACTTTACAAAAAGTGGACCATATATCCATATCATATTTCATATCCAAGACCCACTACTAAGAAAAAGTAAATATCCGTCAACTTTACTGAATGCACTTGAACAAATTCACACTTACCACTAAGACACAGTTGTAGCATCAAAACAATTGGTCTGTATATAAATGAATTGTGGTGACTGTACCTGTAGTTTAAGTAATAGATGATACAAAAGCACTTATTACAGAATAGAATCACAGACTCATTTAAATGAGTTGGGAGGGACCCTTAAAGGCCATCCAGTCCAACTCTCCAGCAATGAGCAGGGATACTTGCAGCTCAGTCAGGTGCCCAGAGCCCCTCCAGCCTGATCTTGCATGTCTCCAGGTGTCCATAACACATCTGGCCATTACATGAGCATATCTTTCAGAGGCAAATGCAAACCAGGGCAGCGCAGCCTTTTGGCTTCATCATCCTCATTTCTTTCAAGTACTGTTGCTAAGATGACAAACCAGATCCTACAAAAACATGCAGTGTCTGCAATAGGAAGTTGAGGTCTTCAACTACCATGTTGTTTAGGCAAAGAAACCACAGCCCAGGACCAAAACACACAGAAAATCACTGCAAACACAAAACCAAATATTGGGATATGCTGTACTACCATGAAGACCAGACAAGCAGCTGAGTAGCAGGAGACTCCATACTCCTTTAGTTTATGCTTTTTCCTAACAGGAGAAACTAAGTAGAAGCATTTTGGTAAGATGGAGGATGATGGTGAGAAAAAGCATTAAGTTCCCTGCTGAGACAGGAATGCAAACCAGCAGCCAGGCAGCTACATTACCAGTGGCCCACGGGAGACATCAGGTCCAGCAGCAGAGGCTGCAAATGAAGTATCCACATGTGATGGAGCTGGAGGAAGCAGCTGGTAATAATCTCACCTGGAAGGCGAAGGGCCTTGCTTTTGGGCCATCAGCCCAAATGAGGGGAAACAAGTTCTTTCCTTACCAATCAGCACATAAGGACTCAAATTCCAAAGATTTGATGACCTTCCACAGAAATACAAGGAGAGAATTTAGTCACATTCGTGAAAACAGGTGGTAAAAGCAGTGAAGTTGTGTTCAGTCGGACTTCTTGTTTTCCAAACATTACCCAGATGTTCTGGACTATTTGAGAGACACATCTGAGGAATAGGGTCTAGGGTAGTTGGGCTGCAAAACCAACCCAAGCCTCAACATGAAGGACCAAGCCTGATAGCTGTACACCCTGAGCCACCATGGCCCCAAGCTTGTGTCCAACAGCTGCCCAACCCTGAGGGAGAGTGGGTTGTGATACCTCCTTAAAGCAACAGAAGTCTGGCAAGAAAAAAAGCCAATATACATTGCTACTCTGTGAAGGTACCATAGGAAGTACTTCTTCAAGTGCCAAATGCTGGCAGTGAAACCAGGCAGTTTCAAATCATAGTAAGCATCTGTCAAACCCCTATGCAATACAGCCAGAAATAACTACACGAAGACTTAATGTGAACAGCACAGGACAAGCCAAAAAAGAAAAAGTCAGAAAATTCTATAAATCAACACGTTTTATACATTGGTCTTTATTCAAAAAGATTGAATAAAACAAAGGCCTTTATGCCACAAGCACACAGGCACCACCAACTTCTTTGATCTTCTCCTCTGCTCTTCTACTGAAGAACTTCGCTTTCACAATTACAGGCTGCTTGGGCAGCTTGCCCTTGCCCAGGACTTTGTAGTAACCCTAGAAAGATTAAAGAAAAACAACAAAAAAGACAACATTTAGTGCTTGCAACCAACTTCCAGGCTCTTCCATTCTGTTTTTTACCACACATCAATAAAAACCAGAACTACGGTCATCACTGTGACCTCATTCCTCATCCGTCTCATAATATAAGACTGGTAAAAGTCGGTAAAATACATCCTGCATCATACATCCTAGTGCAGTTGCATTTGTTCAAAGCAGTAGAAACTATGAGGTGATTACTCTTTTTCAGTAATTTAGAACACGTGAAGCTGCTACCTTCCCAAAACCACATACAGAAAACATTGCCGAGTCCTGTAAAGAAGTTGACAACCACCTCCCACTTTTCCAAAGGACAGAGCAGCCAGCTGCACTGCCACAGCTAACTACTGCCCAATTACATCCGGCCTACTCTCTTTACATCACCTCTCTGCTGGAATCCCCTCATTTCACTCCTGACCTCTGTATTAAAAAGAAAATGCTGGCACGAGGCTGATTAGTACTACAGCCTTCAAAGTCAGAGCTTGTTAGAAGTGGCACAACCGACCAACAAGGAGTCTTCAGAGATGCAGAGCATACCTACTTGATAAGGTAGTTACTGTCACTGATTTGGTGGCTGACTGAGATATGAGGTATCGCAGCCAGTGAATGAGGATCAGAAGTTTATGTCTGAGAACGATAGCACACCAGAACAACAGAACATGTAAAGATGTGACTCTATTCTCAGTATTAGAAATGGCTTTCTGTAAGTGAGAACAGCACTATCATGTTTTCATATGTGCTTTTGGTAATTAAACAACCTTCTTTCAAAAAAAAGATAAGTCATTCCTACATTAACACCATCAGCAATAGTTTACCTACTGATATGCTAAGACACACAATTATGTTCCAGGTTTACAAATATTCATGCACTGCAATTTATTGGCAGTTTACCATTTTAGTCTGAGACACTATACTAAGTAACACATTAAATGAGCAGAAACTGCAGTCCTGAATCTGAGCAGAAACTTACTGAGCGCACAACATCAATGACTGGGGCCAGTCCAGCCTGGTTTTTTGCATAATTGAGTCTTGTCTGTTCAGTTACAAGGGTCCACAGTTTATCCAAATTGACAGTGGGACAGAACTTTTGGTTTCTCTTCAAGTGATAGTGCCTCATGCCCACTTTTCCAAAGTAGCCAGGGTGACTGTGAAAGAAAATATGTTTCTTGTTAAATCACACTTCTAATTCATCCTGAACACGCAGGATTTTAACACTGAAACAAGGATCTTAACTTGCTCAGAGTGATCAAAAAACTTCAAAAAACTATTTCACTTTTGCATTTATACATGCAGTATTCAACTGTAACAATCACTGCTATCCATGGGAAAAAAAAATTGAGTGCCTCTTCTCCCTTGAACTCACAATTTAATCCTCACAGCGAGTCTGGCCCAAACCTGTATTTCCGTTGCGAAATCAGCTCAGTGAATTCAAGCACAACTGCACTGCATGAGGAGCTCCAGAGCTCCTGTCACTAATCTGGTGACTGACTGAGACAGGAATGGCCACAGCCAGTGAATATAGATTAGTGGTTACTTTTCGAGTACTCTAGCACATCAGGACAACAGGCACTGTCCAGACGTGACTCTAGTCTCGGCATTAAGACAGTGACCCTCACTCCCTATGGTAGGCAGCTTGTACAATCAAGGAAAAATAATATAATTGAAAAGTTGTACGATCAAGGGAAAATAATATAATTCAAAAGTACAATCAAAAATAGATATATAGTCGGGGTGTGAAAATAAACCAACAAAAGAGTTGGGCACAAGGGTAACAAAGAGAAAATAGGTGGAACGCTTACCCGTGCAGAGGGCTCGCTGCAAAGGGCTCCAAAGGAGTGGATCTCTCAGAAGAGATCCTTCCTCCCTGGCAGTCAGCACTTAAATGGGTCTGGAGAGGTGGAGCCTGGCTCCACCCCTTCCTGCAGCACAGGTGAACTGCTTTCACCTGTGCTCCCAGGGCTGACATACTGCTTGCCTCAGATAACTAATCAAAGGTTCAGGCTGTGATTCAGCAGCTCCCATACACAGCTAAAGAGCAGTTTTGATTTACGAAACATTTCCAATTCACGTAACACTTTGTGTGTGCATCTGTTAGCAGGACAGCGTTGTAACCCGCAAGTTTGGTCAAATTTACTGAGTTTTCCAAGATGACTAATTTAAGAAAGGCCTTTGAGTTTAGATAAAATGAGGACATGAATTGATGGCAGCTGTGAAGCCACACTTTGTGTTAGGAAAAAAAAGATACAAGGGATTATAAGTAAATTCAGTGGTTCACATAGAAGATGTAGTTGTTTCTACTTCAGAAAGGTGCATTTTTTGCTAGTACAAACTTAAAACGTTAGCTTACTATTTATCAAAGTTAATCCTGTGATGGTGCATACCACCAGCATTACCACGGCCTCCAGGATGCTTCCTGTGTTTGCCTAAAAAGAAAAATTCAGCCTGTTACAACAAGAATATATCATGCTTTAACTTAGGGCCACAATTAAATGCCAACTTCAGCTAATTACTCTGATGTCTACAGTCTTATTCTGTCCTCCGCATACACAAGAACAGGCACAGCATATTTAAAAAGCTGCCCAACCCCGCTCTCAGGCCGGATGTCCCCAGCTCAGCCCGCACAACCCGGTACCCGGCGGCGCTCTCCCGCAGGACAGCCCCGCTCCCTACGTCCCTTCGCCCGCACGGTACCCCCACTCACCGATACGGCCGTGCCCGTGGCTGACGTGTCCCCTCAGCTTCCTGGTCTTGCGCAGTCGGGAAGGCTATCATGGAGCGAGAGGGCGATGAGCAGCACGGCCGCGAACGGAACGAGACGGCCCCGCCCGCTCAGGCGCCATGGAGGCCCGGGCCCGCCGGCGGGAGGCACGAGTAGCCTCACCTCGCCGCCCTCCCCGTTTCATCCCATCCCGTCCCGTCCCACACCATCCCCAGCAGGCCACGGGCAAGGAGAAGCCCCGCTCACCCCACCCCCTTCCCGGCCACATCCCTCAGAGATGGGAGACCAGAGGCAGCCCGACGGCACCCACCATCTTGTCAGCGTGCGCGACGGCAAAGAAAGATCGCCGCGCTCGCGAGACCTGGGGAAGGCACGGGCGGGAGCGGCCGGCTCTCGCGAGACTGTGCGGAGGCTCTCGCAGCTAGCGTCAAGTCTCGCGAGATCAGCAACGGCGGCGCTTGTTGGATCCCGCGCTGAAGTGGGTGGTATTTCCGCCCTGTGTGGGGGTGCTTGGGGAGCCCGACTCCTGAGGAGGGGAATGAAGAGCGCTTATGTTTCTGTTGAGCTTGATATTTTACATCGAACGTTTATTTGATGTACGCTTTCAAAGCATTGAAGCATAGAGTAACAAAATAATGGAATGGCCTGGATTGAAAAGGACCACAATGATCAGCTAGTTTCAACCCCCTGCTCTGTGCAGGGTCACCAACCAGCAGACCAGGCTGCCCAGAGCCACATCCAGCCTGGCCTGGAATGCCTCCAGGGATGGGGCATCCACAGCCTCCTTGGGCAACCTGTTCCAGTGTGTCACCACCCTCTGTGTGAAAAACTTCCTCATACCTAACCTAAACCTCCCTGTCTCAGTTTAAACTTTAAAACCATTCCCCCTTGTCCTATCACTATCATTGATACATAGTTGAGTGTGAGGGATGCAAGGAAAAAAAGGAAATGACTTCACCTTTTCAGTGAATAAACCCTCGCTTTTGCTCTATGAGGCTGATAGCAAACCAGAACCACTGTCAGGTTTGGAATTGCGCGAGCCTCAACACCGCAAGAGAGAAATTACGCTGCAAATGAAGAAAAATACAGTGCACTTTTCATCTTTCAATGCTCTAACTGCAGTGGACAGCAAAGAGCAGCAGGCTGTATGGAAGGCAGCCGATAGCTCATCAGAAATTCAAGTAACTCCCCTCCCCCCTCACCAGCTGTTCTTATTCTATTCAGATCACTGAACCAAGGCAGTGCCAAAGCAATCTGAAAATACCACCGTGTAATCGTGGATTCATAGAATCACAGAAGTACTAAGATCAGCCCAGCCATCAGCCCACCCCCACCATGCCCACTCACCACAGCCTTCCGTGTCATATTTCCATGGCTCTGGAGTGCCTCCAGGAATGGCCACCCTGCCCCTAGGAAGTCTAGGAGCAGTACGATAAATACAAAGACAGAAAGGGATTTGCTGCCGATGCACTTGAAGAAAAAAATGTTTAAAGCGATGCTTCTGCTAGGATAAAATTAACACCTCGGTAATACAAAATGCCTTAGCTGTGGCTAAAAACATTAAGTAGAATGAAAAACACTTTATGTCACAAAATAGTAAACTTACTGAAAGACAAATTCGTAACAACCACGTTGTATTTTAATTGCAAATTCACATTCACAAGTTCCTCTGGTTCGGTACCCACTCAGCATCAGAAGTACACAAAGACTATAAAACAAGGTATATTTACACGGTTTATTGGGAACCATACATACATACATGAGGAAAGGACATACTGTACCTACACTTTGCAGCTTGCATGTCAAAGAATGGAGCTCTCCTCACAGTTAGCAGTCTTAGTGCAGAATGGATTACAAGGAGTTTACTGACCAGCATTCAAACCAAGTGGAAGCTTTGTATTGTGAACCAAGTACCTTATTATCAAGTTACTTTCTTATTTCGTTTTTAAAATTAATGAGAAAGAAAAGTAGAAAAAAAACAATACCAACTCTGCCACACAAAGCCAGCCCTTGCACACACAACCTCTGCCATGGACCCATGGGTCCATTTGTTACCGCAGTACTCAGGCATCAGTGCAGTTCTCACAAACATCCCCTGAAGTCAGTGGTTCTGCTGAGAGCTGCATGCAGTCAGCTACTCATCTTTGCACCAAGCGTAACTCAACTCATACTAAGAAAGCACCTGTTATTCTCAGGAATATACAAATATTTACCACAGGTTTTTTTGCTCATTACAAAATCAGTTACAAAAGCTTACAGCACAGTATTTACAAATCCCATCCAAATACACGGATGCTCTGTAACAGCATGGGCAATCACTCAAAGCTGCAGTCAGCTTTTTTCATTCTCCCACATCAAGGTCTGCAGCTGCAGGTGTCCCAAGCACAGTGATATACGTAGTCTTTGGATTGGTGGTTCAGCAGAAAGGGATCAGTTTTTCTTGTGAAGGAACTTCATTTTATTTCCTAAAGAAAATGCACCACTAGTCACTTTTTCACATACTGGAAAAGCCAACTGCAATCAAAGCTTACTGAATGAATGGGTGTAATTTGCAGTGCAATTGTTTAGCACCAGTAGGGAGAGCCAACTAACAAAATGCTTAGTAGTCAACATTTTTTTTTTTTCAATTATGTTTGGAAATGAAATGTTTGGAATTGGAAATGAAATGAAAACATTTCACAAGGACCATAATGAACTCTGATTTCTAAGTATGCTTTCATTGTATTCTTTTGATATTTCCCATCCCATACCTAAATCTCTGCTTAATTATCTGATTTCATCTGAAAGATTTTATATATGTATTTTTTAAATAAAATAACACAGAAGTCACATGAAAATTAATTCCAGAAATACTTCTACACAGCTTGCTCACCAAGGCCTCGCAGAAACTTGTTCACTCCACTTTGTTCAGTGTCCGGAAGCTCTTCCAAATACTGTTCAACCCTCTGCTCAAAGAGACCTATGGAAGAGGGGAGAAAACTGAGCCGGAAAGCGCTCTGCAGAGAGAGATCACGCCGTCCCCTTCCTCTGATGCTGCTTCCTTTCACCGCCCCTCGGCTCTGCCCCCTCCGCGACACAAAGCCATCTCCACCCTTACCTTTCGCCCTGCATTTTCTCAGCTCTCTGTCCTGAATGAAACCAGCGAACATTTGGGATTCCATGAACACTTCCAAGAAGCGACGGATGCTCTTGGAGGCCACGGATTTACGGAATGCTTCCCTTTGAAAGACACGTTCTCCTTTTTCATTCTGGGTTAGGAACAGGGAATAATGGCCAACTGTCTCCACAAAGAATCGGATAAAAACCTCAGACACTAATCCATTCAGGGTGTTACATTCTGCAAAATAAGGCAGCAATAAGACACCACAATCAGCTGCTGCAGCTCTCAGCACTGTCCCCACCCCAGGCTGGGCACTGTCATCTAGCGGCTTACTGATGCTACAGTGATAAGAGAAAGGAGTTGTGCAGCTCCTTTGCAGCCTTGTAACTGGTATTTTGTAACCAAGAATCAACAAGGAATACAAATCCTCAGGAAATAGCTCAGGAAATTAAAAATTTTGTGGATGCAGCATCAAAGTGATACCTCTAAATATGAATAACTCTTTACTTGACAAACCTCTGTGCAGCTCTGAGAATTAAAATGTTTGTTTAGAGGATAATTAACCTGTACACTGAAAACAGATCTAAAAGTATATGTTATAGAATGTAGGCTTTCACCACTACTGAGTAGTTTTACATATGTAAAGCAAAGATGAGTAGAAACGAATTTTAGAAGCTGAATAGAGTCCTCCCTCATACCTGTTAACCACAGGTGGTTACATTCACCCTGGGCTCTTTTTATAATTGCTGGAAAGAAATGTGAATCTTCCAAGGCAATTCAGCCCCTCCAGCACTGAAACCACTTTCTGAGGTACCTGCTGCTTTCCCTGAAGGTACCAAGAGCCAACAGGAGACTCACCCCTCAGCACGGTTAGTTATTCTGGATTGAATCAGAGCCAAGTTACGTACAACCTCTGTTTGATTAAAGGCTTAAAACTACTCATGGACATATGTTTCACTTACAAAGACATCAAAATAGATTGCTGATAATGTATTGCTATGTGTTGGTGCTATCAGTTCCATTCCTAGTGCATTCAGAAACTGTCTTTGATACTGCAAATTGCATCTGAGTACTGGAGTCCCCTCTTTCTTTCTCCTGGGTTGAAACTAAGAATACTACCTACGTGGCTGTTTATGAGTTTCCAAATGAGCTTACCATCATCTGAATCACTATCTGAGTCTTGATTTATCAGTTCATTCTTTCTCTCTAGAGCCTGCTCCAGAGCAGCTTGCAGCTTTCTAGGTAATAGTGTGTCTTCATCATCCATCTGACAGAGGAAGAAAACATCCTTAAATCACATTCATCTTGTGCAGCAACTGCAGCAATTGATTTTGCACAGTTTAAAGTTCAGAAGAAAAGCATTTTGCATCAGCTGCTGTCATGCCTACATAAATGAAATAATAATAAAACCCTGTGTGGAGCTATCATGTATTTCTAAACATTTCTTGTCACTCTTAATGAGATTGAAGCCAGAAAAGATAATCCAAAGAGAGAGGCAAAGATCTGTATGCTTGGAATCAGCTCTTCACATGTCAAAGAGTCCAAATAGTTGTTTCACTGAATACACATCATGTGAAGAGCAGCCACATGTACACATAGCTGCTCTAGTTGCTTTTAACTTCAGCTCTCAGTAATTGCTTTTACTTATGTCCTAGCACATCTTATTTTCTGGGCTTTTGCCCCACTGCTCTCTTCATTTATTTAATGCTTGTTCAGCAGAAGTGAGCACACATTGGGATATTAATAGGAATATTCAAAGTCATATTTTCCAGGGAAGGTTACAAGAAAATTTACCCACCTTGCCTACTGGTCTATACTTCTGAAATTGCCAAGTGGCACATTTTTACCTGCCTGTTCACAACCCTTCTTCCACCACACTCAGCCATTCCCCATACTCCCTCTCTCACTCAGAGAATTCTTTTCTTTGCAATTTTTGTCCTTTTCACCTCGAACAGTGAGTTTTCTTGCTTACATGATGCTATTTTTGATCATTTTCTTTGCACTGCCAATACAGTTATTGGTTTCTTTAGCAGCCACAATCTCTTTCGCATACCTGAAGACACTGGTGATAATTTCAGGTGAAACAGAAAATGAGCTCTTTTTTGCTAGTGTCTTGCCCGTTGCATAACTCCCATCAAACATCTATGATTTAAAGCAGGCAACCTAATATGATAAAACTAAACAGGTTGCTAAAGTATGTGGCAACATTTCAAGCTGTACTTTACCTGTCTGATGAATCGATCTGATCCCAGGTTAACCATCAGAGCCTGAAGAAAGAAAACATGATGGTGAAATACATCTTAAGAGATAGAAAACATTCATTTAGCCTGTGTTCTATTGGAGAAGGACCATCTGAATGATCCCAAGCCTCATCACAAATCATATTCCTACTGTAAAAACAGTCATAAAGGAGGTTACAGAAGAGGAAGATCTTTCTGTAGAACTAAAGTCTGCTTTAACATAGATCTGTAAATGTGTGCAGAGTTGGGCAGATTTTTTTGTTGTTGTTTTATACCTTAGCATGTTATTAATTTTTGCTAATGAGTGACTGAAAAGTATCTCAAGAAGTGGGTTAAAGAAAATAGTGCTGTCTGAGGCAGCGGGGCTTCTGGAGGGCAAGGGCATGACATGCCAATGCAAATGGAGCAGTGAAGCTGTGAGAAGGAGCTGGGATGTGGGAGAGCAATGTTAGGACGTGGGACGAAAACAGCAGATTTACAAAAGCCTGAAGCACAGAGAGCCTTGTAAATGAACACACACGCACACACACAAAAAAAAATCATAGGAAAATGACAGGAAAGCAGTAGGAGTAAGAAAGAAGTGTGTGGCCTTGAAGATTTTGATGGTGTTTTACTGGAACAACTGATGAATTGCAACTCTCATTTGATTTCCAATACAGTGTTAGCAAAGTCTTAAAAGTTACCCTCCCACCAACAAAAAAAAAACAAAACCTTAAAAGTTTTCTTTTCCCTTCCGCCTATGGCTGCTTGCACAACTGCTATTAGCATTAAACAGTGTCATAGCAGCTTGCATTTTGTGATTTTGTCGTGACAGGCACAACACAAACATAAGAAATCAGAATATTGGCTCTGTACTTCATTGTTGCCCCAGTCAACATTCATTTCTTTCTGTCCTCAGGACCAAGGAGCAAACAGCAGGCACTCTCCAGGCCAGGCCTGCTTTAGACCTGGCAAATAATTCTGGTGCCAGCTCCTACCTCCTCCACAGGCAGCTCCTTCAGCTTGGGCAGAGAGCTGGAAAGCAGGCCCACCAAGAAGGGCGTAGGGCAGCACACGATGTCAATCATGGATGAGGGCAGAACGGGGATGAAGGTGTGCTGCCAGGAGAAGGGGTACAGCAGGGCCACCACGGCATGTGAGCAGCTTGAGAGGGTGCTGAGGAGAGAGGATGTTTTCATGTTAAGCACTGACAAACAAACCAGAGAGTGAAAGGAAAAAAAAAACAAACTGAAAATGCTAAAGAAAAATGACCAAATCAGATAAAAACAAGATAAACAAACAAAGCAAAACCAAAACAACTAACCACACAATAATAATACATTTTGATGGACTTCAGACCCACCGTCGTGATAATGGTATTAACCCTGTTCAGAAAAGTGGTCTGAAATACCCATGAATTTAAAGCTTCGTATCATTCATGGAAAATTTACATCATACACCATCCCTCCACTACTGAACCCGATTCCCTTTTAGAGTCACATGGTTTCCAAACATTAAAAATAAGGGAGCCTCATTACTGCGCCAGTTTGAGCAGCAGGGGAATAGAGGCATGCTTTCTGTTACACAGCTTTGATTTTGGACTGCATTACAGTATCTCCTTCTTGCAGGCAGTGGATGACAGAAATTTGGACTGTTACCCAGCCCAGCATGACCGAACTAATTTTCTCACAGTGCAAACTTCTGCTGTGCTTAATGTAGCCACAAAGAACTAAAAATAACTAATAACTTCAGAGCTGTTATTGCTTGAGAATGCTGAGGGGAAACGTCGATTCCTTCACTGCAAGTCTTAGTGGAAACTTTAGGGGGCATCAGACTTCCACTGGATAGCTCTCAGAAGCGCTATGGATTACGCCAGGGCCAGAAGAAAGGCTTTGCCTGTTTGTTCCAGTTTGCCTGTCAGTGATTAACTTTTGAAGATTGCTGAAGGGGAAAAGTGAGAATTAGAAGAGGAAGAGAGAAGTTTGGGGAGCAGTAAATGCATGCCTTTTTAGCCTCTTGTTTGCTGGTTTGTTTAATTGATTTGAATAGTATCTTTATTAAAGATCTGTTAATTGCAGTGGGTTTTCATAACTTATGTAGCCTGAAACAGGCCCTGCACATAGCAGGGAGGTTGAAACTAGATGATCATTATGGCCCTTTTCAATCCACACCATTCTATGATTCTGTAAAAAATCAGAATGTTAGAGAAATACATCATTTTAGAGCATGCAGGGTGCTGCCATTGACTCATGCTTTGGTCCTACAAGTGTGGGTGATAGCAAACATAATGCTGTTCTTCAGAAGAGCTGTGGAGCACAGCGCAGGCCCTCAGCACGATTCTCAAGCTGGCTTTAATGATGCAGTGGCATTTTTAACTGCATCCAATTCAGTCTTCTTACACAACTGACTAAAAAAAGGGCCATGTTGAGTTAAAAGCAGGAAGACAAACATTCTTCTAACATTCAGTTAATATTTTTCTCCTTTCTATAGAATGCCCTTTTGTAACTTGCTGCTTTACACGCAGTGCTGTGACGTAAATCAGCCCCTGCATCCTCTCTGCGCGCTATTCCCACGCCAGGGGAGGACACTGGGTTCTCCATCAGAGCTCTCCCAGGGGGCCGACAGGGCCGGGAGCAGCTGAGCACAGCACGTGGCAGCACCCTGCTCCATGGCATCCTGCAGGTCACACCACTGCCCTTGTCAGCTCCTCCTGTGCCTAGCAGGGCTCTGCACATCCGTTTGGCAAAATTCAGCCCCAGAAAATGGTTTCCTGTTAGACATCTCAGGCTGACCATGAAGAAAACACTCACTGTGAGCCCCAAACCCCCAGAAGGGCATATTCCTGTCCCTTGTGCTGAGGCTGGGAGGCCTGGAAGACCCATGGAACCAAATTCTTACACGTACAAAACATCTGTGTACATCTGCATACATTCTTACATGTACAAAGCATCCTTCCACAGCTGGAAGGATTCCCCATTAGAAAGGATACACATCTCCCACTTCAGTGTGAGGTTTTAACATTCTGTAAAGTCATCTTCAGAAATGACAGCCATAAGGGAACTTTAAAACTCTGCCATACAGTTCCAGTTCTCTCAAAAGCATATTCAGTAAATGAAAATAAAAATAAAGCCCTAACCTGGAAACAAGTCCACTCCCCTTTTTCCTTTCAAGCTGTGCAACACATGCACTGTTCCAACTGTTCTTGTTGACGAGAAACATGAAGTAAATAAGATGGTTTATTTTCTCCAAGGTGTGTGAAGCACACAAAGTAAAGCAACAGAATATTTTCAGAATATTCTCATTTTTAATAGACCAAGGCAGTTTTGATGAAGATGAAAGTACTGACATGATGTCATACAGTGTTATTAATGCATGAGTCTATCAGTAACGATAGGAAATTAGTGACATTTTTCCGTTACAACTTTGGAACCTGATTAATCTTTTCAGATATGGAACGGCTATGTCATCATCAAGGCAGCTACTGAAGAACTGATGTGATAACACTGCATCTTTCCCACTCAAAGTTGACTTCTCCTCCTCTGTGGTACTTTGCTTTACAAATCATTTTCCCATGGTAGCACACAGAAGTTTTCCCTGTTGCATACTTAGATGTGGAGACCCGCTCAGACCAAGAGCTGAGGTACAAGAGTTTCAGACATGGCCATGACTCAGCTGAATTGTGGGGTCTGCTGCTGGACATGGTTAGCACCCATGTCAAAAGCAAATTAACTTGACTCAACTTTGACCATTAATAGAATAAGGGTAATTAACTTCCAGGTCAGTTCAACAAATATCCCCAAATCCAGGCTATTTTAAAAAGTAATCATCAGTTTATTACTATAGAATAATCATCATATTCTCAGAAACAGCTGCTGTTGAACAGCAAACGGATGCTGTGCTGATGCTGCAGGGAGCACTGCTAGTGCCAATGCCTGTTCTGGATGTGCTTCAAAGGACCAGAGCTCTTTGTGTGCTGCAAATCATCAACTCTCACAAAACATTTAAAGTCATATTCAGATACACATACTACTCACACTGGAGATGTTCCACACGTACACTTGACAACTCTCTTTCCTTTATTCTAACAGACAAAGACTGTATTCCTTCCTACTCCTCCATCCACCACCTACAGTTCCTCAGAGACCTGAGGGAGCCTTTACACTGTAAACACCTCCTAATTCCATGACTGCAGTGCTTCCATTTGCTGGACCAGACTCTGCTACCCTCGTGTATCTCTACAATCATTTTGGCACTAGCAGTTACAAGGGGCAGGAGAGAATACCTCTGTCTCTTCCTCTTCCTCTCCCTTGGGACAAGCAAGCTACTGTGCCAGAAGCAGAGGGGAGACCATCCCTTCCACGTGAGGCCAAGTCACACAGCAACTCCATTACCACAGGGCTGTGCCAGCTCTAGGCAGATACTCTGAACCATGCACCAATTTGGTCCCTCCATTTCTTCAAATGGAGAAATGAATATAAAAATGTAAATTCAAAAAGAAGTCTTTCTACTGCCTGTGTTTACTTGTTTACAACCTTTTTATGATTCTCATTTCTTCCTGCTGACTTAATTATGCTACTCTGTCCATATTTGCTGAACTCTTTCATCTGCTTCATGTTCATGATCCAACCCACAGCTGGATGAGTTGCCTTCCTGACCCACATCCCCCCATCTGCCTGGGAGAGTTTCCTCCCTTCTATGATTGGAGCCTGGAGGCCTTGTCCTCCTCAGGTGTAACACCTCAACACAGGTGAGTGTTGCACACCCACATGTCTTGTGACAGGTCACAGCAGTGCTTTTCTGTGGTAGCTCCTGTCTTTGTGCCATTGATGAACACCACAGCAAAACTATCCATCTGACACTTTCCTCCTGCACCCCTCAACACCTCCCCAGACTTTGGCTTAACTCCAGTCTCTGAGAGAGGGCAAAGTCTGTAACAGCTCTGCAATGGTCTGAGAGGCTTGTGGAGAGAACTCTGTAAAGAGTTCTGGGAAAAGAGCGCAAGGGCAAGAGTTTGGCCAGCTTCCTTCACCACACACAGTCTGCAGGGGCAGAGGGGAAGGACAAAGCAAAAAGCTAGAAAGGCATCACATAAAGAGAACATGGCAGTGACAATTGTAGCAGATTGCTGCAGTTTTGATGAGATATGAGCTGTGGAATTCCAGGGCAAGCAGCCTTGGGAGGAGAACTGCACTGCATCAGATGCAATGCACAGCTAAACGCTGGATAAGGAACAGTTTCAGTGGATAGGACTAAACAACAGCAACAGTTTCACTCAGGTGGTCAAGCCTAAGGAATAGCATCAGAGGCAAGGCATAAATCAAAATAGATCAGTATCATGAGGGACAGTGTCCATATTGCAGCATGTTTGCTGACATCTCCCCTTGCAGCACTCCTGCTTTTGAAGGAAGCCCTTGAAGATCTCTGGGCTGCCTGAAGAGCTGGGTGATGATAGGGAGATGGTACTGCTTTCTGCTCTCCAGTGTGGCTGCTCTGCTCCAGTACACCCCTTGGCCCCCAGAACCCTTGTACTCTAGCTGCATGTACTCAGAGCCCCCCATCTGTGTTTTGTGCTTCAGTCCTAGAGTTCTGTTTGAGGTCCTGTGTTTCAGCAACCCAGGTACCACCACCTGCCCACCAAATAGGCCAGGCAAGGACATATTTCAGGAGAATTCAAGAACAAGTCACTGATACAGTAGTGAAGGAAATTTACAGATTTCTAACTCGTGAAATAGTCAGGCATGCTACACATGCAAAATTATTACAGCTTGATTCTCATTTACCCAACCAAGCTGTTTAAAAGTTGGGAAAAGAGCTGGATTTCCCCTCTCCTGACTCAACCCAAATTAAGTGTTTTTTGTAGCTTTTTAGCTAGATCTGCCTCATTAACATTTCAAAACAAAATCGTGTGCTGTAGCTACAGAAGAGAATGTGGTGATGGAGCAATCTGGCTGTGTGACTGTGGCCATGAAAAAATGCCCCGAGTCAGGAATGGATGGATATGTGCAAACAGGCACAGTGAACAAAAGCTTCATTCAGAGGCACAGCGTCTGATGCAGGGGGAGCTGGGGGGGGCATGACAGAAGATGATTGCAGGAATTGTATGGGACAACCTTCTGGACAGGAAAAATATGAAGCAAGAAATACCTTTCTGCTTGTAACTCAATACTAAAGCCAAGCTGAAACAGAAACGTTTGAGAAGGGAAGCTGTCAGAGGTAACCCACTGCTTATTAGAGATTAAAGGATGCCTCTCTGTGTACATGCGTAAGGTCTGCAATTACTGAGGGACCAGGAGATCTGTCTATTAGTAGCACTGCTTTCTTCTGATTGGCACTACGCTCATGTGATCAGGATTCAAAATTTAACTTGTTGTTACTGACATTCTTAACCATCTGCCTCTAAATAACACTTTGTTTCATCATTTCATGCAAAGTGATACAGAACCATGAAATAATTGAGGTGGGAAGGGACCTCAGGAGGACAACTGATCCAACCCATGGGCCTGATGTTAGGTCAGGAGGTGTCCAGAAACAAAGCCAGATTAAAAAGGCCATTATTTCATTATGTAAAATGTGCTTTTGTGAAATGATTCTCATTTACCCAATCCTAGCCTTGATGAACTTTTATGTGAAAAGGTTGCATGTTTGGTGGCAAGAACTTGGAGGCTGACTGGAGGGGATGATATGTGTGCCAAGGACTTTTACTACTGAGATGGAAACACAAGGACATTCTGCCATATTAGAAGCTATCTTAGAATAAATTTTTGTGCATACTTAAAAGAGACTTTTTTAGCTGCTAATTTTTTCAGAAATTGCTCAGGCTAAGCAGAAGATTCCTTTCCATTGTAGCCCTGGGCTACACAAAGAAATGGGAGGCTCAGCTGATAGAGGAAAGAGGGAAGGGAAGGGAAGGGAAGGGAAGGGAAGGGAAGGGAAGGGAAGGGA
>JAPSGF010000001.1:33553359-33654655 GCA_035772895.1 Perdix hodgsoniae
TAAGGGAAGGGAAGGGAAGGGAAGGGAAGGGAAGGGAAGGGAAGGGAAGGGAAGGGAAGGGAAGGGAAGGGAAGGGAAGGGAAGGGAAGGGAAAATGAGCCTGATGGGGAGGTGAAAAGAAAAATGGACTGAGGGCAAAGAGACCAGGATTCAAAACTGAGGGATGGGACAGTGAGTTGTTGGGTTGAAAAATGCAAGGAAAACAATTTAATGTGAATACGGATATGTCATGCACATGGGGACAAATTATTAGGCCACTGCAAAACTTGTCCCTCCCCATTGCTTCTTTGAGATGTAGGGACAGTGATCATGCTTAATGACATCTGCCCTTCTTCTTTTGGTACCGCAGATGCTGTGAGGGTGGCTGAAACAGCATAGGGGGAGCTTGGTCTCCAGTAGGACTGAGCTTGCACAACAGAGGCTTGTCTGAGCTTGCGTAACAGAAGCTATCTCAAGATATGGACAAAAATCAGCTATAATCCACGTGCTTACTCTTCAACCACTTCGCACCATGCCCCTACACTACGCACAGCTCACTGATAAGCAAGTACAGTTTCTATCAGGAAAAATTTGCTATTTGAAAAGACGAGTTTCTGCCACTACGATTACAGGCACCTGTATGCAAGAGACAAAAAATTACAATCAAAACAAACACCAGAATTTGTGTTCAAATTACTGCTGCTTGAAACAAATGCAAATTAATTCTAACACAGTAACCTACCTGAGCATTGATAGAAAAATTATTTCTAATGATTGCAGAGCAGCAGGAATTACAGCTAGTTCACTGGCTTTACCAACTGAAAACCAAGTATAGTGGAACAAGCAAAATACTGCTTTAGATTTTGATTCAACAAAGTACTTGGGCACGAGGTTCATCCTTAATTTACTTTCACTGTACTGAAATGAAGCCTAAAATACCTTTTATTTTTCCACTTTTGTTTTCATTAGATCTGCCCACAAATACATACAAGATGTGACAGCTGCTTCGAACCAAGAGTATCTGATGCTATGGAAAGAGAGCTGTGTGAATGGCTGTACAGTTGTTTCTGTCAGCAAGGCATGGTTCAGCATCTGAGATTTGAATAGTTTGTGCTTGTCTAGAAGCCCTTCAGGGATAAAGCAAGCCACAGAGAATCCTTCAAGCCTTTATATGGTGCTTTGGAAAGAGGCACTGTAATTTCTGAAAGCGTCAATACATCTTAATTTTAATATATTATTACATCTTAATTTTAATATATTATTAATGCATTTATTAACTCTTAATGGTTTAATTTAACTTCAGTTAAATAATTAGATTCTCCTTCAGACAGAGAATTACCCATGGCGGAAACCCCTTACAAAAGGCCCACCCCTCATAGTGGTGCATGGGGACAAGGACATTCCTGCTGCAGCCGTGGCAGCTCTCTTGCTGTCTGACATGGCCCTGTGCCTGTGGGAAGCACTGTTCAGAATGAGTTAAGAGCAGCTCTTGTCAGGCCAGGTACAGGTGTCTGTTGCTATGCCTGACCTTTCTCTAGAATAATCAATGAGATATTTAAAATGAGATCCATTTGCACCTATTACAAGGAAAGCTGAGTGTGTATTGCTTGTAAAAGCCAGAGTAATGTTGTGCATTGTGATTTGTGTTTTTTTTTAAAGCAAACATGTAAGAAAGAAGTAAACTAAGAGTCATGACATGAGGCTTAAAGCACACAATTACACTGCTCCTCTGATCAATATCCAACTTCCCTCCTTTGGGTGAAGGAATAGAATACACCCTCAGTAAGTTTGCAGATGACACCAAGTTGGCAGGAAAGTATGATGTGCCTGAGGGTAGGTAGGCTGGACAGGCTGATAGATTTGCTGAGATCAATGCTGTGAAGTTCAACAAGTCCAAGTACCAGGTCCTGCATCTTAGAGATGATCTTAGAGGTCTTTTCCAACCTTAATGACTCTGTAATTCTATTATTCCTTCTTTTCAGGAAATACGAACAGATGCTTTCTTGTCTTCCAAACCAAATATCTTACAAGTAGCATCAACTTGATGCAGAAGGCACTCTATGCACTCTATGCATCCTAACTGTGTATTCACTAAGTGTGAAAGAAAGTCAGGAGTTAGTGTTTCCCCTAATTTGAGTGCTGATGTGTTCTGCAAACCAAAATTCATGGAGCTAGAGTACAATTCAGTGAGTACAATTCATAGAAGAGGCTTGCCCAAAAGTTTGCATCACCTTCCATGGCCCATTTCTGGTCCCTCCTCACTATATTTTATAGAAAACTGAGCAGGCAACATCTTCATCCATAAATTCTTCTCTGACCACAACCCCTTTAGTATAAGCTTTCAACGCTCTCCTCTATCTTGTGTTACCTCATCCTACCTGTGTGGTTGCACCAGCAGCCCACTATAAGTACCTGAACATCTCCTGACAGCACAGCGGGAGACCACGAGACAGAATGGAGCAGGAAGAGTGAGAGCCCATGACAGTTCTTGCTTGTCACTTCATAGCTCTCTCATGAAAATCAAAAGTGCATCACATGAAACTTAACAGTTGCAGACACACTGTCCAGAGACCTCTCTCTCCAAGAACAGCATTGAAACGTTTGATTTAAAAGAGAACAGATATTTGAATGGAAGAATGTGGTTTTAACCAACACATTGGTTTTTTGTTTCCATGATACCAATGGCATAAGAGTGACCACATAAGAAAGCCCCCAAAGATAGACATACAAAGTGCCTTATTGAATGAGAATTTGGCTCTTCAAGCAACTGACATCCAATTCTACTTTTCACAAAGCTCAAGCAAATGGGATTTTTTGCAAGAAATCCTTCATTGGATGCATCATCCACCTGATGTTCTGTCACATGTTTGAAAGAAAACACAACATTTCAAGTGGAAAGTTACCCTTAGAGCCCACAAAGTTATCCAGGCCCTTCCTGCAGGATAGTTTCTGAACATAACTCCATAACAAAAGTGATTCTGGACTAGGTGCTCCAGAGGGCTGCTGACTACTACTTCTTTTCACACTGGGACCTTTACTCTCACAGGTCACTAACATTCACAGCATTGGTTTCAGTTTCATAGGCAATCACTGTAGTATTAACAACATGACAGCTGTACAGTATGATGAAGAATTTTCCTAGATAGTAACAAAGGAAAAGAAATACAGTCCCGACGCCTTAATTCTTCTTATTCAAAAGCCATAAAAAGAGAATCTGTCTAAATCCTCTTGCTGGAAGCTAGGGACCAAATTGGGAAAACATTGCAACTCATTGCCATATGGTTATCACACCAGTAAGTAATCAGGAAAAAATTACCAGACAATGTGGTACAATTCTTATGCCATTTCTTTTCATGGGAAAGTGGAAGGGGAAAAGAATTTTGTTGCACAGATCAGAAGCCTGAAGTCACCTGACTAAACATCACTGGAAAGGAGAACAGGAGGAAAAGGAGATTTTTACAAGCTTATTGTACCCTTCTGGCAATATGGCATGTTAATAAATGCCAAAAGTTCACTGTGTATTAAAAATGCCAAGACGTCCTCTCCAAGGAGCTGGTTGAGTCACCATCCCTGGATGTGTTTAAAATCCGTTTGGATGTGGTGCTCAGGGACATTATTTAGTGAGGGTTGTTAGGGTAGCATGGTTAGGTTGCGGTTGGACTTGATGATCTTTAAGGTCTTTTCCAACCTGAGAAATTCTATTATTCTATGATTAAGACAGACTTAGAAAGTTCATTTTGTTTCTCAGGCTCTGTTCCACCTGACACATTTCCTGAGAAGTTACATTAGAAATACTCTCAATGCAGAGCTCTCCCACTGCCATCAGTCATCGCAGAATCTGAATGCCAGATTGGTACCTCTCCAAGTGGCACCAAATATAAGTAATATATAAGTAATATATATAAGTAATATATAAGTGCAAAAATTTTCTCTCAGAAGTCTTTAGAGGCACCAATTGCTAGATACCTCGAACCACCAATTTCACAACATATTAAACACTTTCCATTCTAGCACTTAGGTGATAAGACAAGGCACTCTGCAACTTGCAGAACTGGGCTGCATACAAACATCTTACACAAAGAAGATTACAACAAAGAAAGAAAGCAGAATACTAAGCAATTGGAGATACATCAAGACAAATAATCACATACATTATGACGGGCTTAAGATTTTTGAGACTTTTTCAGTATGCATGCTTCTATTTAATGGTACTTCATAGTACAAGCAGACAGAAAAATCAGTCTCACAAAAGGAAAGTGATTGCAGAGAAGGTAGCAGAGAATCAGGCTGTGGAGGATGGTTCTTGATATAAAAGATGAAGGCAGCTGCAGGTTACTGTCCCCTAAGTGAAACAGGAGTGGTCTAAAAGCTCTAAATCACAATCCAGCTCTCACTGAAGGAAATGGAAAATCTCTCTAGTTACTTATATCAGAAATTGACATTCTTACTGTAGAATAAACTCTTCATATTGGGCATGATTACATGTGGGATAATCATACAAGTGAGATTCCTTTCACTGCAGGAATAAGTGAAAGAAATTTCCCAGCTTGTGTTCAGCATGTCAGACTGCACAATAATCCCGACCATCTTCAGAAAGTACTTAAAGGATCTTTGGATAAAACATCCTAGAAGAAGTGACACTCATGCTCCTCCTGACTTTAGACAGAAGATCTACAATCTATTGCACACTCCAGCAGGTTCTGCAGATTGTATCTCTAAATATCTCTTTGATGCACAGTGGATAATGGGGGAAAAACTTTTGCTTGAGACAAAGAGTTGAACTTCTAGCTCAATAAAGGGCTGTGCTAGATGTGACCAAAAGAATACACAGCTGGATCTTCTGCATCCTGTCCTAAGAAAAGGGACAGATCATATAGAGATTGGACACAGTAAACTCTTCCTCTAAAAAAAAAAAAAAAGGTTTCTGGCAAGCATTTGCTGTCAGGTTCCCTTCACTGTTTTTTGTGGAGTTTTGCTGTGACATGGGAAGTAAAAGGAAATCTTTACTACTGGCCAAAGTTCACAATCTGTTTGCTGAGCACACTTTGCCTCTTTGTCTCAACACGTATTTTTATCTTTTAACCTGCAGGCTGGCAGATTTTACAAGTTTTGTGATATAGCAGCTACTGGAAAGGAGCAGCAAGCACATGAGCCTAGTAGGGCCTCCCTACCGTGATTAGCTTGTTAGAATTGTATCCTACTTTTATTACATGATAATAAGAAGAAATAGGGAATGTGCCTCCAAGTTATTAATTTGCCCAAAATTTTAGCTACTCTTTCTTTTCCATTTGACCTCACTACAGAGCTGAGAAATAAGTTTACTCTTACTACTAAGTAAACGTTGCCACATCTCCTATTTGAATTTGCACAACTTGAGCTACAAGATCAAAAGCATCTCTAATATAGTTTTTCTAGGTAGGCACTGGGAGACTGCAATTAGGCTGCCTTGTAACTGCTAAAAGTGCTGCTTCCTAGCATGAGCTCGTGGCTTCCAAGACAACTAATTCAAATAGGAGGACAAGCCTCAGTACTCTCTGAACATAACAAGGACAGTCCTAAACCATCTCTGTCCGTGAGATTAGGAAGATACCATTGTTTGTTCTGAAAGCCTTTGCACTTGTGTACAAGTACACTCTGCTCCATTTTTGCTCCTCAAAGTTAGCAGAGACATGCCTGTGGGGTGACTTCCTGAAAGTATTTACGTATTTATGCTTCTGATCTGAATTAGTCAGTTTTTCTGTCTGGAGCCTGACCTTTGGTCAGGTCTGAGACCTGCCTCAACTTTCCACTTATGCTGGAATAGATTCCTCGTGGAAGTCCCAAATATTTCAGGAACAGACACAGAGGTTTTTACCCTTAACAGCTGTTAAGTCCTCCCACCTCATAAGTGCCTAGCTTCTTCCCACAGCAATGCCTCTTGGCTTTGTGAGGTGAGTGCTGCAGAGGAGGGTTGTCTGGGGCTGTGGTCCACCAGGTGACAGATGGCTGGTCTGTGCAACACCAGGTTGCCCCATATGGCCGAGGGGATGAGGGCAGACAGAGGGACAGAGAAAGAGAAAATCTCATCTGGGAAAGATGGAGTCATCTACAGTCATCCCTAAGGGAGGAAGACACCGATGTGCGCAGGTGGAAGCTGCACTGAAGTTCACTGTCACAACAACTATTATTGCCTCATCTTTGTTCACTCAAGCTTCTCTTGCACATGTGTAAAACTTGTGAGCTTATTTATGGACTGTCTGAGACACTGTAAACTCACCTGGCTCACACCAGCCTGAAGTGTACACAGCCCAGCTCTAGCTCCCTGCCCTGCTCCTGACCCAGCATGAGAATTCTCACTGCAACCAGGCTGAGAAGCCCAACTGGCTTGGAGAAACTGCAAAATGAATAATCCCTACTGGCACAGTAGAGAACTGGCACAGCCTTCCGGGTGAAGGAGGGCATGGCCTGGGGCAGGAACTAACAAGGGAAGCCAGAGAGGAGACTGCCTTGCCCTGTCTGGCAATGCTTACATTAATGCACTTTCCTTAGGTACATTTTTGAGCTCACCTATATGATGTGGGAGCACAAAACCCATGTCTTACTACAGCAGCTTTCCTTGAAGTTCATACTCATTCATCACTGCAAAGTAGCTGAAGTGTCTTGAGAAAAAAAAAATAATGACCACAATAAGAACTTACTTTGTCTCCTGCAAGTGCATGGACTCTATAGATACCTTTCACAGCCTCTACAGCTTTTCGCTGAAAGAAATACTTCTGGATTTCAATCCACAGCAAGAGCCTCATCCAGACACTCACATTAATTTATGTATAAAAAATGAGATTATAACAAAGGGGCACTGAGATGTCCTTTCCATCTGTTCAGGCAGTCAGGAGAAAAGCCAACAGACCTGTTCTCACAGGCGTGGATACCCTACCCAGCAGCAAACATGCCTGCAGTTTTTCCCCCGGCACAAAACTAAAACAAGCAGAGTAATGTTTTTCCTCCAGTGTTTGTGTTCTATTTATTTTCTGTTGCTACCTTTGTGCCTGCAGTAACATCAGTGTCGCCCAGGGAAACCCCTGATTTTGCATCTGCTGCTCACTTTGTAAACCCCAAAGGACTGCAGTAGAGAAATGCTCCCTTTGCAGCTGGCAGCATCATGAGATTATTCCAGATTGGGCTGAACAGGCAGAATACAACAGGCAGGAACATGAAAAATGGCTTCCAGCTAGGACAGGGATTGGAAATGTGGTGGGACATACATCTCAGCTACGCTTTCTGTAGATGTTTGAGGAACTGGAATGTTGTTTCCTTTTCCTGACTTATTCTTCCAGATTTCTCTCTTATTGTCTTTATTTCTCTGTTGTCTTCCTGACAGTTCATGGAAAGCAAAATATTGAAAGGCCACTGGCAGATTCAGAAAAATTTTTGAGTGTAAGCAAATAGTTGCAGGGATTTATTCACTCAGTTTCAAGTAGAAAAAAAAAGCACAAGCAGCCTATTGAGGAAAACAAATCAACAAACCCAACTAACTGCACATATGCACAACTAACATAGGTTAACAAAGGCTAACTCACAGGCTTGTCATTCAAACCTTACTGTTGTTTCCTTACTTCTGGTAGCATCACTTTCTATATTGGAAGATGGCAACCTCTTCTTACTAAAGATTAAGGACTCTAAATTTTCACACTCTGGGAAGCACAAGAACCATAAATAACAAGTTATTGAATGAATCTCACTTCACTAGGCATGACTTTCTGAAACTTGTATAATGTGTGAAGTCATTTATTGCTTGGAGACCTGTTAACTAGGCAGCCATAAAAACCCATTGCATCTCATTGTTTGAAGCCTGAACTCCATCATTTATTTCTAAGCTGCTTTTTGGGTACATGCGGAAATCAAACCCTTGTAAAATCTTTTTAATTTCCTGCTCTGGTACTTTGGGCCCACAGACTGGACCTGTAAGATATTTCACTTCTTTTTTTTTTTTTTTTCCACATTACTGGTAAACTCCTTCAGTTTCAGCCATGATGCCTATAAACAAAATTCATGTCAGACAAGCCAGGGGTTCCAAGATAGACAGTTATTAGCTCAGAGCCAGAGTGTTTCATTTTAGACTTCATCCCCATTTAAACCATGAAAACCTCAGTAAGTATTGAATTTAAATCCACTTCTTACTGTCGCTTTCTCTGGACCTTTGTCAAAGGACTTGTTATTAGTTTGTTTTACTCTTAGAGCCCTGCTCTGTATCAAGTATAACTGTGCACGTGCACAGAGCAAGAAACAGTCTCTGTCCTGGAGCATTTAGGATCCCAGACAGACCAAACAAAAATGAGGAAAGGAAAGAAAGGGAGGAGCTGGTATGTGCCACACAGCAGGTGAAAGGGTTCAGAAGGAGCGCTCAGTATTCCCAAAACATATTCTTACCTTCCTTACCTACTAAGGCAGATTATGTCATACTCTTAGAGGAAACAAAACAAAGTGCATAATAAAGGCTGTGTTGCTTCCGTCCCTTGCAGGAGCAACCATAAGACCTTGTAAGCCTCAGCTCAGCAGTATGACTGTTTTCATAGCCAAAATGCCACAAGTGTGTCAAAGTAGGTTTTACAGTTGTTTCTTTTCTCTGAACAGTGCTGAGAAGTATTAGAGGACATCAGTGAGATCAGCTGTCCCAGAGAAACTCCAGAGAATGGCTGCTCTCTGTCCCCTGGGCAGCAAGCCTTCCCCACTCTACTGTGCCCACAGCCAAGATCAAGGCTCAGGGTACTCAGCCAACCAGGACAACATTGCCAAGAAGCAACTAGGAGCTCCAAAGCAGTGCAACAGTTGGCATCAGCATCATACAATTCTCATTTCCTCTGTAATTAAGCATTTAGTAGAAAAGTATTCAGAAGAAGTACATCAGAGTGTTTTCAAAAGCCACCTGTCCCAGTGTTCCTGGTGTAACTCACATATCTTCTAGGGTACTGCAGAACCCCTGAACTAACTCCACAGTTCTCAACAGGAGTTTATAGGAAATTCAGTCATTCCCAGTGGTCATTCAAACTAAGGGTTACTGACAAGGAAAGGGATGAAATAAAATGTTCTTGTTGTTCTAGACAACAAAAAGGACTACTAAGGAAATAACTTTATAACCTGAGAAAAGTCTGCAGCTTTAAGAAATTCTCCCCTAAAGGTTGTAAAGCTTTTACTATGCAAAGTATTTTTGCTATTATATACACTGGCGGCCACTAAGTGCAGCTATTATTTCTGGCGGTCATTCAGAGAAGGTCAGGATAGATAAAGTGTTTAACAGAGGTTGTTTGGGTAAATCCATCTGGGTTTTTAACAACGCATAGTGTCTACTGTGCCCTTTTAAAAGATGCTCGATTTTTTCTGAATCTAATAAATTACAGTCTTTCCTTTTATTTCAGTATTTCCTTTTATTTGCTATGTTTTATTATTTGTCAGGCTACAGCAAAGAAAGTCTTCTTTACAATGACCACATTTTCTTATAGAGATTATACACAAGCACTCAAAAAAGGGCTAATTCTTTGCTGAAGGGTAGAGGTGCAGCCTACACAGAGCTCCCATTCTCTTGGTAAGGGCCCCATGGAGCCATGACCTGCTCCCTCTCCCTCTTTACACCATGGAGTGAGCGCATACCTCACAGGGAACAAGGAGGGGAGGCTGCAACCATAGGGCAAGGAAACAAGATGTTGAAAGGCCGTAGCAAGGAGCCCAAAATGGAGTTTTAGAAAGGAAAAATTTTCAGGTTGTATGAGCACCTAAATAAAATCACCTAAGTAGTTGGGAAGGAGTGTATTAGCATTCTTAATGCTCAAACTGCATGGTTTGATAGTGCAGAATTTCAAACCTAGCCCCATCACAAACTCTCTGTACTGCACAGAGCAAACCAAACAACTCTCAACATCCCACTGGGTGCGCTGCATGGCCAAAGCTCTCCAGTTCTGACACCGCTTATAGGTACTTTGTTTCAAAACAGAAATGAAATATCGCTAGGTCTATATTGCTTTGAAACGTGTGCAGAAGACTTGTATGCTGTGAAGCAGATATGTGTTGATATCCCCATTGTACAGGCAGAGCTAGAAAGCAACAGCTAGAAAATGTGTTCCCCCTCTGATGCAAATAACTTGTGCTGAAGTAAAATTATTTAAACCTTGCAGTGAGAGAATCCTCACATCCGACAGTCATTCTAGACATATGTTAAAGCTCTTTGCCTTGGGAGACAGCACTGCCCGAGCCTGTGATTCAGGACCCTTTGTCACTTACCTAAGTTTGTCTGCTACAAAAATCACACGCCGCTCCAAGAGGAGAGAAGCAAAGATCCTGATGATCTGACGCACACTGAGGCACTTGAAAAGGCATTCAAAGTCCACATGTTCCAGACGCGAGTCCATCGGCCGCCGCAGCTCTATGACCTGAACACATTCAACAGGTACCAGTCAGTGTCACCGGTCAGGTCTGACAGCCCCAGGGGCAGCAACCCGGCCCAGGCATGCCTGCTGAGGGGACAAAAGAGCAACCCCCATCCTCTTTTGGAAACGGAGGCTGGAGGCATAAAACTCCAGAGAAACACTGCAGAACCACTTCACACTCCGCTGTCATGTCATGTTCTTCCCAGAATACAGACATACATTAAATCTACTATCATTTCCTAGGGAAATGTAATTCTGCCTTCTAAACACTCTCTCAGAAATGTAAAGCTTGGCTGAGTCAACAGAATTAAGTATGTAACAAAAAAGAACTGGAAGCTTGCAGGGTTAAAACAGTCATAAAGACAGAGTATATTTGGTATCAACTTGGCTTGCAATTCAAATTCACATCTAGATGGGAGCTAGGGACCGATCTTAAGCATCGTGCCAAATTTAATCCCAATTTACTTCATCTTTCCTCCTTTATAATGCACAAGTCACTAGCTGGTGTTTAATCTTTCTGTTGTCATAAACACATGTAGATACGTGTATATATATATATTTGTATATACATACTTAACTGGGAGTCAGGACAAGCTCTTAGATGGCGACTTGTGACATCCCTTTAAAGTCTAATTGTCATACTTCATCCATGACCTCAGACCCTCTCCTTCCTTTTTTCAAATGCATTTTGCTTGATTCCTTTATTACATCTTCCTTTTATTCTGCAATTGACATGCTCAGATGTGGAACTTGTAGGCGGAGGACAGAAAAGAGATAGAAAAATATAATGAAGAGAGTAAGAGACGAATAAAAATATGAAGTGCGAGACAGAAAATGATGAACTACTGAGGAAACTGATGAAACAGAAGGGAAAGGGGAAAAGCTGACCAACTTAAAGTTGTGTCGAAATCTTTGTAGATGTATCAACAGGAGCACACAGACATCTCCTTCTTTCCATATATCCAAAAATCACCTTCAAGTTACTGCTTTAAACCTCCTTTGCGTTTTCATGCACATGAGACCACATTCCATTAGCAAACTGTATCAGGATTAAGGTTGAGTAGCCCTGACAAAATTCCTCACAGACACACTGTTTTAGGGATATAAGCAGCAGCAAGACCACAGGATACCAAACACAAAACCAGTTATTACCAGTTAAGCTGTAATACTGTTCATGTTTGAGATGCCCACTTTCATTCCTTAGTATTGGGGCTGGAATCTCAAATCATATTTAAGTGCCCAACCACGAGGAGCTATTTTGCTGCAAAACTTCCAACACTAATATCTCGCTGGGGTGTAGGATGCAATGCAAGTTACAGCAGCTTTAGATGCCATAGATGTTTTCTGTTATTTGGCAAAGCCTTCTGCTTCAGTCTGCTCTTCACAAAGAAGTATACTGTCTACTTCCCAATTAATCATCATCTTTGTTTAGGCCAGAGGAGCCACAATGGAAGGACAAGATTCTGTTCCTAATTAAGACAGCGCATTCCATTCAAATAACGAGTTTGCACTAGCATAACACAGAGTAAAGCTCAGCCAGAAGAGTTGTTTGTTTGTTTGGAATCATCTCAATATTATTCTCTGGGAGAGTTCAGACGCTTGAGCAGAGGATAGAGAAGTTGGTGATCCACGGCTCCTGGATACATTCACATCACAAAGGCATTATCAAGTCTTACTGCTGCTATGTCAAGCAGCCTCTCAATTTTCCTTTGCTTCTCCAGAAGAAAATGCATGTGACTTAAAAACATCCTACAAATCACTTTTACAAGGTACCCCTCACATTTTGTCCCAAATGACATTATAGGTCCACTTCATTACACTTGGATAAGATATGGTTCAATGTGAAAAACAGTAATAGCACTGAAGAAGTAACCCTAGGAGATATAAAATAACCACGAAAGAATTTTCTTGCTTTTGCTAAGTGGGACAAATTGTATTCTTACCTGCAGTGAATAATTTCTTTATACTGTTGCTCATCTGAATGGAGCTACTGCATATTAACATTAGGACACATAGAGTACAGAAGGACATGGCAACTATTTAGAAAGTCTCAAGTTAAGAGAAACTTTAAGCAAAACACCAGCACTGTCATTTTCCATAAGGTCTATGTTTTATAATGTTAGGTTTCTGCCTATTTGAGACAGTAAAAAAAAAAAAAAAAAAAAAAAAAAAAAAGTAATGATATTTGCAATAACAAGGCAACTTACTAAAAATTACAAAATAACAAATACATAACCATAAATTAGTTTATAATAATCAGCAGGAACTAGCATTAACATATCAACACTGTAGCAGTTCCTGCACTTCTCATTTTAAGTACCATCCCATATGACTTGCACTATCTGTACCTCCTGCTTTTCTTTTGGTGTTTGTTATAGGCATGATGAGGGTGAAGGCTTTGGTTCTTAATGTTTCCTGTTATTTTTTTACCTCATTGCCAGCTCCAGGCAGAAAAGTTTTGACTTTGATTGTCTTTCCAGGTGCAGGAAAAGGAGATTCCATCAAACTCCTCATAAATGGATAAACCAAAGCAGCAGATATGCCCCTTCTCCTTTCAACCTCATCCAGGATCTAATCCATTAGTAAGACATAAGAGAGAAAAGAGAGAGAACAGGTCAGCACCCCATACATTTCTGAAACATCTTCTGACCCACATGTGCCTGACCACATAGCAGATCTAATTTTAATTTTTCTTTTCCATACATTTCTGCAATGCCATTAAAACCACAGTATTTGACCCTACAGTAAGAGTGACTCATCTTCCACTTACAGTATGAATTCCTTCCATGCATGCAGTTTAACAAAGAGACAAGGAAGAAACAACAAACCTGCAAAACTGAAGGAAGTTCAGGCATGGCAAAATGAGACCTATATTGTTGGGACTTGACCTGAACAACAGCGTGAGCTGGAGAAAGATCAACACAAGCCCCATGGTTACAGGCCAAGTGAGTGTCAAGTCTCAGTTGTGAACCCAAGGTTTGCATTAAGGAGCATTAATAAGGAGCTCATTTTTTTTTCCACTGTGCCTGACTGGGCAGGAAAAAGCCAGACTGACAAGAAAAGCACCCCCGACATGCAATGACACCATCAGGGCTCCACCAGGAAAGAGCACTAGGCCCAGGCTCAGCCATGATGACAGCAGTCACTTTGCAGTCTGCGCCAAGCTGGAGCCAGCTGTGAGCAGCTTCATGAAGCATGCCCAGCTGTATACAGAGAGTGTCTGCACTAAGGTCGTTCTCTGTTTAACATGACGCAGGGCTGGCAATCTGGTTCTGAAATGAGCAGATGGAACTTCTTATAGATAGAAAGGACTATTATTTTCTTCTCCTTTTGGTCACATGGAGCAGCATAAATAAGATCACAGCTAAGCTTTCCCACATTAGACAGACCATGTAGATGATAAAGTAGACAAGAAAGCAAGCTTCAAAGCAGTTAGTGGTTTGACCTGAAAGACTGATCTCCTAACCACCACTCGAGACCAAAAGGCGATGCATGTGTTAGTGGATCTGAGTCAAGCATTTTCCCTTGTTTCTTTTAGAAATGCTTTTTTCACTGAAACAGAACATTAAAATATACTTAATCATAAGCTGGTGACTTACAACGATAGCTAATGACACCAAATGCCAACAGAAGCATTCACTGGTGCATAGTTTCTCCTTCCTCTTCACTGAAGGCTGAACTCTAAAGCAAAGCTGCAATCCTTGTCTGTAGAAGAGGCAGATAACCCCTAGCTTATAACTGACTAGGTCCAGAAGTAAGGACATCCTTGGTTCTCAAGTCTATCTTAGCAGTAGGTATTGCAGCAATGAATGTTAAAAGCTTCAAGGAAGATGAAAATAATGCAAGTTATCTAAACCAGCATGATACATATTTTAAAACAAAGAACTAATTTTGCTTTCCTGATAAATAATACCCAAGGTTCAGTATCTTGTGGTCTTTCATCAGTCACATTTTTTCTGTAAGACTGCTGTTCCTTGTTTTGACTAACATTGCAGAGGGCACCGTTACTGAATTGTGCAATTGGGACAGCCCAGGTTTCCCTCTGAAGAAAGAGACTGATTCAGTTTTCGATAACTGCCTTCATCCACATCTGTCTCCAAAAACAATGGAGAAGCTGAGACTCAAACTCTTCCTCCTTCCTTTAGAAGTGTTTCATCCAAAACCTTTCCAGACATTTTGCTTGGAGTTTGTGCTTAAAACCTGTGCTAAATCCAGCCCAAAGCTGGAGTCTGCACCATGTCTTTCCAAGCACCCTGCTCTCATTGTGGCACCTGTATTTTCAGGAGATGATCAGCTCTTTGCAATACAGTACAGATCCAGTGGGGAGTAGCCCCTTTTGTGTCCCAACCCTTCCCTGAGCCCGTAACTTAAAAAAAAAGCATGGGTGTACTGCAGCTCCACTCACGGACTCATGTAATTCAGTGGGAGCCTTCTCTTCTGCTTAAAGATCAAGAATTTGAGGGCCTGCCTGCCAGGTCAGCTGGGATTTTCTCCTGTTAAAACCAGTGAAATAGTGCTTACCAGTCAGCCCTCAGTTGACTGACTGGACGAACAGACATTTTCGGATTACGGATTTAACTGGGAAAGCAGTCTATTTGCAATTTCAGTTTGATCATTCCTGTCTGCTGCAGATTTCATATCCCAGCTACAGAGATAGTTGGTGTAAGTAGGAGACTTACATTTCCATTTTTCATATTTTCTGCATTTTTCCCCTTTCCCAAGGTTTCCATTGAAAAATAGTCATTATCAAAATTAGATAAAAACATAAAAGCAAACAAAGAGCCTCAGGACCTCTCTCCAGAGAGAGAGCTTTTTTGAGCTGTGTTATCCTCCCAGAATAATGTGTTCCATTTTGCTCAGGATATCTGTGTTTAGATATGTATTATGTCTAAGGGTCACTGTTATAAACCCTCAGATGCAGAGCTTTATGGAAGACCTCAGAAGCAGAATTGCAATTAACTATTTCAACACCATTGTTTTTCTTCACACAAGATTTGTGTTAAACAAAGTTTTATCTAGAAAGACCATTTTGATGAAAGTTAACATCCCATGTGTTTACTACATCCTATGAACAATATTTTTATTAACTTTAATAGTTAATGTGCTTGTTTCAATTTTATTCCTATACAGATGAACAAAGAAAATTCATATTTAAGTCCTGTCAGACTTTTTGTATCTGCAGTGAAAATCCCTGGCAAATTAAAACATTCCTATGAATACTGTATCAAAATTTGAGTGGGGGAAGACAACCATCCGACATCAGACATATCATCCTTCTCCACAGATCGCCAGCAAATCCTATAGGGTACTCTTGAGGAGCTCACTGGATTTTGCAGGACTCTTCCAGAGGACTGGAGTTCCTAAACTGGCAGCCAAGAAGATGTTTCAAATGTTGACCAATCAGTAATGTTTTAAATAGCTTATTTTAATAGCCTTTTGTCTTTCAAAAGAATAATGCTTGTAGCTCTGGAGCTGACTAGCAGTTAATTGTTTCAATGGTAATGCAATCTCTGTTTAGCTGCAGTGTTCTGCATATTGTCTTAACACTCTTACATCAAGAAATTTATTACCTGGGTAAATTACATCAGCATATGATGTAACTTTATTTATTAATGTAAAGGCTTATTAGAAGATGAGACATCCTCCCCTAGTCCCTTAGAAGAAAAACATCATGTCAATGCTGTTAAGCATATAGACATCACTTATCAAATACTCTTTTTTCTTAACCTCATCATTCTGCAGAGTGCGGCAGTAGAAGTGGTACTGGCCCATCATTCGAACTGTAGATGCCAAGAGTTACAGCTCAGCACAGAATGGCTTTGGAAAACAATGGAAAAGCCTCTAGTCAGCCAGATGATACAGACACTCGGATGTTTTTTGAATCAAGTTCTGCCTCAGTCACAGAAGTAATAAGACATTCTTTGATGAATCCAGTCATAGAGATGGAATATCCAAAACAGCAACTAGAAAATACAGTTATCTCCCATCAAAGGAAGAAATTCTTCTTGTCTGGTTCATTGATGTGGATATTTCTCAGTAAACATTCAAGTTCAAAAACAACGTTGTAAAAAAATCCTCTTACCTTAGAAAATAAGTCAAAGCACCCCAGGCGGCTGATGACACAATAGACTTCAGGTAGGCGTGGCCCTTTTCCACTTGGCTGATAACAGTAAAAAAGAGATTGAAATTACATACTGATTTGGAGCCATGCAGAAATATACTTCTCTCTCTGATCACATAGTTGGCCATCACGTAATGTCTTTCACCATCCACTTCTCCATCAAAATTGCTACTCTTGGAAAAGCATCATATTTATCCCTTAAGACAGCAGGCTAAAAAGCATAAATAGTTCTTACCCACTTTGAAAATCTCAGCACATTGGAACTGTTTTCAAACATTGCTCTGACTTGAAGCCATAAAAGCACATTTAACTATGGCTCTAACTCATGCCTTATACCACCACTGTCCTCTGCTCCTGCTGTGGTGAGGCCACCCCAGGACCATACGCTGGGAGATGAGAATTACAGTGCCAAGGAAGGAACTATGGATGTAGTTCCCCATTCACTCATGATGTTCAAAGACAGCTTAACTTCCAGAAAGCAAGCTTACAGACCTAAACAAAGGCAAGCTGCATGAGCTGAATCATTAACTTTCTTAGATTCATGCATGATAAACATGAAACTCTTAAATAACTTAAACCGTGTCAAGAATGAGTCAGTGGTGCATATCTCTTCCTCCCAAAAAAAACTGTCAGAATGGTTCTCTGAAACCATCCTATTAAAGATTTTTCCTAGAGAAGCAAATGTTTTAAACTGGCATGACTGAAGTGTAATTTCTCAGCATACTGTAATCTGCAACACTGCCTGTGCTCGTGCAGGGAAAGGTCTGGTGCCACTATGTGAAAAAAGGTGAAAAAAGGGTACAATCACTTTCTAGATTTTGCTTGTGTACTAAAAAAGAGCTCGAATCAGGCCAATACCAAGCCCTGTAGGAAAGCATCCTCACTGGCAAGGTTTGTAGAGCAGAGAGGCAGTCTGCCTGTGTCCTGCGTGCATACAGTGAGTGCAGATAGACACATCCATGCACAGGAGATCACCACTGTGTTTTTAACAAGCTGTGATACAGCACTGCAGTTTCGTATAGTTGTAACTGATTTTCATCGGTTACACAGGCACACACTTCCTAATGGGAGTCATTTCAACAAGGGAGTTTGCTGACTTCAGGTACTGTGACACACATTCCCAAGATACAATGCAAGGAAGTCCTGGTGCTGCTTTTGGCCGGAGCTACATCCAATATGGCACAGAGCAGCCGTAGAACAGTTCCCCAGCAGCAAAAAACTGAAAGCAGGGTCTGAAATAGCAGGTAGGCTTCCTAATTCCTTGTATCTAGTGGAGTCAGCTGTACTTGTGAAACACTGAATAAAAAGTGTCTGTAAAAGAATCACCTGGCACCACTTAGCCTCCTTTTACAGCTGTACATTATTGCTATGCAGGAGTGATAGAATCACCCCCAGAAATGCTGTGATAAAGGAGCTCAGAATCACTGTTTCCATGCGCTCTCTCCCACTTGTACATTGAGCCAAAGTAGCTGATATCTCCTGTGCATCCGCATAGAAGGCTGGCATAATTTTTAATCTTGGTTCCATTGTTTGACTCTGCAGATACAGTAATTAACAGCCCCCAGTAAGTTTGGCATTTACGTGTCACATCCATCAAGAGAAACTGAGGGGTAGCTGTGTTTTTCAAATTGGAATATCACAAACTGGGCTTGGACAGTCAGCAGGTGCCTGGTCTATTACAACAGAGACCACAAAAAATACCCGGACTAAGTGAATACAGATGCGTCTATTTCTGGATCCAAACCTGCTCACTACACGTCACGTCTCTGAAAAGCAGAATCCTTTTTTGTCCATATTAGGTATAAAACCCTTTCTAAAGGCACTGAGTGATTATATCAAGCATGTGGGATTTTGGTTAAAATCATTGTGTCAAATCTACAGGAATGCCGAAGCCATGCCAGGAGACTTGGATAGGTCCCAGCCAAGAGCTGTCTCAGTGACTGCCAGTAAAAACATCACATTCCTGGGTCATCTATAAGATCAGAAACAATAACAGCTCAGCACTTACTCAGATTCTGCTTTATGAAATATCATTGCTTTCAAACGTTGTAAAGGCTACATGTCTAGGAGCTCCTTGCACTCCTCATATAGGACAGACTTCTCTATTATTTCAAAGATGTTTCCTTGCAGACAGCACAGACTCCCAAGTGAATGCAAATCATCTGCATGAGGCAGCACATAAAACCCTCAGGCAGAGCCATTGTGAGGGGCATTATTTCTCAAATTTCTAGCACTGGCAGCTCTTCGCATAACTCTCCTCTCAGCCATCAGTTTACGCTACGAAGACAGACCTAAACCACCTGCTCCTTGTGTTATAGATTTGTCTTTTTCCCAGAAAAATGTATGGGATAATTCAACCTTCCCATCCCCAGTGTCTCCCTTCTCTGCTTGGACTTATCTCCCTTAACTAGGAGAGACTTAGGGACTGCACCCAGCATACAGTGCTGGTTTAACATCCCCCCTTCCCAGAAGAGAGCATTTCCAGTTTGAAGGCTGTGCTCTACAAGATAGCTGAAGCCTTGGAGCCCAATCCTGCCTTATTCTCTCTTCCATGCAATCAATACGGCCAGTGCAAGGAAGCTATGTCCTAAAGGAGTACAAGCTGACTCTGTCTTGACATATGGCCTTCCTCCTGAAGGAGGGAGGGTGGAGAGAATGATGTTTTGGTTTTTGAGTTGTTTTCAGAAAGCTCAGGATATTTTCAGCCTTAGTCCTCCACAAATTAAAACACTGATGAGTTTTGTTGATAACAAGAGACAGATTCCCAAGAGCATGAACATAAACTGACAAGAACTTGGCTATGGAACGGAAGAGCTGAGATTTGCTTCAGGGCTGATCCATAAGTGGTTCAGGACAGTCTTGTTACAATGAGTTTAATCTGATGTTTGCTGAGTAGTCTCCAAAACCTGCTTCATCATCTGCCTTTAGCAAGTGGAACAGATGACTTCTGCTTCTGAAAATAAGCCTACCACTTTTCTCTTTCGAAGCTCACTTCCCTACCCAGGTGCTTGAAATCCAGATGTCTTCAGAGATCTTCTCCCAGTCTGGCATTGCTGAGATGCTCTCACACACCACAAACTCCTGCTTTCAGATCAAGGCAGTGTGCACACCCACCAGCCACTCAGACACCTAATTCAGTGGTTTGGTGCTTTAATGAGAGAGACAAGAAAGCTCCTGCTTTCCTGGCCCCAGAAGTAACTGGGGAACACTGCTACCAGTGTGTTGACATCAGAGGAACCAAAGCAGTAGGGATCAATGGCAATATTTCTCCTCCTGCACTTTTCCCAGCCTTTCCATCTACCTGAAGACACCATGTGTGGAGGGGGAATGCAGCTAAAACAGGCCTACCAAACATCATGGAAGAGAAACATGCAACACGGTCCTACACTCCATCTCAAAAGAGAAGCAAAAAAACAGACTAACATCAACCTGAAGACTCCAGAGGAGCTATACCCCTTCCTCCCAGGGTGGGCCAAGATATCTTTACTGAGACCTTCTGGATAATTCTCCAGAGAGCATTACTAGTAAAACCTGAGAAAAAAGTAAGGGCTGTCCCAGGCCAGGAGAAAAAGGAACACAACAAACACACATCAGCTTCTTTGCCTTTTTAAAGAATGTGTGTTAGCTCTGGGTAAGCTTCTAGCTCCCTGGGCTGTCTCTGAGGTTAGAATTGCAATTCACAGTAATTAAGGCAGTGATCGTATAACAGAGATAATATATACTCTAAATGGCAAAGCAAACACACACAGTGCACAATCTCTATTCCTTTCTGCAGGATTATGAAAAAGGACACATTCTGCTTGGCTCTAGGACTGTCTTGGAAGAATGAGAGATGCAGACTCAATCCAAAAACCTTAAGCAGGGAAACATCAAGATGAAGAAGGGAAATCCCATGAGGCAGGCTGGTGATGTCCAGCTAATAGGAGCCAGAAATTCACAACCAGAGATGTTCCTCAAAAACAAATTCAAGTGTTGGGAGTCTGAAGTTATTCCATCAGAGTCACAAGCCAGCTTCTGCAGCAGCTTTGGTTTCCAGCTCGGGCCAATCCAAACACAGACCATGAAAAAGCTGTCGGTGTTTTAAATCCAGAAACTTATGTTAAAGTCTTATCGTTATATGTGAAACACAAACTTTAATGCCAGAGCACTCAGTGTACACTGTCAAACATGCTCAAGGGAAGGCAGGATGGAGGGAACATGGCAGCAGAAAGAAACACTTTTCCAGTGAGCTCTTCTCAGCTCCATAGATGTTAGTCTGCATCCCAAAAGAGTTGCTTCCACAATGTAACAAATGCCCCTCTCCTGCCCCAGCAACTGCAGGATGTTCCACCTAAAGACTGGTTATCATGTTTTAATGTACACACTTTCTGCTCAGGCATCTGGTCCTCCCCTGACTCCAGGGACTCACTTGTCTTAGCCTAGAAAAGTGCCCCAGGCAGCATTTTTATGTGAGACGGAAGAGAGGTAAGATAGGGTGAAAGACATGCTGTGAGTCATTATATTTCTGCAAGTACAAAGTCAACAGCCAGAAAATCCTGATATCAAACTTTATATTCTGAAAAAGAGGTCTTCTCAAACATCTGCCCAGTGTGCTAGATAGGTTTGCTTCTTACTATTCCCATGAACAAGCTGCCTTCTATGGCAATTGATAGCAGGACATTGTTTTAGGGATGCAGTAACTTATATTTCAGTATTGTCTGACTAGAACTAACACTTCTCAGCAACTCCCATTGCAGTAAAGCCCAAGATGCATTCCAATTCCCATTACAGCATCCTCCCCTCTGTTCCTTCTCCACAGGGTGCTCTTGCTCTCCCATTCTCCCCAGCCCCACAGCGCCCAAGGTACTGCAATGCCCACCAAGGAAGGGAATGAGCTGTGAGGTAAAACTGAGCCTTCAGCAGGAACTGCTCAAATCACCTTTGCTGCTGAGAGGCAAATATCACAGAGCCAGAGCCAGAGCCACAGCTGCAGAAACGAGCCTGGCAAATCGATGGAAAGAAGCATGGAAATGAAAATCAAATTAACCTGGTTTAATATGGAGGAATGTCTTATTTGCAGTAAAATGGAATAGTAGCGATATGTAATATCTCAAGTATGTTGACCCATCTGCCTTTATATGAAGGTGCATACTTCTGGTATCGAGTGACCAGGAAAGCAGCTACAATACTGCCTTGGAGGTAGCAAAATGTAACTGGAAAAACTTCATGCTATCTATAAAAGTGCAGATTGTTTGCAGTAGTACAATAGGTTACATTCCATTCTAATCCTGTTTCAAAAAAGAAACAAAATAATATAAATACATTTAAAAGGGATACTGTACAGGATTTGCTGTACAAACAGAACATAATTGTCACTGTATCCCTTGAGGTACTTTTGGCAGGACTTTGGATACACACATGGGCAGAAAAAGGGTCTGGAAAAATGTGAAATCCAAAGGCAGAAAAGTGGGACAGTTTGTTCATATCTCAACATACCAAAGCAGGACTAGGATGGCAGAAAGTTCAGTAGCTAAAAGGTAATTATTTTCTAAGCAGAGGCACCAGAACATCTAACTGCAAAAAGGCACAAGCAGTAAGCTGGACACTACCTCACATGGTTGGTCCATTTGACCATAGAAGCTTCTCACCATCCTCCCTGGAAGCACTCAAGGCCAGGGTGGATGGGACTTTGAGCAGCCTGGTCTAGCAGGGGGTGTCTCTGCCTATAGCATGGGGTTGGAGCTAGATGATCTTAAAGGTCCTTTCCAACCCAAACCATTCTATGGTTCTATGGAGCCTACTGCCAAAAACTGCGAAGTTCTCCAGAAGATGTGAAAAACACCAGCTGAATATTATGAGCACCCCTCAGGCTGGGGAATATTTTCTAAGGAATTCTCCCTGCAGCTGTTGGCTTACAATGAATTCAGGATTTTGTCACAGTTCTATACTGAGCAATACAATCCCATCTTTCTTATACATTGTGTTTGCTGAAACCTTTTTTGTAGTTCCCAAATTAGGGTTGTTGTGTTTGACAGGTAGGGAATGGGACTCCTCAGAGGAGATACTCTGGACCTTGTCAAAAATTGCTCAGGAAGTTACACACTTAAACACAAAGATCTGTTTTAAAGCCCAAGCCTCTGGCATATAAACAGTTTCACCTGCTCAGAGTCAGATACTTCTTTTCATTGTGGCTTTTATTTCAGTCTTGCTGTGATCCAGGATCAACTGTTTTGCATGTCACAAATGTAAGTTCCATGCATGATTCCAAATTTGCTGATATTTTCAGAACTATAAAAGCCTTAAACCACCCTTTTATGGTAGAGGGAATACATTTCAAAATTTGATTCTAGTCAACACTTTCTGAATATACCTTATTATCCTTTTAAATAACAACATACACTAAAAATTGTACTGCTGCACTACACCTCGTTGTGCTTATTTACACCAGCAAAGATACTTTCTAGCTGCTCTACTTCATTATCTCTGAATCATCTCCTAACCAGATTTACTATAACACAGGCCTTCACTGACATTTCCTGTCCACGGATAAACCCTGTTGTTTTGGCCCACTCCTCTACACTTAGACACATACACTAAGCAAGCCTCTATGATGCTACCTGTAGCAAATACCACCCACAGAATTGATAAACTTTCTGCTTTGTTAGTTTAAGTGAAATCTCTTACAAATAGAGCACCCATATGCAGCAGTACCTCCCAGACAGAGCATCTGCTATCTGCATGACAAGGAGCATTGCCATAGACTTGAGTAAGGACAGGGTCAGGTGCCAGCAGCATACAGAATGAAGCATGCTGTTCTAACACAAGTTGCCCTGTCTACTGGAAGCCTCTGAAAACTATGGAAGAGAGGTGCTCCCTGCTTGGAAAGATGGAAGTAATGACAGTGAGGGAAGAAAGGGGAAAAGGGAGATTTGTCCATTCATTCTGCACAAGTATGTAAAATGTTCCTATGGTATTTATTATCCACATAAGCTCTCTAATGAAGTATAGTCCACTGCCATGTGGATAGTACATGAGTTGTCTCGCCACTTGCAACCCTATCCAAGTGCAGGAATGGCCAGTGGCTGTATGCATTCCTGCCATCCCATCAGTTATGCATAGATGTTCAGCAGAAGCCTGTTAACACTGTGTTTCACCAGGCTTAATAAACTTTGCAAGTCTTTTGTGAAGTTTTATTTCTCTCACAACATATAAGCATGCTCTGTGCTCTAAATTTATCTGCTGACCAGTTTATTTCCCTAGCGATGAGTCCCGCGATGAGACAGAATCGTGCAGCAGGTCAGAGTGGGTACCATTACCATCAGCTATAATCACCCCTGGTCATGAGGACAGAAAAGGAGCCTCGGAGCCTGGACTTCCTGTCACAGGCATCACCTTATTGTATGGTCCTGAGAAAATGCTGATTGTGGGCTACCCTCCACTGTCACCCTACTGAGCAGGGTGGCATATTTTCCTGCACCACAGATATGCTGCAGTTACTTAGGCAACACTGGAAGAGAGCTTTAGAGATGTAACCAGTTGCACAAGAAATAAACTTTATTCACAAATGTTTAGAAATATCACATTTGCCTTTGCTTGCAGTGTTGTGGTATTTCTGCTGCTGTTCAAAAGCACATGATATAAAGAACTTAAAAGGTAAATGCTCACAGAAGAAATTTTCCATATTCCTATGAAATGGGATCCCATTCCTATGAACAGGATCTGATTCAGACAGAAATTTCAAAGTCTTATTTTAATGTAAGTCCTTGCACTTCCAAATCTCAGAAAGAGCAACCCAGTTTTCTAGTAAAATAGCATGAGAAACTCTCAAAGTTCAGACTGCACTTTGGATATATTGTTTAACAGAATTGCACAGTTTGAAATATAGGTGATATACTTACCAGCAGCCTCCTGCAATAGCCAAATCTCCGGCTCCCATCTTCCCCAGTCAGCATGAAAGAGAAAGTCTCACTAGAAGGAAGAAAATTGCCCTGATCTTACTATCAGAACTGCAGCCTAAGTACAAAGTAGGTCATTTGAAAAGGGGTAGTGCTTTGTCCTATGAGAGAGACCGTTCCCACTGAAAGGTCTTGTCTCCCTCTGTCAATCATCTGGACATACTCTGAGGCATAATTCCAACAAGAGTAAAGTAAAAATGTCTGCACAGTCCTGGACAACCTAGCTATTTTCTTATAAGAGATAGGTGCTGAATTTCAATGGCATAGCAATGTCTTCATACTGCAGAAGGAATGTAAGAATCAGATTTTGAGAGCAGTGTTCAAATGCTGTGTATCCTTTATAATTTAGTTACACCCTCTTTTAGACTGTGCCTTGTTTTTGAAGGGAGAACCCTAGATATTCTCTAGATATTCTCTAGAGTAGAGAAATCATTTGCTAATCTAAAAATAATACAACTCACAATGGGTTTGTGAATTTGCATACTGGCTGATAACTCTTCCTGACTACTTTGCCAGTTTGAAATGGCATTATATAAAACACTTCTTAATGCCAGGCTGTGCAAGCAGATCTGCATGCTGTTCGCAGCAATGTTGTCCACACAATTTTACTTCAGTGTGTTCTACGCTTCTTTGTTCAGGTGCTTAAAAATACTGAGTAATATAGCCAAGCAACACTGAATATGGTTATGTGACACACATCATACCTAAGCCAGTGAAACATTCCATGTGTATTTTTGTCTGCAGTGATTCCTAGGTGAATGCTAGTTTCTTGCCATTGTTGAAAATCCCTTAAGACATGCACTGAACATTTCATTTACATATACTTCATGCCATACATCTTTAAAAGACATTTCATATTTTGGGATATTTCTTCTTTCTTCCCCTTCTTTTACTACTATATCATCAGACCAGCAAGTTCAGATTCACTGATTCAAGGGGGAAAAAAAATTAAAAAAATTTGAGGTTCCTTTTAAATGTGGAAGAGAATGGAAGGCTGGATCTCCCTTCCTTTACCCTCTCCTCATATATATATTCATTCATATGTAAGTGTAGGAAGACAGTGCTCCTTGCTTTGGGCCAGTAGAGGTGCCATGCAACATCAGGTAAGCATTCTGGTGTACATGAGGAGAGCAGGTAGTGGGCAGGTAGTTTATCTTAAATACTTCCATTTGCATTTTTGGATTCAGCACTTAGAGGAACCTTCAGATCTTTTCCCTTCAGCCACACAGGCTGGTGAGTTGGGCAGAATGGGGAAGAAAAATAATACAAAACCTAAAAAAATTAAATACAGCTGCTTGAGCCTAAAGTGGCCAAGACTTAAACTGCTACTTCCATAATTGGGCATCAGCAAGCCTGCAGCTGCTCCAGATGCACTGCATCAGCACTGTGAGGCAGAGGAGCATCAGAGGACATACCTGTTGTATTCAGAGACAGGGAGCCAGTCTTTAGCATCAGGAAAGCAGAATTGAGGGATAGCCTTGAGGCGCTCCTCCGCTTCACGCATTTGCTTGGTTGGCCTTTCTAGCTGTGGGGGGAAGGATTGAAATTAAATCAGTTACTGTTAGGGCCAGCTTCACAGCACCTCTCAGGAGTTGAGGGGAGGAGGGGATTTGCTGTTGAGCTCTAAAGAGCAAGGGCCCATCAGCTGGTTCCTTACTGATGCTTGGCAGAGTGAGGCATGATCCCAAGAGAGGCTTTTAGAAGTTAATACAACACAAACAATCACTGCTGGTTTGCCTACGTTAACCCAAACTCCCCTGTTGCACAACGTCCAATTAAAATGCACTCCTATTTGAAATTTGTATCTGCTGCCAGAGTAGCCTTAGTTCAGCAAAAGTCTTTTGCTGAAAAGACTTCAGTGAGTTTTGGAACAAACCCTGACAGAGCTAAATGGAGTTGAAAGGGAAATATTTAGAAACTGAATTTAAACACAATATTCAAAGCACCTAAAATCGGGCCAAACTCCAGCTCTGGAAATGACAATTTCATAAATAGGGAAAGCTTTCTGCCACCTTCTCAATGCTCTTTTCTTTATACAAATTCTGAAAGCTGAATGATTAACTCCAATTAAGAAATAGATTTCAATTAATTTTCCCACTTATTCACGTCATTGATTTTAGCAAAATAAGGATCTTAGAAAGCATTTAGAGTAAGTTGTATGCAAGAATTTTTCTTTTACCTTGGGAAACTGATATGTCACTTCTGGGAGGTAAGTATTTTTAGAGGGCTTCTTTTTCAGTGATACTACCACAAAATATTCAAATAACTCCCGCTCCTGCCATTCAATGAGCTCCAGTTCCAGTGTTCGATAACTCGGAGCTCTCTTCAGCATTGACTGGATATGCACTAGGCGCTGGGTATGAGCTAGCATTAAAAAGAAAAAAAAAGATACAGATCATTACCTGGGAGAATAATGCGTACGTGTGAGCCACAGCCATTCACAAAGGACTTCCAGTTCGACAGCGTATTATTCTAAGCATGTTCTCCTTACAAAACCAGGCCTTCGTGCTGCCTCACTAATTCCACCTATAAATCAAACCTCTCTCCAAGTAGTGAAATGATGCAACACTAAGTCACTGAAATCATTTGCAGTTCATAACTGTTGCACTGCCAAAGATCTGCTTTTTCTTCATGTCTAAGACTATATTATAATCTCTTCCATCAGCATGCAAATGCACCAGAACCTCCGGGGTGACACTTCACCTCAGGCCTGATTTGCATGTGGTTTACACTGGTGAAAAATGGTTCTGTGACTGGTCACTGTGCAGCACAGCTTTGTGGGAACAGCCCTGATGCAGTGATGTGTCTTCAGATCTCTCAGTTCTGATCAGCATTAAGTCAAAAAAAAAAAAAAAAAAAAAAACAACAACTAAGTAAAAACAGCTGCTTGCATGTTCTTCCCACCTCTTCACAGCAGGATCTCTCTGCAATGGTAGTCAAACTATTAGCAGCACATGTCCATCCCATAAGGTTATATTTGTAGACACAGTTCACAAAAGGCATGCTTCCCCTTGCAGTAAGGAAATAAGATGTCATAAGTACTTGATCTCAGCAGTAATTAACCAGCAAAAATAAAAGAAACTGCTCTGATGACCAGCTGGCATACAACTGGTCCAACACAAGAATTACAAATTATTTTGATAGAAAGTTTGGATCATGATCTGACTGCACAAGTTAGGGAAGCCAAATCCCAAGAAAAAAACCTGCAGTAAATAGATAAGAAGGCTTTGTCCTCATCTTATTACAATAGCTCTGCATATCTCTGGGTTTTTTTCACCTCTCTTACTAATAACATGATAGATTTTTAGTAATAAAATCTGATTGTTTTGTAATTCTCTCAATTTATCAGGTCTCTTGAATATGAGACACTAACTCACTGGCCTGACCACAGTGGAGTTTGTGCAGGTACTGCACATTGATAGAGGAATTTCACAGAATCATAGAATGGCTTCCATTTGGGGAAGCCTTAAGAATCATCTAGTTCCAACTCCCCTGCCATTGTCAGGGTTGCCAACTGACAGGATCCTGTCCAACCTGACTTTGAATGACTCCAGAGATGGGGCATCCACACCCTCTCTGGGCAACACATTCCAGCACGTCATCACCATCTAAGAAAAAATATTTCTTCCTAATATCTATCCTAGATCTCCCCTCTTGTAGTTTAAGCCATTCCCCCTTATCCTATCACCATTAGACCATGTAAAAAGTCAGTCCCCTTCCTGCTTGTAAGCTCCCTTCAAGTACTGGAAGGCTGCAATGAAGTCTTCCTGGAGTTTTCTCTTCTCCAGGCTGAACAGCCTTCCTATACTGAGGGCCCCAGGCTTGAACAGTACTCCAGTTAGGGCCTCACAAGGTCAGAGTAAAGGGCAACAATCACCTTCGTCTCCATCTGCCACCCCGGGCGCTGTTGGCCTTTTAGGCTGTAAGAGCACACTGTTGGGTCACGACCAGCACTTCATACATCAGGACCCACAAGTCCTTCTCCTCAGAGCTGATCTCAAGGAGTCTTTCTCACAGTCTGTAATCATATCTGGGATTGCCTCGACCCAAGTGTAACAGCTCGCACTTGGCCTTCTTAAACCTCATTAGATTCCCACTTTTCAAGCAAATCCAGGTCCTTCCACATGGCATTCCCTCCTTCTATTGTGTCAACTGCACCTTGGTGTCATCAGCAAACTTGCTGAGGGTACATTCAATCCCACTGTCTATTCCGTTGATAAAGATGTTGAAGAGCACTGATCCCAGGACAGTCCCTTGGGGGACATCACCTGTGACCAGTCTCCACCTGGATATAGATCTCTCTGGCTATGACCATCCAATCAATTCCTAATTCAGCTAACAGACCAGCCTTCAAATCCACCTCTCCCCAATTTTTAGAGATAAGGATGTGGTACAAGACCATGACAAAGGCCTTGCACAAATTCAAGTTGACAACATCAAGTCCATCCTTTGTCCATCAGTGCAGTCACACTGTTACAGAAGGCCACCAGATTGATTGGGCATGATCTGCCCTTACTGAAGTCATGTTAGTTGTCTCAAATCACCTCCTTATCTTGCACATGCCTTAACATCTCATTCAGGAGAATCTGCACCACATGATCTTCCCAGGCGTAGACATGAGGCACACCGGCCTGTAGTTCCCTGGGCCTTCTTTTCTCCCTTTCCTGAATACAGGAATGAATTTTCTCTTTTTCCAGTCACCAGGAACTTGTCAGACTTGGCTTGACAGCCACAATTTTTCAAATATGATGGAGAGTAGTTTGACAACCACTTCAGCCTGTTCCTTAAGAACTCTGGAACAAATTTCTATAAATTCTCTAAGTTCAGTAATATATACTCTAAATGTTCTGTAAGTTCTATAACATCTATAAATTCTATGAATTTCTATAATTTGCAGACTGTATGCTCATAGCACTGCTATGCTGGATCATACCTAATACCTTGACTCCAACTGCAGTTAGAAGTTAGCACTTAAAGCAGTGTATGAATAAGAAAAGAGCTTATATATCTAACCTCATTCCTCCAAGTTTGCACCTGGTAGCTATTCTGGAAAACAGCAGCATCCATGAAGCGATCAACAAAGCAAACCTATCGAAGGTCCTGTTCTTATTATACGACACAGTGAGCATATCCTTGTTAGATCCTCACAGTTCTTTCTGTCTACACTTTCTACATTCATGCTCCTGTGTTGTAAATTTTGTTAGCTCTGCAATAATAGAGTTAACATAATTCACAAAGGAAAATACATGTTATGGACAGGAACAATGCTCAGTAGTAGGAGATTACGTGTTGAGTCTGTGACAGTATCTGATTAGAAGGTACTGAAGTCCACCCTCTTACCTTTAAACCTGTCATCTGAGTCACTCTCACTCTCACTGTTCTCATCTGGAAAGGAGATAGAGCGATCAGTTAATGCAAAACCAAAGCAAACATGAACTCAATTTACTGTGGTGAAACTGGGGAAAAACACATCACACACTGAACCTTGTGATCCAGACATGCTCTCTCTGGAGTTTTCAAACATCTTGAAATAAACAGTTTGAATGGCTGTTCAGATTATCTTTTCATTGGAATAAGTTACAATTTTGCTTGAGAATAAAAGCTTCATGAAAACGTAGAATTCATTTTCCATTGTAGTAAATCACTGCACTGAATCCCAATCTCTGTAAACCATTCCAATTTTTTTCAAAGTTGCAATTTTTTTTTAATATAGTTATGTACTTGAGAAGTCAAGGGAAGCCTTATGAACCTTGCCTGAGAAATATTTTCAATTGGCAGAATTGACCAGACTGAGTGAGAGTACCATGCAAAAGTAACTTTACAATAAGATGTGTTTCTGTCACATTAAAATTTCATCATACTCCTACTAAAAACACAGCCTGAATTTCCTCCTGGAACCATGCTTTTCCAGAAAGAATCTGAATTGCAGGCAGACCTATATTCACATGTTCATGCCAGGAAAAAATATAGAATTAAGAATTGAGAATTATAGAGTTAAAATTGCGAATTTTGGAAAAAAACTTACAGACATAAACCACTGAAAATCTGAGCTAAAGAACAGGCTGGGTGAGTCTAGATGTAAGATTAATAAAATAGACAACAGTGGAAATCTGATTTATTTTTAGCTCATTCCTATTTTTTTCCTCTCACAAGAAAAAAAAATTATCATCTTTAACAGCAGAAAGCTCTAAACAAAGTTGAGCCTGGAGCAGATGTGAACAGAAGGAAATCTGTTACTTCTGCAACAATCAAATGGATTCACTAAACTATGACGTGCATGTCGTACCTCTCAGGGATGCAGTCTCAATGTTGGACATAGAAAGTTTCTTCAATCGTTTTTTTCCTCTTTTTGCACTGTAGATGGAATTGATTCTCTGGACAAGCTGCAAGATAAGAAAGAGAACAACCAGTAAGGCAAATCACTTTTCTGCTGGGAAACTTAATTAACTAACCGATCCAAACAAACAATTTGACAGTGGATGACAGACTAACTAGATGCCCTAAAACCTTTATCAGCTCAGAGGGCTTTTCTCTTCTCCCTTATTTTGAATCTCGTATGCTTGAATCACTTATTTGAACCTCACTATCTTGCCTATAGTTATATTTTCAAAAACAAAGAACTCCAAAATCAAGATCCTATTTTCAAAAATGACTTAGACATTTGCAATAAAAGCACCATGAGACTGAGTATTCAAAGACATCCGTCATCCTCTGCATTTCTCTCTCTTGGAGAAAGAGTTGGCCCTAGGTTTTTAAAGCCTTTACACCTGACAGAGTGGTGTGCTGCTTTCAAGCCCTATTATATCAGCTGAGGATTTGGCCCATATGGACTCCTCCAACCCCCTTCCAACTTGTGCTGTCCTTACTGACCTTCAGAGGTGCTGCATTTACTTTCTCCAATCTTATCTACAAAATTACTTTGAAATTGGCTACTGGTGCTGGCTAAAGCCAGCAGCAGCCAGAATTTTAATTCCCAGTAATCATCTTTATGACTTCCTTCCACAGGGCTAATATGGGTAACAATCTCCTATCCAAAATAATCTGAGATAATGGAAAATATTCATGTTTAATGATTTTAACAAGAGATTGGGATTACCAAAAATTAGTAATTAAACAATATACTATAATTTCTGAAAGTCATAAATTAATCTTCATAATGACCTAATGAGTCAGTAACAGTTTATTTCATTCCATAGCAGCTTTACTTATAGAAGTATAGTGCAATTTGCAAAAGCTGCTTTACCTCAGCTTTAAGAGCGAAACAGAGTGAGAAACTAATTTGCCATAGACAGAGTAGAGAGTCAGTAACAGAGCACAGATCTGGAACAAATTTGCACTCAATTCTTCCAACAGCTGAATCATGCTGGCTATGTTTTTCAGGAGTGTTGATTGAAATATGTACCTAATTTTCATGGTAAATTTTATGTTTACTGCATAAATTTTCTTTATACTTCTACCAAGCACAGAAAGAACTAAACAAGTCCCGCCCCTCCATTTCCAAGAGTATAAGAATGTGGTTGGACACATGATGCACAGATAGCAGTGGGAGAATCTCAAAGGGACCAGGACAGCAAATCAGAGGAGCTAACCGTAACTACATCAAAATCAGTTCTAGGGGAGAACAGAGGCCATCCTGTGAAAGGTCTTGCTGAAATATTGTGCTCCCATCACAGAGCTGCCCAACAGTGCTTTGTCTGCTTGGGTTGTTTCACCAATAGTGAAACCTGCACAGCAGCGAATGAAGACCAGGTTTTTTAAAGCATTTGGATACAGTTTCATAAAGCATCCCTGTTATCTTCCCTTTAGGTTTTGCATCTGTGGAGGCACAGGGTAGTGATGCAGAACAGTTATTTCTCAGGTAAGAGTTTTTTCTCTAATAATTGATATTTATTCAATAAAAAAGTGAGATTATCCAGTAATATGAGATTCTAGGAGCTAGAGCTGTCAAAAGTAGAAATAATTGTGAGATTTCTGATAAAATTCTGAACATTCATATACTTAAAATATAATTTCATATGGGGAGAATATCTATTCCTTAAATGCAACAAATTTGAAACTTGGGTACAAAAGTAACATTCAAACTTTCCAAGTTTTACTCAAAACCAAGAAGTATGCTACTCTGTAAGTTACTCTGTAACTTCCTCCACAGATGCTTGCTCATATGTGCAGTAGAATAGTGTATTTCATGAAAACAAAATTATACTAAATAGTAAGGACATAAAATTAGTTTCCTGCCTTTTGATTGCTTCTGGCTGAGTCAGAATTTCGTTTAACTGACAGGAACATAAAAATCTCCATCCACTCACAATGTTTACAGCTGCATACTTTAAAATACACTCTCTAAAAAGAGTAGAAAAGAGTCGAATATACAATAAAAAACTGACTCTTTGCAGGCCAACAGTGAACACATTGCCTGTTCTCTCTACTGCTATTGTACTACAGAAGGTCTAATTGGTCCTTCTGGTCGATTTGTTGTTTGGTTTGTTGGGCTGGGTTTTTTTTTGCTTGTTAGTTTCTGCTTTTTCTCTCATACATCTCATTTTGAGTTGGAAAATTTGAACTCCTTGACAAGTAGAAAATTATTTCTCACTTCAAATCAAGACAGCAGGGTTATGAGGATGGGGTAAGTTGTAAATAAATGCAGAAACTCTTTGCAAAGATGGCAGCCCAATGTTTGCACATGTAAACAAGGTGCAGAGTTACTCACTCCCAGGGAAGGGACTTTCACAGTTGGGGTCCATGTCTACCAAGAAAAAGAGCTTTCAATAAGAGCTAAATGTTGGATAGAAAATGGCAGGTTTTTGCAGGCAGGTGACCTATCCCAAATCATATCCCAAATCATTGTATTTGAGGCCTTGCAACCAGAGAACCTTTTGTTGGGACAAGATCACCCTGCCAGTACCTTTGGGATCCTCCTGGCCCGGCGTGTAGACAGCAGCTCACTTGCAGTACTCAGACTGTCCTCATTAAGGCTGGTGGGGGAGGAGGGAATGCCAAGCTGAGCCAGCAGCAGCATATCATCATGGCTGTGCCGCTTGGGTAGCCGTGGTAAGCGGTGGCTCTTCCTTTCTGACCAGTTCCCAACGCGCAGAGACTGGCTGCTGGGCTTTGAAGGTAGCTGTGGGAACAAGAACAGCTTGAGCTATTCCCTTCCTCAGCAACATTTAGTGCTCACTCTGTGCGTGAGCGGTGGCTGTATAAAAACATCACGCCAGGTGAGCCACATCTCTACAAAGTATGTGCGAAAAGAGGGGTCAAACTGAAAAGATGGGAGTCAATACCCTTATCTAAATTTCAAAGAAAACAATAAACTGCATTTGGCTTTGAATTTCCATGTACTCACATCACATCAACACTATAAATGTTCAAATCTAACCTAAAGATTGGCTGACATCAAAACATCGATATGATAGGCTTGATCTCTCTCTCAGTGGTGAAAGTCAAGAGTCACGGAAGCTGCTATTTTACTCCTGAGAAAGTAGGAAATCAAGCTTGCTGTATTTCCATGGTGTCAAAGTTGTTTTGAGATCTGTTAATATGCAAAGATCTTATTACAACTCTGTCCTGCCTTCACAAGAAATTTACTTTAAAAGACAAATTGTTTATTACTGCAGCAGGAAAGCAAAATCTCACTGACAGGATTAAGTACCAAGAAGTATCTATCCTCAAAAAACTGGGGCTCTCTTGGAACAGATCTCAGAGTAGCTCTGCCTAGTTCCCTTCTTGGGGAGGTTAATTGCAGGCTGGCAGGATCAAGTCCGAGGGTTCTCTTCCCAGCTTGCCTGTGATGCAAGTCTAAGACAGAAAGTGTTTCCCTTCATAACACTGCACCTCACCCTGACTGTCCACCAAACAGTCCTTTACATATCTACGACAGCAGCATGCCTTAAAAAAGTACCATTTTCTTGAACAACTGGCATTCACTAATGTCCTATCAGCAGTGTTAACAGTACACCTGCAGTAGTAAATATCCCATTTGTAATAGTTGGAGGGGATACCCATCACAGGGCCATATGATCTGGAATTAAGTGTAGGGTGTCTCTGCATGTGTGGATCTTGCATCACAAAAAGAATGCCATCAATAAAATATCCTTTTTGTAGCTTAGACTTAAAGAATGGGAAATAACAAATAGGAAAGGAGTAGTCACTACATGATTCAAAATTACCACAGGCCAATGTTTGAGGTCTCTGCTTACCACAGGTCTGCATGCCAGGAAAATCTACAGCAGATTATACTTCAATGAATGAAACACTTTTGGAGATGATTGGCGAAAGCCTGCTGACTTTCTGATCCCTTCTGTCTTGTTTATCATCTGAAGTCATGTTGCTAAACCAGCTATGTTGCTATGCTGGAAAAACTGGGTGATAAATTGTTGCCAAAGCTGCCATTTTTCAGGAAATCGAGACTGTTCTATTTTCGGTCATTGAAGAATTACCCAGGTCCATATCTGACCTGCCCTTAGTGTCCCTTTGCTCTACAAATCAACAAAATGACACCACAGTTATGGCACTAATGGAAACTCCTGGCAGCATTGCAAAAAGAAGCTACCAGAATAAAGAGCCCTGTTGCATTGGTACTAAAGAATACTTATTTATTGATAAATCTTACAGAAGCCACTGCAATCCATAAGTTCTTTGGTCTCCCTTTGTAAAACACAGAAGAGCAAACACCATATTACTACCATGGACCTATATGGTTCATCCTTTTGGATGACTTAAATGCTACCACAACTACTGTTAACATACAGCCCAAAATAATTGTTCTTTGTACTATGTCTCTCACTACAAAATTATCTTTCTCCTTACTCTGCCTGATCACTCACTTTATACCCTCTATTCACATAATCGGAATCATTGGGGTTGAAAGGAACTTCCAGAGCTCATTTCCTACTTGCTTCCTTTTCAGTAGCTTAGTAGAAAACACTTCTGTTTTACAGATGATGGGCCAGGCGTATGCTAAGAATCTTGGTAATACTTTTATCTCCAGGACTGTGGTGCCCATGTGTACCCAAATTTAGCAAAAGAAAATATATCTTGTTTTGTTCTAGGTCAGTTTACATGACAAAAAAGTAGACTCTTGTGACCTTTCATTAAAATGCAAATTTTCTGTTGATTCAGTGCAAAACAAAGTTCCTTTCAAAGAGGTTTCAAATCTCAAAATTAAGCATGCAATAAATTTATATTTTTCCTTAAGAACACAATAATCCCATAAACAATAAAGCAAGCTGGCATTTCATAGCTTTCACAAAAAAACACATTGCTTTGGAAAATTCACCACAAAACAGAAAGTCTGCAGGTGTTTTACTTTATGCTACCAACACAGCTTATAGAGCTTTGTTAAATGCAGACACTCTGTTTTTTCTGATTATGTTATTATTCATTTCTTCACTGGGAGGGGGAGTAAAGGGGTATAATTTGCCTTCTCCATCTTACAAGAAACCATGCCACATTACATATTTCATATTAACATGTCACAATAGGCCTCTTGTAACAATACACGGGAAAGATTAAGAAGCTGACCTCTCCCTCCCACCCTGCTAAAAACCCCATAGCAAACGTTGAGGTAGTTCACAAAGAGGCGCAACCTACACACAAGATTTAGGGCCAGATTCAGCTCCTCAAACAGCTGACAGAATTCTGCTTAAAGTCATCTGGCCATAGCTCGTCAGGACTACTCCAAACAGCAACCAGCTTCTTCAGTGAAGCACTGAGACTCGCAATTGCAGCTGCCAAGTGCACTCGCAGCAACAATTTATGGATTTGCTTGCACTCATTTTCCAGATACTCTTTTTCATTCAGTACAGCTGCTCTTCCTCCTATGCCACGATTGATTCTCTTGCAACAGCTTTAAACAAGCTTTCAAGTGCAGAAAGAAATGTGCCCTCACGCCCTGTGACGCCGTGCATTACCTGGGGAGGTGATGTGTATTTCCTGTCCTGCGGAGTCCACATCCTGTGCAAAGAATCTAGGGAGTTCTCGGAGAGCTGATGGGATTTTCGGCCCGCGTGACGGCCTTTCAGCTCCACATCCTCATACGGGTTTTCCTTGGATGACTCTCCTTCACATTTTTTAGGTTTTTTTTTTTTTTTTAAGAAAAGAAAAACAAAAAGGAATGTAAAATTAAAAAAAAAAAAAAAGTCATGTGAACCAAGTGAAAAACTTTTAGAAAAGCTGCTCAGCTTTCAGCATGACTCATCCCTCTCGCTGCAGCTGGAAGTATTTGGAGGAAAACTTGGCTATGAAGACAACTTTTTTTTTTTAACTTTTTTTTTTTTTAATAAAATGCAAAGATTTCACAAGATGTGCTTCTGAGCATCTGCAGCTGTTCAGAATTTATTGATACATAAAAACTAAGGCGCATAACTATGTTAAAGTATATCGGTAGATTTTACAAATCTATAGCAGCCACTCACAGGGTGAAAAGAACAGCAATAAATAACTGTTCTCAACATACCACCCTTACACGTGATAAGACAACTTTTATTTGATGCTACTTTCACTTTTCTCCTGCCCAGAGAGCAGGCAGAGAAAGAATAAGCACTTTAGCTCAGCAGTGTCAAGAGAGAAGATTGGAAGATATAGACGATATAGAAGATTGAAAAATGTAGATGAGGGAAGAATTTCTGCACCAACCATGCTGCATCCTCAAAATATTGTTTAAAATACATCCCTTCTAGCTAAGCAGCCATTCATTTCAACTAATGTGAAATTAGTATCTCCTGGAGGGGCATTCATCCCACTACTAATATAGAGAGGTTTGATCAGTTAACCACTAAATATGAGACAAATGAGAAATAAATTGAAAAACATACTGCAATCTTTGTCTTTTCAGCCTTTGAAAACCAGAAACAACATTTATAGTATGGATTTAAGGGAGATCCAAGACTCTTCAGCAGCCATTTCCATCTAAGGATTGGTAGAGCAACTCATCATCTTTGCAGGAATTCTGAACTCAGTAAACCTTGCACCAAACTAAGAAGCACAAAGTTGAATGAACACCATCAATAAAATGAAAGTTTCGCAGCCCCTTCTTTAGACAGTACGTAATCAGCAACTCATAGAACTTCAGGCTTTTCAAACATTGAGCCCTTCCAGTTTTCTTACCACTTTACATAGAAAATCAGCCCAATAAAATCATCTGGTCAAATTCAAATCTTGAATTTGCAGAAATGTGAAACATGCAGGAAGTTCAAAGACTCTGGACAAGCTGTTTTTTGTAGTTTTATCTGAAGATGACTATAGAACTCCTGCATTTAGTACAATTTCTATCACAATTCAAACAATTACGTATAAGCTTTAGAAGAAATCCAGGCTCTACTGCGTACTGTATTAATCAAGAATTGAGGACAGAAAACTGCCTCAACTGCCTACTATAACAGAAAACTACAGTACAGTTTACATTACACACTTTTCCAGAAAATATTCACCACTTCTACAGAGGTGACAGCCAAGGTACAGTTATTTTCAGTGAGAGCAAGGTTCGTATTAATATCCTCTTCTTTTGACTATGTTTCTTTTTTCTAGGCAGAATATTATATTTCCTGATTGCACACAAGAAAACAAAACTAGTTTGTCCCTTCTACTTTACTGAACTACAGGACTGCTTGATTCATCAATTACAGTGATAAGAGCTTTCACTTAGCAAGTTCACACATTCATGTAAAATACAGTTTTGCTTCAGCAGTGTATCATACTAAGATTTCTAGTCAAACATAAGGAAGGACTGAATACTTTAGCATTGTTTTAATTAGAGGCCTGAATGACTGCTGCTCTTGAAGAATGTTTGAGTTGGCAGTCACAACCTATTATTTCATCCAGAGGGAATCTGATTCTAGAGGTTGCACTATCAATAGTCTGTTCACATTCTGCGTGGAAAGAATGTCTTCAGGTGCATGAGGTATGCAAAAGAGACCTTTTGATGAACAAAATGAACAGAACAAAACTGAAACAAAAAATACTCTTGAAAACAATTTAAAGCCATGAATATCCTTACAGGACTATGGAACAGATTAACTCTTGCAGAAAGAAAAACAAATAGATATTGCACAGTAATTGTTACTTGTAAATGCTGCAGTTCAAGATACGATAATCACAGCAAGAGTCAAATTTGCAAAGTGCTTTTACTTACAGCTAAATGGATTGCACTAGCATAATAAAATTTCTCGTAAGCCCAAGTCAAGTATAGGTCAAGCAAGAATTTTAGAATGGATTAGCAGATTTCAAAATACTCAGCTACATTAGGCAGTGATTAAACATATGCTTCCTTGAGAAAACAAATCTTATTGCGTTAGTCTGCTTACTATCCAAACTCCCAAGAAGAAACAAGTTCATTAGCTGAGAAGAAATATTTTCTAAAACTTAAAGCAGTTTATAAGTTTATGGTGATTCTCCTTCCAAGACATCACAGAAAGCAGAATTTTTTGAACCCAGCTAAACTCAGGAATACTAATATTGATATAAAATATTAAGTTTAGAAACAGGCCAAGAGAAGTCTTGGATGAGAGGAGAGGGAGGAGTAAGAAACCAAGAGCAGAGGCTGCTTTTCTGACTCAGATCCTCTATCAGAAGAACGCTCAGGCCAAATTCCTCTTCAGTGTAACGTGGAGGTCAGTGGAGACACGACAGGGATTTTAACCCTTTCCCTATAGTCCTTCTGATTTTCTTCAGAAGTTTGGTTTGCTATTCAATAACACTTTTATTTTATTGTTCTCACTTATTTAAAAATAAAATGAATCTCTGTTGTGTTTTGGGATTTTTTTGTGTGTGTTTTTTCCTTTTTCTTTTTTTAATGATGTCTTCAGATTAAATTTCCCTCATCTATATATATTTTTTAAATAATAACTGTATTTTTATAACAATTTAAAAAAAAAGAAAAAAGAATAGTCTCTTTCTCCATGAAATCTCTGGCATTGAAACACCTTGATCAATGTGGTTTTGCTGATTTGGCATTTGAACCAAATATTTTGTTCAGTCAACGAACTAAAAGAGATTATTTATTAGTGTGGGTCTTCAGCTGTTTTCAAGCCTGAGATAGTCACTATTTTTATTTTATTATTTAGTTCAAAAACTGTTCTTGGTGGATAAGACACAAAGATCATACATGCAAAAAGAGCACTAGGATGCAGAAACCAACTGGCTTCTGGGTGTAAAGAAACCCAAGACTAGAAGCAAGTAAAAGAGATGCGGTGGGTTTCCTAAACTGACTTAGGACAGCACTCAACCCCATCCAAGTACACAGTAACACCCCTCCATAGGCACAAAGGCCTGGGGACAGGTGGCTACCAGCAGGTGTGGGTCCCACACCAGAGGAATGGCAATGGTGGCAGCTGCTGCTGCAACAACATGAAAATGAGGAAGGCTTCCATATAGCTGAGTTGGTTCCAGAAGTTTGCAGCTTTGATCACTGTGTTTCTCCTCAACACCATCCCTTCTCTAATCCCAGAGACCAAGGCAAGGAATGTTTACAGTCTGCATGTTGTAGTGGTTTTGCATTCATTTGGATTTGCTGTAAAAGGAAAACACATTTACAATGAAAGAGTAAAGTAATGTTTCTGTTTCTTCCATATGGATGTCTCAATTGAATGCCAAAAGGAGAGAGACTGCACACTATAGGGCCACACTTGTCCTAATGAGGCTGATCTAAGCACTGCAAAAGAAAAGAGCAGACAAACTCTGACTTCAAAGAAATCAGACCCCCAGAACAAATATAGTCACATGGAATAGCAAACTTTTGGTAATTAATGTCTCTGATCACCAGCCCTGTTCCCAGATGAGTCTGATCAGTTCCTTCTACAGGCTAGTTTATTTTCCTTTTTTTTTTTCCTTCAAGTTTCCCATTCTCTCAAATTCTGTGTACCGAACTGCTGAGTAAACACAGGACATTTATCTACAAGACATTTATCTTCAGAAGGTCTCACAGGCAATTTAACAATTTGTCCGTAGGGGAAAAGGAGAAAAACAGATGAAATAGCCAGGGACCTTTAGAGAAGCCATGAGAAATGCGGTGCCTTGAGCTTAAGCATCAAAGAGTTTCCTCTAGTGGTTGCAATTCCTCCATCCGTGACACTCTGCAAGTCAGCCCCACCGAGTCCAGAGGCAGCACACAGCATTCCTCTGTTCAGCCCCTCACATTGTAGCAAATGGGAAGCAGAGGCAGATTCAGCAAGTCTGCCTCATGCTGAGAAAGGAGAGAAAAGTAAGGGCGAGGGGGAAAAGAACAACAGGCAGACTCTTCTCTATAAATGGCCAAAAAGAGGGAAATGGATCTTTTCTTTCAAGACTGGAGAAACAAGCAGCAGTTATACAGCAATGGAAAAGGCTCATTAAATGGTCTTAAATGTTGTGCCTAAATTAGGAGCCAGTGCTCACACAGAGAAGACGCCATCTCTCACAGAGAAAATGCTGAAAGTCCAGGCTCCACATGACCAAGGTAGGTGGTGTCAGGACCTCACAAATGACAAAGTGTCCATTTCCTGTATTCTAGAGCTTGTGCATAAAATATAGTGCAACTAATCTATTTTACATTATAAAGAACAGAGAGATCAAAGCTTCAATTGCCTTTGCAGGGAATATTTGGGAACACCACACCCCTCAAGAGGCAAGGAGTAAGAAGCAGTGGCAATACATGGGCAGGAAAAAGGAGCCAGATAGGTGGAACTCAGACTAAGTAATGCTTCAGGGCTTGTACCCAAGCAAGCCATCTACCATAAATATGGTAGATGGATAAAAGGAAATAGCAAGGGAGCCATACACTGTGCAGTCTTACAGGTCCCCAGCATCTCTGGGGCACCTTAGTCCAAAGAACTGCACAAGGCTTCTCACTATTCTATGTATGCACTACTCATTCATTTTATTCATAAAATTACATGCACACCAATTCACACAACCAGTGCTGGAGGAGCACTCATCCGTCAGGATGTTTATGATCATGTTCATATCAAATGGATGAAAACCACAAAATCCCCATGCTTTCATAAAATATCTGAGCTTAGATCTTTGAGACATAGATGAGCTCTTTCAACATCAGAGAAGCTGCAACTGTGCATCTCAGCTAAGGAATTTACCCCAGGAATCTGTTGAAAGGGGAACTGTTTCAATGTCAAATTACAGCTGAGACACATAATAGTGGCTTTGAAAAGCTCTTTCTAAACAGCACTAGGTTACAAACAAACTACCTGCTTAAAGTCCTGTCACCCAGTGCATCAGATTAGTACTGTGTTCTCAGAAAAGTAGTAGAGCATCTGCAACATGTAGGATGATGAATCTAAAATGTGATCAGCCTTTTGAGCCCTGGGCAATGGAGATTGTATCACTGTTTTCTAAGCTTGTCCAATTTTGCTTTGCCAGGCAATAAATAGAAGAAAGACTGCAGAGACTTTCAGCTCTCTGCTCTCTCTACAGGAACTGTAAGAGCTTCCATTTGTAACCATAAACAAGAATTAGCTGCAGAAGTTGTTTATCTGAATAATGAATAAAAATATTCTCCAAAAATTTCACCCATTTAGTACTCAGTCCAAAATTACACGAATGAAAGCAACCAGTGAGCAACTGTTAGCGCAGTACAGCATCATCATGCAAAAAGGTCTTGCACTTCAAATTGGTTGAACTCAGTTGACTTCAATGCAGTCTCTCTATGAATTTAAATTAGGGTATGGGAGAGCATCATCACAATCATTTCACTCTCCATTTCACTGCTGCGCAGTAACTGTCCGGAAAACCAGAATATAAAGCTCACAGAGAATCCAAAAGAAGCTGTAAGGGTGATATGGCAGTGAAACAAATTCCACAGAGAAAAGTAGGAATATAAACGAATCATAACATGACTATTAAAAATAACACATATCCCAGTGTGGCATACAACAAACAGCCTAATCATCAACAGGATGAGACAGCTAGAGTATTTGGCCCTTCTCTGACAGGCCTATATGGTAACTGTTTCATTTAATGCACTCTGGCTGCCATTACCCTACATTAAAATTACCACAATTGCACTGTTGAAGAATCTCACATGATTTTTAGACTTTGAAAGGCAAGTGAAGGTCGTGGAAGAAAACAGAAAGACACGTTTCTCTGGTCACAGCCTGCACCATCAATCATAGCTCTTTTACTAACAGATTATCTCAAGAACTATTGCTAAGGGTCTGATGAAAAGCCTAGAGTGCCTTAGAGATGACTAGCACAGCACAGTTGGCAGAGGTGCAGTCTCTCCAAGTTTGCTTCAGCTTCACAGCAGCCCAGCAAATCCAAGTCCAGTTTCTCCCAGATTCATACAACTCTTCTGATGTGAGATGATTATATGATAGAAAACAATGTGGTATTATAGTAGGACAGACAATAATGTGGCATGTGATTATGGGATTTTACTGGAACAATGAAGAACCCCAGCTCACTAACCCTCTTCTACGTTTACGGGAAGAACTTTGCAAAATATTCTAATTTGAAAGCAATGTGAAGTTGAAACATCTTCCAGCTGGACCTCAGTCATCATCTCTGCAGCTTTTGGCACGCTTAATGGAGTATTCAGTAAAACAGCTAAATCATCCCATTTGTTACATGACATGTACCATGTCCAATTTACATCAGAATTCAAAACAGCTAATCTGTTCAAGAGAGATGATGTGCCCTATCACAATGTTTTGAGAACTGGACTCCACAGGGAAGGAAGATTAAGCCACCGGCTCTCCCTTCCCTCCACACTCAGGATCCTACTTGAAGAGCCACACCTGCTTTTTTTTTTAACTAACTCACCTGTGTTAGGCTGCCTTAATGCTGTATGTAATAATACTGATTTTAGACATATTGTTCCATTTCCTCTCTTATGTGGTCTGACACATTGTAAAGTAGTGGCAAATCCAGCTCCATACATTCTCATCTCTCTGGAAGACTGTACTCACTCACGCACAACAGTCACCTGTGCTCAACTCATTTCAAGGAGAGCTGGAAACTTCAAAATAACATTTTGCTTCCTGAGTGATAAACTGAAACTTGAATACAAGACTACTGGGGATATAATTAACTCTCCCTCATAAAAAAAGGAGGGCTTTATAATGATTTATTCATCACCCGACTCTCTGACTATGAGGAAGGCCCACGTCAACCTAGAGCTAGCTGTCCTGTGGTAGCACAGAAGTAAACAAGAAACTCATTCATATTAAAGGAATAAGAAACTCTTTTATAACTACATTAACAGTAAGAGGAGGACAAAGGAGAATATCCACTCTTTGCTGGATGATGCTGGGAATGTGACCACTGAGGATAAGGAAAAGGCGGAATGCCTTCTTTACGTCTGTCTTTAAAGGTCAGACCAGTTATCCTCGGGGTACTCCTCTCTCTGACCTGGTAGTCTTGCCTGGGGAGCATGCTAAACCCCCTGTGATTCTGGAAGAAACGGTCAGAGGCTTACTACTCCAACTGGACTGCCACAAGTCCATGGGGCTGGATGAGATCCACCCGAGAGTGCTGAGGGAACTGGCGGGGGTGATAGCCAAGCCGCTTTCCATCATCTACCAGCGCTCCTTGTTGACTGGTGAGGTCCCGGAAGACTGGAGGCTTGCCAACGTGACTCCCATTTACAAGAAAGGTTGTAAGGAGGATCCGGGGAACTACAGGCCTGTTAGCCTGACCTCGGTTCCAGGGAAGGTTATGGAACAGATTGTCTCGGGGGAGATCATGCGGCACGTGCGGGATGGCCAAGGGATCAGGCCTAGCCAGCATGGGTTCATGAAGGGCAGGTCCTGTTTGACCAACCTGATCTCCTTTTATGATCTAGTGACCCATCTACTGGATGAGGGAAAGGCTGTTGATGTGGTCTACCTAGACTTCAGCAAAGCCTTTGACACTGTCTCCCACGGTATTCTCCTGCAGAAGCTGGCAGCCCGTGGCTTGGACGGGTACATTGTTGGATGGGTAAGGAACTGGCTGGAGGGCCGGGCTCAGAGAGTGTTGGTGAATGGAGTTAAATCCAGCTGGTGACTGGTCACGAGTGGTGTTCCCCAGGGGTTGGTGCTGGGGCCTGTCCTCTTCAATATCTTTATTGATGACCTGGATGAGGGCATTGAGTGCACCCTCAGTAAGTTCGCAGATGACACCAAATTGGCTGGGAGTGTGGATCTGCCTGGGGGTAGCGAAGCCCTGCAGAGGGATCTGGACAGGCTGGAGAGCTGGGCTGAAGCCAGGGGGATGAGGTTCAACAAGACCAAATGCCGAATCCTGCACTTTGGCCACAACAACCCCAGGCAGCGCTATAGGCTTGGGGCGGAGTGGCTGGAGGACTGTGTGGAGGAAACGGACCTGGGGGTGTTGATTGATGCTCAGTTGAACATGAGCCGACAGTGTGCCCGGGTGGCCAAGAAGGCTAACGGCATCCTGGCTTGCATCAAAAACAGTGTTACTAGCAGGAATAGGGAGGTAATTGTCCCCCTGTACTCTGCACTGGTGAGGCTGCACCTCGAGTATTGTGTTCAGTTTTGGACCCCTCATTGCAAGAAAGACATTGAGGCCCTGGAACGTGTTCAGAGGAGGGCTACGAAGCTGGTGAGGGGCCTGGAGCACAGGCCTTATGAGGAAAGGCTGAAGGAGCTGGGATTGTTCAGCCTGGAGAAGAGGAGGCTCAGGGGAGACCTTATAGCTCTCTATAACTTCCTGAAGGGAGGTTGTGGTGAGCTAGGGATCGGCCTTTTCTCTCGTGTAGACAGTGATAGAACTAGAGGCAATGGTTTCAAACTGCACCAGGGGAGATTCAGGCTGGACATTAGGAAATATTACTTCTCGGAAAGGGTGGTCAGGCACTGGAATGCACTGCCCAAGGAGGTGGTGGAGTCACCGAACATGGATGTGTTCAAGAGACGTTTGGATGTTGTGTTGAGGGATATGATTTAGCTGGGGAGTATTGGTGATGGTTGGACTGGATGATCTTTTAGGTCTTTTCCAACCTTGATAATTCTGTGATTCTGTGATTCTCCCCAAACTGAGATGCGATGCTTACATGGACAATAGAGAAAGCCAGATAAACAGTATTGTATGACCACATGGTTTTCCTTTTCAGTCACCTTTGGCATCAGTTGTAACAAGGCTTCATAATATATCTCCAGAATCACAGTGATTAAGTTGCTATCCCATCTCTAACTCATCTTAAGATGCAAAATAATACTTTTCAAGAGAAACACCCTGTTGTTGAAAGGGCTAAAAATTAACAAAAGGTGACATTGAACAGGTCCAGAGAGCAGGAGGGTGCACAACAAACCCTCCCCTGTAGGTCCAGCTGCTCCTGCTACCATCAGGAGCCCACCAGCAAGATCCCACTTGGAAACTCATCCTGGTTGCAGAGATTCCATAGCAATAGGCTGGATGCATAGCTTTACTTTCTAATCTGCTTTGAGCTTTCAAAGTAGACATAGCAGCTGTTTGCAGCCCCTTCAACTGCCTCATTTCTTCTGTTTTTCTCCTTTTCTCATTTTCCTCCCTTTGCAGAAGGCCAGATTTCCCATACGATTTAACTATCACCTTTTATTTAAAGCCAATCTGAAATAATTTAACTCAGATAACTGAGAACTTCACAGGTTCCAGAAAAACTTTCTGACTGGCTTCTCAACAAACAAATACAACTCAGGTGGGCCTGAATCCAAGCTGTCTCTAAGCATTTCTGTGCTGGGAAGAAGACTTCATTCCCATCAAGAACATGTGATGACTGTCTTACTCTCCCCCATGGAGCACTGATAAACTGTGGTGTGGAGACAGGGAGATACGAGAAGAAAGTGGAGGAGATTTCAAGACAAATTTTCAAGCTGGCCTCTGTCACAATGAACGACATCAAACCCCAGACACAAAGGCATGTGATCTTTCAGAATCAGAACTCTACAGCCAAATCTCTACAGACTTTGGATTCCCAGGGACTCTGATGCCAGGGAAACACCAACACTTCTTCAGGACAGGAACAGACATTTATGCCCCTCGTCTTAAGAAGCTGATGAAGAAAAATGAACTGAAATAGATTTAGAGGAAATTTCCACCTGTTCTACTCTGTCCCTCACTCTAAAGAGTTACAAATACAGTAACAGTTCTTGCCCTACCACAGCAGATTTCTTTCTCTCTATTTAATTTCAAAACTGTGAAAGCAACTTCTCTTACAAACACAAATGATAATTTACAGGGTTTTATTAGATTTTCTTAAGACAAAGATGCTGCCGTTCCCTTAACGTTGCTTTCACTTTACTCTCACCTTTCTTGGTGACAGTAGCAAGTGTTTCCTTCTTGATGTCAGGTGAAAAATACCACAGAGACAGCACAGATGAAATAACAGTATTCAAATATCTCAACTGTATTTAGGGGAACAGACTGGAATACTGAAACCATATGGCACATATGACAGGAAATACTGTTCTCCACAAACACAGCAGAAGCAACCGTCTCAGACATCTCTTAATACTATGATAGTTTCTTAAATTTGCACAAAACCAAGCATGGTTTCCCCGACTGGATTCATAAAGCCACATCAATTTTGGTCTGATTAAAGACTCACTCAAAACCACAAGAAGCAAAACAATGTGAAGTTTACTATGACTGTCACATTCCTGTGAATGCTAGTACAGAAAATGAATGAAGTCCACATGGCTCTTTGCACAAGGAATACAGCTCTGTTTAATATTAGGAATATGTGCCCCTTTACAGAAGTGATTTTTGGTTATAACAGAATGGATCATTATGTTTCAGTCCAGTACCTGTCCTGAAATGAATGTGCAGATATTTCATTATTAAAATGTACATTAATATTACAAAGTTGAACAAAGACTTTTTCATGATGCCACTGGACATCAAAGAATAATCACTTCTGGTTTAAAGTACCTAAAATTTTTTGTTGCTTTTTTTTTTGCACAAAAAAGTCAGTTCTCTAAATAACATAAATTAGCCACAACAGTTCATCACTGTTCTCATCAGTAAAGCAGGAAACAATTATGCTGTTTGAGCTACCTATAAGCATTTAAGGAAGGTAAGATACCCATAGAATCATAGAATCATGGAATGACCTGAGTTGAAAAGGACCACAATGATCATCAAGTTTCAACCCCCCTGCCATGTGCAGGGTAACAAACCAGAGACCAGGCTGCCCAGAGCCACATCTAGCCTGGCCTTGAATGCCTTCAGGGATGAGGCATCAACCTCATTCAACCAGATACAGATAAAACAAACAAACAAACAAAAAAACTCCACCACTTCTTGAACAACACTTTGCAAAGAGAATCTAACAGAGTAGTGTAATGATAGAATTGTTTCTAGCTTTGAAGCAGATGTAAATTTATACAATAAGCCTACTGGTATAAATTATGCAGATGTGATACAGAAAACTATGATAGTTTCTATAAGGCTGGAGATCAAACTACTTTGGTTTGTCTTTAATCAAGCTTGACAGCTTATAAGAATTATGTTGACCTGGTATTCCCCTTGCACTGCCTGTATTGAATGTGATTTCGAATAAGACTGTTAAAGATCAGTACAAAACTGAAGTTCTGTGTATATCCACATATGAGAAATTTTGCATTCTTTTCCCATTGCCGAAGTACCCAAATTATAATCTGCAGAGAGCAAGCTTATAGTTCCCATGAGCTGGAAGAGACCATACCGAACTTAAGATTTCTTCTCATTTGAAGAAAGATGCTTGCCAGAACAAAGTCCTGTTTTCACTTAGTCTGACAAAGCAAAGACAGAATGTATTCAGTAGGTCAAAGCCCCAAGCAAAAATTTGTGGTCACTGTCCCTTGCTGTATCAACTGTCATGAGCAAAAAGAGTTTTGTTCTATCATATCTGATTGCCTTTCAAACATTTTATGCAGTATTAGATTGTCTCTAGGCCTCTTTTTTACTAGACTAAACAAGCCCAGCTTCCTCAGCCTGTCTTCAGGGGACACGTGTTCTAGGGCCCCAACTATCTTGGTACCCCTCCAGTTTTCAGTAAATATGATTCATTGTTCAAAGGAAAATTAAGTATCCTTTGTATCCATTGCAATAGCACAACACTGAAAGAGTTAAAAATAGTGCAGATATTCATCATTTGTGTGGAAAATCTGTGCTCTGAAGGGCTGCCCAATTTTCAGTAATTATAACAACTTTTTTGATGTTAAAAGAATGTATGCACAAACTATACATTTCTTCTAAGACCAAAAGAAACATGTTTTTCTGGTGAAGTTTAATCAAAACAGTGTTTTCATTGTGCATTCCTGATGGCTCTATAGCTGAAGGAAATTAATTTTTCTTTAACCAGCAGCTGGGACTGAAGGGAGACCAGGAATTGTGCTGTGTACAACCATTTTGGGGTAGTCCTCCCAAAAGTCCTGAAAGGCTTAGGCTGACTACACAAGGCCTCTGAGGTTAATCTTGCTAATAGGTAGCTCTGTAAACTGTATCTATTTACATTTTTATACCTCTCAGTTCTTCATGACAAGGCTATGGTAAAGAGAATGTGAATGCTTGTATCCTGAAAAGCGTGGAACAAAGCTAACAAGCTTATTTCCAGTACCACTCAATGAAGTTTGAAAGGACCAAGACCTCCTGCATGTAGACATACAATTATGCTCACTCTGATACACTGGAATCATTTACCCTTCATTTAATCTCTCTTTACTCACTGCACTGAATGTTCTTGCACAAGGCACACGTTCAACAATGCATGCTCTGAACTTAACAGCGTGTCTGAATCCATGCACTGCAACAGCTTCTTACCTACAATGTCTTCATAGGCATTTTCTTCTAAAGTGCTCTTAGATCCAAATTTATGCTGGCTCTCGGTCCCATTTTCAGTGGGGGAGGAAGGGTACAATGACTGCAGACTTGACGCATCCTCAAATTCAAAGGACTTTCTAAAGTTTAAAACAAGAAGTAATTAGTAACTAGAATGCAAAATGACACAAACTGTTATCTGAGCAATTAAGAAATGCATATAGACTGACCAAAAAATAAATTGCACGTCATGCTCCAAGAGGACTTGTAGAGGACACTAAAGTCCTGTGCTGACGGCAGTCTTCAGTATAACAAACTGACATTTTTATGAGATTGGAAGTATTGCTGTCCCCATTATACAGAGAAGGAGAAAATATGGAGAAAGTACGTGACATTTTTCAAAGGTTACAGAGTAAGTCAGCTACACAGCCCTCAGATTATATGCTTTTTTGTCATTGCCAGAAGTCCAAGAATAATGCAGCTCTCTCTCCTTGAGAAAAAGACATTTCTCTGGAAAGCTTTTCTCCACTGGTTGCCCTAGGAGATGTAAACCTTAGTTTGAAAACACTTGTAGGTCTTGAAACTTCAGATATCTCCCCATATAAAGGACAGTGTGAAAATGCCAAAGGCAGAGTCAAATGTTAAAAAAAGTCACCTAATTCCCTTGCACAGCCTGTGTCCAGCACTGGAAGCAAAGCACAAAGTATGGAGGAAATAAATGCTATCTGGGATGGATGAGTAACCCTGGTTGATGCTTGGGTTCTGAAGATTTGGGCTTTCTGGCAAAAAAAAAAAACCAAAAAAAAAATGCAAGAAGCAGCTGGCCCCGATGGGTTCCTGGAGGAAGAGAGTCCTGTCCCCTCTTGCCCAAGTTTACTCCCCATACCATGGGTGAGAAGTCTGGCCCCATACCTGTAACTGGACCTAGGATAATAATGCACACTGCAGGAAGCTGGTATTAAGACCTCCCTATTCCCTGCTTTGCACAACTCGTGTTCTCTTAGACAATATCCACACTGAAGTTGGGAGGTACACGGTCTGCATTGCCAGCTCTACCAGAGCAAGTGTTCATCTGATTGATTGATTTAGTGCTAAAGATGAAATGGACTGAAAAATGGGTTCACTGAAGAGTGTTGCTGTAAGGCTTGCGTAGGCTGCGCTGATTCCCATACTTTACTGTTACCCAACATAGATTAACATTAAATCATCCCACCACTTCTCTCCCACTTGTCAGTATCAGATCTCCAGCCTCCAGGGAACATTCATCTCACATGGATATTAAATGTGGAAGCTTCCTGGGTACCAGCTCCTCAGAATATGAAATGGTTCTTTGCTATCAGGGTAATAAGGATAATAAGACAGACATCCTCCATTTTATTGTGAAGTTAAATCAACCACCAGAAAAGCTGCTTTCAACCAAATTATTAAGAGAATATATATCCATAGTCCCCTCTCATGACATTCCAGCTTGAGAAAACCACACATATGTTCCAAGGAAATGAATACCTACTCTGTAAAACGTCAAACTGATTTACAAGAATCAACAGATACACAATAGCACCACGAATTCTAAAGCCTACACTCCTCTAATCACAACTTAAATTGATAAACTTTGCTTCTGCTTTGGACTCATGCCTATCAGCACCATTCAGGACCAAGAATCCATTGCTGAAACATATTGCCCCATTTTCCATAAAATTACAGGAAGCTCAGCCTGTAGAGCAGCAGGCAGAAGCACAAACTGCACCTCTTCCTGAATAAAGCTTTCAAAATTTCAGCTCAAAAACAAATTGCAACAAAATACTGTAGTTCTTAGATGACCTGTATGGCCCTAAATTCAGTGTGAGCATGTACTCAAAGACTGACTTTGTTAGCTTAGTCACAAGGTGATCCTGTGGCAAGAATAACCTCTCATGATTCATTCCTCCCTTCACTCACCACACAGACCACTTTATACGTACTGTTTTATGACTTGTCCCATAGCTTTCCAATAAAGACTATTATTTATATCCAAACATTGAAAAAGCATTGTTTGTCTTCCATACTTTGCATATGCCATGCTAAACAAAATGAGGTCAGCTTTATTTCACAGATTCTCATAAAAGCCTAGATTTATTTGCTCTGAGATTATTGCCAGGACTCCAAGATAAGCACTGCTAATCAAAGCTTGACTTCCCATGTTTTACTCCCTCCTCTTTCTCAGAGACAAAAAAAACCCAACAAAGCAAACAACAAAAAAAGCCACCAGAAGAATTGTCTGATCCACTTCAGAAACAGGTGTTTCTTTAAAGAAGAGAATCTGATCTTCTTTTCCTTCTCTAGGACACTTTAGGTCAGGTTGTGCTGACATCAACTTGTAATTAATTGAGACACCATCAAGCTCCAGATACAGAATTCCTAGTGTTCCTCTGAAATGTTGTCTAGTAGCTACTTACAAAGCATATCACTAGATTTCAGCTGTACATTGTACACATTCACAGACAGCTGAACACATTCAAAATGCAGTAGTTTGAATGTTTACCAATGATTCCTACAGTTTTCTAAATGGAGAGCAGAATGAGTTTCACCATTTCCAAAAAACCAATGGGAATCATGTAGTTAAAACAAGTCGAACTCCACAGGCTACTGTGGAAACATTGCCATGCACTCTGCTCATTATTAACTCAAGAATAATCTGTGCTAAAATATAGTTTTCTCAACGTTAATCCTCTGCAGCTGCTGATAGTAACTTAGGAGAATATTTCTAAGCACTGAATTAAACAACATCACCACTATCGCATAAAACTGACATCACTGTTGTGGTAGCAAGCTTTGGAAACACAAATCTGCTGCAGACATGTTTTGCAGTAAACAGACAGACAGGACTATAACAGATGAGATATGGTCCTGCTACAAGGGGATAATGAAATTAAGCTCCATTAAAAATCTCTTGTGAGGGCATTCGTGCCAAAATGACCTAAAGTCTTTTCCAGGGATTGAGGAACGCCGGTTGGAGAACTTCAAAACTGTGGCTATGCAGGAGTATTTCACCCACGCACCCCATCCATGTGGTCCAGCAGAAAAAAAAAACACATACAATTCCTAGCATTTCTCAGGTCAAAAGCACTCTATCAGGGGGAGAATCTGACCTATTGTCATTAAAATAAATAAAGAAATAAATAGATAGATAGATAGATAGATAAATAAGCCACAGCTACTGATTTGAAGATCAAGCAGAAGACATTTCCTTGAGTTTTACCTATTCTGGGATTTTCTGTGAAAGCGTGACTCTTTCTTCTGCCGTCTGGTCACAGGGGGTGCAGGGGTGGATGGGAGGGGAGGAGGAGCAGCAGGCGTAGGAGATGGAGGTAGGCCATTGCTTGGTTTACTTTTGTGGTTTTTGTCCGCTTCGTACTCAAAGGTGCGTTTGGGCTTGGGGACAGGATTCACCACAGCGTTTGCTGAGCTTTCAAGAAGCAGTTTAGGGTCAGCAGAGTTTGCTATAACTCCCTGCTTTGTCTTACTGCTTATCTCAGCTTCAGTAGGTGTTTCTGGTTCACTCCCCAAAATAACACTCCCTCCTTTGCTATTACTTAGGTTTTCACTCAGTCCCTCCACTGCACTCAGAGATTTTTTCCTCCCTTTATCAACACTGTAACAACTGCTTGGTAACTGGGGGAGGCCCCTGCCAGGCTGCTCTTTTAGCGCCTGCTCGATCTTCTGTATTCTGTTGAGCACAGCAGAGGACTCTTTCCTCATGTGGCCCTTGAGAAAAGTGGCAGAAGGAAGGTCACTCCTGCCTGGTCTCTTTTCCACCCGATGACAGGAATCCCTGTCCAGCAGTTCCTCCTCCTCTGTTTCTGGGTAAGAGCACTCAGAAAAAGTTCGGCTCATTCTTCTGAACCCTTTAAAATCAAACGTCTTGTCGCTGCAAGGAGAGGTCAGCACACTAGGGCAGCTCTCACTGCCCGACCTCTCCCCAGCATCCCTCTTGTCCACACACGTGTTCATCCTGGGAGACGGCTCCCGACGACACTCCCATTCTGTGATCTTCTGCCTGATGTCCAGCACCTGGGAGCGGACGCTCGTCCGGCTGAGGGATAGGTTCCTCAGGTTCACAGCAGTGCCTAGGGACAGAGTGCTCCGGGCCAGAGGGTGGCTCCCTATTGCATCCCCATCCCGAGCCTCCTTCGGGCTTTCCTTTTGGTCCTCCGCCTTGAACACAGACAGCCTTTTATCCAAAGCTCCCACGCTGATGGCTTTGAGAGGGTGGCTGGGAGAGTCAGTGTCTGATGGGCTGGTAGAGGTGCTGTGCAGCACGGATGCGCGGCTGCTCCAGTCCTTGAGGCGCAGCCGGGAGCCCGAGGCCTTGGTGAGACGTGTGGCCTGGCAAGAGTCCTCGCTGTCACTGAGCGGGTAGGCTGGGCTTCTTGGCGGGGACAAAAGAGGCGGTGGAGAGACTGACTGACACCTAGAAGCAGAAAGAAATAAAACATCAAGTCCTTAGGGAAACTATAGCTATGTGCCAAGCTTCTTCTTCTGGCTGCAGGCAAAGCAGGGGCTGTTCACACACCACAAAACTACCCCAAAGGCACCAGATACAGATCAGCCACAGAGTCTGGAAAGAGAGAAAGAGTACTCAGCTGAAGTCAGTGACAAGCTGAGCACTCAGCACGTTCAAAGCCAGTTTTCTCACCTCTATTTGACCCCTACTTCTCCAGGTTTCCTGAGTTTAAATACAACACTAATATTCTCATAGCAAACCATTGCCCTGAATGCATCTACCAACTCCAGCAGGACAGATTCCTGGCCTCCCAGTTAAGGATTCCCTCTGTGAGAAAAGATCATCAGGGAGAAGATTCCCACTGCAATAATTGTTAAGGCTGACCAACAAGCAGACAAGTTTACTCACTGGCTGCTTGGGTAAACCAGTTTCAAAAGCTGACAGTTTTTGATTCATAATATCTGAAGCAAAGGATCCTTGTGGTCAGCAACAGCATTTTTGCCACGGCATTTCAAATCCCCAAAGTATACAGTAAATTAAATAAGACTGGAAAAAAGAAGATTTGTTTTGTCTTTGGTCCGATGTTGTTGCAAATGAATTAAGCCCTCCTTATCAAAGAGAACAGAAGTAAATCTAACAAAAGAGTTTTACAGACTGAAAAACACAGACTAATCTTCCCACATTCCACACTGAAGAATCTTAACTGTACAGAAAGGTCTCAGTGTTACCTTGGAAAAAACCCTCAGAAAAAATATTTGCAACGATTTGCAAAATTAGCCATTGTTACTTGGGTGTTGTACATTGTTGCAAAGACTTTAAAAACAAAAAAGACAAAAGGAAATTAAACAACCCATTAATCACCTGGCTCATCAGAGATGAGCCAGCAACAGAAAGGAATAAAAAGCCAAAACCATGTCAAAAAAGGGGGATTTTTACTGCTCTGCCACAATGCATGTGTACAACTGCAGCAGAAATAATCAGGGCTCCTTTGACAGTTTGCCCTAGAAACTTCTCTCTTTCAAGAAGCAAAGAAAAAAAGGAAGGATCCCTGTGCACTGACTTGCTTACGCAACCAAGTTTGCGTTCTACAATGACCATGTACATCAAGTTAAGTTTTTGTTGTTTGGGGGTTTTTTGCATATTTGCTTTTTATAAAATATCTTGTACACATAAAATCCAAGTGGAAGATTATCATTATTTTTTATTTTTTTTTACCGGAAGAAGCCACAGGAGCAAATATCACCTGTAGCAAAGGAAAATAAGGCACAGAAGATCCCTGCTGCTAGGCGCTTTTCCCCCAGCAGCCAGTAGAAACCCACAGACATGGGTGCCAACCACTATGCATGAATCTAAAGGTCCAGAGCACCAATGTAATTCCTGAGAAACATACTTTGAGATGGGGTATTTTCTTCTCCTTGAAAAACATAGCCCCAAACCACATCATTAGGTTTCATCCCAGTTTCTTATAGTTGGTGATACTTTGCAACCACAGTTCAGAAGTATCAGAGAAAAAGGAAAGTTCTGGTCAGAAAAAGACAACTATTAAATTATCACAAAAGGTACTTTTCTCTTTTTCAGAGTTGTGGGAAATCAAGTCTTTTTTGCACAGAAGTTACACTTTTTGGTGGCTTCTCTTCCTTCCTCATTTTGAAAAAAATAAACATACATTCTTACAGAAAAGACAGATCTCACGCCAAAGACGACGGCAAATACTTCACTAACAATTACTTAAAGCTCAGTGAAAACTTTTCTTCATGTTAGGTCAGAAAGGGTGCATATCAGAATACATTCTTTTCATTTTGGGTCCCAGAAGTTCAATTTCCTGTCATTCTATGAAGCTTCAGACAGGTGTCTTAAGATATCTCAAATGATCAAAAGCAGGTGACAGAGGATGCGGTTTTGGCTGGTTATCACAGCAGAGTTTGCAGAGAATTACCTTGGCCTACTGCAACTTAAATCAGCCTCGTCAGACCTGGAGGGCTGCCACGACTCTTCAGTTTTTCCATCTGTCTTGTCTAGATCTCTTCAGTTTAACACCATGATTATCAAACGTGTATTACTCTTAGCACTCCTCCAGATTAGACTCAAGATCCTTACATCCGTATGTCACATACGCCTGCCCTAGAGCTGCACTGACATTTGCCTCGACAATACAAGGATTTTGAAGTGGAAATGTACTTCACATGTAAAGAGCACAGCCTCCATTGCATCCTTTGAAGTCACACTAGCTAAATCCACTTAGATTCTGCTAAGGGACCGGACAGACCCTGCAAAGAGGTTATGCAGAATTCCTCAGCACACATTAACACATCTTCCCTTTGCAGCATGGGAAAATTGACATGCAAATTAATTAGGCTCTTGGGGATTTAAAAAACATTAGACTACAAATGATATGTATTCACAACAGGAATAAAATACAAGCCAACAGGGGGCAAATTAGTAAGAAGATAGCAGAAGCAAGGAACATACCGACAATTTTCTCTCTGACTCTTAGTCACTATAAGAAACATACTATATGCATTTCTGTCACTTTTCCTTATCTGGGAAGCTGTGACCATCTCAGTCCCCTTTATGATGCACAGACATCTCCCTATCATTATTAATATTATTTTTCACTTACACTGTGGTTGATAGATGCCAATCAGACCAGGAGCTCAATCTGTAGATACCACAGAAATCATTTCTGCAACAGCTCTGCTACAAAGAGCATAAAATCTGGCAGAAAAAAATCCTGTACCTATGAACATACAAATTCTCCAAGGAAATCTACAAAGGCTATTCTAAGATGCAGTTTATTAACCATTCCAGGATAACTCTTCGTAAATGCAACACACTTATCCCTGTGTATTAAATCAGCCTTGTGAAGGAGGTACCTTACTTCAACCCCATTTTACCTTTAGGGGTATGGCGCATAGCTTCTATTTATTCAATCCATGCTTCCCATTCTAGGCTCCTGTCTTATATGCAACTCACCAAGCAAATTTATTTGCATGGTGAACAGGCTATCAACACCTTACGTTTATCTAATTGTTCATAAATTCTAAGTTGTCCTGTTTGTGATGAGGTTATTTGTTGTTTTGACAGTTATGGCTTTGTTTCTCTATTACGCAAAGGCAATGAAAAAAAAATCAGGAATAACGTTTACAAATGCCTTATGCCAAATATCTGGACCCCCCAAAATAGCAAGCAGTGAACACAAGGTCCCTGAAAGCATCCTACTACTCAAGTGTGGACCAGACTCCTGGTCTGTTTGATGTTGCTCATCCAACAGCTTTTAATCAAATACCACTGCTGTTCTCATTCAGAATATTTATATTCCTGATAGAAATAGGAAAACCATTTCTCTCTCATCTTTCCAGTTGTTTTCACTGTGGGAAGAGGTTTGTTGATTCATCAGGAGATGTGCAAGGGGGAAAAGTAAGGTTTGCATGACCTGCAGAAGTTGCAGTTGCACAATGTTTCTACTTATAAAATACAAGTCACTCTTCTAAATCCTAGGCTTCTAATGAAGTGGCGGCACTTCATGCTTGATCTTGAACCCCTGAAGGCAGTTAAACTCCCACTCACTTCCTCTGCACAAGTTTGGGAACACAGAGCAAAAGGCCCTTTTAAGACACGTGTGTCGTCAAGTACTTCGGATAAGAGTTAACAGATTATTTCACATCATGTTATTCTGTAAACTTCAGTCATTCAGGTAGAAGGAATAGGAATAATCCAAGAAGAAAGAAAAGCAAAACCTTGTCTCTTTGGCCTCAGGCATGCTTTCGCTGAAGGACAGTGGCAAATAACAGAATCAAGAAAATAATTCCAAAAGCCAAACAACAGATAATAAAATGTTCTTTCCTTCAAGTAACCTACTTCTCTTAGAACAGTATTCTCTCAAGGGCAAAATAATTCCACAGTCTTTTAAATGGGTGTTATTGGACAGAAACAAATAACTATTAATTGTTTGTAGACAGTTTGTTAAGCAAAATGCTTTTATTGAAGTTTCCTACATACAGAATGATGTTGTATGGCATTTTACAAGTGTGTCATTACATACACTGTCAAAATATTGTGGATAAACAGCATAACAAATAAATGCAGATTTCTTAACAAGTTTGCTTGAGCAGAATCATCCTCCAAGCAATGGTATTTGAGACTAACTGCACTTCACAAAACACACAGGAATGCATTGCTCCAAATCCCCAAGTGATACAATTTTTCCTCCAGCATACACCCTGATATGAGCAGCTCTCCAACTGCTGGCCAGTCAGTAGGCACAGTGAATTGGCATCTCAACAGCAAACACCTGTCAACACAGCCCACCATGAAATGCAAACAGGTCATGCACAAACCCTGAGCTACCTTCAGAGTGGGACTCACTGCTGCACAGCAAAAGGAGAAGATGGAATCTAAGAGATTTCCATCCTTTCCGAGCATGCCTTGCTGCTGTGAATTGTTCCACAGAATCACATAATCATAGAATGGTCAGGTTGGAAGGGGCCTCAAGGATCGTGAATCTCCAACCCCCCTGCCACATGCAGGGCCACCAATCTCCACATTAAATACCAGACCAGGCTGCCCAGGGCCCCATCCGACCTGGCCTTGAACCCCTTCCACAACCTCTCTGGGCAACCTGTTTCAGCACCTCACCACTCCCTCTGTAAAAAACTTCTCCCTCACATCCAACCTAAATCTTCCCTCCCTCAACTTAAAACCATTTCCCCTTATCCTGCTGTTATCTATCCTTTCAAATTGTTGATAAGAGTTTGGAGCTCTAAATATATATGAGCTTAAAGTTCCAATTCAATCTCTTCAGTTTCTTTTCTCCTCACTTGAGCACAGAAAAAAAAGTTGCTCTACTGGAACTGTGGTTCTCAAATAGAGATATATCTTCCAGTGTGTGTCTGGAAGATCATTTTCTCTAATAAGGGCTACTATCATGTGCCATCTACTTTCACTAGTATGATGGACTACAGTGGAACTCTATCTTATTCACATCAAGAGAATCACTTGCTGCACTGCTTTGAGGTAATTTGCACCCTAATCATCACAAAACAGAAAACGAAAATGCGGTGTGGTGTGAGGTCCCTAAGCAAGGCTGACTTGAACTCAAAATATAGGTGGAAGAGAAGGGTTGGTTCTTGGGGCCATAAGTACCTGAGCCTTCATGCCATATCTCACTCTAAAGTTGGGAAGTCGCCAGTTTTAAACGGGACTCTTTTCCTGCCTGGACCACGTGGGTGTTAACCATTGGCTGTGTGGAAAAGTGAGAGAATTTAATACTTGGAGAAGGTTCTGAAAGCAGGCAGCACAAAAGCAGTACCAAAAGCAGCGAGCCTGACCTTTCGATCCAGTTAAATTAGTGTACAGCTCCTGCCCCCTTCCATTGCCAAACATTAACTTTAGAAAAGGGAAGAAATGAGTGGCAAACACAGCTTTTGTAGGCTTTACAACTCCCATAACTTCATTAGCTAGCTTTTAACAAGAGGAGGTTGCAAGGGCTGTGGCTATAAAGCTGCCTTTATACTTCTTCTGGATGTAAGAGCAAGGTGCGTAAAAAAAAGTTGCATTTGTTAAGGATTTTTTTTCCATTATCCACAAGGTTTTATAAACACTAATAAAAATCTTGAGTTGCATTTCTGATGTGGGATTAAAAGTGACTGGAGTGTGGTTAAGTGACTTCCTCGAGGAAGTAATTCACACCAATCTGGATCTCCTGAAGTGTCAGGAATGACTGCACTGATCATCCTTTTCTGAAGGCAGACAAGTCAGGAGAAGTTGCTCAGCGCTCCTTTAGTTCTGCAAATCCCACTGACTGCAATTAAACTTACAAAATACTAACTGTTTTTCACTCTCTCTATTCCAGGTAATTCCCTGTTCCAAAAAGGTCAATCCTGTGGGAGCCCATTTACCAAAGGATGAACAAGGAATGTGTTGACAGAAAGATATTGGGTCTTTCCAGGCTTCTGTTGATGAGAACCCATCATTTCAGAGAAACACAGAGGTTTGGCAAGCTGAAAGTCACCCAAGCACTGTTTATATTCCTCAGGAATTTCTCCCCCTTTTGCTAGGAAGATGTTGCTTTATTAGTATATTGTTTAGTTTTTCTGCTTATCCACCATTTTCCTCAGAGCTTGGCATACTTTTAACAAGATAGCCTAATGCATATCAGAGCAACGTAAATAAATTCGAAATTAGCTGTAACTGTGTGCATGTTAGTTTGTGTATTCAGCATATTTAGTTGCCATATAAGAGAAAAGACTTCTCATTTCCATAACAAGCATTTAAAGAAATCTGAAACAAAAGCAACAGACATTTCTCCTTGTGTGAACAGCAAAACTCAAAAACAACAAGAAAAACACTTAATTTACCCAGTAATTGAGTTTCAGAGAGTATTTCTCCAGAAAAATGTGAATAAATCTATTTTTATTCAGTAAACATGATCACCACAAAAAAAAAAGGCAACTTTTAGTCAGCTCAATTCTGACTGCTCTCTGTACAGTCTCACGCTGCTCCAAGGGCACTGTTGCCAAGAGATCATTCAGCAAACAAACAGAAAAGTCCTCTGCTTTTAGAGACGCTCATGACAATAATCCACACTTTTACACAAATAAGATATGGGAGAACTGCTGCAATATGAAAAGATGCCAGTCATGTCTCCGTAGGTGTAAGGCAGTAGAGTAACTCAAAGGCTAAAAAAACATCATGACTTTGAAGAAATGTTGAGGGACGATTGGCAAAAAAAAATATTTCTTTCTCTGCATGCAAGATCTGAGAATAACTGAGAAGTCAGATTGGTCTAACTGGGTGCTTAGCACAAGGGGCAACACATCACAAATGTGTGGCATGAAATGGCTTTGCTGATTAGCCAAGACAACCCAAGAGGAACACATGTAATGATGATACTTTGAATTCTGACATTCTCATTCCAAGGATAAATGACTGTCTAGGTTTGGGCAGTTTCTCTGTATGCTGCACTAAAGACAAATCACATCTTTCTTTAGATTAATTCTACCAGGAGCAGAAAGGGATGTCAGGATGAGTATTACTGTTACTCCTTGTAACTGAGGGCCATGGGAACATTAAGACCAGCCAAAAGGGACCTCCTGAACTACTGAGTCTAACTAGATCCCATTTAGTTAGGCAGTAAGCCTTTTGTTACAATATATTTTGTATGTTGGTATAGCATACACTCTATCATAATTCTATGATAAGTAAATGCTCCATGCCAGGCACATGGTCATTAGGTGGTTTTTGAACTGATTCAACATGGTAATGAAGTAAGAATTAGAACTTGTCTTTTCTTGCTCCTGGCTTGGAAAGGAAAGTGATGTAAGAGGCAACTTAATAGCCACTCTTCTACCAGATCTCGTATTATTTTTGAGCTCTCACCAGGAGTACAGCTCAAAATCCCCAAAACCCCGCATAACAGATCATTTCCTCCTTTACTGCTGACTTAGGAATTTTGAGAAAAAAAAACAAAACAGAAATTACTTTCCAAACTTAAGAGTGAATTTGCATAATAAGATTGTTTGCAAAAGGGTCAGTCTCATGAATGTGTGCTCTTGTTAAAAAAAATCACAGCACTTAGAACAAAGCAATAAGATCTGCCAAAGTGTATTGAAGATCCAGAAGTGCTTAAAGAGAGAATAAAAAAATAGAGACAGTTACTGAATGATGGCTGCTAGGACTGTGAATCAAATAAACAAATACAAACATTAAGCGTTATGTGCTATTTTTAAAAAGTATAGTTCCTGAGATCTGAAGTACTCAGTTCACAGGAGTGACGGTGGCCATGCTAGCGAGAGAGCACTGTCCCACAAATAAACCCTTTCAAAGCTCTGAATCCTTATGGCTGGTTCCTAGAGAGAAGTGCAAAGAAACTCAGCTGGCTGTAGCTGAACTGTTTTTTTATGGCTTACAAGCAATGTCTGATTTACTCCAGTGAATTTCAGGAGTCGTTCTGCCAAAGTAGATTACGTGAAGTGGCAAATATGCACTACAATTGTACAAAAGAAAAAAATAATATAACACAAAAAGTCTTCAAATAAATCAAAGTTGACGAGTCAGGTCCTAAATACTCAAATTACATTGGATTTGTAAAGCAAAGACAGCAAGAAAATCTGACTGCGACAAATGACTGTAAGATAAAATGCGATCAATCAACAGGCAGCAGTAGGTACGTGCCTTAGCCAAAAAATTTCCAAGGGTGAAGAAGATAACAGGAAAATGTGAAAATATCTGGAGTAAGAGGGCTAGATTCCCCACTGATCTAAATTTTTTGGCAGTTTTCTGCACTGCTAAAATCAGGCACAGTGTGGTTTTTAGACTCTGTCATGTTTAAGTCTTTTTCACCCCCTTTGTTCAGATACTGCCCCCAAACACAGGCAATCAGGCACAGAAAGTTCACACATCTGCACTGTACCTTCCATCCAGTGATCAGAAGTTGGCTGCAAGTGGAAAAAAAAACCCTCAAAAGCAAGAACTGAAATGTCAGGGGCAGCCATTCTTTCTTTCCTAGTGAGGTATAGTGCAGGTTTCCTAACATTGGCCCTCATTTTCTCCCGAAAGTAATGAAAATGGATCAAAGCTGAGAACAAAAGCCTCCCTCACTGTTACTCTTCTCCTTTATCATGTTCTGGATAATAATATTTGCAACAGATATTTCCACCGTTATGTCTTCACTTTTTCTGATTCTTCGTGATGTTCTGGAGGCTGTTCAGAGCTATTTAGTCACACCTGCTTTCTTGTGGTTTCAGCTTTTTTGTTAAAGAGTGTCAGGACAGTAAATGATAGCATTTTCTTAAATCAGGCAGAACACACAAGCTCCTATGCATCTATTTAAGAACCACCAGTCCTTGAAACTTGTTCTTTAACAGCATGTCTGAACATGACTGATCCAACTCCCAGAGCATGTGGAAGCTCTCAGCTTTGCTTTTTCAAAGCACAGGTAATTTTTCAACTTTCAAATTTGCTTCTCTATCTGGCTGGGAATCTCGAAACATTAAATGTTTTGGAACTCATTCTGTCAGAGCTTTGCAAGTCTTCCATGCTTACATGCACATACCTTGGGAAGAAATAAAAATTGCTTTTATGAATTGTGGTATTTAATTTTTGACATAACTGAGGCGGTTCTGGGTTTGGCAACTTCTAAATCTAGAATTCTGGTTTAGAGAAGTTGTTGTAAGATAGGTCCTGTTCTTTTTTGCTCTCACAAGCCAGTAAACCATACAAGATCATTCTATACTTCACTGAAATACTCTGTACCCAAAGGGAAAAAACAGAATTATAAGCCAGAAAGCTGTGAGTCCTGGCTGCACACAAATCCAGACTATAGCTAGGCCTGCTTTCCCTGCTTTGCTTATGAATTAAACTTTAGGTCACACAAAACATCATCAAATAGACCTACGAATAAATACATGGTAGAGACAGAGAAAAAGAAGGGAGATTAGGACTGCATCTGGTCTTTAACAACTTTTCTGTCTTGCCCACTCTGACAAATTGCTTTCAGAATAAACACAAAAATCTCTTATTTGCTTCTCCACAATGACATACTGTTCTTCCAGACCCACAGGTTTAGTTCTGATCCCCAATTTCTACTGCTGTATCATGCAATGTATCAGTTAACATGTGCCAAACTCCCCTTTGCTGGCTGTGTTACCTCTTTGTTAAGGTATTTCTTCATTCCAAAAGGTAGAGATCCAAGTTTGGAAGTCCATTGGTGTCCACGGAGACCTTTCTGTACACATTTGCTTTTCTCAGTTTTCTGTTCTCCTAAACAAGTCTAACACAGCGAGAAAGCATCCTTGAAAAACAGGTTATAAAACTGAAAGCCATTATCCATATGTCTGTTATGAAACAGACATTCCTAATTTCTGCCATCATTTCAACTATTAATATCACAATGCAGCAAGTCTGAGGCCTGAGACATCTGGATCCAGTGAGAAAATACTACGTACCACAACAGGATAACACCAAATTGTTTTAATAGGTCTAAAAACGTCTGTGCTGCTTCTGGAGTTACTGCTCTTCATGTGAAATAAAATACAAACTATTAGAACCTAATCCAGCACATTGGAACCTCCTGAATTATCCCTATGAACACAGAGCAAGCTCAGTTTCAGCCCTGAGTGCAGTCTGGCTCAACAACTTTGTGAGACCACTCCTGGGTTGTGAAAGCATTTCAAATGTAACATAAAGGAAAAGAAGTAATAACTCTGATTTTAAACTTTACCTAAAGAGTGCTCAGGCCTCTGAGGGGCCTCATATTGGCAATAGCTGGGGGCCATCTTTTCATCATTACAACTGCAGCAACTCGGTTCAACTTTGTGCAAATTTCTGCATAGGCACAAAGCTGAAAGAAGGGCACAGAGTCAGCAAGCTCCAGGTTACATGATTGAGACGGGATATTTTTCCTCACAAGGGCACATTTTATGTTTCTGTTGTAAAGATGAAGCAGCATAACAGCTTTCTGTTTGATAATATATTACTCTTGCAATGGTAAGATCAGAGAAATACAGCCTGTTTCTCCATCTTGAGGTTAATTTTTTCTAAGTTTCTCCTTCCTCTATTGGAAGAGTACATTTCAACCGGCCCAGAGCTCCAAATGTCTCTATGCCTAAACTTTGACTGTTTTTTTCCAATGTAGTAAGGGGAATTAATACTTTCTTCCATTAACTGACCAGTCAGTTTTGGGATCAAACCCAGAGAGTCCTCTCTCCTACCAAAGCATTCATATTCACTGCAAGCCCTGAAGATGATCTAAACAGTTATCTGTTTTTTTTTTGTTTTGGTTTTATTTTTTTTAAAGAAAAGAGCCAACATACATAACAGACTTTGTAGTGGGGAACAGCAACAGTATCTCTCAGAAATCACAACTTTTACATAACCTTATGATTTTCTATAACTACCTGAAAGGAAGTTGTGGTGAGGTGGAGATTAGCATCTTCTTCCATGTAGAGGGAATGACCTCAAGTTGTGCCAACAGAGGTGTTTGGGCTGGATACTAGGAAAAATTTCTTTCCAAAGAGTGGTGAGGCACTGAAATGGGGTTGCCCAGGGAGGTGGTGGAGTCACCATCCCTGGAGGTGTTCAGTAAATGTTTAGATGTACTGAGGGACGTGGTTCAGTGGGGAAATATTGATGGTAGGTAGACGGTTGGACTGTATGATCTTGAAGGTCTTTTCCAACCTTGATGATTCTATAACTCTATGAACTGCAAGAACAAAATTAGAAGATACATTCAGCACTTGAAAAAGCAGAAAAGAGCAGAAGCAGTTGGTAACTGAGACATTGCTAGTGGTGGTCCAAATTATGGGAGGAGAAAGGAAGAGCACTTGGTACTTTTTCAAATACCAGAAAGAAGTGTTCAAGTTCAATGCAGCACTTCATACATTCAGAAGAAATCTACTCAAAATCTTCTCTTTTCCCCAGCCATGTGAGGATACAACAAGAGGAACAAAAGAGCACAACTACAGGTAAAATAATAAAATACGTATTAAGAATTGACCCCATACATGTCATGAAGGGAACTAGCTTGTCTCCTCTTCAGAGGGTGCATTCAGCCTCCGGAGGAGGAGTGATGTGAGGCTTCAGAACCCTGGCCTTTCTTATCATCTTAATTTTCCTCAGTGGCTCTGACCTCATGGAATGCAAAATAAATTCCAGCTATGACAGACAAACATGACCCTTGGTACATGCTCCAGTGTGCACAGGTTTGTGCACATTAAGTAAAATGGAATGCTTCGCTTGACTGTGAGAGGGAATTTTCTATCCATTTCAGTGATGATATTCCTTCATTCAATTTCTTCAAATATTTGTGAACTGGAGTTTGATTTTCTTATGTCAGAGCAAATCAAGAGCTACAAAGAGAAATTGCTAAAGATGCAAACTGATGCAAAACTCATTATTATGGGAAGACCTAATGCATTGACCCAAAACAAATGCATACATCTGAAAAAACAAAGTTTCAAATCTAGATAACATTTGCACTGAAAATTAAATTAGGTTTCTATATCTGACTTGTTGCTGTATCCTTAGTTCTATTTTCTTTTGTTAAATAAGCCAGGAAAATAAGGAAATATGTTGGTATACCCATCACTGAGTGACATATGAAAGACTTTGCCAGAAAAGAGTGGTTGGGCTTCGTTGCTTTTTTAGCTGAGCACAACTGTGAAAAATATTTTGATCTATTTCTTTCCCAATCTGTTGGTATATATATATACACAAAAGGAAAGATTAAGAAAAAGAGCCAACCTATAATTTGCAATGCCTGTTGCTATTGTACTTATCTACATAACAGTCCAGTCAAGGCTAAATATAACTTCACCTTGGCCCTAATTCAGAACAATTTCACTGAATATCAACAGATGACAATCAGCTAGTGCTCAGTCACTGCTGCACAGCAATAGTCAAAACCATGATCTAAAGGAAACTTTCCTAGAGATTCAGACATTAGCTTCTCTTTGCTTTGTTTACTGAGATTTCAGTACAAATCTCAACAGGAACAAACTTCCATCAGACAGAGACACTCATAATCACTCTTCACTGTAATCAAGGGTAATACAAGTGTGTACATTACTCACCACACTAAAATGAGCCTCCCAGACCACATTTCATCACCACACCTACAAGAGCAGTGGGATCTCAAGCTTTAATTTGGAGTCAGGATAATATCTGGGCGATTTGTATTCCCCTTATAAAGATTTTGTTCCCAGAAGACCTTGGCTTCGTATAAAACCATGGATTTTGCTCTTCTGTTGGCCTATTTGCTTTTATAAGAAGCTGGACAATACTCTATTATTTTTCATAACTTACAAGGGAATTTGCATACAGTCCTGAGGATGAAAATCATTTGCTACCACTGACATGCAAGAGGAACATTACACAATAATAAAGAACTGCAAGGTTACTTAATACAAAACACATTAGGGTGATTTAGAGCAAGCAAGCACACAATTTTTCTCTCTCATCCTTTCCATCTGGGACAGAGCCAAAAAAAGTCTCATGTTCCTACAGGAAGATACAGAGATAGCATCAGGCAAAGCAGCAAGAAATGAAAATTATACAGAGCAAATGCAGCAAAACCAACACGTGTGTACAAAAGGAGAAAGAAAAAGCAACTAGTAATATTTATAAGTCCATCACCAAAAGTATTTGCTCTCTTCTAGACTATAAACATGAACAACAGACTCCCTGTTACCCAGGGGCTCTCAGCTCATGAATATCTGGAGCAACAAACTGAAGTCTACATTCTGACCTTAAGTTACTTCCCTCAGAGCCCTATAGACTTAAGCCCATGATACTGTTATTGTTTCTTGAAAAGCACAAATCCCTGTTATTTATTCAGTGGAAAACAATATCCAAGATGTCTTTTGCCCAGAAAATAAGTTTCTTACAGTCCAGTGAGTAATAACTTAAGTAATAAAAAAATCAGGCATAAAAGCCAACACACACAAGTGCTCCAGCAGCACTACAATTAACACTGGCAGAAGGCATAGGTAAAAGTACGTCTTTGTGACTTAAAAAACACCTTTAACAGCTAAAGGGAAACGTGGATTCTCATCAGACTAGACAAGAAATGTGCATTTAGCTAGGCAGACAAATTAGGTTCTGTATGAGAGCACAAGAGGTAGGGGAGAAAAGGAAGAGATGTAGTGTACAATCAGATTTTAGCTCCACAGTGTCCCTTATCCCACACCAGAGCTGCAAACATTGATATTAAAGACCTTCCTTAGCACTGTCTAGCAAGCAGAAAGCTGATGCTGAGTTCCTGCCCGTGAGCAGCCGTGTAACTACAAAACCAGGAGAGAGCTAAGGAATTCACTGCTACAGCATTTTGCGCTCTTTCACTTTAGTTTTTGCCCACTTTCCCCCACACCTCTGGCAAGCATACAGCTGTCTCTCACTGTGGTCACTCAGCACTCCCAGCCAGACTTACTCAGAAGTTCTTCCCTCCTGGAAAGGTGCAGAATGCAAGGGAGGAATTCCACGTCCAGCCCTGTGCCTGCTCTGTCCCCTGTGCTTCCTGAGAGCTTGCTGCTCTGCTTCCCAGGCAGCGAATGACACACAGTCTGAGGACGTTTGTCAAACCTCTGTCCCTTTGTGTGCTTAAAGGGAGGAAACTGGCATTAATGTTTAACAAGAGTAACACCAGCAAAGCCTTTCTCTGCTCTCTGACGTGCCGATTTTGAAAGGATAGGTGTGTGAGAAATCTGGCAAGCCAAACATTTCTTTCTGGTTGCCTGCAGCTTGGAAAAAAAGTTCTGTTGTTTTGTTTTTATTATGCTTTGGTTTAGAAGTTGCACAGGCCAGTCATTTACAGTTTGTTTCCGAACCTTTGAGCTGAGGTGACCTGGCTGCCTGCTGCTAACAGAATAAGTGGAGCTGTACCAGGCACACCAAATCACATGCGGATAGACATGGCTAACAAGCCTGCCTGACCTGAAGACCACATGGATGACAGTGCTGTCATAGTTATCTGTCCAGAAAGGAAAGGGAGAGGTTAAAAATCTACATGCAAGACTTTCAAGTCTCTGCCAACAGTTCAGAAGGGACACAGGCTATCTGCCATCTCCTCTATTTGCTTATGTTGACATAAAGTGATTCTCTAAATCAGCAGCAAATCAAGGGGATAGAGGTTTCAGTTGAGAGCCATTTGATGGTTGTGCTGTTATTCAACTGTTGGCACTGCCAGGTCTTCCTCCAAGCCTTTGTTGCAGCCCCGAGGCACAGCTGCATCCCTGGCAAGTGTTCCCTTGCACACACACAGGGCTGAGTCAGCTGCAAGCACCTCCTGCTGACAACAAGAAGGTTAACCAAACTACCCATAGCTGAGCATTACCAATACCAGCTTATCCCAATCCACTGATGTGCCCCACATGAGCAGTCCTGCTGCCAGCCAGCATTCACCAGGAAAACAAAAAAAACAAAAGAAGAAAAAAAAAAAAGAAAAAAAAAGAGCCTTTCTGAGGCTTTGCTAGCAAGATTTGTATTACAAAGCATTTCTATCCTACTTCAGTAGTTTCTGCATTCATGGTTCAAATAGTTGTGCTGCTGTTACCTGGAAAGAAGATGACTTCTGAGAAATAATGCACAGTTCTATATACTGGGAGCTGGCCCAAATGCAACTAACCTCACTGTAAACGTTACAAAACATCTGAAGTTTTGAAAACAATCACACCTAATGAAAAGTATAAAGATAGATGACCCAAAAGTACTATACATCACTAAAGACTGCAGGCACAAATTTGCAACTTCTTGGCTTTATGCAGAACAAATGAGATGGGATTCTCCCCTAAAGAGGGCTGAGCATTACTATGAGACATGCTGCTGAAACATTCCCTTGCTCAAAGCATTCTAGGCAGTATAAGCATCTTTCGTACATATGCATTGTAATGATATGGGCTGCATCTAACTGTATTTCCATTTACCCCTATTTTCCTCCTTGCAGGGAAACAGTTAAAGTTTCATTTCCTCTTAAAGGCCATTTGCTGTTAATGTTCCCCTAGTGTGAATATAAGGGTGAAACTCAGCATGGATACTGTATCAAGCACTTGGCTAATTCACAGTTTCTATACACCATACTATCCGGGGAATAGTGGAATAGTCATTCCGGTTGCTTAGAGGACAAAGTCAGTAAAAAGAACATGAGAATGCTACATCAGTTCACTTCTTGCTCTGCCTTTTTGGACAAACTGCTTTTTTCCATTGGGGAAGAAACACACAGCCCTTCTACTCCTCAGTACTTCATTATGTTCAGGTCTTCCTTTTAATCTCACCCTTTACAGGTTCCATTGCATCTTTGAATTTGCTGTTCTGCTCAAGTGGGAAATTGCATTTTAGGATAACTAAATACCACACTAAACTGCTAAAAAAAACCACAGTCTTTATCAATAAGCTACTGGCTCAAACCCGGACTGATTATGGCAGAGAACAAAAATTGTTCCCCTACACCATTGGCTTTCCAACAGTTTAAGTGTAAAGAGATGAGGCTCATTAGCAGTCACTAACAGATATTCATGGAATACGAAATATCATTAGTAAAGTTCATAACTTGTATCTTTGTCAGTGCATCCAGGAACCGATAGATTTTCATTCCTAACAACAACTTCCCATAGAAACTATGAAATTTTGGCAGTACATTGTAAAAATGCTTTGCACACCACTCCTGTGCTGTAACCCCTGTGGATTTCTGTCCAACTTTTATTCCCACTGCAAAAAAAAAATTAAAAAAAAAAAAAACAGAACTCCTGCTCTGATTTTCTAACGCAGCGCTGAATGCTCTAGCAAATATCTTGCTTACTGCTTTTACTCACTACATTTCAGTGCAGTTAAAGCACTAGAAAGACATCAGAAACACTTCCAAAACCCTGCTGTTGTAATAATTTGCTGCAAAAATATGTAACTGCTTAGTTCAAGCCCTTGTACTACTGATTACACTCGTGCAAAAACAGAAACCATCTGCAACTAAATAAATATAGATTTCAGTGTCAGTCTAAGGAAGCCCCAAAAAGCTAGGTCTATTTTCCCAGTTTCAGCTCTTCATCTAATCAGAAGCTCTCACTTTTTCACACAAACTGTTCTTCTCTCACATTTTCAGACCTTTAGACTGTGGTCGCAAGAGCATTTCTGCAGCCCTTCTGAAGAGATTTCAAACATGGACCTCCTGATCCACCTCCCCAGAGGTCAAATCTGACCAAGGCGAGGGACAGGAACGTGGTGCCTCAGGCCATCATAAGTCAGCATTCCACCAATGCTTCTGACAGATAAAGGACAGCTATTAAATCAAAGCCTCTATTCATGATTTTCCCAATTTCAGGGTCATTTCAACCAATGCTTTGACTTGTTTCTGGTAACAGCAAGCTCCATCCTATCTCCCACAGGCTGAGTTCAGGGCTGAGCTGCCCCAAACACACCACCAACCTCACCACGTAAATAGCAGCTTTGTATTTCTTTCTGAACCGAGCATAGCATAGTGCTGCTGGGAACCAGCCTTCTGAAATTCTGTCAGTGGCACAATTCAAGCTGTTTCCTCTTTAAAGGAGTACAGCGGATTTTGCATCGGTTATTCCATTCATACAGTGGTCTGGCTGAAGCTTATTTGTAACATTTTCTAAACATCGACAGCAAGGGGTGCTCAGACTGGGAGCTGTTTTAGCCCCCACCACCACACAACTGATGGAGGAAACAAGCTTGATTTTTGAAGGGTACAGAACTAAGAACTGGCTTTAAGCAATCGCAGATCGCTCATTTGCAAGCCAAAGTTTCACTCTGCTCCCACCAGAATCCTTAAAAACAAGAACCTGTACACCCAGCTGTGTATGAAACAGCAACTGCCAAGCCACTGAACCTGATCTCCTTAAAGGTGTGCAAAACCACCAACTACTACCAGCTCTGTTGCCTTCTCTGCTGTTGACTTCAGCATCTATACCTGCATATGTCCACTGCACAGAAAGGTTCTCTTCTTCATCTGTTTGTTTTGGTACTGAGTTGGGGCAGCAGCAAACACACCAGTATATTTTCCCACGGTATATCATTACAGCACAATGTCAGTTGGCATCCAACCATCCCACTAAATTTTCTTAAGCATAAATAGGCACATCATTCAAGACATTTTTACACAGGAAGAGTGGTTTGGCGACCCCCTACATACCTTCAACTTGATTTTGTGGAGACTCCTTTAAATCATTCAATGAAATTTTGAGCCCAGGTAGAGAGGTTTTCTCCCACGCTGTTTTGAACTTGGGCGAAAACCATAACTGAAGTAATAACTGAAGCAGCCATCCATAAAGGGAAGGAAGAAGCTTTTCTATCACTACTCACATACTTATTTGGAAGAAAAAAAAAAAAAAAAGAGATGAGAAAAAAATCATAATTATGCTAAGATGATAGGAACCACACAGTGATTACTGGGAAAACTGTACGCTTATGAGTTTCAAAGAAGAACAAAGCCTCATTCTTTTAGAGCTCGGAGAGCCTCATGCTTTGAAGAACATGCAGCAGAAATATGTTAGAAGAGGAAAAAATAGAAGGGAAAATGCACTGCCAGCACATTTTTAGGATAGTTGAAGGACACGGGCTTCCTGCACACACACAAGATCTTGAGGCATGCACAAAAGCTGAAGATGCATCCTCTGATTTTCAAGTTATTGCTTTCTTCACAGCAGCTCCATCTAGAAAACTTTATGCAAGTAATAAAAATCATAAATCCTTAAATTCATATTCATGAAATGAATATATGCTAAAAGTTACGCCGTGTTTACCTTTCTATTTCATTATTTTTCTCATGGTGAGACCTGGGCTCTACCACGGTGAACACAGCCAGGTATCTCCATCAACACACAGCAACAAAAAAGGGTTCTGCTTCACAGTGACCTGCCTTACCTGTTCATCCACAGCACTGAGCCTGGCTCTGAACACAGCTCCTATGCACTAGTCAGAAGATCATTTGTGAGTACAGGCAGACTGGACTCCATCTTGACAAGAAATTTGGACAATGTCTACTGTTTAACATGGAGGTGAAACTCGTTGTGTGTTTGGTCTTAGAGTGAACGATTGCCACTGCTGTCCACATTACAGTGTGGACAGTTTCAGAGTATCAGTTAAGCCTAATGACAAATACATGTGCCAACTCTTTTATTTAACAGTTCTCAAGGTTTCAGTTCCTAAGGCAAAATATTTCTAAATCCTCTGCCCAAACCACAACCACAAAATTCTTTCTTCAAAGGAAATAAAATATTTCAGCTGGGTTTATTAATGAGTACTAAGAATTAATTTTACTCAAGAAAGGTATTTGCTGTAAATTGGATGAATTTGGCTTGACTAGGACTGAGTTATCTGTAACATTCCAAACCAAGAAGTAAGCACCAAGCATGTGCAAAGATCTGCTGCTTGAGAAACAGAGCATCTGGCCTCCCCTTCATAGGATTGATAGGGGCTATGCAGAGACTCTGGGAAGCCAGCCCATATCCAATCTTCGGTTTAGAAGCAGGAGGGTGCATCAGCCTGAGGACCCTTCCCTTTGAATTTCAAACAATGTTATCTATAGTAACAGCAAATAACCCAGGATTCATGATCAACTTGGACATAGTCTTACTCAATGGGCTCAGTTAGCTGGGAAATATGTCATTATTTTATGTTACATGCAAATAATTATGAACAATTAAGCAAGAACACTGTAGATATCTTTGAAGAGATACGAGTCATTTGATTTACAATCTGCATCATCTTCACCTACACTGGAAGTAAGCCAGTTCCTACCAATTAAAATTCTCTCCCAAGGCCTGAGCCACAAAGTCAGCACAAACAAATCTCAGTGTGTGTCAGGCTAATAGGGCTGACAAGTGGTTGGTGACAGCTGGAACAGCCTTACTCACTGCTGAGAGATGAAAACCAAAACCTATACCTAGAGGTTTGCGGGTTTCCAGGCTAAAAGAGAGATGCATCTCAGAGATCAGAAATATCCTAGTGGAAATCTGATTGCTAATGTGCACAGAAGTCACTGCTTCAAAGGTACCAGTCAATTAAAGCAGATGGAATGAACTGAAAACAAAAGCACAAAGATTTGTGGATAAGATCAGTCCAGATTTTAGTTCTAATCATGCATGATTATGTCTGATTCAAAGATCCAACTAAAAGTATTTAGAAAGAGAAACATCTACGGATGTTATTAGACTAAGATCTTAACAACTTGCAACTCTGTGCTCAAAGTAATGTGAAGAAGAAGCAATTCTTTGCTGGTGCAAATTTCAGACGCCCTGCTCTATAACCCACTGACATCAGCAGCCACAGTTTATCAGGTTGTTAAATCATGATTGCCCAGCTGGAGAGCACTCTCCAATTCAGTGAGAATGACACCACTTCTCTGTAGATTGGGTGGAAAGACAACAGCCTACACCACAAACCCAACCCGTGCCGAAACTAAGAAGATTGTAGTGACGTAGTTTTCCAGACTAAAAGCCACAGTCCTTTTACACAACTGGAACAAAGACTGGCTTCTGCTCTGGCCACCTCCCAAATCAAGCCCTGTGACATGAAACTAAAAGGATGTTTGTTCAAGTCTATTGTGGCAGTCTCTTTATGTACATGCTGCTAAAATCAGCATTTTTTTTTTTTTTAATATTTCCTATATTAAAAATTCATCTTCCAAAATTTGTTCCGTTTCTCATTCAAATGCTGCTTGTGTCAGGGTAACACTACCTAGCAGGAGCACAGTTCTACTTCCAGTTATTTTTTTTAATTTCCTCTCCTTTTCTGTTAAGCCAAATAAACTTGATAAATTTGAAAACTGTATTTTGCTAGGTAGAACATAACCTCAAAAACATAACTATAGGCTTAATTTTAATAGTATACAGTTTTGGTGTGACTTTTAAATCAAACAAAGTGGGTAAAGTCATTTCTACATTTAAAATTGTACTGGAAAAATCACAGTATTAGGACAAACACTATAAATTAATGCATTAATTCGAACTAAATTTCTGCATAAATTACAAGGACAACAAACATGAAATGACTTCAAATTAATATCATGTTTTAAGGAAAATCAAGCCATTGTAGGGAGAGCTGCAATTGATCCTATGTTGATCCTCTTAAACATGGGCATGCAAACCAAGAGGACATCTGGTGCTTAACAGCCACACACCAGTTGTTCACTGTGCTCTCCCACTGGAGAGTTAACAAGATTTCAGAGCTTCTTCCTGACAGAACTGTTAAGAAGTCACTTTCAACTATATATGAGGTGCTTTCCTGAGCTTCTGCTCCTTGGCTTTCATATGAATGACTCACAAGATAGGATTAAATTTGTGTCCTTGAAGTTCATTGTAAGCCAGAATTATAGTGTTATTTCGTAAGTTTAACTATCATTTTGCAGATGTACCAGCTACATATCAGGAAACAACATCAGTATGTTCCCACTGGGTTGGGCCAAAAAGCACCCCTAGTCTTGGCTCTGTTATTGACCAAGACGTAGGCAGATGCCTAAAGAAGGAAGGAAGAACAAGATGTGCATGCAGTGCCACTCAGCCAAAGGCCTAAAGTCTTGCTGCTTCACAGATTTTGCTGCTGTACTTAAAAACCTTTTGTAGCCTTTTTTTCCGTGAATTTGTCAACTTCAACCTCCTGCAGAAGTTCCACTGCTTAAAGACATGCTGCATAGAAATACCTTCCCTTCAAACTGCCTCCTTCTAGTTTAAATTGAAGCCTATTTGTTTTAAAATGGAAATAGATGCCTTTTTTTCCTATTCATCATCACTCTTCCACCTATAATTCGAGAGACTTCTCTAACACTCTGCACTCCTTTCCTCTCCAGGCTGAAGACTGCAGGTGAATCGATTCTTGCCTCATAGAGACAATGTTCTATAACTTTAACCATCCCCTGTCATCTTTTTACATTTTTTTTTCTATTCAGAGCACAGTGAAGCTCATACCAACTCAGGCACATAAAAATGTCCATTTTTAAAAGATGATCAAAGAACTCCAGATATTTTCAGAAGTAATCAGTATGTATGCTTATTTAAACCACCTCACTGTCTTCAGGATCAAAAGGTTTTCTCCTGTGTTCATAGAAGAACTCAGTGAATCTCACAGTTTATCAGGTGGGAAACTGATTATCCTCCTCTTAAAAAGTCTTCATTTTCTTCTGTCTCCTCCTCATTTCCTACATTTCCATTAGCACAACTGTGGAAAAGAAATGGCATGAGGTGTGCCTCATGCCAATATGACCAAGGAATTACTGCAAGAATCTTGATACTTGTAAGATTGTACAGTTATGCTATAGACAATGTAGGCACTTTCTCTCCATTGAAGACTGTTGTGATCAAAATTGAAACCTATGGTCTACAATGATTTGCTTGGCAAACAAAGTTGTCAGAAAGACTATCGTAGATTTCACTGTGATTTGTATCTGAAAGAGATAGGAACACTATATCACTGTAACATACCTTGAGTCTGCATAAACTGTGACAAAATTAGGACAAGGAAATAACACCAGAAAGAGGTCTTAGATGCCAAGAGACAAATACATCTGTATTATGCCAGTGTCAGCCCTTACTGAAACTCTACCCTACAAATTATATATGCAGTTTTCCAGATCTTCATTCAAATTAGGCGCTACAAAGAGAAAATGGCTGTTTAGTTTAAGTGGATCTTTGAATGTGTTTGCAATAAATTCTGCAAGCCTTGAAGTTTTATAATGCCAGCATTTACTCCACTGATTTACTGACTAAGATGAAGAATCCCCATTGCTGACTCAAATATCCTCTTGCAGGGTTTCACGGAGACAGGTGAAGATTACTTAAGGCAAAATAATGGCTGGAGTACTGGTGCATGGCAATCTGTTCATCTCCTCACCTATCATGAAAGTGCAACTCAAAGATTTTCATCAGCTTCAGGTTCATGCTTGTACTTATAAAATCATTTTCTAAAAAATTCGAATCAAAACAGATGGCAATGATAAGGAAAGACAGTTTATTTGACAGTTGTTATCCAGTAAGTTAGTATCCTACAGAATTGTCAAAGATATTAAGAATGGAAAAGATTCTAAAATGGAAGAGTAGGTCCAAGGTTTGCTCAAGTCCAGACAAAAGTTCCCAGCACTTAACAATCTGTCTGCGCTGATGAAAGGATGATTAATGACATGAGAATGCCAGATATTATTAAGGATTTAGTTATAATAACCACGTATGTGTATGTATCTAGGAATTCCTTTATCCACTCCTTCTTCTCACACCCTCACTATTCAGTTTTCTACAGATTTGAAGAGATCCCAAATGCACAAACTAACAAAGTAGGAATTGTATAAGGACAGTAGGTCAATTTCTGCTGAACTTTAACAAAGCTACTGTTGCATAATATGACTAACAAGAGGCACTAGGATGGATGCAGTCGGATGCCCAATTTAAAAAAACTAGAACAGTACCTGGAGGAAGAAAGGCAAATCAACATAATGAAAGATTTAGACAAGGGAAAGGTGTGACAACACCACAAAGGAAGTCACTAGCAGAAGCCAGAGCAGGGTCAGGGTTCTACCTAGGGCAGATTATTAATTAAGGTGATTATCAATTCACCTCTACTTTGTAGTGAGCCTATCCCATGGTAATCAGGACAAGACCATCCATCCAACTCAGGAACATCTCCTGCAACTACTGTGATTCTATGTGATATGTAGACAAGAGAAAAGGTATAGCAAGAGAAAAGAATGATTAGACACAAAAGGCAAGGAAGTGGCAAACATATGTGCATCAAATATGGAAGGATGATCAAAACTGAAAAAAAAAAAAAAAAAAGCCAGAAAGTTTAAACACAAAACAGAGATTTTGCTTTAAATAAAATTAAAAAAAAATAAAAAGTAAACTACTAAAAGAAAAAAAATCAGTTTCATTGCCTCCATTCTAAAAAATCTCAAAAATTAATTCCTGTTTTCCTTTTTTTATTGTTTGTGGTTGGAAAAGTTCAAAATACAATAGTGAGTATGCCAAGCCAAGCCTGGATTTGACTTTCAAGTTGACCTACAACTCCCTGCTAAGATCAAAGCTAATTGTCTTTGATCTTTCTCTCCGAGCTCCTCCATCTATGCTGGTTATTCTACCTGGCAGCTGCCAGGACAGAGTCTCTGACATTTCATTTTCAAGTGAGTAAATTAATCTGTAATTATGTGATCTACTCATTTGAATCGCAATCTTTACTAATTTATTTGAAACAACTAAGCTCTCCCAGTATAACCCTCCCATGCATACACTGTACTGCTGGCTGTTAGGAATAGCCTTGGTACAGCTTGTCAGGTGCGCTACTCTCAAGAAAGCATGGCTGGAACTGGTCCAGCCCTCCCTGTTCAAAGTGACTGGAGCATGTCAGTTACATTAGTACAATCCATGCTCCCAAAGTGTTCAAGGAATAAATGAGAATTCCATCATTTTTCCCCTCTAGCACATTCATTTCTGGATGCAAAACATTCTACTGCACCCTGCTTAATGCCTCACAGAGTTCTGAACTTCCTAAGGTAGATAAATGAGGAAGACACTATGTCTAATACCTAGCATAACAGTATTACCCCAGTACAGAGACTTTAAGTCTGTGCAAGTTATTTACACATTCTTTCTCTATGTCATTAATATTCGAGTTTTGTTTCGATCCAAAAAGAAAGAAAAGTGAAGGTACTGAGATGTTATTAAGCAAGGCAGTGTAGAAGGAAGATTCAAAGCAGACTGTTCTACAAGAACTGCAATGTAAGCAATGGTTTTGCAACTGTCCATCACAGAAGAGGAGGAGAGGGTGGACTTATCCTCTGAAGGCCACAAGCTGAATCAATCAGCATTGTTTTGTGAAGACTGTGGCCAAGAACAAGACTCCTTCTGACTAGGATGTATGAACTTGTTGACTGCAGATGAGTTGTTTATTTGCATTCCGAAGAGTTGCCCAAGGGAAATGTTTTCTAAACAGTCTTTTTTCATTGTAAAATAATGCACAAGGAAGCAATTACTGACACTATACTTTCTGCTGTATCATGATTGAAAGATACCTGTTATTTACAGGCATCTGCATCACTGTGCACAATCACATCACGGCCTCCTGATGGACTGGAACTTTGTCACTATAGTATTCCCAAGCCACACATAAACATGCCCAATTTTGTAAGCCCACTGTCTTCCATAGCCTAGTCTAAACAGACTGATTCCTTCAGGATTGCCTGGCTTGGGGAGTTAAAGTGTCCTTGGCTACAGTACTGAGTCCAGGGAACACATTACATAGTAATGAGACAGGCTACTTTTTTTCCCCCTACCTGTGAATGGTAAATGACTTCATGCGACAGAAAAGATTAGAAATAAGCAGAATGACAGAGATGTTCCCTATACTTTATATTCAGCCCTTTCACCCTTGCTGCTAGACCTGCAACATGACGCAGTCTCTTCACTCTATCTGCCAGTGCAGATGAAGCATACAAAATGCGACAGAAACTGATGCAAAATACAAACTGGAAATTAGTAATCCAGAAAAGCAGACACAGATATGTGGCCCAGAAATTTAGCCCTAGCCAGCTGAGGCCTACACAATGCCTTCCACAAAAGTCCTTTCTTGAAATCATCATAACCTGCCAGTGAGCTACAATAATTCAACAGAAAAATGCCAAAAACAGGACTTCTCATACCTAAGTTCCTCTGATTTACAAAAAACTTCCCTCAGCCCAGCAAAACTCTCTGTCAGAATAGAGTTTTCTCGCCTTTGAATAAAGACTTTCTTCCAAACAGACAAACTTTTCTCAGAGTCCACATAGTTCACTTACCTATCCAGACTGTCCTGAGGCACTTTATTCCCTCCAGCCCTGCTGTTGATATTGGCATTCTTGTTGGCAGTCATGGTCATTTCTGCTTTCTAGAAATCTGGATATCTGTGAGAAGAAAAGTCAATTAAGCATCAACAAGACCCAGCGACAATTAACTTTTCAAGATTGCTATAAGTACTACTCTCTGTAAAAGCACAACTCCAGAATGTTTTTTATTCTATAAAATGCAATTATTCTTGTTATGGACCTGAGAAACTACGTCCTATCTCTCTACTGCTGTTGCTTCACATCCACATCCAAGTTACTAGTAATATAGTTATGTCTGGCTTCCAGTCACACAAAAGCTTCTAAACTGAAGAATTTTCTTTCATAATTCTAAATTATAGGTGCATGAATATTATGAAAATAATTTCAAACAGTGAAATATAATCAATAGTGAGAAGGTTGAATATAGTTTTCAGATCTGCTTGTGACATGAAAATGTCTATAGATGGTTTCTAGCCTATTCCTTCTATTAACCACAAGACTGTTTAAGATAAACTATCTTCTAATGGCTTAAGGTAATATAAAGAATCATTACTCATATCTACTTTTTGCTAGTAAGGCATGAGAATAGGTAACAAATCAAAAGCTCTAAATTAAATTTTAGTCATGTCAAAGACCCTACATTACCAGTCATACATTCTAGAATTCCCATTACAAGGGAGTATTAGTGTCTTCCTGACTTCACAAACTCCTGACTAATGGTCATCTCAAAAAGAGAAACTAAGCTGCCAGAAGCACATAAATATTGTTTGCTCTTCTGTACAACAAAGAGGCAAAAAAAAACCCAGACGCATGGAAAAAAGACAAGACAGAGATGGCAAACAGTACAGAGAAGCCTTTGCGAATGAATTCCCACAACAGGTATAAAAACAGCAAAGAGAATGCTAGGATTCATTCTTATTAGTAAAGAGGTTTGAAGGAGAACTTGAGAAAAAATGAATCTAGAACAAAAATCTCCCAGATAAATACAGAGAGAAGGTAGCATTACCTTCTCAAGGTCCCTCACATACATAAGAAGGGCAGTGAGTGGAGAATTGTGCTCCCAAATGATAAGCCTTGCTGCTATAAGATTGCTGCAAATGAGCTATGGAACAGCTCAATGTCAAAATACATTTTGCCCAAACACCACTACCTCAATAGTGATGTTGTGCTGAGCAGGTAGGGAGAATGTTACGCTATGGATGTGGGCTAGAACGTAGCCCCAAGGATGTGAAAATAGTGACATTTGCCACCATACCTCACTGCTACTATCTCTCACATTTCTCTTCTGTAGAGTACTGCTCTTCATAGTAATCTCCTCTGCCACTGTATTCAGTTAAATACTTTGCAAAAAAAAAGAGAAATAAATGCATCTTTACTTCTCTTGAGTTTATCATGAAATAAATGAGAGGGAAACTTATTTCATCTGATGTTACAAGGATTCTAGGCTCCAGCATACTCTCCTAGTGACCTGAGATTCTCCTTCACTTGTAGGCTAAAATACATACCGCGATTTGAAGTACTGCCTTCCTGGGGCTGACCAGAACTACCCATTTTTACAACCATTAATGATATAGTTAATGCAAAAATAAGGAGTATTACAAAACATCTTGTTTACTCAAACCCACAGTAAGTCCAGACAGCTTGAGAAGCCAACTGTAATGTGATGCTGAAAAGCAAGCTGTATTGACAACACACAAAATCCTTGTACAAACACACCCGTTGCACTTAGAAGGACATTCTCTTAACCACTCTGTTCCAAACAGTTCTGCCACAAATTGGGTCAGAAAATCTCCTGGTGATTACAGTTCCAAATGCAGAGTTAAGTACACCAACTACAGATTCCAGATCTACTTATCTGTCTCTGGTGTTCTTGTGTGTTTCAGTGTTCCCAGAGTGCATGGAGAGTTTCTTTCCAGTTGGCAACATTTTATTTTTTTTTTTATACTGAAACTCCCCAAATTCCTCCAGTGTCCCAGTTTTACTGATTTGTTGTCAAGATTGTAGGGCAGTAAAGAACTGCCTGTTCTGGTTGGAAAAGGACTTGCCTGGGAAAAGAAAGAAAAGCCTCTTGATGTTGGTCAAACTTTCTAGGACTGTGCATTCTACAGGCAATTGGAGCTTTTCTAATGTTTCAACTCACATGTTCATTGCTTTGACTGTATTAAATCTAAATAACTTATTAGCAGTCAAAGTGAGAAAAATAAGACATACAAGTGTGGCATAAGGTGAATGACTGTTAGCAGGCATATGTTACAGTCATTTTGCAAGACTTGCTTTTCTTCTTAAGTCCAAAAAAGCTTACAGGACCTTCACGATTAGGATACTGACCTGGCACCCATAAAAGATAGGAAACAGAATAAAAGCACAGTAAGAGTCATCCATCTTGCACTTTTCCCACACCCAAGATCAAAAGGAAAAAAAGCAAGCACGCATTTACATCAAATTGTGTGATTTATATGGAAGCTTTGCACTTCTCAGATTTCAGCTTTCCAGCAGCTTGATAAAATCATTGCGGTCTACATATTTAAATATAAATATTGTATATATATTCAAAAATACCAAGTTAACTGCACATTTCAAAGATAACTTGAATACTAAATATGACAAACTGGTTTGTTTTCAGCAAAATGGGAATCCTAAAGTAACATTTCACAAAATACATCCATTTAGAGATTTGTATGTTTCTCTCCATGCAGTTGGGAGTTTGTTGTACATAGTAAAGACTTTTTCTATGTAATTTTCCTTTAATGTTTATTTCTCATGAGCATTTTGCTGCAGGTGATGTTGGTATCATTCCAGCATAAGCAGAGAAAATCCAAATATCCAACTAAGATGGCAGAAAACTTTTCAATAATTTACTGAAGTACCTAAAAGTGTAGTTAAAAGCACTCAATAATTTAAAGTCTTAAATAAACAACAAAATCTAAAAAACCAAAAGGCAGGGGGGAAAAAATGGAACCAAACCATTTAACAATCATGTTCTTTCAGGGCTTTTTAATGAGTCTGACAGTCCTGTAAGTTTATATGAATCACTTTTTTGGTAAGAATCACATCCCTTGGGTTTATGTGAGAGCATTCACCATCATAATATTTATATTTTATTCTTCATGAAGCAAAGAAAAAACACTCCCAAGAATTATGACATACTGTTAAAAAACAAATCCAAAAATAGTCATGTCACACAGCTACTGCACTGCCTAGTGTACCAGCTAACTACACTGGCCTAAAAAGTCAAGTATTTTGATTTATTTGTAAAAACAAAGAATAACTGTAAAACCCCTAATTAGCCACAACTCATATTTCAGTCTCTAGTGGTAAGAGGAAGAAGGTGGATTTAGACTAGAAATCAGGAAGAAATTCTTTACTGTGAGGATGGTGAAACACTGGAACAGGTTGCCCAGTGAGGCTGTGAATTCTCCCCCCCCCTGGAAGCATTCAAAGCCAGGCTGGATGGGGCTTTGAGCAAGCTGGTCTACTGCAAGGTGTCCCTTCCTGTAGCAGAGGGGCTGGAATTAGATGATCTTAGAGGTCCTTTCCAACACAAATAATTCTATGATTCTAATCTAATGAGCTTAGGTGTTAGAATTTATTGATTTCTTTTTACCATCTGAGGGCCCATGAGGTTTCAAGGAACTCTTCCGTTTTCTTACACACAATCTAGCTATCTGTTCCTGCACTGTAAGAACTGCTCTCCTCCTCTCCTGTGTAAGGTGGATCCCATTGAACCTGGTTATTTACATTTAGATTCAGTTGTCTTACACATCTTAGATAAATAGATGTCTTGGAATAATTCAATTTAGGAATGCACATTCTCTATCTTCCATTCCCTTAGTAGAATGGGAGCAGAAGAGCAATTTTTGTGTGAAACTTCTGCAGCTCAACAAACATGCATGCTTTTCTTTTGTCTGTTTCCTTGGTGGCTCTGTTTTTTTAATACTCTACTCAATAGCTTTTCCTATGGTTCTTTTCCCTGCTTAGAACAGACTCATTGCACTCCATTCATTGCACTCATTTCTAGGGTATATTTTCCAATAAATATACAGTTCCAATAAAATAGTCCATAGAGTACATTGCAATTCTTCAAAGTCAGGATTTGGAGTGGTGAGAACACTAGTGCTGTTAATGTGGCAGCTTAATGAAGAAGAATCCAGATTTGGCTGGTTAGTGACCAGCACTGAACTCATACAAGGAGAAGACAACACGTATGCAAACACAGCTCTCTCAACCAGGCACTTGCTATGATCCAACCTGCGGCGTAGAGCAGATGAGTTTTGAAAGGTGGCAAAGTAGCAGAGTATACAGAGTTCTTAATGACTTGAGAAGGGAGCCTTTGAGAGAAGGCTCCCAAGCTCTCTCACCATGCATTGTAATTAACACGGCAAATTCTACAAAAAAAATGTGCATGTCCAGCAAGGGCATCAAATGTGCTTTGACCTTCTGCTGTTACTTCTGAGCAAGGTCTGTGGGTGACGGTTCACTGTATGTAAAATATTTGTTGTCTTACATGTTACAAAGATTATCTTATATTTAACTGTCCCAGACCAAACCAAATTGTATTGTAATGCTATGAGTACAGTGTGGGTTCTTGAGATCTGCATACGTTTTGTAGCTTTTTAAAACAGAGTGCTTTTGTTCTTGAAATTCCACTTATCAGGAGAATATGGGGTTATATGGGTTTTGGCCTGCCCCACAGGGCAGAGATCCAACAAGAGAATATCACAGGGAGCAGGGCAGGCTGTGAAGACCAAGCCATTTTTTCAAAAATATACCTTGGGATAAAGACAAAAACTCAGAAATACATTTTAATAATGACTGATTTGGTCTACTTATTTTTCTTTTAGCTGAAGCTACAGCAGAATGTCTGTAGGCATAAGAAGTCAGTTAAAATAGATAACATGCTTTTCTGAGCATTTTAGGAAATCTTGCCCACATTTCAAGAGGTGTTCTGCAGCTGAACTTCTATTTAAGAGATGCAGCTTAGATTTGTGGCAGTTTGCCTATTCTCTTCCAGTAAAACAGACAACTATGTCCTCCCAGAACAACACGTCAGCTCTGATGAAGTGGAAAGTCCAATTAAATCTTAAAGGATTTCTGCCTTTAGAAGGCTTCTGCAGAGACTCCAAAGAATGCTGTTGCAAGGATTATGTGCTTGCATCAGGTATACCTGTTCTCTGAGCTGGTAAGTTTAGCAATGCAGTGCTGCACAGCCTAACAAAGAGCTAAATTAGCAGCTCAACAAGGGCTGGTGTGAAGAGATTCAGAATTAATTCATCTATCTCATCCCAAGTTTTCTTTTTACAGCACACAGACAACCTAACTGTAATCATACCAACTGGTTTCTGACAAGACAAAAGAATAAACTGTCCTCGGGGCTGGTCCTAAAGAGTTCAGAAACATCCCAGCAAAGCATACAAGCCTGAGCTGTACCGTGTTTTAGCATGATCTCTATGGGAAAGAAATAATATCAAGCCATTCATGCAACTACTGATATCCCAGTCCCTGGCCCAGAATAATGCTTATAAAGAACAAACAGAAAGGAAAAGAGTTTGTCAAATATCCCACCATTTTGACACTGCAAAAGGCACATATTTTAGCTAGCATTAACTCCATAATCTCAAAGTTTATCTGCTGATAACCCAGTGAAAGCCCGTTTCCAATCAAGTTGACAGCCTGCTGCTAGGCTTTCACAGTTAGGTGACAACCAAACTTCTGACAGAAATTTACTGATACAACCAACAATAAGTCTTAATGTAACTTAGTTGCAGATGCATACATTGTAGTCCAAAACTTATGTCCAAATTAAGAGTTAAGTGCTAAGCTTTCCTCATACCATCAACACTGCTGGGGCAACCACAACTTCCAAATGGAATGAAGACAAGAAAATAGAAGAGTGCAGTGCATAATGCAAGTTCACCAGACTTTTAGGATGGAATTTTCAGTAATACCAGGGTGACCATCTTTCTCAGGCTATGAAGAACACATTCTATTTGACGAACTTCTGAACTGATTTACGAAAACTCTCTGGAACTTAGAATGCTTGTTTCATATTACTTGCTTCAGTATTAAAAAAAACCAATAACGTTTTGTTTGTGCTCTGCTTTCAGACATCACCAGAATTAGATTTTAGTCGAAGAAGCTGGATTGAATCCAGCTTTTGGACTGAATCTTCCCTTCTGCACAAATGAAAGATGTATTGATTTGTGCCACATCTATTGCAGTCCCCTATAGCTGCTTTCTACCTAGACTGTACCCCATATAAGACTTCCTTCCTTCCAATTTAGATAAATTACAACTGTTGCCATACCAGCAGGGAAGTAAAGTCATCATGACCTCTACCAATCTTTGTGCTAAAGGAATACATAAAAGAGCTCTCATTGAATACAGAAGCGAAGGCCCATATTTTAAAAAGCACACTGACTGGCTCAAGCTTATCTTAATTTGAAATATCAGGTAGAAAAAAAATAAAACACAGCACAGTTGGCTGGAAATATTATAAGCTCAGAGGAAACTTAACTCCACAGGAACACGGGCAGTAAGATTAATGGCAGGCATGTGTCATGGCCTTGTGGCTCCAGTAAGAAGACAGAGCAATTGAGGCAGCAGTGTGAACTTGCACAGCCTTAGCCAGCCACGAAACACCTTCTCACTAACCTTTGAGCTGATTTCAATCTGAAATGCTGCTGCCCTATTCTCTGATGCTCACACTAGCCATACATTCCCAGTCCCTCACACTCGTACAGCTGTCTGGTTCAAACAATTGACTCATCTGAAAACCAGTCGTGTTTTTTGTCTTCTGTTAAAGCTGATTTTCAGCCATTCATCCAAGTTCTTTAGAATGCCTTCAAAATATGTGCTACTTAAAACTAAATACCGATAGAAAGACACAAGGATAGTTTGTATTGTTATCTAACAAAAAGAATATTTTGGAGTTGAGAAGATGAAGCCCAAACAAATTGCTCTTATACTAATGCCAAAGGTATTTAGTAATGTCCCTATGCACTTACAGATACTAGTATTGTAAACAACATTTTCAAGTTTCACTTTAAGGCAGAAATCTCTTCATATACAGCACTAATAAACATTATAAACACATTCCCAGTGTGCAGAGGAGGAAAGTAAAATTTAGGCCTTGCAAACGTGCTAGATATTTTTGCTTTTAATTTTTTTGAAAAAGAGGAGAGACAAAAAGGATAAAAACCATTCATCAAAGTATTTTGATCTCAGACATGAATGCAGCAGAAATTTATGCAGATAATGTAACAAAAAACACTATAGATTTTAAACACTAAATCTGGTTTTAGACACAAAGCATCTGCATTACTCTCACATACTTTCAGCAAGGAAAATATATTCAAACCTCGGTTCTGAATCAGGCTTTTGTAGAGAAAAGTGACTTTTTTCTTCTGCTCTACTTGAGCATCGATCATAATCGGTTAATTCCTTTCAACAAGTCCCACAGTAGACTTTATGAACACCTCTTTGTTGAAAGCCCCCAGTCATCAGATTTTGTAGAAAAAAAAGGTTTAGTACAAAATAATCCTAGGCATATATACTTTAGTTTTTGCAATACTAACACTCCAGCAATGGCAGAAACAACACCTGTCTGTATGAAAATAACCTACTTACAAATAGAGTCTGACAAACATTCCTCATTATTATTCTTCCTTTGTCCTTCCTCTTCATCTTTGAGTTATTTACATGAAAATACCCATTCAAGTCTCACCAGCTCACCTGCTCCTGTCGCTTATATCTCATTGAAATCATAATCCCCTAATTGAAAAATAAAAATTATTTGTACAATAGCAAATTGTTCTTGTGACACAAAAAAACATTATAATTGTACTAAGGAGCAAGAGTATATTAGCTTTAAGGCATAAAGGCTCTTTTTCATTTGCATGATAAAGACCACATGAAAGAAACGGAGAAAAGTAGTTTACAAAAAATATTCTTTCAAAACAGGCTGTTCTTCAGCATTTCCACAGAGCGAATCCACTTCCTAAAAACATCACAGTATAATTCAAAGCTGTTCAGCACAGACTGCCAGTGAAGGAACCAAGATGAAGAGACTTGAATATCATTAGCTCTCCTTACCCAAGACGGACCAATAAATTCTGCTGGACAACTGAGAAGCATCCCAACTTTGCAACTGCTCCAAGATTTTGATTCATTAGACCATTATGCCAGGTAAACATGGGTCACAGCTATAAAACAGAGCAAGCTGCTGTCTCCAGTGCTATTAGCTCACCTCCCTTCCTTCCTGCCAGATGCACATGGCTCCTACTCTGAGCACCACTGAAGTGCAAACTGCAAAAGTAATAGCAGTTGTATCACTTGCACAAAGTTTTAATAATGTATATGATGGGAGGAAGAGTATCTTGATCACACAGTCACACAGAAACCTGAAAAGACTCAGTCTTCACTTTGCCATGGATTTCCCAGAGACACTGGGTCAATTGCCTGAGTTATGCCAGTTGGGCTGTTTCCTGCCAGCATCTGTGTATGGACATCTTCTCTAAAAGTGAGCTGTGCTACCTGGGAATGCCTGAAGTATGCACAGAGAGCAGCTCCAGCAAGACCTAGTATACTGAACTATTAAGTATTTTAAACCAGAATTAACTTTTCAGTGTAGAAAAATACCTTCATTTTCATTTCCCAATTCCTACCCTATAAAGCAGAAACAAATCAGAACTTGTCTGTACACAGTGGATAATTTATAGCATATTAATTACTCCACAGTAACTCTCCATGCAGATGCTCTTAGTATGTTCAGAGTAGGTAACACCCTTCCCAAAACACCTTGTACAAGGGCATACTTAGGAAAGCAGTGAACTATATCGGAGCAGGAGGAGCTACAGATGAATAACAGGTCTGTGCAGAGGGACCCTTGAGGTTCCTTTCCCATATCCTGTGAGGCAGCAGCAAAGTTTACGCTTAGAGAGTTTGAAAACAAAGTTTGAAACCCCCTGAAATGATCTTTCATTTTGCAACAGACTTGTTGTGACAAAGTGGGAAACTGCCACGAGAAAAGCACTGAGATCAAAGGAGTTTAACTTGAGTACTGCAATTGGTGGCACTCACCAGATGACTCTTCCAAAAGCTCATCTATTTTCAGAAGGCCATTGGACTTCTTTTAGTCCGCTTGCTTCAAACTCCTTTTGCAGAGCCCTTCCAGAGAGCAAAGAGGTGGAAAGACACCTACCAAAGGCCAGGATGGATACAGAAATGCTTTTCTTATGGTGCCTACAGACAAGCATTATCTCTACCATGCCAACAGCAACACTTCCTTCACCTGTCAGTGATGACAAGGTGGGGAAAGGGACAGACAGATTTGTACCTCATCCTGTCTCTCCTCTCCTGACAGAGTATGCAGAAGAAAAAGGTAGCAATGTGAAAAGGAAAGGAAAAATGAAAGACAAAAATGCTAATGTGGGGAGGGAAAGAAGTGGAAACGTAAACAAAGAAGATAAAAAGAAATAAAACAAAGACTAATGACAATACTACCCTGAAATTCAGAGGCAGGTTAGGTTGCTCATCACACTGAATATTCAGGTTCAGGCAAGCTTTGCAAAGAGATGTGGTGACCTTTGGTATGTCGGCCCACGCTGTAAATAAATAGAGGAACAAAGCAACTTCACTGTTTAGCCAGAGAAGTAAAGCAAGAGGCCTGGATCAACATCCAGCATGTGTTAACTATGCTCTCCCATTGCTAAGCAGAAGAGAACATGCAAGGTTGCTAACAGGCACAGAAGGAAACCTCAGACCATGTTTTTACAGAGATCTGAACAGGGGTCTGCTCCCAAAGAAGGCTGTAAGCAACATTCAGCAAAGGTCAATCTGAAGATAATTAACTGTCCCGGCCAGTATAGATATCACCAGGAGAACTAGTTCAGAGGAAGGTGGCAAGGAGCATCTGGAGAGGGATGCGGAATGGATGCTTCACAAGTATTAGGATTGAAAAACAGGGGTCTTAAGTAAAAGTGATGACAACAACTGATGCGAACCTGCTCAAAGTCTTTTGATTTCTCTCTAATACTATGCAGTGAAAAAGTACCAAACTCACTGACATAAGCAGATAGCAATTTGACATTATCTCAAGGTACTGTTTTAAGTTTGAAGTGGAAGGTCTTGGCTAATAGCGCCTCAGTAAGATCATGAACTGATACGTGGCATTACTATGCACCTCTTCTCTTTAGATCAGTATGTCCTACTAATTGTGTTACTGTTCTGAGTCAGTATCCCCAGGAAGGTCCTGTCCATGACATTTAAGCTGTCAGGGCTAACACTTCAAGTGAAGTTACTATTCAGTGGGATGCACTGTCTCAGTGCATTGATATAAGAGCATCCCAGGAGGATGAGGAACTGGATGGAGATTGTGTGGATGTAAGTAGAAAATTTTTGACAAAATTGTTCTAGCTTGTACAAAGAAATGAGAACAACCTTGGGTCTGCCTCTTTTGCACTTGGCAGTTACCCAGGGAATCTGGATAGGTGCAAAGAAGATTTTAAATTCAAACTTCTCAGAAAGATGGTGGGGCCCAGACATGTAGGTCTCACCATAAACACACGAGTAGCAAAGACTCCCCAGGTTCTGTGGTCACTGACATCCATCCCCTTCTGTCTGAAGCATCTGCATTCCAGCAAAGCTGACATGTCTTGGGGCAATGAGCACCTGTTTTGTTCACAGTGGTTTTCTGACTCAGATCTCCTTCATGTTTATGAGCCCATTGGCTAACAACTCCCTCTTTCAACCTCTACAGATTTTTAAGCCAAACCAAACAAACCCAAAAACCCTGTGCTCTCATGATAATGAACCACAGCAGGGTGTAAGCAGGCAGACAGAGCTCCAGCTCTCATCTCAAAAGACTGAGAAGACAGAAAGGAAAAAATGGGAGAGGAGTATGATGCCAGCAAAAGGAGTGAACCTCCACCTTCCTCCTAGCTGTGCCACTGAAATAAAGGAAGAAGACTGTAAAGAAACGGGAGGAGAGATGAGGATCAAATAAGTGTCAGAAGGTTGAATACTGGTAGAACAAAAGTGAGATGAAAGATAGCTAACATGATGCCAGGGGAAAAAAAAAAAGAAAAAGAAAAAAAAAAGAAAAAAGGAAAATAAGGAAATCAAGCAACATTTTGAAGGAAAAAAAAGGCAATAAGAAAGAGAAATATGTGCCCCTTCTTCCCCTCTACTTTGAGATTGCACCCCATGTTCATCAGAAAAAGAAACTCATCTTTCCTCACTGAGATGTTCTTTCATTCCATCACTTGTATTTTCCTCGCAGAATAACCTTTCTATTTTCCCAAATACACTTCAAGAAAAATGGATCTGCCATATTCTGCCGAACACTGTGGTAACCTGATGTGAGACCTCACCAAAAGAGCCAGGAGCTCCCAATGTCCCTCAAAGAGGGCACGATTCCACTCATGTAGGAAGTTACCAAATGTTGGTAACAGCTTGTGAAACATGCAAACCCATACTGAGATGCAAACACAAGTTCAAACTCAGTTTTTTGAACCTCTAGTTCATGGGCAGAAGCTGAATCCCCACGCACATACAACCCTCTGGTGACTGTAGGAAGCCAGCAGTTTCCAGAGTCCTGCAGTTTGTTTAGAGAACTGACTCAGTCAGGGGGGAGACAGGAAAGAGGAAGGGACAGAGAGAATACTGGCAGTCATATCAGAATCACAATAATGTAAACTATGCACAGCAAACTACTTCTCATCTCTTTTGTTAACAAAAATCATAGTAGCTATAGCAACAGAAAAGGGGAAGAAAAAAAAAAAAAACAATCACGAGACTTTAAAATCCCCAAAGAACACATCCTTCTAATATGGAAAAATCAAGATTTATTGCACCAGCAGCTCCCACAAGGCAGGGCTATAGTAGTGCGCAATGGTTTCAATTAAAAGCACAAATCACTAACCAGTGCAGCTGGGCTTAGTGGTTGGCAGCCAGCACCATCACCTCCAGTGAGCCACAAACCCTTCAGGGACTGAGCTAGCTTCTCATGCTGTGTGACGGTCCCTTCAGTCCTGTTTTTGGGGACTTTACCTCATATCCTCTGCTAAATCCTGTGATAGAGTGACTAATGCCACTGTTCAACAGTGAAAAAGAAAAATCAAGGAAAAAAAAAAACACTCCTGCAGTTGAGCCCTGTGTCCGTACCGCCTGCCACAGTCACACACATCCCTAAGGGCCCTGCCAGTGGTACTGCACTGCATGCTCAGCACACAGAGAGAAAACACTGTGATCCCCTGCTGCCTGTGTGTACTTCTCAAACACACACTGTCCTAAGCTCCAAAGAGGGAAGGAATGTCTGGCACTTCTGCGGTGACTATCTGGCAGAAGCATCGCTCCACTTTCTGGCATCTCCACCGGGGTCTTAGAACAATTATTTCGGTTCCTGATTCGAGCACTGCAGAAAGAAGATCAAGTTACGTTCCTCTCCAGCCATCAGCACTAATTCAGTTTTCACAAAGTCAGCCTGCCTTGCTGGAATTTCACTCTTCCACACTAAAACAAAAAAGGAAAGTGTGAATCAACACTGAAAAGCCTTTAGAAGAAATATAAGGAATTTCAAGGGTTGCCCTGCACAAATGTAAAAAAACACCAGTAAAATCCAATAAGAAAGAGCTCTTTCTTGCTAGGGAGGGATATTTTTATAAGCTAAAGCGATGAAGAACTTAATCTATTGCAAATGAAATTGTGCCACGGTCTCTAGTTATATTCAGTGGTGTCACAGCTACTGTGTAAATGAGTTTTCTTCCTGTAGGACCTACAAGCTGCAGAGAACATCTTCCCATCTATCAGAGGTGTAAACAGCCATCAGAAGAGGAGGCACTTTTCTCTAGACAAATGCCAGCTCCCACAGCACAGACCTTTATCACCTGCACAAAAAGGAAACTTGAACAAGATACCATAAGTGTTATAAATCTCCATTCACCAGGCCTCCAACTTCTAGACAGTGAAACAACTGGAAGCATCTAAACCTGTTTTAATATTCCTTGTAGTAGGAGGCAGCAAAACACCCACCCGACATACAGAGCTGGTTGCAGCACCCAACTGCTATGGCCAGTGGCTCCTGCCAAAATAGAGCTCATCAGAGCATCCTGCAGTAACAAGTGTTCCCAGCAGAGCAAGGACACTGAGCAGCAGATGCAGGCACACCAGCTCTGCTCTCATATACGCAGAATGGCAAAGAGGAATGGGATTTTAGAGATTTTAGACTTTTTAAAGCAAAAAGAAATGCACGAGCCAACCATGAGCCATCTTCAACATCTTTTAAGCCTTTCCAGGCCACAGGACAGTAATTGGTGATTTGTAAGAATTTCTCTTTCCCTTTATTAAAATTATTTACATACTGCTGTGTACATAATGTTAGAGACCTCCCAAGAGACCAATTGCTGTTCTAACGTACTTAAATTCTATGACAGGAATTCCATAAATGAAGGCACTAACTATCTTCCCAGATGCAGGCTTGAATAGACCACTGTACTGGTGAATTCTGCTAAGGGAAAAGTCTGTCTTCACAATCTGCAAAGCAGGAACCGACTCGATGCAAAGAACTGCTACAAGACTTAACCATTTCATTCTGTTGCTGGAGAGTATCAAAGCCCACACCTGTGGTTCAAGAGGCATTGCTGCCCGTGATCCCTGCAACCTAGCACCGTTCAACACAGCCACTTACAGACTGCTCCCACACTGCATCTTCCTCTGGTGATTGTGACTTCTCAAAACTCACTTCTCTGCTTGCAATAGGAAAGGAAGACAGTTCTACTGCCAATCAGTAGAAGGTACCACATAGCTTCAGAAACATATTAAGAAGAAAGCACAACCCTTCTCCATTCCACTCAGCTGAGCGTGTTTGGAAGGAACAAGCAGCCAGTGCATTAAGGAGCAGGGTCCCCTTTCTTATTTTCAAATCAGCTGCAGTGCTGTAGTGTGCAATCACTTCTGTTTAACAGTATTAAAACATTTAATATGAACTTGAAATATTCACATGAAATGATTAATTCTATCCAGTCAGCATCTGGAGCATCAGTCCAGCACCAGTATTTCTATTTAAAGTTTTAGCACTAATTTTCATACTTACTCAACTCAAAACTGTGAGTAAAATATAATTTAGTAGCAATTTCATTTTGCAATGATCTCATTGAAAAGGCATAACCAGCGTTGCCTTTGTGACATAGAAACAGCCACAGATAAGCCTGAGGGACACAGATCAGCACTCAGATCAGATACAATTTCATCCTCTTTTCCCTTACAGAGAATGTTTTGGCTTCTCACCAAACGAGAGCGTTCCACATGCCACAGGGTAAATTTGGCATAGCATCCATATGGAAATATATCTTTCTATGGTCTTCATGGTGTAAAAACAATTATCTGAACACAAGAAAACTCTCATTCAAAAAGGGAATAAACCCAAGCAAAGTTTGACACAAACTTTCCCCATCTCATGGGAGTACACACTGGAACAAACGTTCAGCTGGTAGCTTCATATATGCCTGACACTGAGGCTGCCGTTTGTGTTCCATTTCTTCTTTCTTATGGATTTAAGCTGAGAAGTATAGATATCAAATTTGAATCTGCTCACTAAACAGGAATGATTTTCTTGCATCTTTGAAAGTGTTGTTGCTCTAGAAAAGTACTCTACATCAACTCAACTTTCAGAATTACAGTCTACTCTCAACACGTCAACAAACAGAAACGTCCAGATTTTTGTTATGAACAGTTATATAGCCAAGTTAGAGAACCTGAACTATCTTTTTCATAGTGTTTATGTTCATGTAGTTATCACCTAAACGGTAGTTTCAGATTCATCTGCAAGTGTTCATGGAGAACTATATCAGAAATGAAATCACATCCCATGCTTCCCTCCTGTCTCCTATTCTTTCACTGCTCCTCCTTCATTTCACTTGTATATACATCTAAGACCAGTAAGTAGAGAACTGAAATTGTGTGCCTATGTGTGGTCAAGTTATTACAGATACAAAGGTTTGTTTGGTTTTGTACAACTACATATGCATTATACCGCAGTACATAATTTAATAACCCTCACAAACAAAGCCTGCCTTCCAGTAAGTGAATTAGCTGGAATAAAGCATAAGTAGGCATCAATAATGTCTGCTATTAAAAAAAAAAAAGAAGTCATTATAAAACAAATGAGGCCTTTGAGGCTCATAAAGTCCATTATGCAAAGACTCTTCAGTTAAAACTTCATGTGAGCACATTTTTCCCTGGGTTTGATTAATAAAAAAATCCAAACATTCAGAACAGAAATGAACGAGTTTTGTCTGGCATGATGTCTGTATTACCAAATTCCATGTGGCTTCTAGTTGATACCACAGACTTGACCAGGATTTATTCAAAACTCAGTCCCCGTCCACCAAAAGGTAGATAAAAACCTGTGAACTTTTTAATGATTCTAGGTCTGTGCTTTGTATTACAGGAGCAGATAGAACCCTAGCTGTGCCCAGCACGCAGCAGGCTAACAGCAGATTTCATCTTTCCAGAACAAAACAAATCTCTCTTGATATAACAAGAAAAGGTAATGATTTATAAGACTAAAAGTACAGTTTTAAAATAAAAACAAAACTTGGGACTATCTACTCATAAGACAATTTGAGGCTCCAGTATTTTTGCTGATAATTTGCCTGGAGATGTATGGGAGGCATAAAAGCATCAGGACTCACAAGTTCTTATAGATCATGCATTCCAGTGGTTTCTCCATAGAATAACTGCATCTATTTTCTGGTGTTTATTATCTGCAACAACCTGAACTCCTACCCAGACAAATCTCATGTTTAACCTGAAGGAGGACAGTTGGACATCCATATTCAAGAGGTTTTCTCTATCCTGTGTTTTAGGAAGCAACTGCTTTGCTGTGGATACTTTTTCTGATGTTGGAAAATTTAGATGAATGAAAAACACTAAATCCAGTTTAGCTAAATCTTCACATCTCCACATTCAGGTGGGGCTCTAAAGAAAACACACATGTGAAGATGGTTTCAAGTTGGAAGGCTTTGTATTTTTTCAAACTGTAGCTTAATTTTATGGCACAGTTTCAAGGCATTATCCAGACATCTGTATTTTCTTAACCATTTGACCAGTCTTCCTATTAAAAAGCCAGTACAGTTGGAGTTGCTCTGAGCAACAAGTTCTCCTTCAATTGTAGCTGTACTACCAGAACATCAAGCAACCGCTCCCTTCAGCTCTTTCAGAAGCAAACTTTGGCCCTTACAGTTTTAATGAGAAAACTGAAGCCACAACACAAAAATGAGAACCCTTTGGTAATGTAACCACACCCCACATTCTGCTCTGTGCCCAATATCCTCACCCAGCCACAGATGCACAGCAGGAAAATACCATCTGTTGAACTTTTGCAGATGGCAGCTTCAACATTGTGTCATTTTGGACTTTCTTATCAAAGAATCACTCTACATGGTTTCTTTCATAGGATCTGCATTTCTTTTCTTTGGGGGGGATGCATGCAGGAGGGATATTTGGGCATGGAAAATAGCTGTGGGCATGAACAATGGAGAAATAGCATCTATAAACTGAAATGAAGTCTTTCAATTTGTGGAAACAGCTGGAAGGAGGAATGAAACTTATGAATAACATCGCTGAAAACTTAACAGACTCCATTGACAAAGAGTTCTTTTGGACACTAACTATGGCTACAATTCTGCATGACAGTACTTCAGCCTATAAGTAAGAAGAATTATGCACAACAATGTATTCAATATTCTCTATTTCATTATGCTAAAATTAGTCATCTCACCCTTTCTCTACACATAATTTTTAAAGAAGAGAGTTTTCTCTGCATTTCATGTACTTAAATGCTGTGCAAGTGCTAGAACAAGCACTCATTTTCAATGCTGTGTAAGAGGTGTGTACCAATGCGAAGATGCTCCCCAATAGAAAAGAGAGAAAAATGGCCATTTGAAGACATTGACTTGCTGATACACACAGCACAGTATCAGTGTGGGCGCACAAAAGACTGTTCAAAGTCAGTTTTGCAAAGCACCAAATGGACTTTGTTGTCAGGAACCACACTAAGGGCAGTTGAGCAACCCAGAAGTAAAGCAGCTCTGCATCAAGGGAATGCATAGAGGCACATAACTGCCTTTAGGTGAAGCAGAGCCATGCTCCTACTTGTTCCAGCCTTTCACCACTCCTGCTTTGATCTCCTCCTCACTCCTGTACTTTGGTGTATAGCATCTGCTTTTCTCCTGTCAAAACAAAACTGACTTCCAAACTCTGCTCATCCAGGCAACTCCCAAACATCATCTTCATACATTTCTCAGAAACACAACAGAAGTCTTATCCTCTATGCCCTGCAAGAGTCTGTGTACTTCAGAGCTTAAGTATCACTGAAAGTAAATAGTTCACAACCGCATGAATCATTTAGGTGCTTTTCAAAAGATGAATCACCTTCAGTACAGCTGATATAAAGTGAATATATCTGCTTAATTAGTAAATTGTCTACTTTAACCAGACAATACATTCAACGTAGAAGTATTAAGATAGGCAGTAAGCCTAGGATGTACATGCATTGGCACCTTTGATGGAGGATCCACTCAGCTTCCCACTTCTCAATAGATATCTTTCACTCCTGCCTCACAGAAAGTTTTCAGGTATCAAGAAGGAAATGTACTTCTTACAAGGAACAACCAGGTTACTTCTAACGCATGTAATTTAGTACAGTATCTTTTCTGAAAAATTACACAATTGAATGTCCAAAGAGAAGAGATGAAAAACAAGGAAGCAAAATACTACATGAGGGAACACCTAAGTAACTTCTTCAAATGTAATAGAAAAGTCTTCCAAAGCACTGTCAACAAGGTACTTTACCCAAGCTAAGGACAGCACATTTATTTCAATAAAAACTTTTCTTCTACTCATGGAAGAAATAAAAGCTATTTGCCAGCTAAATCTTTTCTTTCAAAGCTACTCTGCTGCAGCCAAGCCCTATTACTCATTCAGCTGTTATACAAGATCTCTTTGATGTCAGTGGGTCAAACAGCAGATTTAACATAGTAATCTGTCTGAAAACTTCAGTGGTAAGGTCAATGGCAAGCCAAGGTAAAGAGCTTTATGCAGTTCTAGTTTAGTCAGGAGCTTTACTTCACATAAAAACAAAGAAGTTTACCAACATTTACTTATTTTATCTACTACTATATATTGCAAACAACAACAAATCACCATCAGCAATAACAAAAAAAAAAAAAGGAGCTGGAGAAGGAACTTGAACAGTGAGTGAAGGGATCCAAGGTCCTCTTCAGATTGACCAAGCAATTTGTGACTTTATCTTAGCTTGTAAGTGGTATTTTAATGCACACCCTCCTTCAGGGCCACACAGAAATGAACAGTTCCATGCAAAGATAAAGAAAGCAAGGAAGGTGAGCTAGGGTCTAGCTGAGGATACACTATGAATGGATTAGAGAGTTGGCTGTAGAAGCATCAGCATGTCTGCCTCATGTAGACGCAAAAGATAGGTGGGTAGCTCATCATGTTTACAGCCTGAAGGATATGCCAGAGAATTTGACACTGATAGTCTAAAACAAACTCCTATTTTCTGTACAGATATCTTCAAAAGTTCATCAGCACTTTGAGTCTCAATTGCTTCATGTTGTTCTTCTCATCAAAGTCCCGAGTAATCCCTTAGAGCATGTGCAAAATGGGGAGTTTGGGATTTCTTAGGGCTGAGGAGAAGAGATAAAACTAAAGTTCTCTTTGAGCACTATAAACAGGAAAGAAAAAAAAAAAAATCTATGGCACTCATTTCTCAGAAAGCAAACAGACTCCTAAGCACTAGTGTCAGAAGAAGACAACGTGTGGTTAAACATTTTGTTTGGAAAATAGGTGTCTAAGTCAAAAGTTAGTGTTTATGAACAGAACAGGATAAAATAGAAATATTCACATTGGTACTTTCATTAAGAATTTAGAAAACAAAACGTATGGAAGGAATTGTTTCAACTAATGATTTGGAAATATAAGAGTTTTAAAATACCACAACTACTTTATTTGACCAAGATTCCTAACCTCTGTTTTAAAAGAACATTCTTGAGAAGAGTTTCCAATCATGTTGATTTTCATGATTTATCTAAATTGCATAACAATATTCAGAGTGAAAAAACCAAACACTTGTAGCATCTTTCTCCTCATTGCTATCTGCACATATCTTTACCAGTGAAGGCTATTAAGAGAACCTGAACTGAAGTTGAAAAAAAGCACAAAGTTTGTCACAGTCAACAGTTGAAAGGGAAGGATGTAAGTGATCCTTCTACATAGGAAGTAAGGGACTCAAAGGATCTGCCAGCGCAGAAAATGTAGCTCTCTCCATCATTTCAGAGAATCCCTAGTTCTTGCAACAACATTGTTTTCAGTCTAAATTGTTGTTTGCTTGTTTTCTGATTCTTGTCACTCTCATTTTCTTCAGGCTTTTTTGTAGTGAGATATCATTTTGAGTTGGTTTTGAATGAAAGCCTTCCCAAGAACCAGTTCCTAATGGTTGTAGAGTCCCTAACTTCTGGAAACTCCTTGTCTCAGCTTTTAGTCAAACTCTATATGCTGTTATTTAGAGAATAAGTTCATTAATACAAAGAATAAGTTTGGCATTTCTGTGCTTTAAGCTTGTGACATACCAGAAAGAACGAGGACGGACAAAAATACCCTTAAAGACACAATTTATGTTTTCCCAGCCGGCTACGTAGTTCCTCATCTTTAAATATCTGTGAGAAAGAAAAAATAAAATAACTTCCCAGTTAACAGATGTAAAAATCACACCTCAGACTTTTTGTCTAAGCTTTTCTTTTTTGTATGAAGTTTTGCACGTTGTTTCTGTCCCTGTCAATATTATAACACAGTCTATCTGAGAATAAACTGTTGTAGGCAGGAGGAGAAACCACAGTATGGTAACTGACAGGAGGTTTTGGCTACTTCTTCTTAAAGTATCTATTTCTCAGCTGCGATTTATCTGCTCAGAGGCTAGAAAGTTAAATATCAGTCCAAGACTCCCAATTTCCTAACACGTGCTACCTAGGCATATTTTATTTTTTTGAATAACTAAGACATTACTGTAATCCAGGTTCGCCGTCTGAATAGAACAAATAAAAACTGGTATTTACTACAGATTGAGGCTTCCATCTAAGCTTTGATAAGATGATAATAAGCAACATACAGGGCTGTGAGGCTCTCGGTTCTACCCATTTGGCTGGTGAAAGAGCTGAGGCACAGCTGATCACCACAGAACAAGACATGAACAGTGAGAAATGGAGGTAAAGCAGAAACACTACTGTGACTCCTCTGAGCATGAGCCAGTTCTCCTTCAACTAAATATAGAGCCATTTTTAATACATACAATTCAGGAAACAGTTATTAACCTGCTTCTTTACAAAACCAAAATTTTTTTCCTGTGGAATATACTCTATAGCCATCTGCAGCACAACAGACTTTACATCTGAATAATCTTAAAAGTGGAAGAATGAAAGGTTTTAAAACACATATCCTTGTCGACGTTGGAAATAGCACAAATCCAAGCTAGAGACTAATGCTGAAATACAGCCATGGTGCTGCAGTTCCATTCATAAACTCTTCCACTCAAACACAAGGTCTGGAATAAATTTTATCCTCATGTTCAACCAGAGAGCCACAATTTATTATAGTGCCGTACTTTTCAGTTTCAAAGTTATATCCCTAGTATTTTTCCCTGTCAAGTCCAATGGAGACTAGCAGGCTTCTCAGCCGTGATCATCTGCAGAGAAAATACACAGCAGAATCCAACTACACAGATGCAAAGAAGCAAGTCCAGTTATGTACCACAGGACTAAAATGAAAGGAAACCTACTGTGTGTACACAGTTCCAACCATTTAAGCTGGAAAGGCATCAGAGAGGTTCTTCCGCTAGCAATAGTATAAGCAGGCATTGGATCTCAACTGTACTTCAGCTCTGCTTGTAGCTCACCATGACTGTCTATGCAGTACATTAGTTCGTTCTCTTACTCCTGTGTAGTATGACAGTAACGCTTCCTGACAACTTCAAAACCCAGAATAAATAACCAATGCTCTCTCCCCATCATGTTTTGCAGCTGAGATGTGCCACAAAGATATCAGATCACTTACATAAGATAAATTTTTAGAGCTGTTGTGTGTAGGGGGACCACTCTGATGTCCAACTTCAAGAGAAATCAGCATCCAACTGCATCGGTCAGTATGATAGTTTCAACCTACAGGTTCACTGTTTTTGCAGTATTTGTCTCCATTTTTCTACACGGTGACTTCAAATATTTCTCCAGTAAAAACAAAACACCAAAAATTGCAAGAGGTCTGACAATATTTTAACCAATACATCTCTGCATTCAGTAAGCCTGGAAGAAGCATATGATGCCAGGATGGGGGCAGGGAGGAAAGAGGCCAAAACCTCTAAAAATCAACTAACTTGGTAATAGCTTCAACCCATGAAGTTCAACCTGTTCCATTAATGACTTAAACGCATGCATCTTGTCAAGTGTAAAACCACAATGGCCACATCTCCTTAACGTAGCGTTTTTATGTTCTACTGATTTGGTCATCCAATTATACATACAGTAAATCATAGAATCATAGAATGGCCTGGGTTGAAAAGGACCACAGTGATCATCTGCTATGTGCAAGGTCGCCAACCACCAGACCAGGCTGCCCAGAGCCACATCCAGCCTGGCCTTGAATGCCTCCAGGGATGGGGCACCCACAACCTCCTTGGGCAATCTGTCTAAGTTGGGCAAATCAGTCTAGATCCCTTCAAGTTGTTCAACTCTACCTGGCTGACACTGGACAACTGTTTTACAGGATGGATGACAGTGCTGCCCTGCTTTATTTATGGCTAAGGTTAAAAAAAAAAAAAAAAATTAATGCTTTTATGTTAACTAAAGAGCACAGCAACTATAATGCCATCAGAAAGAGCTTTACCTTCTATTTCAGAAGGCAGTGTGCCAAAAGAACTTTTGTGCATTTTCATCCACCTATTTCCTATTGCTTCTTCAAGAGCTTCTGTCAAGACAGCCAAAATTCATTTCTATGAATCATCAGTTGAGTAAGATCTAACTATTCAATTATTTTAAAAGGCAAGCCTTTCCTTTCCTCATCTTGTCGCAGCCACGCACACCAACTTCCCTCCAGATCATTTGTCTTCACGTATTTCCCACAGCGGGAAATAGGGGCAATTTCTTTCCCATCTACTAACAGCTTTCTGATACAGAACAGAACAGAATGCACTATACTGAACATCCCCTTGGATATATCCACCTTCTTTTTTACTGAGAGAGGAAGCAAAAGTCTGTATTGCCACTTAAATGGAGATTCAGTTTTCTTACACCCGACCTGCTGCTTTGCATACATCACAGATCTATT
>JAPSGF010000001.1:33654665-33724752 GCA_035772895.1 Perdix hodgsoniae
GTTTTCTTACACCCGACCTGCTGCTTTGCATACATCACAGATCTATTGTCTGGAGAACATCCTCTATGAAGAAAAGCTGAGAATGTTGGAGTTGTCGAACCTAGGGAAGAGCAGGCTCCACAGAGACCTCATAGCAGCCTTACAGTAATTAAAGGAGGCCTACAGGTAAGGGACTCTTTATTGGAGAGTATAGTGATAGGACAAGGGAGAACAGTTTTGAATTTACAAAAGGGTAGGTTTAAGTTAGACATAAGGAAGAAATTACTCATTATGAGAGTGGCGAGGCACTGGAACAGGCTGCCAGAGAAGCTGTGGATGTTCCATTCCCAGAAATGTTCAAGGTCAGGTTGGAGGGGGCTTCAGGCAACCTGATCTAGTGGGAGATGTCCCTGTCCATGGCAGGGGAGTTGGAACTGATTGGTGTTTAAAGTCCCTTCCAATCCCAATCATTCTAGAATTGATCCTAATCTAGTAGCAAATTAAATCCTTCAGAAAGTTACGTGTCAAGCCATGGAACTACAAATACATGGCCTTAACCACGCTTAAGTAGAAAAAAAATTTAACATTTAATAAAAAATGTATGTCAAAAAGTGTAGTAACTGGAAAGTTTTAAGGCAAAAAATAGCCATTAAATGCCAATATTAGAAAGGCTGTATCCTGTTTGTGATTTTACATATAGATGGGCTGAATGCTTATGAGCAGATCTCATTCAATTCAGGAAAGTGTTATTATGTTATACTTTCCAAACCTCTCAGGCCCTTCTTATTTTATTATTTTTATCAGATATCTAATTTATTCAATTAATATCTTCCTTTTCTCTTCCCTGCTGAAGTATATCCAACATTTATATTGGAAATCATTCTAGATTTCAAGATCAGTGATAAAAAGATTTTTGAATGTCTACTATTTTATTCTTTTTATTTGGTTTGTCATGTCACATACTAATAGATGACCTACAGATAACAAACAGTTGCATACCACTTCATCTTGTAGCATTCAGAGAGGCATTTGGAAGGGGGAAATAAGATCATAAGATAAATAAAATGCTCCTGCAATCACCCTTGGAAAACAAAGAAAAAACAACCAGCAACAGAAAAAGTCTGAACCCTGGGCAATATACCTATGCAAACTCCACATCTCCTCTGCAAAAAGTCAGTTCAATCCAAAGGTGTCCTGTTCTCGTCAGAAACCAAGGCTTCCACTCATTTGCCCCAAGGGTTCAGTCTGACCTTTGGCATTTCCTTGGTTGCTAAAATAACGAATAAAACTTCTTAACAAATGATGAAAGGTATTTGTTCATCACTGGCTCAGTCACACACAGCAAATTACAGAGGAATGCAACCAGTCCCAACTGGCTGGTTCATACACAAAGAACAGAACCAGTCAAAAACAAAGATCAGGAACGATAATTTTCTTATCCATATAGTGTCCTGACTAGTGCCAGTAAGGGGTTTTTCTAGAGGATTTGCTGATAAAAGACAGCTCTATCATATTTGTCAGACCTGAGGCAACCACGGAAACATAACTGATGTGACAGACATTAATGAGCCACTGTCATTAGGGCAATCTGTCCAAACTGACGAATTTGCCACTCCTGTTTTCTGGTGGGCAGCAGTTAAACAGTCAAGCAGGCTCTTAGTTTCATCCAGCCACTGCAACAGTCCTGAACCACTTCATTTTGGGAACACCATGTGTCTGTGTTTCCAAAAATATACACATATTTTACAGAATTCCCTGTGTGCAATGATGTGATTGATTTTCTTGCTTTTAAATCAGATTGTAAACAAGTATGGAAATCATAGAATTATAGAATCAGTAAGGTCAAATAAGACCTCCAAGATCATCTAGAACTATCACCAATATTTCCCACTAAAACACATCCCTCAGTACATCATCTAAATGTTTCTTGAAAGCCTCCAAGGGCAGTGACTCCACTACCTCTCTGGGCAGCCCATTTCAGTGCTTGACCACTCTCTAGGACAAGTATTTTGTAACATCCAATCTGAATGTCTCCTGGAACAATTTGAGGCCATTCCCTCTCATCCTATTTCTAGTTCCATGGGAGAAGAGGCCAACCACCACTTCACCACAACCTCCTTTCAGGTTGTTGTAGAGAAAGATAAGGTCTCCCCTGAGCATCCTCTTCTCCAGACTAAGCAATCCGAGTTCCCTCAGCTGCTCCTCATAAGACTTGTGCTCCAGACTCCTCACAGCTTCGTTGCCATTTTCTGAGCACACTCCGGGGCTCCATTGTCTTTCTTGCAGTGAGGGGATCATGAAAATTTTCATCAGGTGAAGAAAAAGGAATCTATCCTTTTGTTCTGGATTTCAGGACATCACACAGCCTGGCCAGAGCAACACCTGAATTCTCCAGATAAATGGCCACTTTGCAATCCATCTGCCCTACACAAGATGCATGGATTTGCCAGAAAAATTATGGAAGCCTTCAGTGTAACTCTATTGGCTTCATCTTCCTCTACCTGAAGACCTGGCCTTACTTGTAGAATAGATACATACACACACACTAACAGTGTGGCTGCACAAGAACTGTGCTGGGCTCAGCCAACAAGGTGCTGCAGATGGCAATCTCAGGCTGCCCCCAGACCCTCTGTTCTTCCCAGATGCTCATAAATCCCCAGAAAAATGTGGTGTGCTTTTGTACCGCACAGCACTGATTTGTGTTTACGTTTGTTTTCTACTGTCCATGCATGTCAGCCAATACTAAATAAAACACAGCAGGGACCCTGGCTCTTGATGCATCTGAACAGAAAACTGGATAATGTCTCCATAGCAGAGGAAAGCAAATCTTAATACAAATGCCAAATTTGACAGTGTATTACACTATTCACTGCATCTGGCACAGGGGAGATTATAACTTGCTGATGGGGTCCTGTGCACAACCAGCTGGTAGAACAACCCCCTCACAACATACAGCTCTGAGTGTGTGTGACTTAAGGCAATTCAAATCACATTAAGTTTCAGCATCTGCCTCCCAACAGCCTTTGCATGCAACAAATCTGTTTTACAGGGGGAATACAATTGTAAGAGGAACCTGGATTCAACTGCTGGCTAGAAAGAGAAAAGGCCCCACTGTCAGTGTTACCCTTTCAAACACTTCCGTGATCCCAAGTAACAAGTGATCAGGAGAAAGGCGGAGTCAGTACACAGTGATAGGGTCTGTAAGGACATCAGCTGCAAAGCCATTTCAGGTGCGCCTCCGTGCCTGACAGCTCTGGTCTGGCTCACAGGAGAAGCATTTCTTCTCAGGGCATCACCAGATCACCTCCACAGACATGAACTCTCTACCCTGAAACACATGCAGTCTCCTCCCAGCCCACAGCAACTTGGAAGACAGTTCAACCTTTTCACCTTTTGCAACTCCCGTCTCACAGAGCATCACAAGCAGAGGCAGACGGAACAGTCCCAGGACAGTGTCATATTAGAGGCACATTGCTGTTGGAGAGAGATCTGCACAGATCACCTCTAGCAGATCCAGGGACAGGAGTGACTCTCCTTCCCTGCCCAAGCCCCAGGTCAGGGAAAGAGCCTCTAGCAGGAGCTGTGCTTCCCATGCTGGGGAGCAGAGTCTTGCTTACAGGCAGCATTACAAGGACAGTGCTTTCCACAGGAAATTAAAGGACTGGCCAGACAGCTGCTTGTGCACGTCCAGGGGGTGAAACCACTCCTCTTGCAACCTACTATAATGTGCTGTTAGTAATAAAAGAGTTGTGCTGAAAAAAACAGTGTTTACCCTCTGGACTTCATATGTTCCCAAAAGCCAACCTGCTGCCCCAGGCAAGAGCATAGGAGGGTCAGGGCAATGGTGAAATCCAATCTGATGCACAACAGAGAATTTCTAATCCAGAAAATCAGCTGATTAAACAAAGCATATTCAGCATCCAAAAATGCTTTTTCACTCTTCCCTCTGAAGCCAACAAGACTTTTTCCAAAAGCAAGTACTAGAACGAGTCACCTGGAAATACTTCGAGGCAAGCTTCTGAAGGCCAAATTGTGATGATACGTCCCCTTTGCAATGACAATATCCCAGGACATGCCAGGGAGCTCCTCAGGAAATGCTAGGTGAAGAGTACAGGAGACTGAGCTATGCACCTTGTCACCTAACCCAGCACAGGTTTGGACATGTTGACAGCAGGGCCATTTGAAAATGCTTTTGTGCCTACAAATCTTTCGGATAAACATGATTGTGTTCTACAACAGATTTTCTGTGTAACTCTAGTCAGTTTTCTTGGCTTGCCACTCTTGATAACTCATCCATGAAACAGCTCTCTTTGGAATACTCTATTCAAATTTATCAGCAGTCAGCTATTCTCCTAAAACTAATAATAGATGCTCCACATGAGCCTGTGTGAGACCGAAACATGTGAACATGAATTGTGCAACTGCAAATGTTTCCATACTGCTGAAGCTTTCAAATTGCTTTTTGCTCTCTACTAAGGAGGCATGAAAGCGCATTGTAGGGAGCGCATTTTTTACTGTCAGAATTGTCCAACTGTCCCCAGCACATCCCTACTGTGGTAAATGCTTAGTGATGTCTTTCAGCTTTCAAGCATGTTTCAAGGCAGGGAGGGGTGTTCTGGCCATATGCTAACAGGCTCAGCTGGACCAGGAGCACGGGATAATTTGATGGCTTGTATCCTTTGGATGCCAGCTGAACAAGGGATGCCAAACTGTGCTCTTGCCATTGGCAGAAGTTTTCGCCTCTGATTCATCTTCTTGTCAAACTACAACAGGATGGGGGGGGGAAGACAAAAACAAAATGAAAAAAAACTCTTCAGGAGGGGAACACCATCTCTGACTGAATGGAGAAATGGGACTCCTTTGAACAGCCCTTTTGTATGGCAGTTCATCTCCCAGCGGGCAGAGAAGATTAATGCTATGAACACTGAACTCAGAATGAGAGCTGCCACTGGAGGACAGCCATCTGTGCAACACTCCACTAGCTGCTGTTGCTGTCATGTGAAACTGAGGAAAAACTGGGAAGCGTATTTGCAAATCCTGCAGCAGGAACAAAAAGAGCACCTGCCTCTCCCAGGTCTGCTGGCAGCTAGTGCCACCAGGGGACTTCGCCTCCACCAGCAGAAGGTGAACTTTCAGCCTGAAAAAAATAATTAAAAAAAAAAGCACCTCTCAGGCTTTTAAGAGAAAGAAGTTTAAATCCCAGACCGGAAGCCTTAATTATAAAGGATTTGTGTGAAAGTTGCCAGATCTCTCCCTGCTCTGTGATCAGGGCTGTGCCAAGGGTCTGCTTTGTGTCACACTAGCAACTGTGTTAAGTTCAGCAAAGCAACTAGGTCAAAGATGCAAAGGCAGAACAGAGATCAGTGATTAGCCTTAATGAGCCCCCGTGCTGCAGAATGACAGTGCATTCATTTCAAGGTTCCTGCTGCAACTAAAGGTATCACACTTGCATCCAGTGTGTGCTGCTCAGAACACTTCATTTTGCATTTCACATTTTATGCCTTAGAAAGTCTCTTCGTGTCACCATGACCTGAAGACAGCAGATGAGAGGAAACAGCGAGAACTGTTGTTCTCACTGAGAGAACTGAAAGTATCTTACAGAAAATGAAGGAAAGATTAGAATATCGCCAGGAGAAGCTCTTCTAAATATGCAGCCCTATTGCTCTCAATCAGTGAATTCTATCTACTGTAAGCATAAGGCTACAGGAAGGATGTTCAAGAATGTACAGGCACATCTGTGCACAAACGTAACATCAGGCTTTCTGAAGTTCACCCTACCTTCAAAGAAAACAGCAGAAACAAAGACAATTACCTTGTTTTTCTTAGTGTCTTAGACTTCCTCTAGGACAAGAAAGTGAAAAGACTTGAGTTACTTAGAGAGTAGTTAGAGAAGAAACAGGCATTGAACGATATAGACAAAGTCAGTCCTAGGCTTCTAGCTAGCTTTACCTCATTCAGAATCAGTTTGTTTCCAGCCAATAAAGACAAACGTCAATACAGCAATTCACCTGGAGCCCACTATGACTGATAACAGGCAAATGTCTGCTGTCAGCCTATGTGTAGGGGGAGCATGAGCAGTTACACAAAGGATGATCTTATGCAAGATAAGAACACTTAGTTCAAACATCACAGTATAAATATATTACAATATAAAAGTTACTAGATTGATAATCAAGGAGAGGGGGGGAAAACATTTCTGCCACATCCTCCAGCTCTCCAAGTGCAAAAGTGACAAGAACACAGCTGATCTTATCAAAAATTACACACCATCCCTGGGCCACTGACTATCCAATGACACAGTGGGCATGGAGCCACTGTCAGCAAAGCAGTGGATGCTTGGCACCAGCAAGGAGTTCTATGTCAAGACAACAGGATTAAACATCTCTCTTCAGGATACAACTCCAATATATGCAAATTTCACTTGGAAGCATTCAGAACGTCAGGACGTATGAAAATTATATTGAAGTACCATGCCTTGTAAGAAGCAGCAAGCAATAGGTAAATACTGCAACACAGGTCATTATGGGAAATAGCACTCTGCCAGAAACACTGGGACAAAACTCACTGCGCTTCCCAATGCATCACACAACAGAAAAGGCAGACTCCAAAAAAGCAGCCTTTGCCTTTGGGATGCCCAATTTGCAACACCAGGCAGAGATCTCTCAGGTGTTTCAAACTGCTCATTTGTAAAACATAAGCACTTGAAAGCAGCGGTTCAGATTTTGAAAATAGTGTTCAGCCTCAGAAATTTCAGGTACTAATAGCATTTTTTCCACAAACAAGCCCTAAATTTAAGTAATAAACATCAGCTATTACATTTATATTCAAGAATGGCACAAGAATTTCTTGTTAAAGCACTCTCAACATTCAAACAGATGAAAAATCGGTAATTTTTCAATAGTTTAACCAGGCCATTAAATGATATTTACTAAGAGAATATTTATTTACAGCATCATGATGGTCAAAATCTGGTGGGAAAAGAGGACACAAAATGCTAAGCTATGCCAAGCAGCCATGATTTCAGAGAATACAGCTGCCAGTTCTATATCTGCATTGCAGAAAGATTGCCTTCTTCTTCCTCACGTGTACTGAGAGATCACAATAATAGCAGTGTTTTCCCATTAATGTCTTCCCAGAAATCCTCCTTGAAGCACAGCTGACACCTAAAAAAGGATAGCTCCTTAATGAAGGAGCTCTTCGCACTCACACACTCAGAAATAATGGCTTTGTGTGAAGAGGAGAGGTGGAGTAGGTGTACACTCATTGCACTTTCCCCCCTCTAGAAGGATGACAGCAGAAAGCAGAAATAGGCATCATCGTTATCTCCAGCGCGCGTTAGCAGCCACACGGAAGCCAGTCAGCAGTGTCTGGCATTGTTTGGTGGAATACAAAAGACTCTCTGTTTGGAAAGTTCAGGAAAGAAAACGGAGAGTCTGTGGCTTGGTCCTACAGTCAAAAGGCTGAAACAGAGGCAGAGAAGTTCTCAAGCAGAGGCTTGATCTGAAGCCCTTTGAAGTTGATGGGAAAACTCCCATGGACTCCAGCACACTTTGGATCACATCTGAAGTGCACAGAAGGGCACAAAGCAACAGAAAAGTAGAACCAAACAACTGCTAGAGGAGAGAGTTTTAAATAATGTAGGAGTGACCTAACCTCTGCACTGTTGCTGGTATGGTGTATTTTTTGTGATGTTCAAGAAAGTAGAACTTCATTGATTTTCTAAGTCTTTTCATTAGGACATAGCAGTGGCACATATATTAATCATTACTTTTTACTTAAAACACTATGCTTGCTGCTCTATTATTTACCAAGGACTACAGCATTTAACAAACATCCCGGAGGAAAGGGGGAAAAAAGCTTCTTTCAAGTGTTGCACTTTAATTAATGTTTTCTACTTTACTTTCCCCCAGCCACTCCCAAAAGGACTAGTTGAAAACCATGAAAAACACAATCCAGGACATTGTTAAGAACAATGCTGCCAGCATCATCTATTCAGAAGCAGCAGATTGAGACAGAGCCCAAACCAGAAGCAGCACATTCTCCAAACAAATACTAGGAGATCCCAAGAGCACAGAGATCCTAAATCCTCTTTTCAATTAAGATACAATTAATTTTCTCATTAGAGAAGAACATAGCATCATCCACGGGAAAAAAAAAAAAAAAGTATGCTAAACAATTCCATAATTACTTTCTTGCATATAGCTGTAATTTGTTGCAATGGTTTTTAATTTTGGTGTTTTCTAAGTCCCAATAATGTTTTCTGGGAATTAATTTGTTAGAAACCTTTTCTTGAACACCTCCTGCAGCCTTTGCATAAGATTCAACAAAGAGCCAAAGCTTTTTTTTTTTTTTTTCCTTCCAAAAAATGCAGGATGTTTCCTCTTTTCCTGGCTAATAGAATCCAACTGTTGCTGCATGACATCATTCCCCAGAGTTAGGGAATCCAAGCTAGCACAGACACTCGGCTGGGAGTAAACACCGCAGAGGGGGAAACAAAAGCACTTTAAAATTGAAGGAAGAAACATTAAAAAAGCAGTTTTTGTTACCTGAAATTTGGAGCATTTCCCTTTCCACTCCATTCTCAGATTTGTATTTCCCAGACAAAACTCTGCCTTATTATGTGAAGCAATCAGCAAAACCGGTCTCTTAACGCCTAATACCTGCTGTGCTTCCCAGAACTCCTTCATATGACCTTTCGCAGCACCGATTCCAGCTAAAATGATTGCAAAGAACACAGACTGGCCAGGCCAGTTGTCATGGAGATCTCTCTCTCTCCTTTTTCATACACACGCGTGCGCACACAGATTTAAACAATTCTGGGAGACATCCACAAAACAGCATGCCTTTTCATCAGCTAAGTTTGTGAAGCATTCCACCCCTCCTCCAAGCCCTCCCTTGAGTCAGCCCAGGAAGCTGAGATTTGGTCATGAATCGATTGCTGAAATTAGAGATGTCGCCTTTAAGAAGAAAATAATTTAGGGGGAAAGAAAAGAAAGAAAGAAAGAAAGAAAGAAATCACAACACAGAACTTGGGAAGGAAAAGAGTGATTTTCTGCTTTTCAAAGCTTTGAACTAGAAGCAAATCCTTCATTCGAACCTGCAGGCTATTTGCCTTAACCCAACTTGCTATGAATTTGATATCTGAAAGCACTAAGACTTTGTTGAAACACAATCATGCAGATTACATGAAATGCTGCTGGCATTGCCTGACTGCTTACCTTGCTCTCTCCCAGTACCCAGCCAGTGATTTAATTAGCACAGGTATTCATTGCGGTCACTCAGGACTTCCTGCATCCTTTCATGTTTCTGCAATTAAGAACAAAATTCTGCTGGTCAGGAACACACAACTGTTTTTTAACAAAGCAAACAGAAAATCTCTCATCCAAACAAGATAAAACAGACACACTGGAATTTTTCTCGTACTGACTGTATGTTCACATGCCTCTTAACTAAAACTCACTAGCTTCAAGTTAAAGGAGAAACCCACTTCAGTGACTTTTGAGAATTAATTAATTTACCAAATTCATTGCCACCATGGTTGCAAAAACAAAGCTAATTCCACACATAAACAAAGAGAGACAACATTTTTACTTTGACAAAGGAATTCTATAATAATCCCCAGCAACGTCATATAGGAAAGCCTGGTCTGATTAGCTGCAAGAGAAAAAAATGCTTTAGAAAGAAAAGAAAGAAGAACATTAAGAAAATTCAGTAGAGCTATTTGGGCTCAGAAGAAAAGCACCGTGCCCAAAGTTTTTCCACTCTGAAAAGTAGTAGGGAGACTTACTCTTTAGAAGATTTAACTGGAATCAGTCATTCAGAGCTTTAAAGTTGCTTAAGAAATACCCAAGGGACTGCATGACTGCTTTCTGCAATAAGCAGTATAAGCAACAGTCCCTCTAGTGGGCGTAAAAATGTAAAGCTGACTGCAGCACAAAGTAGGAACTCAATATATTTATTCTCTCTCAACTACTTTGCCGTTTTGATATTTCTCATCTAAATTACATATTTAGAATAAAACTGGCATTTGCAGCCATTTAGATGTTACTGATGGGGCTCAACAAAAGGAAACATGTACATGCGTTACATAGCAGCACACCTAGATTTATGCACAGAGATCTGAAAAGTTCCAACGTATTTCTGTTTTGCTTGTGCTTTTATCCCAAGGTGGGATAAGAAAAACTCCATACAGCCTGAGATAGTCAAGATGTCTTACAGGATCACCTGTCTGTACATATCACTACTATAAAATGCAAAGTAGACTGGAACATAGCATTGACTACACTTCTGAAAACCCTACATTTTATGAATGACAGAATGAATGGATTGCACTTAACCTACCTCTCTTTCTGCCAGAAACACTACACAAAAGCTACGTGAGGCATATTTTACCCTAAGAACTGCAAGCAGACTTATTCACAGGTAGATGAATATAAAAAGCTGCTTAAACCACCAAGAATCCAGAAGATGTTGAAATGACATCACGTTAAGTAGTTTTTCTAGTCATGAAAGCAGCATAGGCTAAGCTTGCAAGTTCATGCTAAGTTCCCTCATGAATATAGCAGTAAAGCTCAGCAGAACCATAGGAATCAAATACGAAAAATTATGACACACTTTTGGCTTAGAAAGTTTTCTTTGGTTTGTGATTGAGTTAATCTCACCGCACACTACAAGAGGACAAAGTTTCAGCAGTTTAACTGGGAAAAAGGGGAGGCAGATAACTCCTCCCAAGACATGAATGTTTTACTTCATGTTAATGCAAAGGCATTGCTCAAAGACATGAAAGCAATTTAAAAAACAAAAACAACCTATGTGTGGACCAATGAGCAGGTGAAATGACTGAGTCTTGTCCTTCAATCTCAGATTTTCTATAAAGCCCACTGATGGTAACCCATGAGTGTCTACCAACAATCTACATCATGTCCCATTGCAGAATTTATCACAAGGCTCTGTAGCACTTCATTATGAGACCACCTCTGCATATATGGCAAGTATCTAAGGGAAGTATGTGCAATAGCATTTATAAACAATTGAAAATGCTTGTTGCATTACATATCCACTCAGTTACAGTCAACAGTTTCATACTAAATAAAGTAGTTAAAATATAAAATATATTATGCATGTACAACTGTGCAAGTAGAAAGCACAGCAGTAAAACTATGGCCCAGGCTTTGGTCTTAGGAAGATAACTTCCTCCAAAAACCCCAGACAAGCAACCTTCTGTTCTGTGTCTCTTGAATACATTTGCCAAGAAGAGGTTTTCGTTCAGGTTGGCCTAGGTGAAAAAAGAACCATTTTCAACCTTCCACTTTTTTTTTGACTGGACTTTCCATGAATGCATCAATATCCAAAATAAAATCTGGGGTCACAGAGGAGATAATGAACGGCTTCTACCAGGTTACTTACAATATAAAGAAATCAATGTCATGGCTACAGTGTAACTGGAAAGCGTTAGAATATGCATCCCCCTCCCCTGCATCAGACAAACAAACCATTACTCACATATGGCTGATGTTTAGTTTCTCATTTCCAATACACTTCCCATTTCTCACTGGTTGAACATGCTCCTTGTATGCTCCGTGGTCACAAGCACAAGATGCAGGAGCCACGTGACATCAGCAGGAGCAGACAGGCACTACAAAGGATGAGTGTACAGCCAGAGTCCTCGGTAGGGCACAGACCTCAGTTCCCTTAGGACTGGGAATGGAAATATGAGTGGCTCACTGCAAGCTGCGTGGTCTGAGTTTATCAAATGCTTTTCAAACCAAGCAATCATCATTAGCAACAGGAGAGGAGATAAACATCAGATTTGTTCCTAAATGACTCATGATGTTTTGTCACTGTTAGTAGGTAAAGTCACAAATTCAAGGTTTAAAAAGACAAAAAGAAAATAAGCTGCCTACAAAAACAGCTCGGATCTCTGAGAAGTGCAAACAGAGATCCATCGCTGAATATTTTTATTTTCATTTTTTTCAAACAGAACTAAACTCCATCTAAAATTACTTGTGTACAATAATTTATGATTGTCCCCTTCTCACATAACCTCCTACCTTCCAGGAGGAGGAATGCCTCTCTCAGCTCTACACCACAGTTACTGGCCACCTTTCCAGTGACCTCAACTAATAACAAAAAATGTATCAAACTGAACCTAAATAACCTTAAGACATAACAGCAAAAAGCAAAGAGCAATTACACTGACCCAGTAAGTTTTTAACTTGATTCCATGAAAAGGCAAGTGCTTGCAGCTCCTGCTGACCTCACAGGGAGAGGCAGGGAACCAGGTGGCACTTCCTCATCACTTGGCAGTGACTTGCAAAGGTAAAGAAATAAGGGAAGAGGCCCCAACTGTCTAATAATATAAATATGAATGCACAAGATAAACTGTGCCCTTTACTCTCTATTTAGAGCACAGCACTCAATACATTTTCTTAAGATATTCAGGGACTCTCAGGTAGGACAAGAGGACAACGCCCAGTGCAGCAACAGTCTTACTTAGTGGGACTTGTCCAAAGAGTAGGTTCTAGAAATTAAGTCTGCAACTAGCCTTTACCCTTCAACACAACGATATAACAGCACCAAAACAAGTGCTGTAACGCCTTAGAGTCCCTACTGGGGCTCTTCATAGTGGCTCCCCTGATTTCACTGACACATTACTATCAATTTGGCCTCACTAAATCATGATTTGATGCAACTAGTCTTATTAGTACTCTTACTGCTTACTACCATAGGAATAATACAAAAGCATACAATGCCCCTGCAAGCAATAACGCAACAGATTTGACCCAACACGCAAGGCCCTTTGGTTTTGGTGGGACTGCATATGTCTAAGATCAGTTAGCTATGGACTTGGTTTTCTTCCCCATTTCAGTGTCAGAACCATTACTCATGGTATTTCCACAACTCTCTCTCCGAGCAGAATTAAAAATTTCCACAACTTCTTCAACAGCCCAACAAGGATCTCGTTTGAAGCACTGCACTGATTTCACTGATCCAGGATAAAAAAGCATACATATATATAGACATACACACACACCATATGTAACTAGGAAATGACTAATCATAGTTGAGCACACTTTGAGATGTTGCCAAACCCTTTATGGCTCCATATCCCAATTCAGTTTGATCTCTTTCTGCATATGAAAGCCTGCCATACTTTGGTCTGACTTTGGCCTCTCATCTGGGTGCCAGATAATTTGCCAAAGCCTCTAAGTGGTTCAATGAAATTAAGATGATGTCTGTACCTGGGAGGTCATGACAAGAACCTGACACACATTTAACTGCTGCATGAACACTCATCCAGAAATACAGCATATTTACATCATGGCTCCATCATATTTGAGAAGTCGTGGCTGTCAGGTGAGGTCCCGGATGATTGGAGGAAGGGTCACGTCACTCCCATTTACAAGAAGGGGAGCAGGGAGGACCCGGGTAACTACAGGCCGGTGAGTCTCACCTCCATGCCTGGGAAGATTATGGAACAGATCCTCCTGGACAACATGCTTGATCACATAAAGAACGAGCACGTGATCCTAGACAGCCAGCATGGCTTCACCAGGGGAAGGTCATGCTTAACTAATCTTGTGGCCTTCTATGATGGAGTGACGGCGTTGGTGGACGAAGGGAAGGCGATCGATGTCATTTACCTGGACCTGAGCAAGGCCTTTGACATGGTCCCCCATCACATCCTCATCTCCAAATTGGAGGGAAGTGGATTTGATGGGTGGACAACTAGATGGATAAGCAATTGGTTGAAAGGCCGCAGACAGAGGGTGGTGGTCAATGGCTCTATGTCCAGGTGGAGGCCGGTAACGAGCGGTGTCCCTCAAGGGTCTGTCTTGGGACCGGTGCTCTTTAACATCTTTATTAATGACATCGATGAGGGAATGGAGTGCACCCTCAGCAAGTTTGCTGATGACACCAAGCTGAGTGGTGCGGTCGATACGGCGGAGGGAACAGATGCCATTCAGAGGGACCTTGACAGGCTGGAAAGCTGGGCTCGGGTGAACCTGATGAGGTTCAACACGGCAAAGTGCAAGGTTTTGCACTTGGGCCGGAAGAACCCCAGGCACCTGTACAGGCTGGGAGGAGTTGTCCTTGAAAGCAGCTCGGCAGAGAAAGATCTAGGGGTCCTGATAGATGAGAAGCTTAACATGAGTCAGCAGTGCGCTCTGGCAGCCCGGAAAGCAAATGGGATCCTGGGCTCCATCAGGAGAGGGGTGGTCAGCAGGGATAGGGAGGTGATTGTCCCTCTCTACTCTGCTCTTGTGAGGCCCCATCTGGAGTACTGTGTCCAGGTGTGGAGCCCTCACCACAAAAAAAAGACATGGAGATTTTGGAAAGGGTCCAGAGGAGGGCCACAAAGATGATCAGGGGACTGGAGCACCTCCCCTACGAGGACAGGCTGAGGGAGTTGGGTTTGTTCAGCCTGGAGAAGAGAAGGTTGCGGGGTGACCTCATTGCAGCCTTTCAATACCTGAAGGGAACTTACTCCCAGGAGGGGTGTAAACTCTTCGAAAGGGCTGATAATAGCAGGACTAGGGGAAATGGTTTTAAGTTAAGAGAGGGAAGATTTAGGTTGGATGTTAGGGGGAAGTTCTTTACTAGGAGAGTGGTTGGGTCCTGGAATAGGCTGCCCAGGGAGGTTGTGGATGCCCCGTCCTTGGAGGTGTTCAAGACCAGGTTGGACAGGGCTCTGGGCAACCTGATCTAGTAAAGGTGTATGTTTGGTGGCCCTGCTAGGCAGGGGGGTTGGAACTACATGATCCTTGAGGTCCCTTCCAACCCGGATCATTCTGTGATTCTGTGATTCTGTGTGTGATGGCTATTATTGCTTTAGGACCTGATTCAGCAAAGTACTCAAAAAGTGACTTCAAAAGAACTTAAAAATAAGCCAAACATGTGCTACAATGTTTTACCAAAGTAGTGCTTTATTTGTATATTCTAGAAAGGACAGATGGAAATAGTTTTTATTTTGCCATTAAAGCTTTAAGGCACTGATTGATGACATAATCAGGACACGTTCTCCATGCTATATGTACTGATGAGGTTGAAAAAGTGCTGAGCAACAGGCTGAATAAGTCCTTAATAAAAGAACTTTAAACTTTAACAATGTGGAATTAACTCATGTATAAACCTAGTTTGAGAATTATCCATACCTACAGCCTGATTCTTGACAGGAGACGCATATTACAGCTCACCCTGCTAGGAAAGTGGTGCTAAGCCAAACCAGCCATACAACCTGGCTCCAGGCCCAGCCAGCCAGTTCAGCCAGCCCACAACATCACAGTACTGTAAACTGTTTCAGATGGCACCAGGCCAAGCCATAGGGATAGCCAAAAGGTGGGAAGCTCATGTAAGTAAGCCCTTCTCCTTAATTCTCCTGAGCTAGCTCTGTCTCCAACTCATGCACTCCAGCCAACATCCTTCCTGTGTGAGTCTGTGCCGTATCCCAGGAATGCCTGAAATGGGAAAGCAGGAAGCAGTAGGACAAAAAACGATGGATGGAGGAAGATCCCAAGGAGAGACTACTTGCTATATCTGGACACAAGAAAAATTTGCCCTTTGTAGGTTTTCGTTTCCTCCTGCACCACTTTTTACTACATACATATACCCATCAAACATGGATTTATGTCCCAAGAAGGACAAATGAGACAAGCAGGTTTCCTCTGGAAATAAGTCATATCAGGAGAGATGTCGATGGGTTGCTTGAAATTCCAATGAAATTCTGATTTTACCCTACATGAATGCAAGATACCTTAATTTGTCTTCACTACTGCCTCTTTTAAGTAAAAGCCAAAGGCCAAGTTTCTACTGCCCTTGTTCATGGTGCAGTAAAACATGCCATGCTAGGGACTAGAAGGTAATTGAAAAAACAGATCCCCTCACACTTGGAATTGCAACGCAAGCAGGACTTACAAGAATACAAATTGGGAGAGCTAAATCGTGTGCACAGATGACCAAGTGCTGTAAAACTCAGACTTAATGCAACCAATGGGCAAAATGCTTCTTGGAACACATAAACAATGGGAAAATATAGATCCTTTAAATTCACCCCCCAGTCGAAGAGGCCTTTCTTCAGACTGCTGTGTGTTCCAGTACCAATGACTTTCACTCAAGTTGTGCCACAAAGAACAAAGCAGCTTGTTAGGAACAATCTCTGTTACATTGGCTCTACAAAGCTTGTAAAGCGAAGAGCATCTTTTAGCTTTAGCCAAGTAAGCAAAGGACACAAAAACAAATACATTCAACAGTGCAGTGCTGGCTTCTGAAGGAGAACATGTGTGCTGGGTGGCTTGTGTGTGTGTGTTTCCAACTCCTGTGAAAAAGCTTTCAATTTAAATTCAGAATAGGAAATAAGAGGACCAGTTGACTGAGCATCCTGTGCAATTCACCTTGTTTACATTAGAAAAATCACAACCAATACTGCTGTGCTGTCTGTGAACTTCAAAATAAATAAATAAACTGACAACAGCGACATGTTTTTGATTCCTTTTGATCGTTAGCTATTCACAGTTCACAGGAAGTTTATGCAACCCCCTCTGACTTATCTTCTAAGGCTTATTAGCCAAGAGGCTCTAAGAAGAAAATGTCAGCCTGACATTCCTTTGGACAAAAAGCAATGGCTTAACTGTGGGATAACTTCTGTAGTTCAATCATGACTTGAACAGTCAAATTGGCTTGGAGACTCCATGAAATGCTGATAATTTGCTGGGAGGATGCTTGTGAGCCCTGCTTCATATTACTGGGAAGGAAAGGAGTTGTGAGCGCTAGCCAGCACTCACTCCTCCAATCACCTACATCTCACAGAAACCAAAGCCAGCAATGGCACGTGTTCACATAGGCATATAATGAGTTTGTCTTGCTTACTGCTATAAGCATAACAGCATGCAGATTTTACAAGCTGAAAACAATAGAGCTATTTTCTTCTCTACTTTGTATAGAACAGATAAACAAAATTTTGCTTTGAATATATACAGTTCCTTTCATTCTTGGCCCTCAGTGTGCTCTACAGAGCTGGATAAATGTCACTGCTGTCCAGCTGCTTGGAACAAAGGAGTTAAGGATCTGTGTGTGAGGCTGCACACTGGTCCCCTAAGAAAGACTGCACGACTGACCTCTGCCCACGAGGGTCTGCTGCCTCCTGTGAGATTGTATTTAGGCCCTGCAAGGCAATCAGGATCAGCCCAATTCCAAGGGACACTGGAATATTTTCCTTCCTGGAAAACATTTTACTTGAGCATGGGAAACTGCTGAGATTAAATCTTCCTTCTACCTCATTTCCAGTGCTATGTAAGAAAAGAAAGCAAAAGCTGAGCAACTAGGACCAGCTTAAGACAAAAAAAAAAAAAAAAAAAAAAAAAAATTCCTAAACCAGAATACACAGTTCAAAAACATTTGGTGAAACTTCCAAGCACCTCAGTGCTTCCTGAGTTAAGCAAAGATGACACATCCCAATGAGCCACAACCATGAGATCAGCCCGGGGCTTGAGCTAGCACAGCTGCATTGTTTTCAGAAAGGAGGCCATGCCTCCACAGTGCCCCATCACACTGTGGGGCTGCACAGACCTCCTGGAGTCAGCCCCAGGGCTTTCTGTGACAAGTTCCATTGTGCAGCACACACATCCCCTGAGCAAAATGCTGCAGACCACAGAGGAAGTATGTCCCATCATTGGGAATTCAGCTCCAAGTGCTCAAGCTCCAGATGAATGCCTGAAAAGCAAAGTCATTCTTCCTCCTCCAGCTCAGTGAACTCTTCCAAAAGGAGGTGGGGGACACCTCTGAAGACAGCTTCACATCCAAGGAAGGACTCATTGAATCCCTGGGTCAGTCTGCTGGTAGTTACACACCCACCAGTCTCCTCTTTCACCATTAAGAGTAGAAGTTAATACTTAAGGAGAAAATAAAAAGTAGTCATTTTGCTTTACTCTTATCAACACAGAAGGTTCAGAAATAAGATTTTGCTTTCTGCCATTAAGCAGGATGTTTTCTTCTTTTAATTACATTCTTTCCCTTCCCATTTTAAGACAAAAGAAAAGCAAGAATCGACTTAAAAAAAAAAAATCTGACTGAAAAGGGTGGAACTTGGGAAAGTACCAGTATTTTTCTTCCAAGTCTGGGAAAACTATACAGCCTATATAAGCCAGGACACTGTTATGGATATTCTTCTTTAAAAACACTGGATTAGGTCTATGTAGTCACACGATGTTCCCCATTGCTGTATACACTGCTTTAAAGGGACAGACAACTCCCTGAACCACTTCTCCTGGCAACTGATACTATGAAAATGGTGACATCTTGCAATTCCAGCTGAGAGGTGGTCATTCAGTAGGCAAAGAGCACATAAAGCACATGACTGTTCCTAATTCATCACACAGTTGTGCTGAGATTTAAACATGTAAGTATGAGTTGTGACACTCGCAGCTGGGCATGTGTATGCTCATTGCAAACACAGGCTAGCACCTACCATGCTGGAAACAGCCTATGGAAAATCTGAACCAGAAGATGCAAATCATTAATAGCACACATCAACACTTGCTTTGGGGAAAATTCCCCATTCAAGAACAGACATGCTGATTACTACACCAGTGTTCTCATTTCCTGATGTATGAAAGTCCCATCAGTAAATATGAGATCCGCGTGCTTACTGAAAGCACAAAGCAGTGCTCTCAGCTTGCCAGAAAGATCTGAAAGGGCCTTTTTGCATGTTTACATATGGCTGAAATCTACACTGAAAGAAGCAGAGCAGGGACCCAACAAGGAGTCAGAAGAATTCAGTGCTGTTCTTGATTTTAACCCCATTCTGTTACTTGACCTTGGACAGCTTTCTTCACCTAATAACAGAATACCTGTTTGGTTTTCTGAAGCTCTGTCAGATGACAAGCAAGTATTACTGAAGCAACACAGTAAGCTGCAATCTCACCCTAGATGTCAAACCATACATAGAGTTCATCATGTTATACAATTCTGGACATAAACCAACCTCCAAGGCTATTTCCAGTTTCTTAACCCATTCCACATCTATTTTTTATATTCTCTCCAAGGGTTAAGTACGTAATTTTCTTCTTCACCAAAATCTGAAACTCTGTTCCCAATTCACACAGTCCCACACCACAGCAAAAGCAAAGGTAATCTGGAGGGAAAGATTTAGATCATGCTTTCTCCTGCCTGCTTACAAAATAAAACCACAGACTTGCACCATTTTTCTTAGACAAAGGTATCTGATCTTACTCTAAAGCCTTAGATAGTTACACTGCAAAATTAAAAAAAAAAAAAAAATCTACAGTATAGGGCATTTTTAAAATCCCTTCCATAATGCTGTGTTCAGAATAAGCTCTACTGCACCTGTCCTACACAGTGGTTAAAAAGTTCCTACACAGACTGGTGTTTTATCACCAGCGTCATCTCTTATTTACTGCACTGTGACCTGGAGCAAATCTTAGCAATCCTTATACCTCATCTCTTTTAGAAAACTTCCAAGTGTAAAGCACATATCTTGCAAGCCACCTGTAAGTCAAATCAGGAGCTTGTCTTCTCCATCCCCAGACATCTAGGACACTGACGGAAAGCCAGAAAGCCAACAAGGTGTGCATTAAGACTATCTTTAAAACACAATGCCACTTCACATTCATTTGGAATGGCATTTAAAATATATTAGGAAACGTAGCCCTCCCCTGTAAGTTGCCATGAGCCCCAGGTAACTGAATCCATCTTGGTTTTCTCATCTCTAAAGATGTGGTAATAAATGAAGTTTATTAGAAATACTGTTAATATAAACATATTAAACTTCATAGAGTGGCCAAAGACTGCTGGAAGGAAAGCATTGCTGTTCTGAGAACGAGGCTGATTTTATCTCTTTGTTTAACCACATTCTTATTACTAACCCCATTTAGGAGAATGTATTGTCATAATCCCCAAATGTTTTCACTGTACAGTTCTAATAACTTCAGTTTGGGCCAGGGAACAGAGAAGACATGTCACGCACACACAGTGAATGAAAGTCAACTGCTTGAACACCATCTCCTGAAAGGAGCAAGCCCATTAACAAAAGAGGGTGATCACCCAGCCATCCCATATGCAGCACTGCACCTCTGACAACATCAGCAGCAGGCATCTGAGGTGGAGAGCGGAGCAGACCGCTATGACTCATGCTTTAAGTCTAGTCAGTGAAAAATCTGGCAGAAATGTATTGTTTGACTATGTCTGCACATTCCCAGGAGATTTATAGCTGCTTATTAAATCATCTGTTCCTGTTGAAACTGAAGAAATTGTATATGTTTCACTGAATTTTACATCTGGTGGAAAGACCTCTTAACCATTAATACAGAATAGAGGTTTTTCTATTGGGTGAGCCACACAAAAGGTTTTAAAGACCTTATTTGTGTCAGGAAATAAAACTTGCCAAGGGATGGGCTGCAGAGGAGACTGGAACCTGCTGCAGCAGCAGATGGGTCTCCCTGCTTGCTTCTCTGCTCTGCCATGTTAATTCTCACAATCAGGTGGGTCTTCTGAGTGAAAAGCGGTTTCTACTGAAGATAGGAAACAAGTACTTTCTACGGAGGAAACAGTCTCATCTTAAAACCCAATGAAAAAGTCAAGGAGCTGCCTTCAGCCCTTCTCTGCAAATGGACAGGAGACCTGAGCAATTGCTGGTTTTGTGCAAGTGGCAGACAAGGAAAGAATGTTTCCTTCTGTGAAGTGATGCATAGGCTGCCATCTCAATCCATTCTGTTCAACTAAAGCAGGCTATTCTGTTATTTCAAAATGCTCTGTAGAGCATCTCCACCCCCTACCTTTCACACACATTATCCACTGAAGAAACCTGCACAAACAAGCACTTTTCTTATCCCATCTCCTCTATTCTCACTTTTTTTTTTTTTTTTTTGCCCTTGGGTGCATCTACAGCTTAGCTCCCTGAGATAGCCATCTCTCAGCATTATTTAATGTTATTAAGCAGAAGCTAATGTAAGCTAATGTTCTGAATTCCCAGAAGGTAGGAAAAAATGCGCTCATTCTATATTAACCCCTTAAAAAATAAACAAAAGTCTAGGCACATTTGCTGAACACCCAAGAACATAGAAACACTGTATCCCTGGCTACTTCCATGCTGACAGTGGAGCAGGGACATGCTTTAAAAACACAGAAAAAGCCTTTCTTCCCGCTTCTTACTGCTGGTCAAGCCAACAGTATATCTAGCTCAAACTGCACCTCCAAAGGTGGTGAAACACTATGCTGGTCAGGGCAAGCCCCTGACCATAGCTGCTTTCTTTCTACTTTTCTTTGTTTGAGACTGTAGACCATGAGTAAGCAGAGCTGAACAGCAGAAAGATTTGCAACATTTTGCTAACAGTGCATTTGTTGCTCTCCCTGTGTAAACAAAAAGCTATTGAGCCTTTAAAGTGAAACACAACAGAGAGACAGGTCCGAACTGCTATACTTAGCATAGAAGTCAGAAACCTGGGAGTTTTGGAGAGTAATAATAAGGCCAAGACCCATAGCAGCTCACACACACAGTGCCCAAGGCCTACAAAAGCAAGGCAGCCGAGAACCACCATGCCCACTGTGGCAGATGTTCCAGCACACACTGGATGCAGGGGACAAGGGATGGGTTTTCAGCACATTACTCTTTCATGTTTTTTGAAATGCTGCCTTGTTTTCTAGCAAGCTGCCTTTTACATGACCAGATGAAAGTAGCTGTGTAGACTCAGCAGGACCTACACCATGCCAAACTGATTTATGCAGTAAATCAGGTGTACTCTCAGAGCACAAAGGCAGAGCTCTACAAACTGTTTTATACTGGTTTGTTGTTTATTTTGTTTTTTTGGTTTTTTGTTTTTTTGTTTTTTTGTCAAAAAGACAAAAATTCTCTGCCCTCATTTTCTCTCTCTTCTGTCTCTTTTGGACTGTCTTCACTCCAGCACTCTGGTTCAATGAAAAAGGAACAAACACATGGTAAATCTGAAATCCCAGCAGCCTGTGTCAAAGCAGGAGTCAGCACTTCTATGTTCAGTAGGGTATAGTCAGCCTACAACCCTACAGCTGCGCAGACCCCAACCATCACTGCATTCCTACTTGTCACACTAACTGACTTTCTAGGGTGTCAGTCAGTTGCTAATTAAAAGAATTATCAAGTGATTTGTTAACAAACTGATTTTCAGACTGATCCATAATCGGTAAAACACCACCATGCTTCAGCCCACTCCAGGTGAGGATTCATGACTAAGGCATACCATTACTGCAACTGACTGCCCAGTAAGCTTTGGACTGGTCACATGTGACGAGTCTCACTTGGTGCCGTTGGAAAATCAAGAGTGTCATCTGATCCTGAATAATCTTCCTCATATCTTTTGATTTGGTTCTTCTTCCTTAAGAGGGAGGCAGTTATGCTAATTAACGTAACTTTGTCCTCTGTGCCACGCACGCAGTCACACCGTAACACACAACCAGTGAACTTAGAGCAAACACGCAGGCCAACTCATTCTCCATGGCATCAGTGGGTGTCACCCCATAGGCACACGTCCTCAATGATCCAGCTACGTAATATGCGACTTCACAGCACTGCAAATGAGAGATTCATACCGCTGAGGAAGAGGATGGATCATTTTATTTCACAGAAGGCACGCAAGAACTGCTGTCCACTTTCACTGGGGAACACTATATGAGAAGTGGTGAGACCTGGAATCATTTTCAAGTGTGGGATGCAGAATCCCACTCAGTGGTTACTCCAATAAGAGTCTACAGAAGTAATTTATGGGGGCAAATGCTCTCTTTGCCAAGACCCTTCTGTTCTTCTCAAGCAATTGTTTCATAAGGAGTGTTTCTGTGCCTTGCATCTGCAAACACTGAGAACAGCTGCCAGCCACAATAGGAAGTGGTTGACACTGACTGAGCATATTTCTGAAACCCCACCAATTCTACTCCACAAGAAGAAAAAAAGATATACCAGCAACAAGAAAACCCAAGAGAATTTGATCATCTTTATTCTGTGCCTTTGCTGAGAAGTAAGGATCTTTGTTTTCTCTCTCAGTCCTTCCTGTTATTCACAAAGGGAATTACAGACCAACCAATTCTATAAGTGGTTGTTCCCTGAGCCTTGTGGTTTAAGTCTTGGTCAAAGTAAGATCATTCACACAGGAAGTATGATTCTTAGGTGGCAAAGCAAAGCTGTCCTGATTCCCAACAATCTAGCATTTAGCTTATTTTAACTGTACTGATCTGCTGCCTCATTAGCACCTGTTCCTCTAAATGATTGAGAAACAGACGCCAGAAGAAAAAAATAGCAAAAATCCTTACAAAGAAAGATGACATAGGCCAGCACAGAGCTGGGGATCACGCATATCCACCCCACTCACACCACTCACCTGCACATATCATATCCGTACAGGCACAGCCTATGGCCCACTGATGAGCAAGTGGCCAGGATAAGACCTTCCAAGTCCTAGACACTTGAAGGCAAAAGATTGTTCCTGTTATTAATGCATTCCACAGAAATGCAATCAACATACCTGCAACTGGGTTCCAAAGCTGAACCACAGAGCATTCAGTAGTGTAAATACAGTACACTGGTAACCTTCCCAGCTTTAAGGCTGGAATGAAGCAGTCAAATAAGTAACAGAACATTCAAAAACCACCAGCAGAGTGACCAACTATACTCAACTTATTTGGTTATTACTGATGCAAAGATCTTCTATGTCTAAATAAACATGCAATTTTCCCTGAGCTCCTGGAAGCCTTGGCTTTTTGGGGGGAATAATTTTTTGGGTGATGTTTTTGTTTCTTTTGGGGTGGAACTTCTTTGATAATAGTTCAGTGATTTCAACTACAGCTCACATTCCATAAAACTGGATAAGCATTGAAAGGTAACAAGGAGTAATCAAAGCTTAATGTGTCAGAACATAAAATCTCTCCCCAGTTATAAAACTCTGAAAGCAAACTGGTCTAATCTCATATGAGTAGCTGGCATCAAAAAAAGAAGCTCTCTACATACAATCCTGCACACCTTCATCACAAACCTCAGCACTCCTACTGGAACAGGAGCAAAGTGGAGAGCATGGTCATAAAGTTTTGTTACTCTGATGCAGGAAAAAACTTCCAGCTTCTGAGTTAGCAGATCATTTTAAGTGGAAAATAAAATCAGTAAGAGAATCTCTCTGAAAAGTTATTTCTTCCTCTTCTTTTTTATTCCTTCTAGTGAAAGTATTTTTTAGTCAAAGAGTGTACAAAGTATATGCTTGGGAAACTTCACCTATTACTGAAATCAAACGCAAAACAAACAAACAAAATCAAATTTTTGAAAGGTTTACTTGTCATGCCAAGGCCCACAAGTTCCATTCTCAGGGATTTTCTGAAGTATTTATCTGTTCACGTGGAACTGTAGTTCTGGACTACCATCCCCCCTCTGACAGAATCTCTGGACTTGCTGGGGGCTTGGTAGCAACATGAAAATATTTCCAGTGACATCAGTAGGAAAAGAACAATGCAATAAATAACGTTATTAAATATATAAATGTGTGTTTGACTGTCCCTTATAAATACTCATCTGTATTAAGGATAATGAAAGATTCCACCTCACTCTCTCAGAAGACAGAGTGCAGGTTGCTTGTCATTCAGTAAATGTCACTGCTTCTCCACACTGTATGGATGCAGTTATTCTTCTCTAGTGCCCATCAGACAGCTGGAATAGAGGCTGAGTCTTATCTCCTACTTTCTCTCCAACAACAAAATAGAAAGTGGACAGCAAAAAGAGAAAGAAGCTTGTTCTACTGGGTTTAAGTATCTCCATGCCTTGAGAAAGTTCCTTGAGACACTGCAAGATATCCTAAACAAGTCTCAAAAGTTTGGGAACAAGTAAAGACAAACTCCTCCTATTAGCTCTCTACATTTCGAATCTTTGGGATTCATGTTTTCAAGCTTTCCTGTGTTGGTATGAAAGACAGACAAGGCCAAGATTCACTGGTAATGACTGAACTCCAGGAAAACAAGCCTTACAGAATGAAAAAAAAAAAAAAAAAATCATCACCATAAAACCAGCTTAGTTGGCAAGAGTAAAAAAGATTTTTTTTTTGCATTTGTCACTCACCATCTCTCACAAAACCATACTATAAGGGCACAACTGTGACAAAACAATCCTAGCACTATCTTTAAATGTTCTTAATCATGATAATTATATACAGAGCAAACAAGAACTGCTTCACTTGCCAGCAACACACAACAGCAAGGGGACTACAACATGGCAGTCCTTAAAGGATGAAGAATGAAAAAATAAGTCAGCTACCCTGGAATTTGAATACTAGAGGGCCAGACCAGCACAATCCAATGCCAGTGTCTATACTTTTATACTTCATGACACAAACGAGAGACTTCTGATAACTGTGGTTTCAATGACAGCTTTCTCTTCCTGACTGAAAGCTGGCAATGACTTCTTGCAGGCTACCACCACCATCCTGAGAGCCTGACGCAGCTGTAGTCTCCCAGGGGGAAATGGGCATTCAGGATATGACACATTCATTCTGCAGATACCACAACCCACTTACCCCAACTCCCTCTCCTCCTCCCATCATTCCTGGAGATTAATATCAATAACTTAGAAGGGGCCCACCAACTTACTACATGAGGTTTCACACTACCAAAACTTTCTGTTACCATTTCAGAGCAAATATCAGTATATTTATCTACACATCAGTCTTCCCTCACTAGGTTACTCTGTTTGGGAACAGTCTTTCTTTTCAGTAGTTCTACTTACTACCTACTTCATAGCCATTCCTGCAATAAATTTCCAACTAAATCTTCATGTGCTATCTATATTTCACTCCCTAACAATATCCCTCAACTGCAAAAAGCACATGCTACCAAAAGCCTTTCTTCCAGATCAAAATGCAAGCAAACAAGCTGCTGTATGCTCTTGACTTAAACAGTCTGATCAGGACACTTACAAAAATACACAAAACCCCCAAATGCAGTGGCTTCATCCCAGTCCCCAGGGAACATCTGTGTATATATCTCATAATCCTGAGGGAGAAGGGTGTATTTCATGTTCCCTTCTCTGGAGAGGCCCCAAGCTACAGATGGTGGCTGTGTGAAAGTACACTGTTGAGGCACAGCTCAGCCTGTGATTATTTCTCGTTGGATGTACAGCTCCCTTTGAATTCTCTCATAATTACAACAGCCTTGTGCACACATGTTCATTGCCCAAACTGTGGGTGGGAGACGCATTTGGCTCCAGCTCTCTGAAAAAGTTATAAGGCTTAGTTCTCAAGACCACTGAAAACAAGCACGGGCCTTTCTACTGGCTTCACCAGATTCATGTTCTTCCATTTAAAGAGCACCAGAACCACGCTGAATATTTCTATTCAAATGTAGAGTCCACCAGGTTAATATTGCAAGTCTGGGAGAGTAAACTGCTCAGCCAGCTTTGTCCACACACTGACAAGGCAGATCTCATTCACTGCACTCAATGTTCATTTCCTCCCGATTGACTCAAGAGCAATTTAGACAGAAACTAGCTGTGAGTAAATCCTAGACTGGAAATCAGACAAATATTTCTAACCAATATACCAGCAAAGAATTGGAACAGCTTTCCAACAGGCAGAACCACAGGTTTAAAATGCTATGTGCTGTGTAGTTTGTAAGGGATACGTTCACCTCCCAGGCATTGGCACTAGTGGCCCAAAAGGACTCTCCTGGGGTTGCCAGCATCTGGGGCACCAGTGGTGAAGGGCAAGCACGTAACCTTCCCACAGCAGGGACATGCATGCACAGCAATCCTTGGCAGCACTTCAGCCTCGTGTTAACTCTGCCTGTTGAGGCACAGGCCAGAAATATCGGCCAAAACTGGAGTCCAGTTTGAAAATGTTCTGTTTTGGTTTTTGAAGATTCACTCTTCATTCTTATAAACCATCTTTTCAAACAGGAGAAAAATATGTTTTTTCTTTTTCTCTTCTTAGATAGAGATTGAAATTCCGAGAGTTGGTTTCAGCTAAAGAAAGACACCAATAATCAGACGCATTGTATGAAGTTTCAGAAGTTACTGCAGACTCTGCAGATTAACACATGGATGCACAAAACTATTGCAAGCCAGAAGCGAGGCATGTAGTGAACTGAAATCAAGCATTCAACTTCCAAATACAGTTTCTCAAAATGGTATAAAACTCACAGTCAGCTATATAAAGGTAATGGAGAGCTGGCTTCCTCAGACCTAGAAAAAGCTGAGGTAATCAGTGACTGCTTTGCCTCAGTCTTCACAGGTGGTCAGGCTTCCAGTGCCTGCCAGGACCATAAGCCTGTCACACAAGTAAATTTTCTCATAAGGTTTACAACACAGGAAGCGTTGGGACTAGGAACAGCAAAAACAAAGGCAAGAAGATAGTGTTTATCTGAAACTAATCAAGTACTAACCATCTGAGAAACATTATGTCAACTTCCTACACGAGTTCTTTACCAGAAAGGGTAAAGCACTATACTCTCAAATAACAGATGCGAGTGGCACATCAATTAAGATTTAAGATACTCTTTGAATATTCTGCTCATTTTCTTCATACATTCAATTCATATGTGGTCCACCTTCTGTACTGAAACAAAATCAAGTGCTTTGCTATGAGCTTTTCCACTGGAACAGCAAGATTCAGGTATTCTCTTAATTTAAAAATAACAATATAATAATTAAATAAAATAATCAGTAAGTCACTGTATTAAAAAACACCACCACACCTAGAGCAAGTGCTTGAAACAACTGAAATGGGAGGGTGTGAAGACAAAAGTGTTCTTCAGAAGAGAGTGAAGCCAAAAGCAAAAAGAAAGATAACCAAAAGCACAAGCAGAGGGGCAGAGATATACACAACAAAAATCAAACTGAAGTAGTTTAGAAGAGGACTATATACAAATGGTAGTGCCACAAACAAGGGAACAGAAACAGAATAGCTTCTAAGGACCCAACAATATTCCCCTAAGAGCTCTCTTGCAATCACATTCAATGTTAGAATCTTCAGGACCCAAGGGTTAAGATTAGACTTGGGCGTAAAACCCAGTGAGCTGTGAACAGAGAGACAGCTCCAAATGACCAGTGAGAAACCAACAGCATCTATAAGGAAGACTGTGAGATAAGGCATGTGCTTACATGCCAACTTCTTCTCAAACAACTTGGGATTTGGGAGCATGTGATAATAGCAACACTGAAAGCAGCCTGCTGTACTTCAGAATATTCCACAGTACTCTCTATTTATTAGTATTCTTCCTGCAGAAATTGATTTGCTGGCTGTACCTCAGGATCTTGGGATTTTGCTCATGATGCTTATTCTTACTGAAGTATTAGCTTTTCAGGTGATCTCTGATACATTCCTGACAGAATTCCCGGTGTCTGCTAAACACAGTCTCTCTCAAGTTACATCTCTTGCAGGTCAATTTGTGCTGCAAGGCCACAGGACAGCTCCAATGCAGAGCAGTTTTGCTGGAGGCATTAGCTTCATAGCCAAAAGCTGTGCTGATTGCTCCCCAATAGAAAAATGAAAGTATTTCAGGTCCACAAGGGTGAAATGCCATTCATCCAAGTCATTGCACCATGAGTAGCCTGGGAAGAACACGGGGATGCCAGTCAGACTTCCAAAGTAGCTGTGGATGACCCATTCCTGTAGGCATTTAAGGCCAGACTGGATGGGTGCCTGGGCAGCCTCATCTAGTGATTGGCAACCTTTGTCTACGGCAGGGGAGCTGAAACTGGATTATTTTTAAGGTCCTTTCTAACCCAAGCCAGTCTATGAAGTTGCTGAAAGTAGTTTGCACTGAAATTTGAAAGGTAAAAACTTCCGGTGCAATCAGTTCTGTGCCAACTCCATTCAAGAAGTGATGGCCAGCGCGTTCAAGGAATGGAATTTCTTCAGTTGGAAAGGCCAACAGATCTCCCATTGCCAGGATTTTGATAGGCAACCTCCCAAAACACTCTCAAAACCCTGTTCAACGTCACTACATTTTCTCAGAGACACCGAGACAACAGGTATTTCAGCTGCTGGAGAGCAACTACAAAATACTCACTAAGATAAAATTTGAACAAAATAAATATAGCTCACTGTAGAGTTATTTCCAGCTTCAGCCAGAATAACACAGCTGCATGTGGAAAAATCACTTGGGTGCTGGGAGTGCACAAGCCTTAAGCCTTTTCTCTCTTTTTTTGTTTGTTATTTTTTCCTTTTCTCCTTAGTTCTGGACAATGAAGCACGTCCTTTAAACAGATTTGCTACCAGCTCCTCTGGCTTTCACTTGTGGTATCAGCTATCAGACTCAATTTCACTAATGACATTTGTAATGCTCTTCTCCCCACTCTGTATAATACACCCCAACAGCCTTTGGGGTTACCAGCAGTATTCTACCTATCACTACAGCTCTGAATAGTAGCATCACTTCAAATTCTTCTCACCTTTCCTCTGGTCATTTTACTGAGGTCAAGTTTTGGGGACCCATTCAACACAATACTGCCTTTGCCATATACCAAAGTATGTAAAACTCCTTGCCTGCTTTATACATTTCCCCTGGAAGCATGTATGGATTTCCCTATTGCCCTTGATATATATTTTTTTTTTCAAAAATAGTTTGTTATCTTTCTTTGAATTGCTCTGTTAAAGATACTCATTTGTCATGGTGATAACATTTGCAACTGAATTACTGACGTGCCATGATCTTCACGTCACCCAGTATTTTCCTTTCACAATTCTCTCCTTAGTTTGGCCAATTTCGTAGAGTAATCATAGCAGGGAACAATTTTCATTTTACATTTTCATCAACATTTAGAATGGCAGACCTGGAGATGAAAACACAGATGCAGGAAGAACGCATTTTTGCATCTTCTGCAAGTATCATCCTTCCACAAAATGAAATATAAAGGTTTGCACTGGGCACAAGGATGAGAATTATTAAAAAGAAGAAAAAAAAAAAAAAGCTGAAGCAGGTTTTGCTCTATCCCCATAGACCTCACACACAACAGCTGAGACACGCAAGCTATAAACTCCTTAAAACTATTGCTGTTAATGTGGTTTCCTCTGACCAAGAAGGTCAGGGATCTTTTTTGGCCAAGAACCTTAGTGAACTAAAAGCACTGAAGACAAACCTTTTTCAGCTATTTGTCTGCATTCTTCAGGCATGAGGAAATGAAGGGGAAGCACTGAACTATGTAAAGCTATGGAAGGGAAAAAAAAAAAAAAGAAAAAAAAAAAAAAGACATTCCACGCTATGAAACTATTGAAGTTAGCATTTCACTTATATTCTGGGATACAAAAAAATGTTATCTCCCATGCGTGTTGAGGATTCCCATATATAATTTTTCCAAGATCAGTGCCATGATGTTCGAGTCCCATCACCCCACAACCTTTGAGAATTGCTAGGGGGTTGTATATTTGACCACCTTTTAGCATACTGTGCACAAATGAAGGTTAACATGTATTTCTCCCCCACTTGTCCCGTTTTTACAGCTGCCTTTTTCCAAAGGAAAAGGTACTTTTGTTATTTCTTCCCCCCACACACTATTAATGTGCGTAAAATGACCAAGAAATTAGGCACCAAATACTAATTGGTACATGTAGGCAATGCTGGAATATGAATAAAGGTAATAAAAGTCAGCCATTGGAAAATACTTCCATAGAGACCATGGACTTGGCTAGCAAACAGCATGGCAAGGCAGCAAAATGCAAGGAAAAGTAGATGATGTAAGGGTGTGCCATGTCATCTAGACTCCTTCCAGTGCCACTGATGGGGAGAGCGATGGGTCTAGATGTAGCCAGGCCTGTTTCCAAGCTAAAATCCCCACAGTTCCTGAAATAAAATAGGAGTGCATTTCTCTCTCTTACTCATGCATACTTCACAAACCTCTGGAGACTGCTCTGCAAACTGGAACAATAAAACAAAATGTCAAGACAATAAATGGAGCATTGGAGCTCTGCTATTTGTTAAAGGAAGGACTTTTTTTTTTTTTTTTTACTTGAAGTCAGTAACTTCTTTTCTCTTAACAAACAGCAAAGCAATGCAGAGTACCATCTTTTGGAATGACCTAAAAGAAGAAAGCGGAGCAGCACAACATTTCTTGATTGGATCAATTTCTTTCAAAAACTTCCAAAGGAAATCCATCCAGCTGCAGGTATATCTTAATATTTTCATGACAAAGATTCTGTAGTGTCATAGCAAAGACTATTCTTACACTAGTTTAGAAATAGCAGGAATCCATTGTTTGTTTTCTTGGTTTTGGTTTTTAATAATCTGAAGAAACTCATCCTAGTTAGACCTCTGCTCCTCAACTCCTATTATAATCCTAGAAAGCCCAACTTTTGCAGTACATCAGCAGTGAAATGGTTAAAGCTTTGTTCTCATTTACACAGTAACATTTAGGTCTACCCTTAATTTTATTCTCCCTTTTCTTCAAGCTAGAGAATTTCACTACTATTTACCTATAGACTTTGCTTTGCTTGGAATTACAAGTTTAATTTCTGAAAGAAAATAATAGTGTTTATGCAAAAGTAGAAAAGCAAAGACCTTATTAAAGTACAGTAAAAGTATCACGAAGTTAGCTCTGGTAGAGAACTCAGAAATCTAGCTTCATCTTTGGCATAGACAACTAACTCCACTCATACAAGTTATTTGATTTCCTTCTGCTTTGACTTCTTCATCTACAAAATGAAGATAGTAACTAAAATTATCCAAGGACAAGACAATACTCAGAGCTTCATTCTTTGCTTTTAACTGATATTTGGATGAAACAAAAAATTTCACGTTACACAATGTAATGCAGTGGAAAGTGCAGCAATGACAGCAGAGCATCAAGGTCCTTGACTGCAGCAAGTGAGGATTTCCTCAAATGCAACAGCCATGGATAAAGAAACAGAGGAAAGAAGCTGCTTACCTGCAGAAGGCCCCAAGTACACAGGGATCTCCAGAGAGACACCTTTGCCTCCATTGCCAACACTTAAATGACATCTGGAAGGGGTGCATCCTGGCTCCACCCTTTCCAGTCACTCAGCTGCATTGCAAACATCTGAGCTCCCCTGGGTTGGCCCTGCCTTCCCACCAGGTGCTCCATCACTGCTTCAAGCCATTATTTAGCATTTCCACTACACACAATAAGGGTAATGCTATATCCATAAAAAAAAGCAGTTGCTGAGTTTGTTTCTCCTTCATTTACACCTCTCTACTGCTTCAACCTCTTCAGAAACTTTTCTGGCGTAAACTTAATTACACAAGATGTTCGGCATCATCAAAATAGAATATTTTAACGATGCTTCATCTAATCAAAAAGTTTCAGTAGCTCTGATCAGCTTTGTAAAGCACTAAAGCAATAAAAAGCACTGTAGTGAAACTATGAGTTACTGCTTGCTCTATAACAATCTGAAGACTTCAGAACACACAAGAAACATCTAAAGCTTTCATTGACTTGACCACTGTTGTCATATGATATTCTTCATATTTCAAAGTCTTTACAATTAATGACTAAGGGCCTTGCAACACCTTTGAAAAAACAAATAGTGAAAAGTGGGTTGTGACACAAATTGCTTCATCTACTGCTGAAATAAAGCTGTCTGCAGAGCAAGGCAAAATATCCATTTAACATTAAAAAGCCACACAAGTACAGAGGGAGTAGGGGGAAAAAATATTATTGTAGCCATTTAGAGCAAGAAGGGAAGTTTGTGGAGGCAAAAGTGTAGTTAACCAAACCAGAACTCAAATAGTGCCCTGTGCTCAATGCCAAATTGGATAGAAATATCCCATGTTTCCAAATTTGGTAATCTTCCAGTACGAGTCAAAAGTGTTGTGTCCAAAAAGTTTCTATACAGGCTGACAAGGATGGAAAGCGGGGTTTTTTGGTTTAATTTATGAGCTAACCTAATCTGTACTGCTCACAATTGCTTAGTAGCATTGGTGGCCTGAGATCATGTTATCTTTAGACGGCACTTTAACATTGCAGGACAATCACTATTACAATTTCTTAAGCTCAGAGTGTCAAGAATTATTGCTTAAATCTAGGAGATGCACTAACTCCACATGCAGGAAGGCACGTGTGCTCAGTCACTAAGTCCCAACCTGATCCACATTGTCTGCAAACCGCGGTCTCCAACAGGGCTGCACCTTTAGCTGCTTGCTGGACAGCTGATAGATATCTTCTTAATTCAAGGTACAGATGCCATGCATGGAAACACAGAACTAAACATGCCTTTGTGAGGTCTCCTACCCACACAGGGAGCCTATCGCTGTGCTTTCTAGCACATGAAAAACTGTTTAGCCAGAAACTCTTAGAGGACCTTACAAAAACTAGTTTCACATCACACGTTTTGCTTTGCCAAACCCACCAGTCCTAACTCAAAGCCAGATTTCACACCATTTCATATTTTTAAGCAAAAGTTAAAACACTACCATGCTGGAATTTTCTAGCTCTTTTACATACAGCAAAGTAAGAAAACTTGTGAGAAGGTTGCTTTCCTTTACCAGTCTTACGAACAATACGGCAAAAAAGACTGAGGCTCAGCCTGACAGGAAGGAAGAGCACTGTAGGTGCTCATTCACAAATTCCATCCAAGACCACGCTCCTCCTGCTCCCCCAGGAACAGCCTGCAGCACAAATGGAGCAGAAACACAAATCAGTACAGGTACTTAGGACTGCACTCCCAGCTGAACAGCAAGCGGGCATCACTCAGGCTTAAAGAGGAATATATCAGCCCCAATCTTTGAAGTAGCAGCCATGCAAGAATGCATGTTCGTCTCTGTTTTTCAATTTGCTTGGTGTTGCTGTTAAACAAAGCATAGAAAACTATCGATGGATCAGATTTCCAAATAGGAGACAGAGACCCTTGGAGGATCCAACTTCACTTTCACTGTCTTGCTGTGGGTGGGTTTTCCTTCCCCACTTCTTCGTTATCCTTGTCTAAAAAGCACAATATTGTGCTGTTTGCAGGCACCTGCATTTTGCTGAAATAATGCAAATACTCATACAGTTCAATGTTCAAACTTCCATTTCTCCTATTTTGAACAACAAACACTATAAAAAAAACGCAAGTAACATTTTCAAGATATTTTTTTTTCTTCCTTAAAAAACAGATGGGATTTTAGTCCCAAATATGCAGTTGGCATTTGGCCTGGTGTAAAGGCATGCCCAAACCACCTGGGGGTGGAGCAGCTGTGGGGGTAGGGGCAGGTCACAAACTGTCTAAACTAAGGAGACTTTTCAGGAGCAATTGCCCTAGGTCAGAGAACAGCTCTGAGGAAAACAAGTGGTGCACTAAAACCACTCCCATTCAGTCTCACAACACACAAGTTGAGACCTCTTTCAAAGTTCTCTATCCCTCTAGTATGCCTTCTTCCTCCATTTGAGTTTAAAAATGCCACCAGGCCTGGCCTCTTGGTTAAACCATTGCCTACCATCAGCTAACACAAAAAGGAGAACTTCCAGGGTAGCAACAAATCTAGTATGATGCCAAAAGCAGCACAATGAAACGTTTGCATGCCAGGCTGTGTAGAAGCATCTACAAGAAGGCAGAAAAGGCCCAGAAAAATTACCGGGGGAGAAAACCAGCAGCTTACTTTGCCAACCCACATCCCCTTGACAACAGAGAAGCAGCTCACACAGTTGTGCTACTGACCCTAAATAGAGAGCCATTGCAGAAACGAAAGTGCGGCTGAAGATGTAAATAAGGCTCCGACTACCTACTCATTTTCTTTCTTCTGTCTGTATTTCATCCACATGGGTAAAAATATTTGACCCAAGTGGAACCCATTTACACTATAAAAAAGTGGATTTTGCAAATGTTGCGGGTAGGTTTCCTCAAGGGTACTAACATCACTCCAGAAAGTCAAACAGGAGGCATATGTAAAATATTAACAGAATCCAAGGGAGTGAGAAAGAAATAACATTATTTGAAAGGCTCTTCCAGTGAAAACTGTTATCTAAAACCTAATTTAACCTGAAAACTTGAGAGCACAGTAAATGCGCATGTGAGACCAATGCACCATTTCCTATTAGGTAGCTGCCAAACAGATCTGTTACACATTTAATATAGCAGTGAAATAAGGTATTCACACAGCGTGATTAACTGTAAACATATTTGTACTCTTTTCTTTAAATTAAAGTGTAACCTGATAGAAGCTACAATTACTAGGCAATAAGAAGCGTCATAAGAAAAAGTCAGAACTTCTGCTGCATCACAAAAATAATATAACAGTGACCTTGTGTGGCGTTGCTTTAATAGGCCTATAAAGCCCATGTGCTTTGAGCCTCTAACAACAGTGCCAAGCTGGCAGTCAGTGAATTCAAGGGCGACCTGGAGGGTCCAGAAACTCGGAGGGAGTGGTTATCAGTACTCTTTGCTGGGTCATGTGTTGTTGCTATTTCTTTCCTTTAAGGTTTCACCTTATGTTTGGCAGAGCCACATGGTTGCAGCTCTTTCCAATGTCAACACCTTTTCTTTGCTTGGCTAGGGGTGTCGGCACAGACCAAACGTGAGGTACTGCCTTCCTAAGTTCAGAGCTCCCTGAGTCACAGGCAGTCCTCAGGCTCAATCTTCTGCTGACTGCAGCTTCATAGTAGAACTGCCATCAGCTTTCGGAGTGCTATTTCAGGCCACCACACCTTTTTCAGGTTAGGAAAGAAATGCAAAAGACTGAAAAGGCACGTCTCAGAGAAAGTAGCTCACTATGAGCATTTAGGAACTTTTGCTCCTTTCATGTGCGGATCTCAGGAATATGTGGAGAGACATCAATTATCTCTTCAAAATGACAGACACCTGATCATACAAACCTTGAAATTAAGTAACATTACTTTCTGGCTGAAAACAAGTATTCAAATATTTTCAAGCACGGAAGGGCAGCTTCTATTTTCAACTAAAAGGCACTATTCTGGGTAGGTACTTACAGTTCGTGATGAAAGAAAATAACTCACCTCACAATATATTTCTGAATTTCCTTAAACTGAAATAAAAAATAAAAGGTTTTATCTGTTTCCAGGATTACTTTCCTGAACTTTCTCATCTGCATTTGTACTTTCCTACCAGAGTTAGGTGGAGTCTTCTACTCATTATCACTATTAGATGCTTTAAGATTTACAAGTAAAGATGGTATGTTACATCTTTAAAAGATGCATGCATTGCCTAAGTGAAATGTGCCATCTCATCTTTTTACCATTTTAAATTGTCTGATCTCAGCTTCTGATTATTGTTTTGCTGTTGTTTGTAAGTCATTTGTCCTACTCCAGAAACCACTAATCTTCATTTGCTTCAGAAGCCCCTATAACTCCAAATTAAAATCCACGTGCTAAATCCTAGAGATTAAAATAACATCTCATTAGTGCTGAGTGTTGGATGTCTGCACCCAGATTTTAGAAGCTGTGGAGGTAATTCTCTTTCTTGTGCATTAAAAAAATATATATCCTACGTATGTCAATGAATCTTGGATAAAAAAGAAAGTGCCATACTGACATTTAATGTTACGCTAAGCTTCTACAACAAATTTCCTTCAAAACAACTGACACATTCATGCCTTTTACTTCTCAGCTAACTCAGAGGAAGGGGGCTGTGGGTGAAAGACTTGGTCTCGGAAACGATTTGAAAAGTTACAGCAAAAAATAAAGCGCCAGGCAGCTAAGGGTTGAGTAGATAGAGCTTATATGCTGGGATAACTCACCTAGTCCACATCACACTGCTTTGTGTGGTCTCCACCTCAGCTAACCTTGTGACTACATGTTTATCTGGGCTGGACAAAAAGATGTGCTTGCCAACCTGTTCTGCTGCATAACATAAGGGAAAGGGAAAAGGAAGTTTTGGTCCAAGACAAAGCATTAAACTATCCAGGACTGGATTCCTGCTGTTTTATTCATTATCTATAGGCTCATTAATGTGTATGCCCCTTGAAATTTATCACATATTTTAAATTCTCACATCAATATGTCACTGCATATATGTCAATATGTTTATGCAGCATACCTGAAAGCTCAGATTCACTTTTAGGGGTCAAAAACCTCTAACATCTCTCAAAATTTAAGAATAGGCCAGATTCTTTCTGTCATCACATCTCAGCCTACCCACAGTAGTTCTAGGCAGACACTTGTGTCCCAAAAATTGCAGTCTGGTTTATCTTATACACTGTGCATTATTAAACTTTCTGCTAAAAAAAAACAAAACAAACAAAAAAAAAAAGACAAGTGATTGAAATATTGATTACAAAAAAAAAGTCCCCTCTATCTTAGATGCTATGCTTTGATGCTATGTACCATCCTCTTCACTATTTCTGTTGGCAGATATACCACAATATACAATGATCCACCTAACTGAAAAGATGAGACAGTCATTTCCCCTCAACCATATGTCCTGTCTCTGTGCCAGGGAACAATTTACTCTCATGGAAATGGATGGGTGAAAAACAATTATTTTTTTTTCTTTTGATTTTTTTTCCTCATAACTTTTTACCCTCACTGTTACTCTCTCTCTGAAAAGTTATTGGCACTGTTTCATTTGGGAACTATCGTCTTAATTCCACATTCATCAGCTTCTCTTTTAGTTTCTTCAACTCAAAGATAACTGCTTTGGTGGGAGAGAACTCAATAGCAAACAAAGGCAGAACTAAACCTGAATCTTAATCACATCTTATGTGATGCTGGCGTTAAAGTGCAAAGCACAGTGACGTCTTTCTTAGTGTTCTTGTAAATACAAATCTAAACATCAGAACCAGTCAAGCAGAGGACTATGTCACCAACTGAGGGCTTGCAGCTCAAACAGCTGATGTCAGAGAATACTGATGATGAACGAGATATCCCAATGTTCATAGCAGACTGAAGAATCTTCCTGTTACCATTTATTCTCTTTGTAGGTCCCAGTGAACCTCAAACAAAAAGTTAAAATGTGATCCACAAAATCTAGATCACACAACCCTACACAGCCTAGATGCAGTGGCAGCACAACTAGAGAGGGAGGATCAAGGACTTAAAGGAAAAAATAAGAAACACATTAAGAAAATAAAAGAGAAAGAAATGACAAATTCTCTCCTGGTAGTTGGCAGGCAAGCTTCCCTGAAGCACAAGGCTTTAAAAGAAGCTTTAGTTGCATGCAAAGACATAACTTTTGGCCACAGGGAAAGCAGGGCAGTCCAACAAAGAATAGACCCCAGCTCACTGTGGCACTGGATAAGATAGCCCTGACACCTAGCAGTGATATCTCCCTTTGCTTCCCAGGCCTGGGGATGTCTCCAGGAAGAAAGAGCAAGTATTCTACTGGCTGCTTTGCTACTATGGCAGCAAAAGCCTCAAAGGGTCCCGCTTCCAAGTTGTTGTCAAACAATACCAGCTAAGGGCAGCTATGACAGCCCAGGTGCAGTCACAGACTTCCTATTCAAACAGGGAACTGTCCATGTGAGGTCTTAACTTCTGCTTGTCCTGGAGATAGAGGAACAGAAGTCGGAGCAGCTCTCTCAGAGCAGAGCAACAAGAGAAGCTATCCAGACCTTGCAAGTGAAGTAGGAAGATAGTTACCAAAGAAGCAGGCCAGACCACTATGAACAACAAACAAACAGCAAGGAGCTACTAAGCAGGCAAAAAACTCACAGCGGAGAAACGTTATGTCTCAACAGGGCAGGCAGCAAAAGACTGGAACATGAAAAAAGCAAAAGACTGGCATGTCTTGTACTTGTCCCAACTATTAAATGAGTGGCTCCTTATATGCACAGCAACAAACAAAAGAATCCTCTGGTTTCATGCAACAGGGAACAGGCACCTGCACAGTGTGTGTGCACTCAACCACCACTCAGTGTCCTTTATTTCCTAAGCAACAGGGTACAGAGTAATGGCTTCTCTTCAGCCACCCACACTAAGCCAGAGCAACCATCTTGTTAGTACCTTTCAATCTGGTATAACTGGGAATTAAACATGAAACCAGAGATCAGAGCACAGCAGATTACAGGAGTACTCATGGAATTACTGCTTGCATGAGCTATAGTTTTAAAACATTACAATTAAATAGTTCAGGATTTTTAATCTGGCAATAGATACATCCATCAAATAGTAACAGAGGAACATACATTCAAACCTAATGATGCATGAATTGTATTCACAAGTACTGAACGCTGTTTAACAATTTTGTAAATTGTTATATAATACTTGCAGTCAGCTTGTGGAGTGTTTCAGACTGTTTTAGGCCTCTTTTCTTTCTGATCCCCTTCTTTCCTTTCCTTCTCTGACCTCACTTCTTTCCCAAGCCAGCCTTTTCTTACACAGTCTGGGTGAACTGGGGGATTTTCTGCTTAAAGACTAAGGTTAACCATTTGGCAGGGATACAGCAGGCAGCAAAACACAAGCAGTGGTGTGGAACTGCTCCCCAGTTTGCAGAGTAACAGTGGAACTGCTCACAGCCTGCCATCACACAGGTGATTTTGGCAAGCTTTTACACTTCGCTGATCTGCCATATCTTCAAAACAACATTCCCAGTTAATGAAGCTCATTTAAACAACAGGGGCCAAGGGGAGCTTGTGAGCCTAGAAAGGATTAAGAGGTGAGGCATACTGGAAACTCCGACCATTGAGATCTTGTAGCACAAATGAGAGGAGCACTTTCCTACTCGCTGAGCCAATAATCTCCACTTTTCATTAGCACACCATGCCCACTCACAGTGCAACATGACATCGGGCAGGATATGTTTCCCCTTCCAGTGACCTTGAGCGATAACAGTTTCCACCAGGACAAAGTATCAGCATCATTCAAACCTCATTTATTTCATTCTGTCTTGCAAAAACTGTCTGTACTCCCCCCAAGGAGTAACATTGTTGAAAGAAAAAACATCAAGAGGCAGATCTATCTCCCAACTTGAAGGACATCTCAGAACAGCAAGAAGAGTCCATGTCTGAACCATCTGCTCCTTGCTGAAGAAAGGCTGTGAGATCTGCCAAGGGTGCTCACATAAGCACTTTAATCTCTGCACCAGTCCTTACAGCAGGCCAAGCAGGCCCTTGGCATCATGCTGGTCGGTTAGCATCTGTCCCGTGCAACTCAGACTGGATGTTACATGAAGACAAATACTCCCCTTTTTTCTTTATTTCTTTTTTTTTTTCTTTTTTTTTAAAGGGGGAGGAGAGGAATGTAAAGCATTAACTTAGTGTGATGACCCTGTCAAAACAATTAAATGAATAACAGTATTAGAACTTTATACAGTGAGTGTTTTTAATGACATGGGAGTTAGGAAATAATGTTAAATGTTTCAGCTCAAAGACCTAGTTTCCTGTGTTGGCACCAGCTCTAACTCTAAATGTTCATACATCAAGCATTTCCACAGCTTCATTTTGAAGAGAAATTGGGAGACTGATGCACTTAAGTCCAAGCTACATCCTGTTCCTATGTGTGTGAACACAGGGTGCATTTCTGACAAAAACCCACTGTGCTTTCAGTGTGTCTTTAGGGACTTTTCCATTTGCACAAACTCCCCGAAATCTCAGCTGCACTGCTACGGATGACATACTTTCAGCAGAAGGATATGGCTTCAAAAAAATGGAGAAAGGTAGCGTTAAAAATGAACATCTCCTCTTATCCTATTTTCCTCAACCCTAACAAATGCATCTTCAAGGTTAGAAGCTTACTGCAGAGTGTATAAAAAAACACTGATCATATGAATTAGCATCCATTTACCTAAACAGTTCTAATGATCTGTGCACGAGCTCCAGGTATAGGATAGCTCTAAACATGTTCACTGTGGATTAAACTAATGCAACCTCCTTCAAAACCAGGTCGGCTAAGGATATAAAGTTATGAACCTCAAATGATGAGCGGGAACTCCTACCGTAACCCAGTGCAACTCAGTCACATCTATAGTCTCAGGATTTCCACTACAAAGCTATCATTTCAAATTTCAAACCCAAGTTGAAAGGCAATCCCAAGCAATAGGATGAGCTGGCTATGAAGCACTGCCCATCTGATCCTTATCTCTCAGGTGTGCAGTAAGGTGGATCAAGAAGTTCAGTTGCTAATGCAGAACAACACTTAAAGGGTTGGTGATTACAGCATTTCTACTGAAGCGACAGCTGTTCATATTCATGGCCTATCACAGAGTCACAGAATGGCCTGGGTTGGAAGGGACCTCAAGGATCATGAATCTCCAACCCCCCGTCCCACCACAGGCAGGGCCACCAAAGCCTACATGAAAGAAAAGAGGGCTTAGGTCTGGTTCTCCACAAACAAACGTCCTCACTGTTCAAATCAGGCCTCTATCTCTTTTTGTGCCCACCTAAGAAGTAAGGACCAGGAAAATGGTAACCATGGAGGGAAGAGGGTCTCCACTACGGCTCTACTCCATTGGGTCAGAGCTCTAGAGCAGCACAGCAGACAAGGATTTCCAAAGATAGTGCCATAATTCTATGCAGGCACAACAGCTCTTCTGTGACATTTTGAACTTGATGAATCTCACTAGGAAAAAAAAAAAAAAAAGAAAGAAAAGCAAGCAAGGTGCAGGAAAAGATTCTGCAGTGAGATCACGAGTGACAAACACTAATTCTCAACCAAAATATACACCTGAAAAAAGTCATCCAAAACTCTTCTTAAGAGGGGAAATTTCAGCTCCATCGGGGTGTGACTCCCCAAGGCCTGACAAAGCCACTTACAACCTCACCAAAGTTCAGTGTGACCATGAGTGTTTACAAGTATGAAGACTAGGCCAAATCAAGAATGTAAATATTTGGATTCAGTTCCCCAAACTTGCCTCCATCTGCACTGCCAACTAAATCTCAACTGCAGACCAAAAAAAAACTGAAAAGCGGCAGTTGTTCATAGAGAGCAAACTAACATACATGGTGTTCAACATTAAAGGAAGGGAAACAAACAAACAAACAGTTTGCAATCTGAATTGAACCTGTGTTAAACAAGAAATCAGTGAAGTCCGCACTGAAACCAGATTTGACTCATTTGGCTATTTTGAAAGTCTGAACAGTGCAGATTTTGGTCCACTACCCTACCCTGGAAGAGACCACTTAACCCTGTCTAGGTTGCTCAAAACACACCATCTATGACACGAAGGATCTAGAACACATAGAAACTTTGACATCAACCACACCCTCTTAAACCATGAAAAGCAAGTGCTTCTATTTTCCAGGCAGAGGATCTGATCCAAAGTAATTTATGTGGCAACCACAGTCCTATACTCAGAATTGACTGAGGATCCCAAATTGACTTGAGTTCTCAAGCATCCGTACTTTTTTTAACCCCAGCTCATTTAGCTGTAGATGAAGATGGCAGCCAGGGATGCATTCAAGAGAGTTGTGACACATCCTGAGGGTTAATACACAGCTGTACCCTCAGCTGCCAGTTCCCAGGCCTCCTCAGAAAGCCTTTCAGTCCCACACCTCCACCACAGACATAGGTTGAAAGAAGCAGAAAGCCAAGCATCTCCCCAGGACCAAGGAATCTTTTTATACGTGTACAAAGTAAGAATCCAAGCCTCCTCACTCCCACTACTGTAAACTAACAAGAAGTCCATCCTCCCTGTTTATCTAAGTGGGAAAAGCACAAATCTGGTTCTTCAGCTCTACTGAGCTGTGGGAAACTTGGTTTTGCTCACCAGCTGAAAGCAGGCTCTTCAGCACACTTAGCAGTGACCTCTTCACAAGGGGCGAGTACCATTCCTTTAAATGCCCCTACACTAAAAATAGTTCTGCTTCCTAAACATGAATGTTTAACAGTTCCAGGCATTCTGAAATCCTGCATACCACTTTTTTTTTTTCTTCTTTTAAACTGGCAACATTTATTTAACCAGCAATTAAAAAAAGGAGGCCCAGCCGCCCCAGTGATTCTTCCCAGAGGGTCTTAGATGTTTATGAAACACAATGAAAACAATAAAGTGGATAAAATCATGCTATTCCATCAAGTCTTTGGCAAGACTTCCCAACAGAGAATAAATTGGCATGGTACATTACAGTCAACAGATTACACAATGGTTTGCAGGGTCACAAATAATAAGGGGTCACATGCTCCTCTAAAGTGCTACAGTATATGTTAAAAGTCAGTTGACTACAGGGAAATCAGGAGGTCAGTTCTGAGCTTGTTGGAGCAAGTCCTGGCAGCTACAGTGCAAAAATGCAGGCTAAGAAAGGTCAGGAGGTGATTCTTCACAGCACTAGGAAACACAGTGACTACGCTGAGCAAGCTGGCTTTGGAAGTTTAACACCCTAAACCAAGCCAGGCAGGATTCCCCCATTTCTGCATACAAGAAACAAATGTGGAAGGTTGACAGCGTCAGGTCCCCAGTGAAGCTCAGCACCACCCACCCCACCACACACACCCAAGGAGCTCTGCTCACGCTCCTCCATTCTCCAAGAGGAACCAGTCCCATCTCAAGAGGAGAATGGCAGCTCCCACCAGCCCGCTCACCCTTAAGAGTACACAGGCTGCAAGCAGTTTCAAAAGAAGCTTGATTATACTCTTGGGTGATTTGCTAAAAGTAATCGTAATTGCCTCAGTGTGTTGCTTTTCCTTTAAATAACTGATGTTAAAGCAAGAAGGAAATGATTGGCCAAAGGTATGAATCTTATCCTCATCCTTCAGACTGGCAACAGATTCACATTATGCCACCTGTACAACCTGATCATGAACATGAATGTTGTGTTTTGACAATTCTGATACATACATGATTTTCTCAGATCTGGTCTTAAACGTAAGACACTTCTGCTCCATTATCCTTCCGCTATATGGATTTTTTTTTTCATCTGCTGAGTATAAATCATGAATAAACAAAACATTATTGATTCTTGAAGGCAAGTCGGTCTCACTTCAACTCACCCCGCTCTGACTCTGCATTACCAGCAGTGAGACTCCAGCTAACACTTTTGTTCTTTGTTTGCCACAAGTTTTGATCATTCTAGGTGGCCCTTACTGGAACACTCTTTATCTGGCTGAAGTTAAAGACTGTTTACATGCAATGAACTGAAAGAAAATCTGTTACCCACAGTCAGCGCAACACTAAAACAAGGGGGATAACAAACATTGCTATGGACCTATTCCACGCTATTACAGTATGCATCCGGCTTCATTTGGCTCACTGTTATGACTGAAAATACATTTGAGCGACAAAAATGAAGTAAACATAAGAGGCTCTCTCATATGCAGCCTCTACTCTTTGATTGCGGTGACCCCTCGCTCTTTGGTAAAGCAAATGTTTGGTAGCAAGCCAAGAGCACTACATCTCATTTTCCCACCAAGCAAACTGCTGAAGCAGCTCCCTTAGCTCTTCAGCTGCATCTGCCTTGGGATCATAAAGTCTTCCGACGGAGTCCAGGTGGTTCTCCGACTCTTTTCAACGAGCTTGCAAACATTACAGCCAGCCGGCACCAGGGGAGAAGTATCGGGCTCCCTTTCTCTTCTCGCACCCGAGCCCCAAACCCGGAGGGCTGCTTCGCCGGCCCGCTCCGTCAGCTCGATCCTACAGCGGTGAGAGGACCCGGCCCCGGCGGTGCCGAGCCGAGGCTGCTCCCGGAGCCCCGCGCCAGCCCGCCGCGTATCCCGACCCGCCCCGCAACGGGAGGCGGGCGGCTGTCGGCACGCCGAGCCCGGCGCCGGGCGGCGGCTTCTCCCCCTGCCCCGCTCCCCCGCCCGCGGCTCCCTGGGACCCGTCCGAGCCCGGCGGCGCGGCTCCCGGCTCTTACCGAGGCGCGCAGGGGAAAGCTCCCGACGCCCGCAATCCCCGTTCCGCAGCACGGGCTGTTGTAGCTTTTTTAGAGGAGCCGAGAAGAGGGAAAGAAGGGGAGGGGGCAGGGAGGAAGGGAAGGAGGAGGGAAGGGATTGAGATCGAGGGAGAGAGAAGTATGCGAAGGCAGGAAGTGGGGACGGCCACGGCCAGTGCGGGAGATTAATGGGAAGCAGCCGGCCGGCCGCCAACAAAGAGCCCCGGCGCGGGGCTGCGGCAGCGAGCCGGGTCCGAAGCAGGCGGGAGGCAGCGGAGCGGCGCTGCGGGGGGACGCGGCGGGCAGGGGGAGGAGGGGAGAGCCGGGAGCCCGCCGCGGCGCCGGTTTTGTCTGTAAGAACGCTGACAGCGCTCGGGCTCTCTGCGGGGAAGGACGGGGGAAGGAAAGCTGCCGCCGGGCCGCGCAGCCCACGTGCTTCCAACGCGCGCCCCGCACGGCGGGCTGCACACGCGCAGCGTGATGTGTGCACGCACGTGTTCCTGGCTGGAAAGAAGCATCTCAGCACCGCTTCAGCGTTAAGCACGTGCTTACTCTCCTTCCTGTGGCTGATCAGCCTTCCCGCATCCCAAGCCGTCACACACAACAGAGGTAACTTGGCTGACTCGTCACCGCCACCGTAACGAGGAAAGCTGGTGCAAGAGCCCCGCGTTTCACAACCCGCCATTCTATTTCAAGAGGCGGAGTACGAAGGAAGCTCATCCGGCTCCTCGCGCGAAGGCGCGGTTCCGAGCGCGATCTGCACTGCGCCGCCGGCTGCGGACGGGTTTATCTCGGCCGGGAGCTGCGTTTGAACCTCCCGCTTCGGCCACTCCGCGGAGCGGGGCGGGGCGCCCCCTAGCGGCGGTAGGGCGGGACGACGGGCTGCGGCGCATGCGCACACTGTGACGGCGCCCGGCGGCGGCGGGATGGACGGGGCGCGCGCGGGGCGCACGGCGGGGCTGGCGCGCGCCGTGCTGGAGCGGGCGCGGCGGCGGGAGCGCGCGGTCTCGGCCCCGGTCAGTGCTGCGGGCGGGGAGGGGCGCGCGCGCAGCCACCTCAGTCACCGTGTTCTGCCGCGCGGCCGCACCGCGCTTCGTTAAGCGTGTGCTTAATGGCAGGAGGAAGACTCGGAGCGGCTGAGCGCTGCGTTCGCCTCCGTCATGAGTTTCATGGCCCAAGCCACGCGGGAATGCGAGGTAAAAATCCCGCGGTGGCACCACCGTAACCCCGAAGGCGAGCGAGACGCAGTCGGTATTCGGGAGGCGGTGCGGGGCGCTCCGTCTGCCGGCAGGTGGCAGCACCGCGCGGCGGGGCGGCACCCGGAACCTGGTTGTGATGCCTCTCTATGTCACGCTTTCTGTTCCCCCCGTTGCCCAGAAGTACTACAGCCTTGTGCCGGCCTGCAGGCGCGGAGAGCACGAAGCGAAACACATCTGCAGGTACCACGGCCGGCAAGCGGGAGAGGAAGAGCTGGAGTCCACCGAAGACAAGGTAAGGAGGGTCTGGTGGCCTCTGGGAGGTCGTTCCTTCCATCTGCACGGACAGCTGGGGTGTCTGTGGCACCGCATTTGCCATGCGTTTGTGTTTGGCAGCACAGGCAGGTGAAGGCTTGGACTGATCTGAGGCTTTGGTTGGGCAGGGCCGCTGCTGGTGGCAGCAGCCAGCACACTTTCAGTCCTGTGGCAGAGGGGAAACTCTAATGGACGCAGAGCATCCCCTCTTTCACGGACTGAATTTACCTTTGTGTGGCTATTAATCAGAAAACTATCCTTTTCTTTCCAGAAAAGAGCAGCTTCTGCAGTATCCAGTCAAGCTAGAACTTGCCAGCAATGTGTAAGTTTACAGAATAATTTGTTTTCAAACGTATAACATTTCTTTATCGGTTTACAGTCAGACGTGGAGGTCTTGTGACAGCACAGATCAATGAATAGTGTGTTCACCATCCCAGAGTATAGATGGTCAGTACAACAGGCAGAGACTGACACAATTAATTATAGAATCATAGAATCGCCAAGGTTGGAAAAGACCTCTGAGATCACCCAGTCCAACCATCCACCTACTACCAATATTTCCCCGCTGAACCATGTCCCTTAATACAACATCTCAACATCTCTTGAACACCTCCAGGAATGGTGATTCCATCACCTCCCTGGCAGCACATTCCAGTGCCTGACCACTCTTTCTGAGAAGAAATTTGTAAACCAGACCGTGGCCATCCAGCACAGGACTAGTCAAGAGTCTCCCATATTTTGGGCTGATACAGACTGTCAAAACATTGTGAACGATCTGTAGACAGCTGTGATTTGCACCAGCAGCAATAATCCAGCAGTCTCCTGCTCTTACCTCATTTGTGCTCCTGCCACACTCCCCATGCTGAACAAAGCACGCAGCAGCTGCTTGGCCAGTTATGCTTGGCCCTGATACTCTGAAGACTGCTGTTCCTCCAGGAAAAGAAAACGTAATTGTTTTTTAAAGCCAAACACCTCACCAAATCGATTTCAGGAACTTCTAAGCCACAAAAGATGAGAACCATGAAAACTGTATGAATTGATAAGATTAACTTGGTGTATGGATGACTTCTTTTGTTATGTTCAAAACAGTTTAAGATGACAGCTTTTAGTTTTTTAAGTAGAGATTACAGCCTTTTAATTATTTCCATGGATTAAATCATTAAATATTTTGAATGTGACATTTGTGAATAGAAACACTTTACAGTTCTGTCTCTATACTGTCCATATATTCTGAAAAAAAAGATACACAACATTTAGATAGCAGTTTAAATTACTTTTTTTTAATTCAAATTCCAAGTTTATATTTTTGTAGGAAATTTAACATGACTAAATAGTAAAGAAATCTGTTTATTCCCTCTTCTTTGTCCCCTAAAGACCAAGAAAGCTTCCAAAGATATCTACATTGAAGTCTCTCCTGGCGTTTATTCTATCACAGCAACCTCAGAGGACATGGTGAAACAAACCCACGTGGTGAACGTCAGTGCTGGACAAAGCATTGATTTGACTTTTGTGCTATGACGTTTATCGTTTGCTGGCAATCATGGGAATAAAATACTAGGATTTTTTAAAGCATATAATGAATTATGTGTAACTATTTCTTATTAGCATTTTAATACAATCCTCTTCTTGGGGAGTCCATTTTTATGGCCTGTATATTTATTTGCTAATCAATGCAATTGTATGCAACTCACTTTGTACACTGATTTTATAAATATTTGTACATTGTTTCTCTTAATTCAAATCATGCAACTATGTAATCCCAGGTTCTTAAGCTTGAAACAATTAAAGATACAATCAGTGGAATAAATATATAGTTTGGTCTTTGTGATGCCTGTTTCTTTTACATTACCCTCAGGCAGAAAGTCCACGTCATGTTCTTACCCACAGAGAACGAGATCCCAGTGGTGTGAATGCAGACACACACACCATCTCTGGCACTAGTTCTAGAGCAGCTGACCATCCGTCTCAAGTATATTTCCCTTATCTACATTTTTATAATTCTGATAAAGAAACAGAATTTGGGGAACATTTCTTAATTTCTCCGCAGGCTCTAAACTAGGCTAAGGATCGCCTAGCTGCCTTTTTCAGTAGAAAGCAGTTTGTGTTAGTGACATGCTCTATATAGTCTGTAATCCTTTTGTAGCTGATGGCATTAAGGTTTCAGTTAATGTTGAGGAGAATATAAAATGCAATTGCTTGAACGCTGCACACTGAGAACTGTGTTAAGCTATATATCCCTTATTCTCTGGCCGTTCTCTCTTTTGCTTTGATCCTGAAAAAAATAAGAAAAAATTGGGGCTGTCAGGTTGCATCATTTCTGTTTCTTCTGGTAAGCTGAATTCCTCTGGTTAGCACCAGAGGACAGTAGATAAATTGGAGGTTTATTAGATCCTTGCTTTGTCTCTACTCAGACTTTCAGCACTAATACTAGTTTACCTGATCTCTTCAGAAATGTAAAGAGTTCACATCCAAATAATTCAGTTTAACAGCAGACTAACCATAGAGTAAAGAATGAGGATGCTGAGATGTTATCAGGTTGGAAATCACATCTCAGTCATTAAAACGGTACAGTTATCCATAAAGCTCTTCTATGAAGTGCCTTAATCAGAACTTTATTTGCTTAATAAACGTAACATTGCTAATAGTACAAGCAGTTTACCTGAAATTTCAGCTCTTGAACTTCATCAGCTGTAGAGTTACTGAATTCTGATGGATCATATCTCTCCCTGCTTTAGCATGAGCTCTGCTGTTCTTTCCCTGTCCGTTCCCTGCCAATACGGTCTGTACTGCCAAGTTTGTCCTCTCCTAAGCAAGTTGATTTATGTTTATTGTCTGACTCTGTTTTCTTTCTTGCATGTCTGTATCTTTGTTTTCCTTAAATGCTACAGAACCTTCCTCCTGGAAGACAGAATAAACATCCACTGGCAGTCCATGAATGCTCTGTGTTACCACATGTATCCACTGCTATGATTCATGCTGCTGGTTTTGAGCTAGAATGAAGCTCCTCTGGTCTCTTTCTTGTTTTACCAAAAGGCAAAGCACGTCAGCAGTGCATAGATATGACGTTTGGCTAACACAGAGCACACCTGTCTGGAGTTGCATATTGACATAAAAAATCGTATATAAGCTGTCTTTTCTTGGGTTTTATTTACACTGAAGGTCAGAGATGACCATTTTCAGAGGCACTCATTCAGGTCCCTATTTCTGCAGGACTTCATTGGGTCAATGTCAGTGGACAAGTGGCTAGTTTCTGAGTGTACAGTCTTTGCTGATTGCTCACACTGTTTACTGGCATAACCTTTTCCATTCCAACAAGGAGCTTCAGACCCTCCTCACTTTTATTTTAGTTAATAATTAAAATAATAATAATAATAATAATGGAGAAATCTCCTCCATATCATAAAATTTGTGGAAGGCCATAGCAGGCAATTACTATAAAAATGCCAATTTCTGAACTATTTACATGAATACTTGTTCCATTCAAACAGACCAGACCATGTCAGTAAATACAGTATTAATACAAATTACTTTACTCCTGATGACAGCTTGAAATCCTGGTATTTCACTATTTCATTCACTGTGAATTGCCCTCTGGGAGGCTGCTCAGTAGTTTCCAGCACTGCACTTGGAGCAGGTGGTACAACATTGGACATGTCTACAACAGAGATGGCTTTGAATTCCAACTTGCCCTTTGTATATATGCTGCTGTGTCTGCCAGTTCCTTGGGAAAAAAATGTATCTTAGCCTTAAGCATAGGGAAACCAGAATTGAAACAGACACATTCACTTAAGAGAGAAAAATGTACTTTACGCATTTTAAGGAATTCTTCTGGGTGATTGATTCTGCACAGACCAGCTACAAAGGTTAATGATGCTGGCATCATTAAATGCATAGAAAATGATGAGGAAGAAACTTAGCAAGGGGGACCTGCCTCTACATGAGATTCTAGTAGTTTTCCACTAGATGAGTTGCCAGAAGAAGAGATCGCATGCAAGATGAGGGGGCAGAAATGTTGGGGAGGAGGAAATAATGAATTGGCAGCTGACAGGCAAATATATGGTATTTATACCAACTACAGGTTAATTGAGAGCCCACATGAAGGGGGTACAGAGCACGCTGGCTATTTCCCTCTGTCTGCTCCTTCCTTTTTAGGGTGTTTCAAGGTACCTGAATTACTGGCACGAGATTTATAGTGGTTCCTTTTCCAGTATTTCCACTTGGGTCCCGCAGATTCCTCCAGCCTGGGCTTCTCAGGACGACTGGGGTCAGCTTTAACAGTACTGTCCACTACAGCACTCTGAATGGGGAACACCTCTGCATCAGCCTCTGAATCAGAAGGGGAACGTGCTGCCAAAGCTGCTAACTCCTCTTGTTTTGGACCTTCCAGTTCTAGAAGGTGTGGAGAGGATTTGCTGCTGGGCTCTGACTCTTCAGCTTCTCTCTGAAAGACCTGAGACTTGGGCGGAAGAGGCCACCAAACATCAAAATGGCCATGGCAGCAGCAGAAGCAGCAGACGCAGGCTGATGAATAGCACATACCACCACAATGACAGTGGAGAACTGGTGAGCAGAGCCACGCTAAGCACAGCTTGTTATGTGCAATGCAAACAGGAACCCAGGTGGTTTTAGGACTGCAGGAAAAAATGCACGAGTTAGCATCAGGACTTTCTCTACGCTTTAACCTGCTGGAGAAAGGCATGTGGATCATCTCCACAATCCTCCCACACAGGCTAGGAGGGATCCACAGCGCTACACCTCGTGGCAGCTTCACTTTCTTGTCATTCCAGAACTGAACCATAACTTCTTCATCTTCTGAGGCTGTTGGGAGAAAAGGCATGCAGCTGTGAGTAGCCATTCTGCCTAGGGAGCACATACAGCTCAGGCTCTGCAGCTTGGGACACACTTTCTAGTCCTGCCAGCTGCAGCATCAGTGATCACCTCTCACTGTGACACCTGGCAGCATCTTTCTTCCCAATTTTTCATCAGATGAACAAGTCATTGTTGGCCAAGTTTTTTTGTTCCTGACAAAGCTATCAGTAACACTCTGGGGACACGCTACCCATATTTGAGCAGTCAGCAGAGCCTGTCAGACACAGGAAAATGAATGAGCTGCTGAAATACCATGCTTGGGTGATAAGGTCACTCCCAGGATGCATCCTTCAGTATAAGCATGAGCACTCTAGCACAGACGGATGTTTCCTGAGAGCTGCCACATTTGGATCTCTCAGGAAAAGGCCATTGTCCTTCACGCAACAGACACAGCCCCACCTGAGCATACAGGAAATTGCAGATCTGTGGATATGGAAGGTGACGTTTTTGTGGGTCACAGCTTCCTTGGGGTCAGACAGGCAAGGCTACAAGCTGATATCCATCTAAGGTTGTATCAGCTACATCAGCTCCTGGAAGCCTTAAGTAATGCTACAGTGAGTTCACTGACAGCTCTCTGGCAATAGTACAACAGAGTTCATCCCAAGAGTCTCACTTGTGTTCCCAAGCAAGGCAAGTAAGACAAGGGCAGCATCCTTCTTACCTCGTAAGGGGTCCCTTGTCTCAATGCCCGTGAGGACTGTTCCAGGGCCATACCTCACCAAGTCTGGTTCCCAAGGTGCCAATACTTTGTCTCCCGGCAGCAAGGAATGCTTCATGCCATTGGCATACTCCAGGATGTCATCCTTTGCTGTTTTCTGCACACATACCGAATGCCTTCCATGCAACTGAAGTGGTCTGGTAAGCTCTACCAGGAACATTCCCCTTTCATTCTGTTACCAGGAAAAAAACAGTACCTCTGAAAACCACAATGTTATACATCAAGTCATGTAATCACCAGGTATAGTCCCACTGGATTTTACAAGGCACACTGCATGCACCAGGCACACCAAAATTGTTCTTTAGGCACGCCCAAGTCCTTCCTCATTACATACAACATGAACTCGCTGCTGGAATTTTTTATTTTCTCGTAAGCTAAGGCCTGTCAAGAGGCCTTCAATCAACACTGAAACAAGACACTTCCCTGTTCTTGAGAAAGAATAGACTCTTTTTCCCCCTTAAGTTTGAAGTGCTAACAAACTGATGAATTAAAGCTTTCACTAACATTTCTGAAGACACTGTGCCATTGGTTTGCAGCTGACTCAAGCTGGCAGTGTGTACATAACACACCACCAAACACTGTTCCTGCGCTGGTGGCTATGTGTCTATACACAACAGTGACCAGCACACTGTTCACAACAGCTCTGTTGCCATCCAGGCCTGGCACGATGTCCAGCACCAGCAGAGACGAGGCCCTGCTGTGCACAGAACTCAGGCGGTGCACAAGGACTGCTGCAGACTGCATCCACCACAATCAGTCTTTGCCACAGGCAGAGGGGTGTCCCTCCTCCAGCCACACTGACTTCACCCACCTCACCTTGAGGTTCAGTGGATGGCCCACCTGCAGGTGAACAGATCTGACTTGTCAGCACACACCCCATGACACCTACCCACATGACTACGGCACAGACACTGTTGCTCACCTCCACCTCCTCTTTTACTGTACCACGGTAATAAAATCCATCATGCTCCCCTCTCACCAGGACAGGGGTGTTTTTGGCTAAGATCGCTGATCTCTGTGACATGCTCAGCCTCTGCCATGCTGGGCCAAGGGAGGGGAGGCAGCGCCCAACCCATTGGCACCTTGAATAAAAGAAAATTGGTCAGTGGTCTGAGAAATCAGCTTCTGTAGGTCAGGCAAAAGTATATAAGTATCTTCTAAGATGTAAGAACATGGTTACTGCAGCTCATTTTGTAGAGCTCCCACTTTTTAACCTAGTTCTCTTTGGTTTGGGGTGAAGAAAGCTAAGAATATGCTGGAGACCTCGTCCAGGATCACTTGCAATAACACCTTTTCTGACTACATGGCATGTTAACACAACCCTAAAGGTCAGGCAAGAGAAAAAGATGCTCCAGCACAAAGCACAGCTTAGCACTGTAGCTGATGATGTAAGCTCAAAACAGGGAAATAATTCCATGTCACATAGAATTAGAACCATTTCACAGAAGATCACTGCTCAAGCAAAATGCTTTTTTTTTTCTTATCCAAGTAACATTAAGGACTTCTTTTTTTGATAGCAAGTTTACCCCAGGCTTTGCTTTCTATAATCTCCAGGGTAGCAAATCATTTTAGTTAATGCAAAGAATTGCCAGCATGAGGGTGAGGAGAACACAAATGATATTCAAGTTGCTAATGTATTAACCTGACACATTCCAGCCTTTTTTATCCTATTAGATATCATGCAAAAGAACAAATCACAGATCCAACAAGAACTTAATTATACCGCAGGGGAGCAAGGGAGTTGGTGATCCGGGCAGGATGCATGGTGAAGGAGCTCCTGCAGCAGGGGTGGATAGCAGGGATGGCACTGGAACACAGGAACTTGTCCAGAGCTGGCATCATGCTGCAGCACCTGTGGTCCATGGGCAGGAATCCTTCCATTCCATGAGCCATTCTTGCAAAGGCAGCTTCCTGCAAGACTAAAACACGAGCTGTCAGTAGTTAAAAAGAGACAACATACTGACATTTTTCAAGCCAAGCAAATGTTTTACAGATTACCCTCAAGATCTCAGTAACTTTTACTAATTGCTCTCATTAAACAAAGACTGAATTCAAAGTATCCAGTCTGGTGTTCTGTCATGTGAACCCATATCACTGACTTCAGTGACTTCCACTCATTCAAATTTGTAGTTGGCAACCCTACCCACAGCAAATGAGTTGGAAATGGATGATCTTTGAGGTCCCTTCCAATTGAAGCCAGTCTGTGAGTCTATAAATCTCTATCTAGTAAAGGGACATAAGCATCCAGGGAAGCACTCTTGCTGTGGAAAACCTAAGGAAAGCAATGTTCTTAACTAGCTCCAGCTTTTGTTCCCCTCTGTAACATGCAGCTCTTCTCTTATACCTGCACCCTCCTTTACAGCTTCCTTATTCACAGAGCCAGCCCAACCCTCCCCATTCTACAGACTAAAACAGAAACTGCAGCTGAAGTTCACATAGTTGAGCAGACAGCTTCTGACTGTAGTGCTAGAACAGAATTGCCTATGCTATATTAAGAGGAAATATTTTGATCTCCCTCTGCCCTGTCATGTTTTGCAACAGTAGGATTATGGCTTGCCACCAGAAGAATGAGATGCAGAGATCTGATGAGCACTAACTACTCAGAGGTTGTCACATTAAGATTCATGAAGTGGTGCTCTCTCTGATAATCTTACAAATACATATATATATATATATATATATAGTTTAGAAATATTCAGCATGCTGAAGGTAAAATTTGCAATAGACTGTGAGCAATATATAAACCAAGTGCTTAATTTGCCTTGATTTCGTCTCATAAAAGATACGATCAGAGATTCTATCATCTGCAAACTGTACGTAATTTCAAACACACAAAAAGGCAAGTAAATAACTGCTGAAAAATGTGTCTTACAAAGAGTAAATCAACACATCAAACTCATACCTACTACACAAGCTCCCCTATTACAAAGTGAAACAAATTGGAATCCATAATGTTTTCTAAAGGAATGCAAATTCCAGCACCGTGTTAAAGCCTGCTCTAAAGCTGCTCAGAGCTGCCCTGCCAAGAGCCAAGTATTGCATAGATGTACAAAGCAGGGCTCTGACAAAAGCAGCTATGGAGCATTATGAGATTTCCTGAATAGTTCCACACATTTGGACCCAGAAGTGTTTCAAACTTACCAGCTACTGATAACACTAAATCTTGTCTGTTTGTATTTAGCCTTGAGACAGAAACCTCGTCCTTTTGCCCCGCTGGATGCAGGAAGCATTTGTTGCCAGCACTTTCTAGTTGCTAAGGAGATCAGCAGCATGGCTACCACTGGGAATTGACTGCTGACCTGACCTGGCTGCAGAGAAAACCCTTTGCCTGCCATGTACCAGCCCAATTGCTGCTAAATGCAGCTCTGGTGATCCAGCTATTGCACTGAGAGACTCTGGGGGCAAAGAAAGGATTATAAAAGGGTGAAACATCCTCCAGCCCTTTGCATAATAAGGCAAAAGAAATGTATCATCATTCAAAGCTGCAGTTCAGATTTACAATCATAAAGCACCACAACAAATATATTGGTTGGAAGAAAGGAGAGTCAAAGCTGGGAGGAACTGAGATTGAATTCCTTTACAAACTTCTCCTCTCCATAATGAAGGGGAAGAATTTGTGAATTCTCCCCCTTTCCTCCAAAGCATGTACAAAACCAAAATCATAGAATGGCCTGGGTTGAAAAGGACCACAATGACCATGTAGTTCCAACCCCCTGCTCTGTGCAGGGTCGCAAACCAGCAGACCAGGCTGCCCAGAGCCACATCCAGCCTGGCCTTGAATGCCTCCAGGGATGGGGCATCCACAGCCTCCTTGGGCAATTTGTTCCAAAATGTCAGAGAATCATACTGAAATCTTCCTGCTAATCTCTACTGTGATCCCTATTCTTCATTTCCTCCTTACCAAACGTTCACACCTCGATATGTGATATGTCTGTACGGTGTGGGCAGGGAAATACTTAATTGCATTTAGTAGACAATTTTCAATTCACTACTATTAAAACATGAGAACAGAGGGATGGATGAGTGTAATTAAGGACTGCCAGCTCTTACAAAGTCTGGAATTGTTTTCTCTACATTTTGCTGTAACCAGAGATGAACTGCTCTCATGTTGCCAGCTGAATTGCTGCTAAATGCCAACCCTGACACACAGCAAATGTTAAGAACATTTTGCTAATCACAAGATAAAACTCTTTACCATTTTGGCATAAATCTGTTCTACACTGATTAGCTGAAATCACCAATAACAGAGGAAGAGACTAAGGGGAAGAGGATCCCAGAAGAATTTCTTTCACAGGACACAATTCTTCCCAGGCCAGAATCTTGCCAACCCTCTCTGCATTGTGCAACCAGTCCTAATTTTTAAGTGCACAGAGAGATGGAAAAGAATTTCCATAGAATTTGAATAGAAATTAGGCTGAATCAACAGTTTTAAATGAGATCAACATTTTTACTCACAGGAATAAAACTGCATTTGCAAGATGTCATGCTCTTCCTACGCCCAGTGACAATGTTTCAGAGAACTGCTCCCCTTTTCCTTTCACTTTAAACTAAATTATCCATTTTGTTGATTTTGAACAACATTCCTGGGAACCTTTATAAAGACCACCTCGCTTTCTAAGAGAAACACTGGCAATAAGAACAAAAAACTTCTATGAAAGGGCATATAAGAGCAAACCAGTCACATCACAGAAAAATAAAGGAATTTCAGCCTCACCACTGGAAAGACTTTATTTTATTTCAAAGCACGAAGAATGTGATGGCACATACAATTAATTCACACTTGTAGCTATTGTTATTTTTTGTTTGGTAACAATTTTAGATGTGCTTTCCAATTTCCACGAATTATCTGAGGCCACTCAGATGTGATTTTCCAGTCACACTTCTGTAAGCACAGTTACTACCTACAAAACTAAAATGCTTTTCTGTGGGTTGGTATCGATGTGTAGTATGATCTGCTCCTAGATGTTTCAGGAATGTGCACATCATTAACAACATAGCAGTGGCTACCAGGCTCCCATGCAGGATATCTTTCCCTTGATTTGGAACAGTTTAGATAGCCTTCAAAAACTGGCTTTGTTTGTTAATTGCTTTAGGTGCTTGGCTTGGCTCCATGACATTTTTGTCTGCTGCCATGGAATCACTGTACAGAACAGACTGTAGGTACCTGATGTATTTTATTGCTGCACGGAGAGTCTCTACTTTGCTGAGCCGTTTCTCTAAGTATTCCTTAGGTAAGTGATGTCTCAATTTAGCATAGCCTTCATTGACACATTTAACTCTCTGCCTTTCCCTCTCATTCCTCTTCCTGATGAAAGCTGGCCCATAGGAGTACTCGCTCCTGTTGTAATTGCAGTGGGGTATTTGGTAGGAAAAGCCACAGGGCTCACTGTAGAAGTTGTCCGTGATGAAATGCTCAGACATGAAAGGAAGGAATGACAGATCTTCAGAGCAAGCGACCTGGTTTGGTGTTTCTGGGTACATGTGAAACATGACGAGTGGGTCAGCACAGAAGGGCCGGGGCAGCTGTATGCACTGAGTGTCAGCAGAAATGGCCAACTTGTCCATGAGATTACAGTAGCTTTTCCCATCCATCAGGTTCTGTATTTAACCTGGAAATGCATAATTACAAATCACTTTAAACAACTCATGCTGGACAGGACAAAATACTCACCTGTGCTTACTAACTGGCACTTGTCAGGTGAGACTTCTAATGTATTTGCAACATTTCAGAACAACAGATGACAGAAAACATCCTATTTGAAAAAAAACAAGAGGATGTAAATTGGCTAAAGTGATTTTAAAAAATGCACAACAGATCTTAAGAAAATAAAACTGTTAACACTTTCTAAAGGAAAGAGCAAACATTCTCCTTTCATCTCTGCTTTAGAAATGAGAAGGATCTACCTTTATGAGCCCCACAGAAATCTACCTTGCTCCAAACTTTCATCTTTACAGAAAACATGAAGCAGGCCAAAACTGAAGAGAAAAACATTCTCTCCACCCCATTGACAATTCCAGTGACAGACTCTCTACTTGTATCGAAAAAATCTTCAATGACAAATTACTTTTCTTCTCTATTCATTTGATATCTCATTCACTGTACTGTTTTGACTCGATGTAAAACTAATGCAGGGAAGGGATCCCAATGTCAACTTTATGTCTGTAAAGTATTCAATTTACTCTTATTGTAAGCTTTAGAAAAGGCCTAGAGGATGAAATAGGGCTAAACCTGACATCTTGGATCCTCTTGTTTAATACACAGACAAGTGGAGAAACACAGAGATGAAATACTAAATTTCAATTTTAAATTATTTTACATAATAGCTACTTAAAAATATATCTAAACCATATAGTTATTTTTTTTAAGAATTACGATCCATCCTTACCACTTGCAAGCAGTACTTCTCAACACAAAATCTACCCAAAAATGCTCCTTTAACATCTTCCTCATCTATACTTTCCATTCTAAAATACTTAGATTATACCCTCTATAACAGAAAAAGCACACGAACACAAACTAGGTTACCAGAAACATCTAGACTGCACTACTCACAACAACCTTGAAAAGCTTCAAATATTCAGAGCACGGTTCCATAACAAATTGGATTCTCTTAATCCCTCACAAGGATAGAGATATTTTAATGTTTTCTAATAATTTCACACTTGCCACTTTCAACACTAAGAGAATTCTCACTCAATAACCCAATCTAACAGCATATTCTATCAACGTCCATCTGCATTCAGCGCTATTTGTTTTCTTCTTATCAAAATGGATCTCTGTACAGAAATCTTGGGAGTTCAGAGTTCCTTTATAGCATGCTGTTAGACAAGAGACAGTCACATGCATCTTAAATGGATCTTTCTATAGGCACACTGATGGCATGCAGATATGTTCATTTTGAATTAATAAAGATACTGAAAGGTTAGAAGTGAATACATACATTCATAAAACAAAAGCAGTAGATAGTCATCTTTCTCTTTTTTAAAACAAGTTGTGTTATTCTAAAAAATTTTCTACTGTGACATCTTGAAAATATTGTCAGAATGAACTAAAATCACTGAATAGCAAAAAGTTAATAGTAAAGTATCTATACACAGCAAGAAACCAAAAACACAGCCCCTTGTGATACTTGCAGTATTTGTTTTGCACCAACAATTCTGTTCCATAACAGCATTCCATAGAACAGTTGTCTGTTGCCTTACTGTCTGCACTGGGCACGTTAGAATCCTCTTCCCATTAGACCAGAGACTCGCCAATCTTCAGAGGAAAGTAAAATCCACGGAAACAAGATGCGCTAATTTTAAGACTGCTGAGTAATACCTGAAAATATCTAAACGATATTAAAAAAAAAAAGTTAATGTACCAGTTTCCTTGCATCTTATGTAAGGTAGTAATTGATCATTAAACACAATGAATTAAAAAGCTATAGACTACAGAATTAAAAGTTACTGACTGGCTGACAGAAGTGGTTTAGAGAAACATGGATATTCAGTGAAGATCTGTTGCTAGATACAGCAATACACAGTTCTCTTACCTGAATCATGCACTTTGTTCCACTGAGTCAATGACTCCTGCAATTTATAGCCAATTGACAACATGCAAAGTAGCTTACAGTTAGATCTGCTCATTTCTGGTTTGGCTTTTCCACCCACACTACAGCTATGATGGCAACAAGACTTGGCATTAAGGACTACAAATTTTAAAACCATATTGAACACAACTGGATCACCTGAAAAAGTAAATCAGGAACATACTTTGCTTATGCCCTGTTACAGTTTACTAAAGCATCATTTTCCTTTACTGGAGTTTCATACACTAACATTTAAATTTAATTATCAGCTAGAACTTAGTTAAATACTGTTAAAATGAACACACATTTGAATAAAAGCATGGATGAAATTAATAGTACATTTCATGGTCATCTCAAAAGATCTGCTTTGTTTCAAGTTCTTTTAAGTTCTCTTCCACTTTGCTGTCTCAAAGCCTCAACACTAAACTCAGCCCTAATTCCCTTTTTTTCCCCTCCCTCCCCCCCCAATTCGGAGCAAAGTTCTGCATCCTCCTTCTACTCCAGCTTCAGACCTTATCAGAAATGCACCTATTAGAACTGATAGGTAGGCACAAATGCAACAAGTTATTTTTCTTTAGGGCATCCTATGTACATCACTGCCATAACTGATCATTGACTCATCAGGGTTAGATGACAAACACAACTGTGTTTTTGTTTGTTTGCTTTTATTCTGTCAATACACCCTGTGCTGTTTTGTACTTAGAGGGAGAACCCTACACCTCCACTAATTAGGTGCCTGTTGTAATTACACCCAGAATAACTGTGGTTTTGGAAGCCCACAGGACTGACAAGACAATGAAGATCTGCATCTGCCAAAGAGATGTAGTCATTGCAAACGTTATGGTACAGCATATGTTTCCACTCAAGGTACTGAAGAACTATGTATACAGGTACAGTCTATTTTCCACACTATTTTGCTCCCACTCTGTCAATTATGAAAGTCAAAACTGTACCTGCCAATATATAATACTGTTCCATGATACCATTTCCTTCAGCACTGGAAGTGAAAATCATTACAACACAATAATAAAACTAAACATGCCTAGCTAAATTTCAGTCAGGGATTAAAAACTTCTTCCAATCAGCAATTTTGTGAGCCATTCTTTCCCCTACCTAAGCACTAAACATCTGCATATTTCCACTCAGAAGCATTTTCAGATAACTGTTTTTATAAATGCAGTCTACATGCAAGTGTAATGAGGGAGAAAATGATGACATCTAGATAATGTGCATCTGTTTTTCAAAAATCAGTTTTAATTGTTACACTCCAAAGAGGATATATGAAAGTTAGTCATCTAGCAACTGTATACCTCTTAAGAGATGAACACAGAATCACAGATAGAAAAATACACCTAACTCCCAAGATGACAGGTGCTCAAGAAATAACGTGCCTTATACCATCAATCCAGACAAATGCAGAAAGATATCTTATAATAAATATTTCATCATATACTAGCTCCTGAGACTTTACCCATGAGAAGAAAGGAAGATTTCTTTTAAAAGGTATCATACACATACAATATATTAAGCTCTTAAAGCAAAATAGAACAAAATACCTTGAAGTGCACTGCATTTGAGTTTATCTACATCACAGTACTTCAAGTGTGCAGCTCAAAGAGTCAGTGTCCATTTAAGTTCAGCCTTATTTCTGCGACCACCCAACATACAAGCATCTTGAAAGTACAAGTGCAAGAAACCAAATGATGAATACAGCCAATCAAAATTTTTCTCTGACATGACAACTGCACTGCAAGATTTCAATTTCCAATACCTCACATCAGCCTGAAGAAAAATCTGAATATATTTACAAAAGGTCTTTACATAAAGAGAGTAGTGAGTTTTAAGTAGTTACTGTGTTCCCAGGTACTTTTAACCACATAAATAATAAAGAGAAATATATAGTTAAAAATCACCATAAAGTCACAACTGTAAATAAGGTATCACAGTAGCAAACAAAGAAAGCTATCTCAGGGTTTGTTTTCTTTTCGGTTTTATTAGTAAGAGACAACAGAAAATGTAAAGATTTCTAGCTTTTGGTTAATTTCTTTTATCTGCTTCCACTTTAGTACATTCTTTCAAATTTTAAATACTTCATATATATATATATATGTTGGGGTTTTTTTTTCAAATCAGAAAAGAACAACTGAAGAAAACTCTTCTGAACTGGTAGGTTCAGGGAGACAGAAGTCAGTTCTTTCAGTCTGTCTGCTTTACTTCTTGGAGTTAACTGCTGAGAGAATTAACTCAGCACAACATGACGGTCAAAAACAGACTTGCGTTGCTCTTGGACCTGCAACTTCCAGCGCTGCTGAGCATACTCCACTTTGTTCAATACGTTGGCACGGCTCCGAGAACGAGCTAACACGTCGTGAGCATTTGCAAACGGCTGGTGATCCTGGAATGGCAAAGATCCTTAGTTAAATCTCAATAATTCCATCAAGCGATTGAATTAAATGTTTTATTTTGTTGGTGATTTTAAGGTAAAATGAGCTATTTTAACCAACTAGCCAGTCATAATGACAAAGCAAGTTTTCAGATGGTTAAAACTATACTTTTCATCCCAAGTAACCACCACAGATTTTCCAAATAGACCAAATTGTGTCACTACAATATCATAGAACAGCTTAGGTCAGAAGGGACCTTAGAGATCACTGATCTCCAACTCTAACACAGCCAGGGTTGCCAATCACTGGATCAGGTTGCCTAGGGCCCCATCCAACCCAGCCTTGAAAGTCTCCAGAGATGGGACATCCAAGCCACCATGGGCAACTTGTTCCAGTGCCTCATTACCGAAACTCACATCCATTAGTAGCTGCTGGAATCAAATTTAGGACAGGCTAAGATGCCAGGACCCTCCTGTTATTGTCATGAATGTACTTTGTTTAATGTCACTTAAACAGAGAATTAGTCAGTTTTCTGCCAGCTCTCAGCCTGTTACTGTATGGCAGTTCAGGATGTTCATATAAAGATTGTATGTAAAACCAACACACTCCACTGTTTACCAAACCAAACCTATTGTACCAAGCTGTCTGAAAGCAAAGTGTAAATACAGCTGTTTAAGTGACAGAGCTCAACAATAACTGGGAGCTTATTTAATATTTACTCTGTCTGTTTTACATCAATACCTGCAAAGCTTTGTTTTCTTTTAATAAATAAAAGCAGGTTATAAACAGTAAGAATTGGAATTGAACTTCTTATTTGGCTGTCAAACTGTTTTGGACAAAGTCATGTTTCTAAAGCTACATCAGAAAGCACTGTGTGTAAACTGCATAATAAAAAAATAACATAACTACATCCTGTATTAAATAGTTATTTGCCCTTATATATACACACACACATATATATACATATACACACACCTCACAGTGCTTTTTTGTTGTTGTTCCACAATGCTTTTAAAGACATTGACATGAATGGATACTGTATCTGCGGCATAATTCTGTACAGAATAGCTCGATGATTCTTAACAGTAGAATGATTAATATTAAGGATCTCAGTGGACGTCTACAAACGCACATATGGGCATCACTGACCTAAGAAATATGCTAAAAACAAGACAGTCCCAGACTGAAAAAGCTATGAACTTACATAAAAGATTATGCAGTTGGATATATCTAGAACAGTAAGTTCAAAGATCACAAATCACTTCATTTGTAGGGAAGCAAAATAAGACAAGCTGGATGGAACTGGCAAGCTAGCTACTCTCAATTTCAATGTAAAAAGGGAAGGAAAGAGGAGAAAGAGAAGGAAAGAGGAGAAAAGGTCTCCCAAATTGGCTTATATTCAGTTGCCACTGCCACCCATGGGCAACAGGCAAAAGAAAGCACACTGTAGCAACTAAATCAACACAGATGGCATTTCCAGAGTGAGACAGAGATCAATACCTGAAGAGCTTGCAAGAGGGAAGACAACAAAAAAGGCAAGAAAGGCAAAAAGTCACAAAGAACCTTCAATTCACATTCACTGTCCCAGAAGAAGGGACAATGGGAAACGAGGAACATGAAATAAGAACTGAGCTTAAGAACTTTTTGTTCCAAGCACTGCTGCAGACATAAGCAGTAGTGACGTCACGAGCACACCAGGGTCCCACTCAGTTACAGCAAAATTTGAACTTGAAAAACCACAGGTACAGAGCACAGCATTTACCACTTCTAATGCCTCTACATCTATGAAGTTCCTAATGCAACAGGCACTAGAACTGCACAGATTTTTTCAATACATTTTGTAAGTGTTGCCATCATAGTTTTGTTTCACCACAATCAAGCATGTTTATCTCCTCCTATTAACTGCCAATACAATAGAAGGAATGACAAAAATCTTCTTTAACACTAATAAATGCGGCATATCTTTCTGACTAGCTCCCGTTTATTTCAACAGTACTTACTACAAAATGTTTATGTCTGCTGTAAGGCTCAGGTTATGCAGATGGAAATCCTCCTGTCTCATAGACCAGGTGTGGTTTTGCAAATGCTAGCTGAGATTATTCTACATCTGATGTGTACCTCACCATTAGAAACAGAGCTGCTTACAGACTCGGTATTTAAATTATATCGATGCTGAGACTTCAAAACTGTTTTAACAATTTGTATAACACCAACACAGCTCCCATTTAAAGTACTTACCCCATGTCAGTTTGTGGCAATAAGTCACCCAGACAAGCAGATTCATCAGCTTTATAGAACACCTTAGAGCTGCTTAGCCACAGTCTTTATTTTTATACAATTCTAAGTCCCTCTTCAACACAAAGGTACCCTACTCCCACCAGTCTTTCCTATCAACAATGATCAGGTACTACATGTCTCAATGTTAACAATGCAAGGTTTAAAAAGGTTTTACACTACCCTGTAATGCTACTTAAAAAAAAAAAAAAAAGTGCTCCATTATTATTAGAAGTCAGAAATGCTGTACTGGCAATGGGAAAGGCTGGTAAGAGAAAGATAACCATTTGTCATCATTTGTCACTGACTGACTAATTCCCTTTTTTCTTCTGAAAAAGGCTGTTCTGATTTGTAGGAATACATTATGTCACGCTCCAGCTTTCAGTTGTAACACAAATAAATTATTTTAGTATCAATCACTACATTTAGTATCGATAAATTCAAACTTAAGCAACAGTTCAGTGAGCACATACTTTCTTTTTGGAGAAAAAAATCTAAAATCTGATTATGAGCACATCAGAATTTGTACCTCCCACATGAGTTTACCTCCTTTCCTCCATTCTTTCTCTGAGAAAATGATCTGTGTTTAGAGCTGGACTAACAGAAGCAATTCTCATCTTAATATTTTCTAGACAAGTGAAAAATAAAAGCATGGCTTCACAAAATCACCACATGGTTTTCTGACTACAGTGAAGATCATCCTCTCCCTCGAGGAAAATAATTTAAATTGCCTTGTAGAAAAATCTTCCCAAATAATCACTTAAGAATTAACCCACACATACAAGCAGTTGGATGAACTCACCCCAATGTCTTCATCACTCTGTATGAGCTGTGAGTGTCCAAAGAGACGCCTCTTCAGTATGGGTTCCACTAGTGTAAGGTACACCATGTACAGAAGAAGTAGGCCCAAAATAGACAGGTATATGATGATTGTAACCTAAACAACACAAGCATTATTTATCCCAGAGTTATGACATTACCTCGGCCATCTCTCACCAGGCAGTGATGAACAAAAGAACTGTACAGTCAAAGTTTTTGATGAGCCTAACACAGTAGTGGCACTATGACTTAAAATTCACAAACAGCAAAAAGCCATCATCTATTAAATTGGTATTACAAGGTTTAAGGGCAGACAGATCAATTAACTTGAAACAAAATCTCTCTTAGTGAGGCCTTGCTAAAGTCCTATGCTATCCTTGAAACAACCTGGTGTTCTCTCACCTTAAGACTACTAATCCACAGCAATTAAACTGGTCACAAATTTTGGGGTTCCTGCATGGTCTCCATTCTCCAGCATAGGTCCACATTCAGTCACAGAGCTCACAAAGAAAAAGGAGAAGGGGAAAAACACAAAATCCTAGAAAGCCTCCTAAAAAAGGAATCTGTATAATAGAAGAAAACACGCACTATATAGCCTATTCACTCCACTCAGGGGCTCAATGGCAGTAATAGGATAAGTATGAAGAATCATCAGATGAAGCAAACGTGATCAATTTTGCTCTTCTTAGCTTGCCAAGATAGAAAGTAAATTTACATCAAGGAAGCAAGACAGCTGAATAATGAAAGAACACTAAGAAAAATATGAAGTCCAAAGCTTGACAAAATACCATAGCACACTCAAAATCCCAGTGAAGTATAAAGCTTAATCTCAAAACAGGAGAACTTAAACTTCTCAAGTTCACCACTTCAGCTATAACATGATTCTGCTATTACTATTCAAGATAAATTATTAACAACTAACAAAAAAAAAGAACCTTAAGATTGCTTTAGAAAAGTTCTCCCTTTAAAAAGAGTATTTCTCTAAAAAGTTATATTTACTATTCAGTTGAGGAATTTAATATATAACAACAGAATTCCATGGTTTACCTTAATTGTGACAGAGCTTCTCTCTTCATATTTGCACTCACAACGTAAACAATATGCTTCTACATCAGGTCCAGGGACAGGCATAGGCTCAACCACGTGAAGACAATCACTGAAGAAAGACAGGAATGGCAGAAACAGTTGAGCTGCTTCTAGCTTACTTGTTCTCTTATGTAGGCAGACCTCACATTTTTAGATACATTCAGATCCCAGTTGCCTGGGCTGAGAATTCACCCTTGCTTAAGATAGGCTGTTCTAAATTATAAGTATGAAAGGATTTTTATTATTTTTTTTTTAAATCACTGCTCAACAATTATTTTACTTAAATAATAAATACATCTACTGACAAGCTGCTAAGCAAGTTAAGACCTTTCCAACTAAACACATTATTTTATGGAAATAAAGCTGTCCGCCTAACAAGTCCAGGAATTTGAAACCCATGCATGCACAATTCGACGGTGACATCTCTAACTCAATTCCAGCTATTACATATCTTTTCCTTCCAATACTTTTATTCTGTTTTTTATTCTGAGTTTTATTGTGTTTTTTTCCAGTATCTGATATCTCCTTGGTGTTTGTGAATAGTAGCTCTTTTTTTCTTACCATCACATGTTTACAGGCACAAGGAAAAAAAAAAAAAAAAGCAGACATTGGATGAGTTGTGTAATAAAGCAATAAGATTGTGAATAAACAGCATTCATTTTGAAGCACTGGAACCAGACAGGAAAACGTAGTTTGACTTGAAAGATTACAAACTCTTAGACAGCTCGCATGTCAGGAAATGTGATTGACGATGCTATGAACATTCTACACCACAGAACTAAAATCCAGCTGCCATGATACAACAACTTGTACCACTACTTCCACCAATAACTTAAATAATTTGGGTTTTTTGCTGACTCAGTTTGGTTATTCAGTTAACATCCCAAACTCCCCGCAGAACACTTATAGAACAAATTCCACTTTCATCCCTGTCAACTCAGTGCTAATGGAGGCAGAAGCAGGTAACAAAACAAAATCCCTGATGTGATAGCAGCAGCTAACAATTCAACTCTATATTGGGCTAGATGAAAATGTTGCCAAGCCACATGGCCAGGCATCAGTTTTTATCTCTTCTGTTTTGTTGGTATTACGTCTTTATAACTAGAACTGTTGAGTGTCACATCACAATCTCTGGAGTGGCATGGAGGGATCATTTTTTCCATTTATTTGACATGAGAAATACAAACTCCCCTGCAAAAAAGTGCTGTGCTTAAGATGCAAAAATCAGAAATACATACAAGTAATAAACTAAGAAATTTCTGTAAAGGTTATGTCAATATATGCTCAAGTAGAGAAGAAAGCCAGCATGTTGCTTGGCTACAGCAGGATACCTGTTGCCGTGAATATATCAAATAATATGAGCAAGTTTTTTCTCTAGTTCAGTTTCATGTTGCTATAGAGGGTAAAAGCTCCCAGGTTCTTACATTTTTGATTATATGTTTCCTTGGACTGTGATTCCATGGCAATTTAAGAGGAATACGTGGAAAAGGCTGATCCTTTCCTAAAGGATGTTTCCACTCAACTTCCTCCATATTAGCACCTTCTCCCTTGCACTCACCAAGGAAACATTTCTTCCTAGGGAATCTAGGCAAGTCAAAAGCACAGTTTCTGCTCAGCTTTCAGTTTATCCTTCAAAGCAGACAGGACACCTTCCCTCCCACCATGTCTGTGACTATTAAAGGAGTCAGCCTCATGGCATGAAATACCAGTGCACTGCTTCCTAAGTGGGTTATTTAACTGAATGCCATGTAGGTGCATAGAATCACTCAGGTTGGAAGGGACCTCAAGGATCATAAGTCCAACTGCAGCCTAACCATAGTACCTTAACTCTAACAGGCATAGGCTTATACAGCACATTGTTTGCCCAGTGTGTTGCTTGTCAGGACTGAACTGCCAGCATTAGCTCCAAACTCTCAAATGGAGACCACTTTTATTGGTGTTGGAGCACTGTCAGTTCATACTGATGTTAACAAAAGGCACTGTTTGACAGTCTGAGGATGAAAAAAAAGGACCAATCCAGTGAAAGAACTGATACACCTAAATAAGGGTATCATAATGCAGGCTACAAGTTAAAGATTAAAGATTAAATTTTCATTTTATGTTCGGATAAGAGGGCAGTAAGTGGTTGTACTGAATGTTACTCATAAAGACACTAAAAATTGATTTGGCTCTTGTCTCAGACAAGATCTAAATGCCTAAAGGAAAGAGCAGGTCACCCTGTTCTACACAATAACAAGTCACCAGCACAGACGCAGAAGTCCAGGTGTGACACTAGAACTGTCTACTTTGTTGCCCATGACCTAGCAATGAAGCCTTTTTAAAGTAGCAAGAAGGCAACTTGAACAAGACCACCGAAGCCATGAAACATTCCCGGGTGGTCTCACAAGAAACTCAACACAATGAGATTTAAGACTGGAAAACAGGTTTTTGAGATTCTGTAAGCACCATTTATCTGTCACCACGAAATTAGCCAAGTCTACAAAGTTAACTTTTCCTTCTATCACTGTCAATATGATTTAAAGCAAGGTCTTTTCTGACACTAAGGTACATGCTAAGCAACATCCACTGAAAACAATCTGCAAAGGAGTAATAGGCAACAAAGCTATTAACAGTGTTGCTCTGAGATGCCAGCTGCAGCTGGAGTTCTCTCAGTATGTCTCACTGCTGCACTATGACTAATTTGTCATAGCAGGCCTAATAACACTCACTTAACCACATGGGACAAAGCAGTAATTTAGATTAGACAGTACATTTTATGTTCATTAACACAGATTGAAATGTACACTGTTGTTTCTCACAGATCTTCTGCAAATAAGTCAATAAGTCAAGGCACAGCTCTTATTACGTATCTGTATCGCTGACTTCATTCCTGTAATTATTTTGGTGGGACTACTAAGGGGCATGGAATGTCCACAGTCAAGTTGCTAGCAGGCTGCTATTCAAGAGACTAAGAAGTCTACTAATAATTCTTGACATATAAGAATAGTCAATGTATCAAAATGTATTTCACATTTTTATAGGTTGATCCAAGAATTCCTGAGCACTTTGGATATCAGAGCAACTCCAAAGTATGCTGTTTTAAATCACTGCTATCTCCCCCTTCTTCCCCAGCTGCTCATTCCTACCCATCCACACAGGTCCTCGACTCAGCTGAAACCTGACAGATGCCATGGCTAGCCCAAGCAACACAACATAGCACACTGCTGAGACACAGAAGGTTTCTCTCTATATATATAGTAGAGAGAACATACTGCATTCTCTGATTGTGATTTTTGAGGATCAGATCTCTGAAACAATCTCTAAACAACAGAACTGGTTTCAAGAGCAGAGAAAGAGGAGAGAAGGATCCCTGACCAACAGATACACTGCTTCACCATGATACCATTTCTGGTCACTGAATTCAAATTACAACATCCCTTTTCCTTCTACTACCTCCAAGTCTTAGGCAACAGAAGAACATGCAAACAAGCAATCCAAAATAGAAGATGGAGAACCATCAGGGGTTTCAAACCTCATCTCTTCCAATAGCTGAATTCTGAAATGCCCAGTATGTTGTGCAAGAGATGTTTTTGTCATCGTTACAGAACGCTTACAGACAACCACACTCCTTGTACTTCCCCGTGATAACTCACCAGTCCTTCTGTGAAACGTTTTTATTGTAGATATGGCCCGAGTGGTCTTTGTAAGGAGGGCAGATACATTTACATCGGACGTCCTCGGAATTCTGCAAAGCAAACAACACGCTGAGCCCGCACCGCCGAGTGTACGTCCTACACGAAGAGCCGACAGCAAACCACCCTTCAGATTTATTTCAAGACTTCAACGCAATTAGCGGCATAAACAAGTAAACAGCTCTCCACGCCCGCTCCTCCCCGCTCACCTTAGCCTGAGCGCCCAGCCCCGCCAGCACGGCCAGCAGCCCGCACAGGCACAGCCAGCCCCCGAGGCCGGCCGCCATGTCGGCCCGGGGCTCCTCGCTGCTGCGCACCGCCTAACCGCGCCGCCGCGCCGCCGCCATCACTTCCGCCTTCCGCCCGTCCGCGTCCGGCGCTGTCCTCCCGTTATTGCGGTCCCCGGGAAGCGGGGGCAGCGCCTTTTGGTTCCGGGCAGAGAGGGGCTGGTGTTGCTTATGGTGTTTATTTAACAATAAACGGCGTTTGTTTAACCGTGTTTTTGTTAAGAGGAAGTACAGCCAGCGTTAAGAAGCATACAAGGTTTAACGAGTTAGTAAAATAATAATAA
>JAPSGF010000001.1:33724762-33795085 GCA_035772895.1 Perdix hodgsoniae
ATGATGTATGAAATAGAAGCTGGGTGTCGTTTGAATCCATGAATAAACATTCTCCCAGTGCTTGCCTATCCCATGGGAGTGTAAATGTAACGGCGTCTGTGTCTGCGGGTGCTCGAAGTCTGCCCACACCCCCTGCTTTCACAAGCACTACAGAACCTCATCTTCACACAATAATGCAAGTGGACACACAACAGTGCTTGGGGTTTCGTTTTTCTTTATTAAAAAACAACAACAACAACATGGTGTCCCAGGGTGAGTGAGGCAGCCTGGCTCTATCCCATGCCTGCCCCCCATGCCCATGCCATGGGCAGACATGTCTGGCAAAATACCAGGCACCTGGAAGGCAGGGCTGTCATGGGGAGTGATAACAGAACAGCTCTTCTGGCAGCTGTGCTACAGTTTTCCATGCTTTTCCCCTCCATACTACTATGCTGGTCCTAGCAGTGTTCCCACATCATGCCCTTTGTGACTTAAGGTGGTGGAGATGGCTGGGGTTGCTGGATTTTTGCCTCTAAGATGGCAGAAGTCACAGGGTTACATGTGCCCTGCAACCTAATGTAGGAATGGAATGTTGTTTCTGCATTGGATATTAAAAAGAGGGAATCTGAAGAAGGGGATCAGAAGGGGGATCTGAAAAAGTAGAGTACCATGTATTTGTATTTTGTAATTTGTCCTTAGAAACAGCTGATGTGAAAAAGTAGAAATACCATATATGTTAGTAACATGCTTTAGAAATATAGTTGCTGAATTATATTAATTCTCACATGCAAAACTGCAATAGTTTTTAGATGTTCCAAAAAGGTATAGTATTATGGACTAGAAAACATATTGTAGGGCTATTTTGCTTGGATAAGAAACCCTCAGCAAAAGAAACAGTGAGCAAGTGTGAGAAGTTAACTAATTAGTGATACATGCTTAGCTAGCAAAAATTTATGTTTAGCCAGTATCCATATGTTTAGTTGAGCGTCAGGAAGATTGTGAACCTGAAGTACTCAGCCAATGAGGAACCATTGGGGAGAAAAAGATAAGCGTCAAGTAATAGGGCACAAAAGATGTAACACGTGCTCTCCTGCTTGCAGGAGACCCACCATTGCAATTGCAAATAAAATCTGCTTTATCAGAGACACCATCCTGATAAATTATTTGGATATTTCCAACACTAAGATGGCGGAGGTAGAAGGAATGGCCATGTTTGCCTCCTATGTTACATAAGATAGCAGAAGTGGTGGGTTTTGCTGTGCTGTCTCATAGTTGGATAAGATGGCCGAAGTGGCACCTTTTTACTTAAGATGGCTAGGGTTGCTGCTCCTTGCTACTTAAGCAGTGGACTTTGCAGGAGCTGGTGCCCTTTACTTGAGATGGCAGAAGTGGCAAGGCTTGGTGTGTTGTGCGTTTAGTTAAGCTAGCAGAGGTTGCAGGGCTTGGTGCCCCCTGGTACATAAAATGGTGGTGATAGCATTGTTGCTGTGTTTTGCCTCTTGTTACTTAAGATGGTGGAGGTGGGCTTCAGGGCTGTGTAGTAGGGCTGAGGGAGAAATGAGTGGGGGTGAGGGGCAGGTGACTTCCCTCTCCATAATGAGGAGCCAGAAAGAACACAGCACACAACCCTTAGGGTTGCCTGTAGTGCATCCCTTTGACTTACCAAGCCCAGCTGCACCCAGGATTACCCAGGCTTTTAGAGCATGCCAACAGTTTGCCTCCATTGTTGATAGCAAACCAAACCTGAGCTATGTGGAATGTAACCTCCTGGGCATACTGTACCTCAGGATAGGGAGCAAATCATAAGCCGATATCTAAATACAGTTTATGTATTCTTAACAGGTCCACTGTCAGTTCCATGTACAGTTTGACAACATCACAGCATGCCAGCAACAAGTTGGGATAATCCCCTCCAACAAACATGCTGGATGCTTTCCAGAGTAAGGAAGGAAACCATTCTGCATAGGTCAAGACACAGTCACATTTTCCATAATGCCTACAGCGGGGCTTTTTTTTTTTTTTTGGAAATTTCCCTGTAGTTTGTGAAGTGAATGGTGAAGGAACACAGATCACTACTTGGTGACAGAGAACATATGGACCACGTATAACATAACACATAGTCATTATCCTAGCTCTTTTCTCTCTCAAAACATATAAAGTTTGTTGTATTCACGCATGCCAGTCTGTGGCACCAAGTATATTTTCTTCATGTAAACAGGCTGTGATAAATTGCAGAACTTACTCAACTGGTTCTGTTAAAGCTAAACTTAAAATTCATCTTATGCATCCCTGTAAAGCACATTATAGATTGGTCAAAAACACAAAAGTATTGAAACATATTAAAAGCAATAATAAGTGGTATTTTAAATGAGACTTGCAGGTTACAGATAATCAAGTTTATCCACACAAGGACATCTTACACAAATTTTAACATTTTATAGACAGACAGATATGCCTCTGGGAAAATCTCACTGAAACACTGCAGTGTTCCCTATTTTTCATGTGCTTGTGAATTATTTCCATCCAAGAACAGTGTTTACTTTCCATCAGAAGGGCAATAAATGCTCTTCAGAAGGAACGTTTTCAGATGCAGTCTCTCGAGACCTAGAGAATAAGCAATTTTGAAGTTTTCCCTACTTGGGTAGGAAAACTCCAAAAATCACCTGATACTGCTAGGACTGGATCCAGCTCGCCTCTTGCGCCTGAACTGTTGCCAAGCCATGAAAAGTTCTCACATTTGTTTCAGATTCTTTGGCACATTTCACAGAGGAATATTAGACTGCACGTTTTAGCTAATTTTCATGTCCCCATTCCCTTGCCTGTTCCTTTTATCTTTCTTACATCCATTTGCTCTCCTAAATGGCTATAGTTGCAACATGGTACATTGTCAGAAGTTGCGCTGTTCCCTCTGTCTTTCCTCAGGCTCCATTAAGTGGCTGTAATTTCATAGGAATTAAAAGAATCCTTTACATAAAGCTTACTTCTCAATTGTACTATTATACCTTGTTTTAATACAGTGAATTGTGTAATGCTAATAGTGCATCAGACATCTTAATAAATAAGCTTGAGTTACTATGGAGATACAAAACACCTTTATTTAAAATTCAGGGAAAATTGCCCCTGAAGTCATGTAGCGAGTATACATCAGATTTCAGCCTTAGCTAAACAATTCATCTTTTGAATGACTGTATCTGCAGTGAAAGTGTTTTGAAGCATGAAGGTGGTTCAGTGTCTTCCTAGCCACCCACGCTCATAGTCTGTGATTGGCAAATCGACTGCTGAGTTGAAAAACATGCTGAATCTTTAGAAAAACATAGATCAGGTTTTAAGCTGATGTAAATAATGTGCAGCTTCGCTGTATATGGAACACCTCAGTGTAGGAAAGGATTTCTGATAGACTAATTTTTTTTTTAACACACTCAAATTCTTCTAATACACAGTTAATAAAAACCCAATTTTAGATAGCTGAAGCAGCTTTTGGGACCTTCAGACCCTGTCACGGAGCTTTGTCAAAGCCAGGGATACCAAAACAAAAAGAAACGGGAGCTTGTGATCCACATGTTCTTGGTGTAAGAGGGGGTGAACACCTTTTCTTCTACAAGAAGAGTCCTTTTAATCCCCAGAAAATAGTAAGCAGTGATCTCATGAGATAGATTGATTGATTAGTCCATAAGAAAAAAGCTTTTCTTTGAACAATTTTTTTTTATTTTTTTCCCAGGGGGTTTATTTATTTATTTTTCAGCATGCCAATATCAAAAGCAATACTGTGAGATCACTGTAAAATCAAAATGTAAATGTAAAGAGGGTGGTTTTCAGGGAAAAAGAAAATAATTAGTCTGTAAAAGACATATTTGCAGCTGTTCTTCAGCTTTGCAGTTTTCCAGAAGAAATGAAGATGGGTTTCCGTCTTCAAGAGAGTTCTGATTATCTGCGGGCTCTGAGCCTTAGTGAAGTGCAGTCTGCCTCCTGTACTTCTCACTGAGTCCTTAGGAGATAAACCTCTTCAAGTTAATGCATCTGAGCTCTCACATGTTTTTAAGATAGAATGTGCTTTGGTAATAAGATCTGCCTTGAGACTCATGACAATGAGCTGGCCTCTCTAAACTAAACATTACATTTTTCCATTTGTACAACACATTGGATTAGAAGTGTTTTTTGTTATAATTTTGTAGCTTCTGTCATATTTGTCTTCATCATCAGGACTCACACAGCTAGTCCCCCTAACAGCTAACGGCACTCCTTTTGATAGTTCCAAGGCTCTGCTTCAGAGGCTTGCTCCAGGGGCAGGGTCCTTTCTGCTCAGTCATCTTATAGATATGTTTTATACAGAGCTCTGTGTTTCCAGGATCTGTATGCACAGAGTATTTGTCTGCTCTTCCTTTTCCATTGCAGCATCCTTTCCAGAACTGCCCCATTCCCATGGCAAACAATGCACTAAGCCATGTCTTTATTCCTCTTTATTGCGCCGCACTCATTCACATTCAAATAAGAGTATTTTAAAACCTTTTGTCTATAGAATAACGTAATGAAGTAAAGTGGTAACAACACTGGACTCAGCTGTGTCAAGCAATTGGTGCAGTGCTTGCTTCGCACTCTGCAAATACATGGGCTCTTTGTGTCACTGGATATCCCTCAGGTCAGGCAGGGCAGGCAATATTGATGATAATTTTAATCATTTACGGTACGATCATTTCTTACTAATGCAAATGACCATCTTTTCATGTCAGTTTATCCTATGCACATTCAGAGCTGTCCTGCTTGCTCTTCTCAGCTGAGAAAATCTTTTCATTATCGGTGGTTATATAAAAGAGTAATCTGAAGGGATTATGTAAATGAGTAATTGAGTCAGCACTGTTGCAGTTGCTGCCAACATGAGAGCAATGTGACATTTGTACACAAAGAAAAATGAAATAAATATGGATTCTCTTCTGTTTATTCCTTATATTCAGTTAAAAAATTGAAACGATGGCAGTACTTGTTATTATAGCAGCCTTTATTCAGCAGTGAAGTGTGGGAAGCAATTAATTACAATGTCAGTTGCTCTAGGCTAATGAGAGATTCACCTGCTAGTATGTTGGTAATCAGCATCTATTCGAATACATTCTGTCACCAGTGCTGGATCTCTTAAACAGCACAGTGCAAATTTCTCTCATGAGGTTCTGTGTAGGGCCAAAGCCTAAGTGGCTCGGCTCAGGTTAGCTGATATTCTGCTCTAATGGTCATTGGTCTCTGCAGAATGGAAAGAGAAATCGATGCTCGTGGGTGAACGGGGCAGAAGGGTTGCAACAAAAGCAAGCTTTCTAAATACAGCTCATCTCGCAGACCCATTACATTACAGTAATGCAACGTAAGGGCTGGTGGCTTCCTTTCATAATGGAGGCATTATTTTGCAATCTGCTGGTAGAAGTTGTGTAAAACCTTTCATGACATAAATATATGCATATAGAAAGGACAGGCTGGGCAAACTGTGTTTAACTCTACATTTCTATATTTGAATTGATATTTATGATACGAAGCAAATGGATGGAAGTGCTGAAAGAGCTCTGCATTTACTCTATCTTTCTGTTTCAGTGAATCCACTTGACTTTTCTGTGGGCTGTAAGAGTTCAAGGTCCTTCTCTATTAAAACAAGGTCAGCCTGTCTTTGGGCACACAAAAACATTTTATTAGCAGCAGCTGACTTCTCATATTTCTTACATGGGGAGAATGCAGTGTTATGTGTATAATTTCAATTAGTGACATATGTCATGTTCTTATTGACGTAGTTACTGGTATGTGGACCAGTAGGAGATACTGCAAAGACAAGGAGTAGCGACTTGTGGATGGGAAGGGGCTTCAGCTGATTAACCAGAGTCTTTAAACCCTGACTTCAGCCCTTGCAGCACAAAGAACAGCTACTGCATTTGTTTGTGTAATCCAGTGTTTCTGCACAGTGTGCATTGGAACACCACAGCCAGTGAGAAATATATTAGAGATAATGTAAGGCTAAAGAGGCAACACAGTTACAGACTTCTTTGTAGTAAAGTGTCATAGCTTTTTTCAAACTTGTTGCTAAGTAGAGGGGCTTTAATCAATAACCTCAACACATAACAAGGGTGCCCTTTCACGTGTTGGCTCCATTTTCTTCCTTTGCCTGCTATTTTGGTCACTTTTCCAGTGCACACATCAAGTGAGCCACGGATGGACATGGCCCCTCATTCACACTTCAGTGTCAATAGGAAATGAGGAGCACACGCTCAGCATCTTGCTGGACCAGGCCAGCAGCAGAAATGCAGTCACTCTACAGATGCCTGCTTTAATTAGGAGCTCTTCACTTTGTCAGCAGACCTGGGCAAGTAAATTGAAAGCTCAGAGGCAATGAGTTGCATTTGGCTTTTTTAACCTTTTTCAGCTTGGATTTTCAGCCTTACAGATCTGGTCATGCCTTTTCCATTTGATTATATTTCAGTGGTCTCTGTGATGCAGCATTAATGATATTATTTGTTTATTTACACACGTATCAATCTATATAACTGTAAGAGCAGGAATATCTGCATTCTTCCTCACCCAGGTAACTGTTCTTAACCATTGTCTATCCCCAGCAACTACAGCATCACATAAGGTATTTTCTACGGCCATAAAGAAGTTTCTAATAACTCCACTAATGTGGTCCTGCACAGGAATGGTAAGTTGCATTCAAAGGAGCATTATGCAAAGGGGTTCAGATCCTTCACAAGACCACAGCTATTGACACTATGGTAGCATTTTGTATTCTTAACTTGCACAGTGGGGTGACATACACATTGGTCTACACTCTTTACCTTCTGCTGTTAATCATTATAGATGCCAAATTAACGTGGTAAAATGGTTAAAATGTGCAGAAACAGTGAAAATCAAGTGAAATCAACCAAGTAAGCAAGGACTCCAGTAACTGCTCCTTAACCTTGTTTCAGAGGGTTCTTAGATGGGGTTGTGCTTCCACCAAATATTTTTAATATCAGCCCTTTCCCTCTGAGGTCCACGTCTAGGTTCTCACTCAGCTGATGTAAATTCAGCTTTCATTCAGATCGAAAGGCACCATTTTTACACAAATAGAGACTGTGACTTTTGGATTTCGTTCAGATCAGATCTCAGCTAGGGAAAACCTGATGGCTGGCTCTCCTCGTGCTGCTGAACAGCATTGATTTTGTGCCACCACATTGCTAGAGCTCGTGTAGAAGACGAGGTGCCCTAGTTGCATCGTTCCCATGACAACACTCTGCAAAGCAGCTCCCTACCAGCTTCCCTGGCTGCTTCATTACATCTGACAGCCGTGCCAGAGAGCGACTTCCAACCCCAGTCAGTGCCTCTCCTTCCAATTAACAAAAACTGTTCCATGAGGAAAAAAAAATCTGTTTGAAATAGTGGTGTTCTGATTGTCAGAATACAAAACACTGAAGCTCCCTACCACCCAAACACGAAGAGCACAACTGGGTTTAGTTTGCTGCTTTACACTATGCACTGCTATTCAGTAAGGTAATTGGGAATGACTTCTGGTTTTGCTCCAGGGTCTGCATTTGTTTTCATTGGTGCTGGGTACAGTGTGCCTATTTCTTCATCTGTGCTGAAGTGAATTAAGATATAACAGAACTTCAAGGAACTCCTGATTTCATATACTGGAAGGCAATGACTTGCTGGGATTGATTATAGCAGAGAGGAAAGTCTGGTGTTGTTAGGAGCGAGCATCATCCCAAAAGCTGCACACCTCCTGACTGTCCCTAGCAGTGAGGCCTTGGTGAGCACAGCAGAAGCCCAAAGAGCCAAACACAAGTGAGTCAGGCCACGGGCTCTGCAGGCTGTAGCCTGCGGAGTTGACACTCATAGAATGGGAAATGGGGAGTGTACAGGTGGGTTCAAGGCATTGAATATGGGTGGCAGCAGAGGAAACGAGCTGAGATTTCCTGTCTGCAAGTCCAGCACAGTGCTATAATGAGATGAAGGGGCATTACAGCTGCAGCAGTGAGCCAGGCCCTTCACACACTGCAGCCCTACAAGCATCCCTCATATAACTTAAAAGCCTTGCATAAACCCAGTGCAAAGCTGCCCTCACCTCTCCCAGCTCTGCACAAGGTGTTTCCAGCACCACATCAGTGAGCACTGGAAGGCCCATTGCCTCTCCTGGGCATGTTCTCCACCAGCAGTGGCCAAACTCATCGTGCCCTAGCTGCTGCGTCTAGGTGCTTAGAAAGCAGCCTGTATACTGTTAATTCAGGGTGCCCAAGCTCACAGGCAGCCCCCTGTGCCACTTGGTCACTGCAGCACGTATACTTTGGGCCACTGCAGTATTCAGCGTTGTCTGGCCCAAACATCTCTGTGAGCTCAGCAGTAGCCTGCACATTACCTTTCACTTAATTCAGTTACTGGTTAATCTGCTATGCTGATCTATTTGATCTGAGCCTCAAAGGACAAATCACGTGTGCTGCAAATTACACAATGTCCATCCTTAACTTCAAGCAGGTGCTGAGGAACAATTAGATCACTGTCTGCAGGAGCTGCCACTTAACTAAGAAAAGACAACGCTAAGTAAGACAGATGTAGAGAGAGCCCAAAGATTGCTCACACTGATAATGAAATATTAATCAAACATCATTAGCAGTCTGCAGGGAACACAGTACATCATGCACTTCTGGGCGTCCTCTGCCAGCTGAAAGCACCCACCAAAGGTCCCCTACATCAGGAGCAGAAAGCAGATCTACAGCTCCAAGGAAAAGATGGAAATTTGGAGCTTTTTCCGGACTGGGTGATGTGTAGACCCACCCAAGTACAGCTGGCGTTTCAGACAGGCAGAATTGTGCTCACAGAGGAGCAGAGAGCAGGGCTGACAAAATTGACAATGCTTTCAGATGGATTATTTTGCGGGCAGCTTTTTCTGCTCAAGCCTCCTTCATTCTGCTCTCCTGTCTGTCTTCTCCTCTAGCTGCAACACCCTAATTTTAACTCATCAGTCTGGAGAGTGAGTCAGTTCTGTTTATATGGTGTCTGTTGGAGACCTGGCTGGAGCAATCCCCTACACAGGATCTTCTCTCCCTGTTAATTGGAAGGCACCGAGCAGGTCTCTGGAAGGTGGCTCATGATTGTAATACTACAAGAAGCAGTGGGCACAACATGATCTCGGGTGGAACAAATTTTTATCTAGGAAAATGCTAAGCTGTAAATGCCAAGTTGATCAACCCTCATAGAAAATTTGCTTTTAAAACTACATGGCCATCTCCTTTGGGAGGAACAAAATCCTATTTTTGCCTTCTGTGAGCCTGAAATGTCACTGAAGCCTAACCAGGAGGCATCATAATGCTTTCAGTACAGAAATACTCTGTGAGTAAAGAGTTTAAAACCTACAAATTTCCTCTTTGAACTCTCAGAGCAGGACAACACACAGGGGCACAGTGCCCTGCTGAACTGTGTTCCCAGTCCCTCACACCACTACTCCCCAATGTCCCTTCAGCACCAGCTCTGAGCCATGCTTTGCCCACTTTAGGGCCTTCTCGCTTCCTCTGTAACCTGCACAGGGACCAACAAGACCCTGATCTTTCCCTGCATCCAGATCTCTGCTGGACTGAATAAAAACAGGTCGTCGGGCTCACTGTGCTTATGCTGAACATCATACTCTGCTCAGGTACACCCTTTGGATGTAGGGAAGAGCAATGAGTCATTCCCAAGAACATTTTTTTCTTTTCTAATTAATAGCCAGAGCCGCCCACTGTGGCCCAGTTACTCACACAGAACTGTCTGCCCTTGGAGCTCTCACGTGCTCCCTGTGAGTCAGTGTGTTTTGCAGTGACAGAGTGCTGATAACTCTCCATCTGAGCTGTTTGTGGAGGAACAAAGCACTGAGGTTTATAGTAACACGTACAAAAATATGCTTTCTTTTTTTTTTTCCTCTTTGAAAACATAATTCTCCATATTGCCATTTAAGCAGTCTGCTTCCACATTGCCTTGGCCTGCATTGCCATGAAGGCACTCTGCAGCTGGGAAGAACTGGGATACGAGATGGAAGTTGCAGGCCATGGGTGCCACTGCCAGCTCCCCTTCTGTTCCCCAAGTGCTTCTCCTGGTGTGACATCCCATTATTTGTGAGCCCCTAGTATTTTTAAGTTCTTGACTGCCTTCCCTCCCACTTTGAGAACGTCCTGAGGAAGTGGCAGCAACATTCCAGTAGCAAAATCAATAAATCAATGGCCTTTTCAGCTATAGCATTTCTAATGAAATGTCACTGATACCGGCAGCACCGTCTCTAGGAGTCTTAATTTTCCATCTGCAATGTGGTTATTAACAGAGGAGGAAGAGGAAGAGATCAGCATATGGTGACACACTTGCTTACTGCCAGAGAATCAGGAAAACTGGTTTGAGGGGAAGATGTATATCTATTGAAAAGTAGAGCAGCAATGTGCAAAATACGTGAAAGTTAAGTCAAGTGGAGCCTTTCATGCCTGGTTCAGCCCCTGCAATGCTCTTTCATAGAAACTGGGTGAGTTTTGGTGATGCTCAGTTCAATGGGTAGGACTCTGTGTGCAGGTCTGGTGCAAAGAGAGGGCTGGAGGCACCAGTTCATCCTCAGGCTGGAGAGCGGCTCACAGCATGACAGAGGTGTGCACTTAATGCTCAGCTTATGAGAAAGGGTAGCCTTCACCTGATGGAAACCCAGTACCACTCTCAGCTCTTAAGCAAGCAGGTGGTAAAGCAGTGCAGACCTCCACTAACGCTTGCCCAAGCAATGGCTCTAAAACACATTTTTATGGAAATAAGTCATCTGGTTATTTCTGAGACACATGAATCACCTTTTTTTTTCACAACACATTGATCAGTATGATATCATCAGCAAAAAAGCACTAGAGAAGCCCATCAGAAGGACATCCCTAGAGCACTACTAGAGAAAGATTGCACCTCAATTAGCTGTGGAGAAATGCCCCAGTGAGTCTCCTCTCATCAGCTGTTCTCCTGGGACGGGCTACAGAAAGCTGTCGGTGGAACCCAGCATGGTACGAAATGCGTGTGAATAGCATTGCTGCAGAGTTGCTCCAGTAGTGTCCACAGTGATCCCACTGCGACAGGAAGGACATGCCATGGGAGCACCAAGGCATAAAATCATAGAATCATTAAGGCTGGAAAAGACCACTGAGATAATCTAGTCCAACCACTGACCCATCACCACCTTACCATGCCTAAAGTGGCTTGTATTGCCCCAAAAAGCAGACAAACACAGCAGAAGCAAACAAAGGACATACAAGCACCTGCTGTGTTTCACACACCCCCTGGGAGGGAGATGCCTTTTAGCAGAAGTCTGTACCTCCAAATGCTCCTGCTTCACCATGAACATGCTGTGCGCCATTTCACCCGCTCATTTTGTGCTGCTGGTCTCCAATCAATTCCCAACAATCACAAAAGCACCACAGAACCCCATCAGGAAAAGATTTAAATGAACTCTATTCTCAGTAGATAAGTGCAGCGAAAGCAAATAATTGCCGTATCCAGGGTACAAGCAAATAAACAGCAATAACAATTAAACTTTATTTAGATTTAATTTGACATTTAGCACAGTAATAAGCACAGAAAGAAGTACCAAAATACCAAACTCATAGCATATAAAATAATCAAATATATTTCATATTTAGTGAAGTCTCTCTGCAGCACATCGGTGGGACTGCCCTGGGCAGCTCAACCATGTATATATGTACATAGAGCTGTGTTATATAAAATACTGTATGTAGAGAAAGCACTGAAACTTACCACCAAAATAGAAAATAGCTCAAAATTCAGATACTCTGGATTTGGTAGTAATACTCAATATTGAAAATAGGTTTGAGCCCACTGCAGGAGGTGTAGTCCAGCTGCAATGCTACCACAGGCTTGGGATGTGCCATGGAGCACAGCTAGGACTGGCCAGAGGGACAGTGCTGCAGGAGCTGCCCTCCCACTGCCACAGCACACAGCCAGTGCAGATCTGCCTGCAGTTGGCTCACCGTCCCACATGAGTGGGTGAAGAAATTCACAAGGGTATTACTGCATTTAAAAGATGCCCCTTCAGCAGATGGCTGTCATTAATTCCCATTAGCTTTTTAAAATCTAGAAAGCTGTTTTTGCAGCAGATCAAGCTCCTCCAAGCAGTACGCTACATTTGTTCTGGTTTCCAAGCAAGCAGACCATGAAGTAGCAACCAACCTTGGTGCTATGGCATAGCAATGCCAAATGGAGTACTTGTCCCACAGAAATTCCCACTTGCCCTGAGGGAAGTCAAGGTTAGTGTTGTAGAATCCCAGGTGATTTGTAAATAGGTATAAAACTGTGGCATTCCTGTCAGCAACACTGAAGTACAACTGGAGCCCCAAACACAAAGAAGCGCTGAGCCAGGGTGCTGATGTTTTACAGGCTGGGAGAGCCAGCAGAGCCGTGGTTCATCACTGGACTTGTGAGGCACTCCATCTGCTCTCTTCCATATAATCATAGAATCATTAAGGTTGGAAAGGACCACTAAGATCATCTAGTCCAGCCATCAAACCATCCCCACCATGCCCACCAACACATGCCACTCAATATGACATCTACCCTGTTCTTGAACACCTCCATGGATGGTGACAATATGATTTTGTGCTCGTTTGTTTCTTTGGGGCACAGTGCAATGATTAATTTCCCTGCTTACTCCCACTGGGAAGGCAGCCAAGAGCCCTTTAGGGACTTTCCCAGTGGAGAGGACAGCCATGCAGCAGGTACTGGACGATGCTCTGTGCTCATCCCATGCACGCAGGTAGCTTCAGAGCATACCCTGAGCCCTTCCAAGCAGCACTTCTGTGCTGCAACAATGCAGCCCTGCAGAAGCCTTACCCAAGGGTAATTTAGTGATTGCTCCTTCTCATCAAGCCAGCAGTTGTGTCCCCAATTACACAGCAGCAATGCCACGGCTAACAGGATGTACTATAATTCATAGATGGCATTAGCATTGTTACTGTACTGTGAGTAACCTCTTGGTAACGGCCCTTTGAATGTGACAATATCAATTAAGTGAATATAAATGCTTAGCCTCTGGAAAAATCATTAATAAAAATTTCATTCTGATAGCCTCTAATCACTGCTAAGTACAATTACTCATATGAGGCCACTATAAAAATTATTTTTCTCATCAGAAGAAATTCTAAGGTTTTCCCAACTGTTTGTAATAAAGAGAGCACTATAGAAAAGTCCAGAAAATAAGCACACATTTGTTTCTCAAAACCCAAAGATAAACATGACAATATCTCTAAGGTACTGGCTACTGAACAGGTTTCATTTAGCTATACTCAAGCCGTAGCCTCATATAAATATTTTCAAGCAGCGCATTGCTGTTTCGTTTGGAACAGCTGCAGAGAATTTCTTTGATGTTGAGCTCTCGTGTGGGGATGGCATTTCCATTTTTCTCTATGCTTCCAATGTGCTGAAACAGGAAGGAAAATATACTTAACATAATCTGTTTTTGCATGAGAAAAAAAAAACTGCCTTGAATGCAGCAGCAAGAAATAATTCATAGCTGCAGTTGCGACAGAACTGCTGGAATCCTCCCTCATTTGTATTTCAAAGGAGATGGGGAAGCAGCCCATGTTGTGCACCATAGCCAGCCCAAGTCACACCAGAGTAGTCACCCACAGGGTGGGCAGCACAGATTCATCTTTCTGGAGGGACAGAAAACTGAAGCTACAGCAGCCAGGGGCAAAGTGAGAAGAGGCAATGCCACTGCCTCCAGGCAAGGTCTCTCCTGCGTTTTGTAAAATAGCCACCTCAGTTTGTTTGCTGCGCTTCGTAAATATTTTCCAGAAAAATGTTTGTTTGGGAATGCTCTCAAAGCAGCACTCAAGGAGTCCTCCTAATGACCTCAGTACATGCTCAGAGGCACTTATGCATGTTTTTGCAGACACCCCCTTTACTTGTGACAGTTACTGGAGGAAAAACAGCAGAAGCTGGAAAATGCTGCTGGAAAACCCACAGGCTCTGGTAGAGAAAAGGAAATGAAAAGAGAAGGCTCTGGGGAGACCTCATTCTGTCCTTCCAGTACTTGAAGGGAGCTTACGAGCAGAAAGGGAACTGATGTTTTACACAGTCTGATAGTGACAGGACAAGGGGAATGGCTTTAAACTAAAAGAAGGGAGATTCAGTTGAACGTTAGGAAGGAGTACTTTACTCAGAGGGCAGTACTGATGCCTTCTGAGTAATGCTGAGATGCTGGCATGGCTGCCCAGAGAGGTTGTGGGTACCCCATCTCTGGAGGTGCTCAAGGCCGGGTTGGATGGGATTCTGGGCAGCCCTGCTCCCTGCAGCAAGGACCCCTGCTCCCACAGCCCCACTCCCCAGCACACTTACTTCTCTCCTGCTCCAGCGCCAACACTGTCCACAAACGGGATTTCCTCCCTCTCCGTCTTGCCCAGAACAAGATGGTGCTTCTCCAGGTTTATGACACACTGCAAATAACAAAGACCTTAACGTAAGAGGGAAAGCCACAATTCAGTGGTCTCCAGCATGGGCAAAAGCCCTGCAGGAAAACCTTTACCTTCAGGGACTTCAGTGTCTGCAGGCCAAAGGAGAAGGGTTTCTCACTGTCTTCTGAAAAATAGGAACATTCATATTTATACAGTCAGAACTATTTCCCCTGGCTTTCTGTATCTCCATCCTTCCCTGATGGCTGCCTTGCTAAGTAAGACCCACTCTAGAAGTGAACTGAATTACTCTGAAGGGAAGCAATTCAACTCTACTTGAACTGCGTTGCATCCCCAAAGCTCCATGCTTTCCCTGAGGTAACCCAGCAGGGCCCATACCCAAAATGGCACTCACCCACAACGAGTGCTGCACACTCCACACGGAGTGCTCCCACTGCCAGCACCAGGCGGTCGATGCGGCCAATCACCCTCTCGCTGCGTGGCAACGAGATCTCCTCCTCCTCACTGGGGAGTACTTCCAAGCGTTCCCTTAACCTGCATAGTGAAAACACTTCTGACATGAAACAGTCATGGGTTAGCCCCTCCGGGGAGCAGCAAACTGCATTTGAAGAGTATTCAGTCGTGGAGTGCTCTCAGCTTGTTCCCATTTGCAGCCTGCTGTCAGAAGGCGCTCTCTTAGCTGGTCTGCAGTGCTGTTCTGCCTCTTTTTTTTTTTTTACCTGGGGAATCTTTTTTCTATATTTCTCCAAGACTTAAGAAGTGGCTGATCTAAAATTGCTTCTAATTTAGTGTTGGTGGAAACAAGTGATACTCCATGTTTCCCTCCATCAGCTGTGCTAACAGCATTGTCCCCATGCCTTACAGCCAGGGTAGGGTAACACGTGCAGATAGTAGACCTGTCTCTCTGCAGTGGAGGCTGCGACACATAGATCACATTCAGCCCAAGAAAAGAAGACAAGAGCTGTCAGGGATATCTCAAGAACAGAGATTTCTTCTTTCTACACCCCAAGAACTATGCTGACAACACTGATTACTTTGATTCATCTCTTGAACTGATCTGGAATCTGATGGAGAACCAGTCAGAGGCAGTAATGTCTCTCTCAGATAGAGGCTGTGTGTATTGCTGGCCGTTCAGAAGCAGAGAAGCCAGCATTGAGGTTAGGATCACCTGTATCATGAGCACAGCACTAGGACCAGGTGAGAGCCAAGAGAACAGACCGGATCCCCTCCGTCTCTTCACTTAGAGGCTGTCTGTAATTGCTGCCAGGAGCACACCAACAAGGAGTTCAGGAGCTCCTGGACCCTGAGCTGGCTTCTCATGGCCCCAGGTGAACTGGAGTGTCTTTATCTGGGCAGTCATTTCTCTGAGCCTCTCTGCAGCACCAAGAAAGGCACGCAGCCTCTGGCTTTGTTCTGTTCCCCCTGTGCCCTCAGCACATCTCTTCCTGCTGTGCTCCAGGGCTGGAGTTAAGCTGGACTCATGTTTTATCACTTCTGCATGCATTGGGCTGCTTTGAAGCAAGGCGTGCTGGAGCAATGCCCGGTGTCACACAGGGCCCACCACAGCAAAGGCGGAAAAGCCCAGCATCAAAGCTCTGGTTTTAAGCCACTTGGTTAATCTGCCTTCAGCTTCTGCCACCTCAAAATATAAACAGCAAGAGAGCAGCAGGAAGCTGGGGAAAGGCAGCAGTGTTGCAAAAATGTCACAGGATCTGCACAAGTAACGTGGGCAGCATGCGGGCCATCACAGACCACCAGCACACAGCTGGGACACACTGAGCAGCCCATGTGGTATCCTGCAGAGGTAAGAGCTCTCCACTTACACTGCTATTAATTGATAAACTAGACTGAGTTACTTCGCAGTCTGTAGTAAATGCAGCCACATTCCAGCTGCTATTGTGCAAATAAGTAATTACGGTTTTGACAGAAGAGGAGTCTTTTGCCTGTGGCTGTGCAGCAGTTCTCAGGCAGCAAGTGCAATTGCTTTTTACACAGTCATTGCAAGTTAGTGATAAAAAGCAGTGACTGCATGGGAATTAAGTGCTCAAAACTCCCCAACTCCTGTCTCCACTCTCTGAGATCAGCAGGAGCTTTGCTGCCAACAGCTATCAGTCTGTTCCTAACATCCCTTTCTTTCCCTTCAGCAGGGAGATGTCTGTTCCTGGGAGCAGCACCAGACACCTCGTTCAGAGCACTCAGCCACGTATCTGCTTTATAACCAGTGCTGGAGTGAGTGTGGCCAGCAGCAAGGCCCACGCTTTGCAGTGCTGCTGAGCTGAGCTGGGCCCCAAGAGCTTCACTTTCTTCCAAGCACATGGAAGGCCAGAGAGGTTCTTTCACCAGAAGCACAAACAGGCATTGAAAAAAATACACACGCATTCAAAGCTCTGAATGGTGCTTGCAGAAGCTGATCAGTTCTGTACAAATACCTTTCCATCCCAGCTCCCTGCAAGGCCATTTAAATACAATCAGGTTGTGATTTGGTGCTGCAGTAGCAGGTCCTTACCCCAGCCGGTCCAGGCAGGCAGCTGACATCAGGTTGTGCTGTGAGCCGGTGTCCACCACGGCCTTCAGCTCCTTCCCAGCACACTGCAGAGAGCAAGCAGAGATGGGAGACAATGTGCAGGAGGGAAGGAAGACTGCAGGAACACCAGGGTTTCCTCACACCAACCCATCCCTTGCTTGTTCCTTCCAAGCCGTGGCTCAGGACACGGTTTGCCACATGCACAGGACCCACTGGATCACTGGCATCAGCCCCAGGACATGAGAGCCATCTGTGAGGCTATCAAAAATAAAATGGGGGGGAGGAGGAAGCAGCAGGGTAGGGAACATTACCTGGCAGCTCACCACCAGGAGCTCCTCATCCTCCACGCTCCTGAAGCTCCCCAGTTTGGCTTGGTTCAGCCTATTGCTCTGTGCTGGGGCATCACTCTTCGAGGCCCAGCTGCCCCGGCTGCCTCGCAGCTTTGATAGGTTTGTCTCCATCAGGCGTCTCTGCAGGATGTTGTGTGGTTGCTTTAAGGACACACAAAGAAAGAGCAGAGCAAAGTCAGGGGGAAACTATTTAGTGACCTGCACTGCCAGCCTGCTTTCTCCTCTGGTGCCTGTGGGCCCCACTCTCACAGCAAGACTGCCCCAAAGTCTCGTCTCACGATGACTGGAAACTTTCCAAACTTCCAGACTACGTGGATTCCTGCTGGGCTGCACCCATTTGTTTTTGTGCCAGCCCTGGCTAATCTGGCTTTGAGTAAAGAAAACTACTCTTTTTTGGAGAGAAGTACGCTGCCTCTCAGTACCTCCTCCAACTGCTTTCCCAAATGCCTGTTTTATATTTAATGCTCATCATGGATGGATGCGCACACACTGCTGGAGGTGAAATGACTCCACTTGATTATCTGCTCACTTCTCCGCCTGGCTGAGCTCCCCCCTTATGCTTTCTTTTCCTTGTCATTTTCATTTGTCCACTTTAGACCTTCCTACTCACTCATTCTTGCATTTCTTGCATTCAAATTAAATATGCCCATATTACAGACATCTGCAGATGCATCTAAATTGGCAAAACCCAGTTTTGAAGGAATTTCAATGGGATTAGGATAATTTTGAGAGCCTGGTGCTGTAGTTCCCCAAATTAGCCAGCATGCGCCCTCACGCAATGCCTCATCTGTAACATATCTCAGGCAGCATGTTAAATAACAGTGCTCACAGGAGGCTAATGCAACTTGGCATCTCCTAAAATAACTGCAGGCATGCTAGTGCTTCAGATCCCACTGTTAGCATAGCACCAGTGGTCAGGCTGCACTTGAGTGATGAGAACAGGTATGCATTAAAAACATCAGTAGCTACTAGGACACAAAAGCTCCTTTTCACTGTTTTTCTGCATACAATTTGTCAGTTGACACGAGATTTCTTTATCATTTCCAGCTGCAGATGCTGTGTATGACTGATACACTCAAAAGCACATCTTGCATAAAGGATATAATGGACAAAATACCTGGATGAATGCCCACTGGATGGAAGCCTGCCCATCACTCATCGGTCACCACTTCGCACCCTGTCCTGGCCAGATGTATTTGGGACTGACCACATTTCTGCATGGCCATCACTCAGAACAGTCTGAGTGTTCTTCTGACATGGCCAGCCTAACTCATGTTGCCAGAACCCTTTGACAGAGCACGCTGGAAAGTCACCCTGCTATTCTAACTGCCATCTACCCTTGACTTCAACCTACACATTTTTCACTCCAAGTTCACCTGCAGGTGTACTGTTGGCTTTCATAAGTCCTAGATTTATGATGCCTATCTGGGATCCATCACTGTAAGGAAAACACCCAACATTCAGCAAACACGAGTTACACCACCAATTTTGTTGACGCTTGTTCTTCTGAAAGCTGCAGTGCATGCTGCCTCTAAGGGGGGCAAATATGGCCTTGTTGTGCTCCACTGCATAAAAAATCTTGTAGAAGGGATTGAAAAGGTTCCCTGTAGCACCGTTCTGTCTCAGGCTATTAATTAGTTAGCTTTAACTTGTGTTTCCCTTGAATTTTGCGTGCAGCAAAGCGAGGGGTGTTAGTCACAGAGATGACTCAAGTGATGGATATGAACATGGCGAACAGATAATGTGCCAGGGGACGTTTGCAAATGTGCATTTTGCTGAAATCCTGCAGTCAGAGCCTTTATGGGAGGGAAGACCTCCCTGGTTACAGATCTGGAAGCCAGCAGCACGCTCCCTTATCTCAGGTCAGCAGCGCACACAGGACCAGTGTGCCAAGTCATCCAGGTTATTGGTGCTGCCTTTCTACATGCTGCACAAAGCTCCTGAGAGTTTTATAAAAGAATAAAGTGTTACATACCACTATGCACATAGAAAAATATAGGTTAGTTCCTACTGTCAATCAGAAAAATATAAATACAAACCAGGACTTTCTTCATAAAATATCTCCCTTTCCATCCTTGAGACTTTGAAAACACTTACAGTCCCCTTACAGTCCCCAGAAAAGTCAGAGTAGAAACCCAAAAGAAATGATCGGAGACACCTGGTGTTGCTGAACCTATTTACCGCTGTCTGTCAAAACCATAAATAACTCAGTCCAGCTTTGTTCCTCTCTAATTTATAAACAAGTACGTCACTGCAGCTTGCAGTGCGCGTGTCTTTGGCAGCATCTCACTATTTGGGCTTCGGGACCTGGAGATGACAAGGCCTGTCACAGCAGTCTCGCTCAGGTGAAGACGAAAGTCAGGCAGATGCCAGCCCCCCCTTCCCCTCACCAGTCAGAGGTACACATCTGCACAGGAGGTGCATCTCTGAGGGACTACTGCAGGCCACAGAGCCTTCGTCACCACTGCTGGCCAGTGTAAGGCTCACCCTGAAAGGAGGTGACATTAGGTCAGCGATGTCTGCATTGGACAGAGCGGGTCACTGCTGATGGCCAGGGCTCAGAGCCCTGCCTCGTACAGAAGGGAATCTGGATGCCTGGCCCTGGGGGCTGGCTGCCCCTGTGCTTCTGCTCAAGTCAGGAGGAAACAGACAACTTGTGCTGAGCCCCGTGGGAAAGGAGAGACCTCCTGCGTCAGAACGAGCTGCTGCCTCTTGGACAAGAAGCAGGAGGGCTGTAAATCAGAAAATAATCTACACAAGTTGGAAGGGCAGAGAGGAAAAATTCAGCATGCTGTGACAAGAAAACAAATCACAAAAGATACCAGGAAAGCAGCTTTCCCTTCCCCCTTTTTTCCCTGGCTCTCCTCAGCCTGTCCTCTCCCCAGCCACTATCCATGCAGGGCCAGCCATCCTCAGCTCTGCATCCCCAGGCACTCATCACCAGCCTTGACTGCACGCAGCCACCCCAGAGACAGACCCATCCATCCCCACACCTGTGAGATGCTGCCTCCTTTCTCCTGCAGAGGCTGATGGAAAACCACTTCCCAAAGCAGTGCCACAACAAGATGTGTACCACTGCTTCCATCAGTGCTTCAGGATTCCCCTGTTCCTCCATGGGTATGCTCTGGCATAGGCTGCCCAGAGAGGTGGTGGAGTCATTTTCCCAGGAGATGTTCAAGAAATGCATGTCTCAGGGACGTGGGTAAATGGGAACAGTGGTGTTGGGTTGGTGGTTGGACTAGAAGATTTCAGTAGTCTTTTCCAGCCATAATGGTTCTATGACACCTCCTGTAACATCCTGCCTGCCATCCTGGCAACATACGGTGCTGGCAGCATTGCTTTGCTGTGATGTGACCCATGGCAGTAGTCTGAAACTCATGGCACCAGCACGACCTCATGTCTTCTCTGGTGCTGCAAATGGGCCGAGCGTGTGCTGATGCTGTCACTTTGCAGATTCCTCATCTGTGGCACGGAACTTAAGACTGTGGCTAGGACAATTCCTAGCCAAGTGCCCGCTGTGCCCTGCTGTGACCATGAGACAAGGTGGCTTGGCAGTGGAGTGGCCCATGTCAGCTCAGCTTTCATCCCATCCTGGATGAAGACAGCACAGCCAGAGGAGCTGGAGACAGGCCACACGCCTTCACTATGCTGTACTACCTCCAAGGACATGGAGGGGATCAGGAGCCAAGAACCTGCCTGGGGCCACTTAAGGAGCAGGAAGGGCCCACTTCTCTCAGCCCTACATCTGACATGAGCAATGGTACCTCTCTGCACTGAAAACAAAGCCATGACACTGGTGGGACCCTGCCAGCCACAGCAAGGAGCTTTGTGTTGACTGCAGAGCTGTGGCCAAGTCTGGCCCTGGGGACAGTGGGGACAATGACCTCATGTCTTAGCACCCTTGCCTCCTGCTACCTGTTGTGTTCCTCACCCAGGTGTGGCAGAAACCCTTGGGTTTCAGCCCCACACGAGCTGTGACAAGCTGCTCAGACTCTGCAGATAACAGCAATAACCATTCTATCATGCTCTCAAAGTCATTGCGTAGCTCCCTGACAGATAACTGCAGCTCTATGTGACTTGGCATAGCTCCTTTCAAGCCCTCCTCCAGCTAGAAGCTACAGTTCCCTGCAACTGCAGAGCATTTGGGATGGCAAAAATCACTTCCAGGCAGCAATGCAGAGAACAGCACGCTCATTGAGCTCATCTCACCCAGAGCTGAGACTGAGCCAGCTGAGCAGAAAGGCTGTGATGGAATAATATCAACCCACTAATAGTAAAGATACATCTTTTTCAATGAACATATATCTACTACAGAAATATATATATATAAATATCTATATAGTTTCTTGCAAGGTGCAAGAATTTGCAAGAATTAGGGCAAACATTTAAAGAAGCAAAGGAGATTTCTGCAGTAGGATGTTATTTCCTAGACTTTGCTTCTTACATCAGAACTTTTGCTGTTACATTTTAGTACAATTCCCATGAAGAAAAGCTCCAATATTTGCACACATCAGTACTCGCAGGAGCTCTGCAGCCCCTGGACATGATGGAGGATGTGGTATATCAGCTGCAGGATCACAGGGATCATAACATACGTATATATTTAAAACCCAGAACTGAGTTTCCTCATAAAAATCAGCAGATGTGCATCAGCTGCTGTCAAAGTGCAGTCTGACAGTTTGATAGCCATAAGTACTGCAGCACCTCTCAAAGCCTTTTATGATGGTGTTGCACATACATCTGCACCACAGAGCAATATATACGTATGTATGTTACGAAGCCATTTTGATTTACTCTGTTTCTGAGGGGATTTTTGTGCGGAAAGCAGCATCCCATTTTCCGACATTTGTGTAAATGCCAAAAATTAAACAGCTCTCAGCTCCCAGCACAGACATCTAAAAGCACTACTGGCGAACAGCAGCCCCTGGCGATACCCAGCATCGCATTCCCACTCCCTCTCCTTCACATACATTCCTATATCAGTTTCCCCAAGCAAGCAACTCATCCTGTTAACAGTAAAACAGCATGAAAAAAAGCCTTCCCCCTGCCCTAAAACTTTCTCAGTGCCCTCATTTGCTCTCGGGAAACGTGGTAAACCTTACAGTGTCCTTGGAAGTCCCCAGTTTCTTCAGCCCATCCAGGGGAAGGAGGTCCGCAGAGTCCTTGTGAATGAACTGCACCGCCTGCTTCATCCTCCTTTGCTGGCGCAGCGAGGCGGCCTCCCGGATCTCCACTTCTTTCCTCGTCGGCTCCGTCAGAACGCCTGAATAGAACATCTTGCTGCTTTTGTGCAGCTCCCACAGAGCCGGAGCGGGAGGCGATGCGCCGTGCCTGTGCTTTATAGCCCAAGCGCCGTGACGTGTGGAGCCCAGCAGGTACTCCGGCCCCGCCAAGGAGGGCTGGGGCTCAGCGCGACGCGTTGCACACGCAGCACGGGCAGCTCACGCTCGGGGAATAATGAGCGCCGTTCCTCCCCGCCGCCTCTCCTGACTGCAGGGTGAGCCGCAGGCAATGCCGCCAGCACCGCTCCGGGCTCCTGGCGGAAGCCCCACCGCTGGGCCAGCTGTCCGGCACCGCGCAGCAAAAGGTGACGGCGGCTACATCGGAGCTCAGCCGCTCCTCGCAGCACCTCCGCGAGGTGGGGAGAGAGCAGATGAGAGCGCAGGATGCGATCAAATACAGACGGAGTGTTTCGCAGCCTCACGCAGGAGCTGACATGAGCACCCACTGGACAGCCTGCGTGCAGGAGGACAACGAGGCTGGCAGGTTGAAGGGAGATGTGATTTATTTCTTCTTATGCTGACTTGGCTCATCGGGCAACAGGAGCACTGTTCTGCTATGGGCACGTGCATCAAGGAGTTAAACACACCTGATTTGTCACCGGGGGAACTGCCTGACACTCCCTCACCTGGTTAAATAGAGGTGTATGACCATGTTGGCACTCTTCCAAAAGCAAGGAAGTGCAGAAGAAAACAAAAGGACTTCCACTAAAACCAGGAGGTGATTTTCATTACAGAAGGGTTTAGGTTGGAAGAGATCTTAAAGCCAATCCAGCCCAAACCCCAGCCATGGGCAGAGTCACCACCCACCAGATCAGGCCGCCCAGGGCCCCATCTAACATAGCCTTAAGAATCTCCAAGGATAGGACAAGCATAAATCACATAAGGCTCCATGTTGGAGGGGCATCCTACTTGGTTTATTAGCAAATGCCCCCAAAGCTCTGGTTTGCAGCATGAAGAGTGAAGCTGCAAAGCAGGAGGAACACAAAAAGCATCCCTCACACTAAAGCTCCAAGATTACAACCTGTGTATAAAGTTAGCAAACAAGCGTTTATATCTCACTTTACAGCTGTTTGTATGGACTTAGAACCCAGTCACTGTTGCAGCTTCACCTGTATAAGGAAAGAAGAGCTGCTGAATTGTTTCACACCCTCATTTCATCTCCTCACTCAATGAAACACAAAGAACAGGCAGGCATAGTGAGAAGTGGGTTGGCTCCCAGCCCTCCCCGCTGCTTATTTATTTATTTATTTCTCATCTTTCCTTAAAAAGAAGTCATTTGTTAGTCTTTGCCATGCCCCAGACAATTGAATAGGAAGAGGACAGAGTGGCCTAATGCAACAGAAACAGAAGAAGCAGCAAGCAAGAATCCTGGAAGAAGGAATATATCCCCGGAAAAAAAAAGACGAAACTGTAGAGGAAAGGGCTGGCCTCCAGAGGAGGGACTGGGGCCACAGAGAGCTTAAGAAAATGAAATCAATAATTAATGTGGAAAAATAAATGATCCCATCCATCAATGTAGGCTATATAACAGCCTGCTCTAGCACGTTCAGGCAAATAACAGGAAATATAAAGTTTTTACAGTGAGGGTGGAGAGGCACTGGAACAGGTTCCCCAGAAAGGCAATGGATGCCCCGTCCTCGGAGACATTCAACATCAGGCTGGATGGGGCTCTGAGCACCCGATCTAGTGTAGGTGTCCCTGTTCATTGCAGGGGAGTTGGGCTAGATGGCCTCTAAGGTTCCCTTCCAACTCCAACGATTCTATGATGATTTGGAGACTGAAAAATAGCTTTTCTTCTAAAGAGCTGGTTAGTCACTGGGTCTTTCCAAGCTCTCTGTGGAGCTGAAGACACCATGGAACTTTGCTTTCCTGCTCTTCCCAAGTAAAAAGCCATATCTCTCTCCCACAGTATCCCTCACACTGCTTTCTTCAGGAACACCGCCTGAGCAGGCAGCCAGGAAACTGGAGGGGGAAGGAGATGTTTCTCCCCATCAGGTGTTGCACTCAGCTCTAGTTATGCTGTGCAATAAGAGTACTGCAGGACAAAAATTTCAAAAGGGCCAATTTTAAGACATAGTGAGACTCACTAGCACTCCCCCTCCCACATATATGCTGGAGTTGAGCTGCAAATATTTATTTTGAAGTAAGCTACATGTGTATTCCAAGTGCTAGCCATAACTGTATCATTCATAGTTCCCAAATCTCAGTGGATTTCACTTCCCCCCTGCCCGCCAAAGGCAGCTTGGGTGTGAAGGCCGCCTCTGCTGCCGGGGCTTTCCACGCCATAAATTTTACATGCAGGTCATTAAAGATATAGGAGGGATCTTGTTAAGGTGAAAGCCGTGCAAGTCATTGCACAGTACACAAACACAATTTTCTCTCTCCTAACACAGAGGGACCAAGGAGTAGCAGAGCATGCGGGAATGCCACTGCTGATGAAGACTGAAGAACTATAGGGTGTTGCACTAACTTGCACTGGGCCCCGCACCAGGCCCTGACCTGGTAGAGATTGCCTACAGCCTGCAAAAACCAAAGCTTCAGAGTGCACCTGCAGGAATGACTAGGCCGAACAGCATTCTCCCTATCCACATGCCGCAGTATTCTGAGTCTGCTTTGGTTGATTTCTTGAAGGAGTTCACTGTCACCCAACAGAGGGCCTATGGACTCCCCACACCAGGGGGATCACAGAATCATTAGGTTGGAAATGACCTCTACCATCATATTCCCCATTAACCACATCCTTAAGTACTACATTTCCATGTTTCTTGAACACCCCCAAGGACAGTGATTCCACCACCTCTCTGTGCAGCCCATTCCAGTGCCTGAGCACTTTTTATGAGAAGAAATTATTCCTAATATCCAACCTGAAGCTGTGAGATATTTTCACTATCACTGGAGCTAACAACGCCTACACAGCAAAGTATCTAAGATGTTGAAAAACAGCCAGTGCAACAGCAGGAACTGCACAGCATTTGTTCCAACAGAGAGGCAGCCTTGTTTTCACCCCCACATATTTTCCATGCCTGGTCAATGATTTTCTCACCTTCTTCAGCCCAAAGGACAAAGAGTTGCACAGCAGCCATTACAAAGCCCCAGTGATGCAAGCAGCCAGCAATCTTTCTGTGTTTGTTGGACACAAAGGAGTCCATTCTTGATCGAAATACTCCAATACAACATCCCATTTCTGTCCACCAACACAGTTTAGCACCTGCTGGTTAAGCACAGTTAAGCACCATGCTTTGCTGAAGGGGGATTTCAAGCAGATGGTTCTCTGGGCAATACCCCTTCCCAGCATGGTGAAAACCCACTCCTTTGTACACAAAATATCAATACACACACAAACCCCTTGGTGTGTTTGCTAGAGCGATGGTAATGAAGCACTGCCTTTTCAGTGTATAATGTATACATTACCCTGGGAAACTTAATAGACCAGTGTTTGCTTTTAGATCTGTGGGGCTAATTCATCATAAGGCAGCTGGTCAAATTTTTTTCTTGAGTCAACACCTTGAACATTAGTGGATATAGAATGGGGATACGTGACACCCAGAATGATATTTATGCTTAGTTACAGTCATGGAAGTAGTTTACTAAACTTATTCTAACTTGGCAGCAAGAAGTTTTACATATTTACGCATAGATTGCTGTAGGCATGAAACAATATGTTGTCATTTTCTCCTTCTTCCTTTCTTTCTAAACTACTGAACTATTCTCAGAATTAACTAGCACCATGGGGAGGTGCCCACAATGGACCAGAAGACCAGGAGAAAGGCTTCCTCAAGTACATCAGCTAGAAGAGGATAGTCCAACAAGGCCTATCTCCTCACAGCGAGCAGTACAGGTAGGCAGGACAAGGAGGAGATTACACAGCAGAAGGAATCCTAAACCCTGCCTTTGAGTGACAGGTTGAGGGTGGACTCTGAAGTGCCCGGGCATGGTGGAGCACAGGGTATTTGGAAGCTCCTTGCCACACGGTGGAGCTCCTAGTCCTGAAAGGAGTCAGACAAATCTTGGACCTGCTCTCTTTTTCTTGCTTTCTAGCTAGAGAATTTTCCTCTGCTCAAGTATAAATTTGCTGCGAAGATTTTTCTCATTCTACATGCTTTGGAAATCTATTATTGCCAAAGAGGAGTATTTGTGGGGAAGGGGAGTAAGCTCCTCAAGCACGGTCTGTGAAATGTACTGCCTGGAGAACACAGATCTCAGGATGTGAGGTTAAATCAAAAGACATGTATCACTATTTCTTGATTGTGACTAGCACAGATCACCTCTGAAACAGTATTACCTTCAACGGTGACACAAATTACAGTATCTCTAGGGGTAAAATGAGTTTAACAGCATCAGAATTTCCAAGTTTTTCTGCAAAAGCACCCAAAAGAGGTGCTTATTTCAATTCATGCCAATGTAGGACTCACCAAGGAACAACATTCTTACTATACCATTAAAAAGGGTGACTGAGAGCCCCTTCTGCCTCTCCCACTTACAGGAATACTCACAGGACTTCATGAGACAAATATTTCCTCCTTCAGAGGGTAGGAAGAGAGTGGTAGAAGGAATGGGCTGCTTTGTGGTGGTTCTTTGTCAAGTCTGAAATTGCTCTGATTTCCCCATGGAGCAAAAAAGTATATAATTGATGAATTCTCAATTTCAATGCTTTAAGTTCCAACATAAAGTTATTACCAAAACAAAGATGTCTGGGGACTCGAGATACATTTTTTAAAAATTATTATTACTTCACCGTTTATACCTAAACATCTTTATTCTGGAACTTTAAGACAAATCAAAACACGAGCCCAAGATGTTTTACTGTATTCATTTCAGATAAAACTCTGATTTACATCAGCATTGGAGAGGAGGTCAGCACGGTGTAAGTCAAACACAGGATCTCTCACCTCTGTGGCGCTCCTATGTTTATTTTATGAAGCCACAACTCCAACACGCTCAAGCACTGTGAGCATAAGTGAGCCACCATTGTATCCCCCTCCACATGGCACATGCAAAATTGCAACAACTCGTAACTGCTAAGATTTAGTGAGACACATTACTGGATGTATTCAGTGCTAATATTTGCTATCGCACAGAATTGCCAACAGTACTTCAATGCAGCTCTCCGAACACAGCAGTTGTGTTTGCCATGTTGTGGTTTAGTTAAATGTCTCCACCTTCGAGTCTAGTGAACTGAGATACTTTAGCCCATGCTGAATCTGTATAGAAAGCCAGCTGCCCCAGGAAAGCAAAGAAGCTGAGAGTATGTACCCCACCAGTACCAACAATGAGACATGGTACTATTGATTACCTGTGCTTTGAGGTGTTCTACTGCCCTACTTTGGCTGCTATTCACTGCAGGATCATCTGTCCAACTACAGATACTAATCAAGCTGAGCAGCTGAAAAAAGGGAAAAATACCTTGCTGATTGTACACACAGTTGTGTATTTCCAAAGACAAATGTTCAGAGTCCACTGCTAACACAGAATCATAGAATGGTTTGGGTTGGAAGGGACCTCAAAGATCATCAAGATCCAACCCCCTACTGCAGGCAGGGTTAGTGCTGCCCAGCTCAGGCAGGGCATCAGAAATTCCCACCATTTCCTCCAGCTTCCTTTCCTGTCTGGAAATCTATGACTTGCAACCTGCACATCTCCTTGCTGGTAATTTGGAGGAAGAGGAGAACAGTCACGACCCACTGCCAGAGCTCACTTCAGAAGCATCTCTTCCCACTGTGATCTGAAGAGGTGCAATATCTGTCCCAGTAACATGGATCTTTCCAGACCCTATAGTTGCATTTTATGAACACAGAATGTTACAAAATAGAAGCTCATTCTCTCAATCAATCTCTCTTCTCCAAAAAGGTAGACTGGTTACCGTAGTCGGGACCAAAAGCATCTAAGCAAAGAAAATGTATACGGGATCATGGTGCCATTGCTCTCAGTACGGTTGCCTGGGAGCTCCAGTTTCCCAAAAGAACATTTCACATTTTGGGGCATGTCTTGTAGAGTTTTCAGTGGACTAGGAAATACTCATCTAGATGCTGCCAGAGCAACTGCAGCCATCAGGAACATCAAGATCATCAGCCCAGGAACAACAAGATGCTTTCCTTCACTGCATTAACACATTTGTGCATGAGCTGCTGTGCAATGAAGCTCCCAGGTTTCTGCAGGCTCTTAGTTTTAGATCTCCAAGACCTAAACCAAAACTTACCACTGTTGGGCAGCATGGGTCTTAACCACATTTGTCCCTTAATTCCACATGCTGCCCTCTCTTGGGGAGTGTTGTGAATGGTACACAGGGTCACCACTGCCCATGGCACTGCCCTCATCTCCATGGTGTGAATGGGGTAGATAACAGAGGGAGCTGCAGGAAACTAGCGTCCACAGGAACAGCTGGCCACCACAGCCTACATCTCATTATCAGAGCTCCTCAAAAATCTCCTTGTTGGAGAATATGCCATCAAGAATGAACCCTGTGAGGTGCAGCGGGAGACACAAGGCTGTAGCAGGGTGCCACAGTATGACCTTACATTACCCCTAAGCCAGACCTTCGTCAGGACTGAATTTCACTGCTACAGTGTGTAGAAACACACTGTGCTGGGCAGAAGAGCAACGGGCTAAGAGCAAATGGTCAGGCTGTGCCCTTTACAGAGGTGGGACAGGCATTTTGGAACTGCCGTGTCCACCCGGTGCTACAGACGCTGCCTGGGGAGCTCCCTGCACTAGCTGAGGATGACAGCAATGCCTGCAGTGTTGAGCTTACAGTTCTTAGACCAAAGTTTCCTTCGTCCACTGAATGAAGTTGCTGTTCTCAGCATGGATGAGCCTTTTCAGGGTTTTATTTTTGTAAGTTTGCTGAGAGAATTAGCACCTATGGGAGCCTGGGCACAGTAGCTATGCTATGTAAGCCAGACAGCCTCCTGAGCACTTTTCTGCCAGCCCTGTTTTTACTAACGGGTACCTCTGCTTTCCACACAACCCTCACACCAGCACTCCATCACTAACAGCTAATGGGGGGCCACCCACGTTCATGAGCAGGGCTGTGCCTTACACAGGCTTGTCTTGTGGGACACATGGTGTCAAGTTCCCAGCTTTCCAGACTGTTCTCTGAATTCCACATTAAACCCCAGATAAATCACGATCCCGTCTTACCCCAGGCTGCTCTTCATGGCCAGCCTGCTCAGATCAAGCAGCTGTGGGTTTTGCTCCAGGCAGCACCTCCAGCAGGCAGCTGGCATTTTGCAGCATGTCTTTCAGCTGGTGACAGGACACACGTAGCTAGAAACCCTGATCATGGAGAGGGTGGAAGGAGGGTGTCAGTGCAGCGACAAGGAACTCCTAAATCTCTGGTTCTAAATCCAAGGCACCAAATGGATAGCCAATACTGCACAACTGAAGGGCTTTCAGTATCTTCAAATGCAGGCATAAGGCGTGTTGGAAACTTCTTTTGCTCGTTTATTTAACCCCATTTCTGTCCTGTCGGTTTGTGAGCTGGGAAGGAGTGACATAGAAATCTGCAAAAGAACATATCCAGAGAATGCAGGTCCTACAGGGTGCCAGCACACCAAGAACAAGCCAGTAAGTTCCTCAACTGCAGTGCTGGCCAGCAGTGCTACACCAAACTGTAGCTCCACACTGTCAGCTCCCTGCCCCACCTGCCCTGTTACACACCTCAAAAGCTCCCTGTGTCAGCCCAGAGGCTTTTCTCATCTTTGCCAGACTCACACATGCCTATGCCTGCAGTCAACACATACACCCTGCACCAACTGCCATACATCTTTCCTTCTTGCGAGCTGCATTTATGTCGTTTTCATGACAGCTGTTGCACCCATCTCACTCTCATCAGATGTGTGCATGACACTACAGGCACACCTATAATGTGCAAGTTTAACATACTTCCACATTCTTCTATCTCTTGATTTTATTTCCACAAAAGATTGCTCATCCAACGTACATCTAAAAGCTGATGTCCCTGCTTAGTGTTTTGCTTCATTTCTTCCAGCACAGCAAGTGAGAGAGAATGCACAGAACATGCTGAGGGTACCACTGCTATACTGGAATCCTAAGGATGAAACTCTCTCTAAACCTAGTCAAGCATAAATATGCACCATACTTAAACACCTCAAAAATATTCAGTGATCTAAGTATAACATGAAACACTTGAACTAAGAAAAGCAAATTGCATCTCTAGCTTATCTTTTTGCATTGTGTACTAAACGAGTTTTGATACATGCACCTCAAAAAACACAGAGCATGAAAATTTGTCCTATAAGCAAAAGAACTGCTCAGACTAAATGGGAAGCAGCAAAACCTGTTGTAGGACAGTTTGGGTCCACAGATGCCTAGAAACAAAATTACTGATACCAGCCCCAAGTTTGGCTCAGGTGTTTTAAAAGAACCACAAAATCACAGAATTGCAGGGGTTGTAAGGACCTCAAGAGACCATTCAGCCCAACCCCCTGCTAAAGCAGCACCCTACAACAGGTAGCACGGGTAGGAATCCAGACAGGTCCTGAATATCTCCACAGAAGGAGATTCCACCACCTCTCTGGGCAATCCGCTCCAGTGCTCTGTCACTCTTACTGTAAAGAAGTTCTTCTATATGACAGTACGGATCTTCCTGTGTTCAAATTTTAGGCCATTACTCCTTGTTCTATCTCTACACACCACCGAGAAGAGCCTGGCCTCACCCATTTGCCACCCACCTTCCTTTAGATATTTGGAAGTATGTCTGTCTCCTCTAAGAACAGCCTGCACATGAGAAGTTTGAAAGGAGCAGCATTAAAAGGAAGAGAGGAAGCCCATGCATATTCCAGTTGTGAGAGGTTTTATATCCTGCATCTATCATTTACAGAATGTCATCTATATACATAATAAAAAATCCCTTGTATTTCTGAGTTTATTTAATGCAGAAATGTTTGCAAACTGTTATTCCTGCATTATCTTCCCAAGGATTACCATACCACCATTCCTACTCCCACATCCACATCAGACTTCTTCTGATTCCTTTGATTTGATACCCTTCAGATCTTGCTCTCTATATTCCATTATGACCGACTTCTAGTACACACATATCCCAAGATCTCAGTCAGAATTTCGGCTCCAGTTCTGGGACTACACCAGATAGTTCATACCAACATTCTGTGCTCTGAAAGTTGTTTGAGTGCTTACATATCCATCACTGCAACCCCAGACATGGCAGCATCCACAGTATCAGGAAGAATATTTGAACAACACTGTTTCCAGCTGTGATCAGCCTGCAGCTGTCACACGTGTCCACAACCTCAGTATTCCTATGTGTCGTTTAGTTTGCTGTATTTTCACATCAACCTGAGTTATATTCCTAGGGCTGCCAGCTGAGATATAGTTGTACCTCTTCCAAAAGAGAACCAAAAGAATCTGGATGGCTACCTTTGTTTTAATACAAGTCAGTCCTTATATTGTGATCAAAGGAAGCTGAGGATCAAACACCTGAATAAATTAAGAAGACGACATTGAGATTATTTTCATAAAACATTTTGACAGATTGATTACAACTATTCAATGGAATAACACAGAAATGACTATGGAAAAAATAGTGTTAAAATCATTATTGAGTAACTCGTTCATAATTTCAAATGGTCTAATTTTATTTTTTAACTCTAAGAATTGAAGTCAGTGGAATTAAGGACAATCTCTAACAAAACTAAGGGAATTGTCTTAAAAATATTCTGGATGCTTGTGTCTTAGCACAGGTTTTCACCTCTGCTTTTTATACCGTAAGCTTGAATAAGTTATTTTAGAAAAAAAAAGTCAGCTTAATCTACAAAGTAATAAAACACTGAGGAGTTACTGCAGGCAGATGACTGTTTGACACAGCTGTTCTCAACAAGTCAACCAATTCCAGCTCAGCATACACAAACTGGTTTTAGCACAATCATTAGTATTAACACCAAGATAATTCTAGTCTTGTAACAGCCAGAAATAGGTGCTCTACTTAATACGTCAAGAATTACATCTCTGTGGGTAAAGACGCGGGCTAACAACATCCTACAGCAAACAGAACGCTATGGTAAGGGGTTATTCCCAGGATATGAAGTCTAGCTGGTGTGCAGTAACTTGCTGCACAACCTCCTTTTGGTTACAAAACCATTATTTAGCACAGCAAAGACAACTAAAAATATTAACCAAGGTTTTCATGCAACTAAATGCTCACTGGTTTATTTCTCTTATTAGAAGTAAGTCTGAAACATTTCACATTAATTTACAATCAAGAAAAAGATCCTTACGTACATATCTCATGTAGGCGACATTGTCATCCACTTAACACTAATTATTATTTCAAAAGTTAAATCCTGTTTTAAAAAGTTAAACACTTTGGAATTACATCTTGCCAAAAAATAGCATCAGTCTACAACCACAGAGTGTAGAAACTCAACTTCTACAGAGCCACTATCATTTCTATGAAGGTACAATGCCAAGTTCCAGCATTCTGCAAGTCACAGTAGTTCAGGTGGCAACAATTCTCTCTTGTTTTTTTGCTGCACACACAGGACCTACATAAATGGAAGAATTTTCATTCATACTTTCAGATATAAAGTAACAGGAGTGCTGCCAAGTCTTTTACTTGTTATGTAGAAAATGAACACAGCCGTGCATGTGGAACAAAAAGGATGTTTCTTCAAGGGTAGGTTCTTCTGCTCAGTGTTGGGCCATACACCATACTGATGTGCTTCTTTCCTTCCACAGACAGCAAAGAAAGCACTCCATGCATGTGAGAGTAACAGAGAAGCAAAGCTGAGATCCACTATATGGTCCAGAAGTAAGACACTGCTTCCAGAGCGGCTATGCAGAACAAGGACATCAGCATGCCCACAAGATGACGTGCAGTGCAGCAAACCCAGAGATCGAGTTGGTGACTCACATGCAGAGCAAGAAAGCCCAACTTCACCAATTAACAATATGTGGATGTCTGAAAACGCTGTTTTGTTTCCTTGAACCCCCGTTGAAACCAATTGCTATGATTTGTGTGTCACTCAGCAACACGGAGCTGTTCAAACCTGCAGCCTTCTTGTGAGAGAATTCAGCACCCCCTCAGCAGATAGCCTCCAACAAAGCCACTCTGCTAGGCTTGGTGAAGGTGCTCAGAAGCTGGCACGCCATGGCCCTCTCTTCTTGTGCCCACCTGCAGCCTCACACCCATCCACGCACCCTGGGCAGCGCTGCAGCATCTCATCCATCTCAAAGTGCTCCTTTGGCATATGGAGATGGTTGGTGAGTCCCTGCAGCTCACTGACACACTGCATCTGGCACATGAAGTCATGAAGAGCAGAATGGCAGAGGGTTGTGCTGCCAGTAGGAAGCTATCTTGGAATGCTTCTTCACTTGGATCGCAGCACAGCAGTACTTTCAGCACAGAGGTAGCAAGCCTTTCCCATCACACTTCCCCTTATCTTGGCATTCCTTAGCTACTCCTTACATGTCACTACGGCATACTTTCTTCTAGATGGTTGCTGCTGTCCCTCCCAGGATGGGCAGCAGGGAGGCCAGTTCACGATGAAACATACCCACCAGCAGAACACAAGGCCATGGTTTCTTTCCCTCTCTTTTGCCCATCTACTGCCCCCCCCCACCTCCCCTCTCATCCCCCAGCCTCATTTGCTCCCTTTGCAGCAGGTCTGAAAGCCTCATCCCTGCAACAGGGACTCACCAAGGTGCCACAGATACCTGAGCCAGAGCAGAAGCCCAAGTAAGCCACCTAGGACACAGCTCTCCCTCTTGACAGCAACACAAGCAACTTCCCCCTTCCTCTCAGACCACAGCAATTCCTTCATTCCTACATGGTGTCAGTGGAGTAACACTATTTCCCCTTCCCTTCGTGCCATGATCAGGACATGTCCTTACCATGTGAAAGGCCACACTGTCTCACATGCAACCACATGAGGCATCTGCGGCATGGCAATTCAGCAAGGTTCATTTGGTAGTGTTCATTCACCCTAACAATGTAGGGAAAGGATTCTGACTCTGGCTCTGCATGGGAATTTCATCTGTCACACTGTGGATGTGGTGTTATTCACATACAACAGTTAAATACCACGTACAAGTGCAGTGAAAACCAGGGAAATCCAAGCTCACAACTGAAAAGGGAGCTTTTGTCCTGGCCACACTGCAAAATGCCAGTATCTTTCCTGAGGGGGCAGACAGAAATCACCGGTGGGCACTGCGCTACTCAGAGCACTGCCAGAGAACAGTTGAGAAAGATACCAGTCCTAAGTCCATCTTCAAGCAAAAGGGACTGAGGCCATCTTCCTTAAAGACAGAATGCCCAGAAGGTGCATTACACTGAGGAAGTGGTTTCCATGGCCAGAGGACAGTGATGTAATAGTAAAGTGGACAGAACAACACTAAGACAATAAAAACATTTTGATCAACATTTTTCTCCTCACAGGCTCTTTCAGAAAACTCTTTGCTCAAATGAGAAGCACAAGTTGAGGAAAATTACAGAATTTGGGAGTCTCAAATGGCATAAAAAGCTGCATCTGTGGTCTGGCTGAAAAAAATCTTCACAGATCTGCTTGTCTCCAACAAGAAAGGGAAAGCAGCCCTCCTCTGCTCTACAAGGCCATTGCAAGGTGCTCAGACAAGGTAAGGGGTATGAGGACTGAGGGTCGTGTAAGAACCTTAAACAGCTGTAAATCATGACGTACAAGAACACCATCCATGCAAAGACTGCATTTAAAATGGAGTTCATGCTCAACTGCAGGTGCTCAGAGGATAGAATTCTGTACTACTTGGAAAAGCCAATACACGATGCTGCCCCAAACCTATGCACAGGGAGAAAGAATTGGAATTTAGCCCAGAATTTGTTCTGTTTTAGCGTTTCCAGTCAGTCCAAATTGGAGGCATCCAGAAGGTCAGGGTCGGCTTCCCCTTCCTGTGATGCCCTGGTATCATTCCACTCAAATCAGTTCACTAGCATGAACTCAAGGTAATCCAGACCCAGAGCGTTTGAGCTAATATTCAATGCTTTGCTCATGCTTCATACAACATATAGTTCAGAGAAAAACTACATACTCTGCAATTCTTGGACTCATGGCCTGGATTAAATCATTTCAATTCTAGTTCTGAATTTCCTCTGCAGCAAAAGTTAAGAGAGACATCAAACTTGTTCTCATTTTCAGAGAGACCGAACATGAACCCAGCTTTGTTGAGGTAATATGCAGTAACGGCAGCCCAAATTTCAACCCAAACCACACCACTTAGCCTGTCTGTCCTCATTAGCTCTTGGAGTTACGAATGAAGCATCGGGGCAGAGCTCTCAAACATCTGCTTGGCACCATTCAGTTACAGAAATTATGGTCAGTCTCTAATTCGCAGATCCATGAAGTATCCTTGGTACCCAAAAGATATTATCTGGAAAGGAATCAAAACTCTCTTCACCAAAATATTTATATTAGCTGAGAAAGCCAAACACTCCCAAGAATGGAGCTGGCAAGCTTCCCCAGAGTCTCTCTGCCAGTGTGTACAGCACAGAAAGCAGGCCCACCTACCACAACCCCTCTGTGCATGCCAAGGGCTGGTTAGTATTTTAAGGACAGTGCCAGCTATTTGTAAGGCCTCAAAAATCTGGAAACTTTGGAGCGCAGGAGCCGAATGAAGGATCTTGGGAACATCTCTCTTGACTCTTGGGCTGTGTACTTGAAGTAGTTCTGCGGATGTGCCAACACATCAAACAATGCTTTTATCAGCTTCTTGTCCTAGAAAAATGAAAGCAGGTTTTACAGTAATTCCACAGGGGAATTAGGGTCAATGTCACTAAAGCTTAATGACTTGTAAAAGATTATGGATTTTTTACTTTCTAAGTAAAAATGTCTCAGGAGCTCACAGACCAGTAGAGCAAAGCTGACATTCAGGCTCCCAGAAAATCACTGGAATTTCACATTTATTTTAATTAGCAACAGGATTTCTTCCTTTCTCATACTTCCAAAAACAGCAAAGAAAAATAAAACAAAACAAGAACCTAACCAAATAATCAAAAAACAAACCAAAAAAAATCCAAAACCACAAAAAACTATACCACTTTGGAGCTGATATCCAGCAAAAGAAAAGTCTACTTGGAATGACATCCACTCAGTCTACCTACCTACCAAAGTGGCAGGTGTCTATTGCACCAAGGAGCAGATCAGGTGCAGAGCAGGAGACAACCTTTCTAGCATATAGGTGTCATTTTCATTCAAAACCAATACTTTAGTGGAAGGAACATACCTTAAGTATTTCTTGATGATTTTCAGATGCATAAAGTCTGCCATCCCGAACAATGTCTTCTATTAGTTCTTGGTAATCCTCTATTGAGAATGCACAAGACAGTCCTTTGCATGTTCATTTCATTTCCATATTTAATACCTCCCTTGGCTATACAATGAAACCTTACCCCCCAGAAAGAACTAGTGGTATTTGGCTCTCATATCAGCAGTTATTCCAATGCTGCACTTTTGGAACTTATCTGCAAATACCCACAACCCATTCTTGACTTCTTTCTATAAGAGAAAAAAGGCAAGAGGAAGCTTTCTTAAAAGGCGAATCTCCTGGCCAATCAGAACTTGAAAAGCTTCAAAAGGAAAAGCATCACCTAAAAACTACCCACTATGAATGAAACTCCACAGATCACCATGGAGGGGCACTCATTCACTACTCCAGCATGAACAGAGATATGCCACATTACATTCACATCACTCATGCTGAAGGACAAAGCCTCAGCTCCAGTCTCTCTCCTGGTGACTCTGACAAGGATCAGATGAGCCAGAGTTTCAAGAACAGGTATGTTATCCATTACAATCACCACTGCTTCACTAAAACATTTCTCTAGATCAGGTCGTTAGATTCAGGAGCAAAATGCGAGAGAACGTGGATGCAGACAGTGACCTCTCTGATACCAAATTACATCTGATAGCAGCAACACAATCAGTCACAGAGGTATTTTGGGCTCTGCCCAATTCTTAACTGGGAGCAATCTGCCACCCAAAGTAACCCAGAGCTGGGAAGGCATAAAGGTATGTAAAACCTGGATGCTGGCTCTAAGCTCTGCATTTTGCCTTTGCAAGTCAGAGCCCAGAATCTCAGCTGTTTGGTTAGGTTTGTGAGAGGCTGGAAATATGATTGCACTTAAGACTGTAATGCAATGCAGTGATCCTTAACCTAGCTATAAAATAAAAGAGCTACTGGAAGCACTCTAACAGTGATGCTGCTGAGAGCACTGGGTTACCCTGCTTCTTAGTGAGGTCAAGGAGTCCACAAGGAGTTCTGCACTGCTGCAGCTGCACCGCTCCACACACATTCAGCTGTTCACATCCACTTACCATCGTATGTTACGTAAGGAACTTGGAATCCTTTGGCACTGTTCCCTTCATTTGACTTGAACTGGATCCACAGCTTCTTAGACCTAGAAGTGAAAGCTATTGGGCGCTCATAGGTCTGACAAGTTTCATACGTGGTCACTGAGTTGGAAGAAGCTTTCAAAAAAAACAACAAAAAAACACAAAAACAAACAATAGGCAGTTATGTGACAATGCCTTATGCTAATAGGTGTATACAAATTAGACTAAATTACCATGACAAGAAATGTATGCTACTGCTAAAACAAATAAAATAAACAACAAAACAAAACAAAACAAACAACCCTCCTTATATTGTGGCAGGCCATCAGTGGATCATAGAATCATAGTAAAGCTTGGGTTGGAGGGAATCTAAAAGCCTACTCTGTTCCAACCCCCCCACTGCGGACAGAGTTGCCACCAACTGGATCAGGATGTTCAGGGCCTCATCCAACCTGACCTTGAACACCTCCACAGCTTCTCTGGGGAAAGAAGAGATGGCGAGCCACCAATGACTAGCTTCTTAGTCCTGAAATATTTTTTCTTTCTCCAAAAAGAAACAAAAAAAAGTCTACTGCTTGAAGGATGTGCTCATTCTAGAAACTGAAGTTATTTATGCACAAATTAAGCAGTGTAGGGACCAGCAAGCATCCCCTCCTTCTATCCCAGGCTAAAACTGCTTTGCATGATCCATGAATCCATTTGCTTGAACCATCTACCCCTTCTTAAGAATATTTCTCCCATTTCACCTGAGCAGCCAAATAGAATTTTCCAACTGCTATTTAAAGAGATCTCTACCCTTAAGTACAGGACAGTTGCACTACATTTAATTTTTGCAAACAGCAATGCATATGAGAAGCCTGTGTTGCACACTGAGATAGGTACCATGTGCCTCAACATCCAGTTCAGACTTACAGCTTTTTCGCATCACCAGGTAGTCCCCACACTCATCTTCGATTGGCAGAAATATTTCTGGAACCACAATCAGAATGCGGCGTTTTGGCGGTGGGTTAATGTTCCAAGTGCATTCAGTGTTTGCAGGATAGTCCCCAGGATAATTGGGTGATTCAATATACCCAGTGTAATCTCCCAGTTCACCTCCACACTGCCTATCTGAAAAAAAACCCAAAACCAGCATATATGACCAGATAAAGTGAGGGCATCCTTCAGCTCTTCATGCAGAGAATGCTTTCAGAAGCAGTAAATGATTGACAGCTCACAAACTTTTCTGTCTATATCTGATGCAGTTTCTTTCAATAAGCTTCATTTCTGCCTTTATGGTTTAATCAATGTTAAGAAATTACAGAATCATAGAATTATTAAGGTTGGAAAAGATCAGTAAGATCATCTAGCCCAAACATCAACCCACCACCACCATGCCCATTAAACAATGTTCCTCACTGCCACATCTACTCTTTTCTTTGAACACCTCAAAGGATAGTGGCTCCACCGCCTCCCTGGGCAGCCTGTTCCAAAATACAGATTATCCTCTGTTATACAGCAGGTGCTACTGACCAGGCCACAGTCAAGTAAAAAAAGGCACTTTTAAAAGGATGGTCAAGCAAGGATGCTCCACCTGCCTGTACTAGACAGGATGCCTCCACAGAAGCATCAGCTGAAGTCCAACAGGAGCCTGCTGTGTTCTGCTCAGGCACCACATCTGCAGCAGTACCAACAGGGACTACACCAGGCCCTTTCTTTCCTCAAATATACACATACTCAAATATATACATATATATGCATCTCTGAGATTCTTCTGAGAGTTTCTCTCTGCTTTGTATTTGCCCTCAATTTACCCTCAGCTTCCCACACTACAGCTCCCATAATCTAGAAGAGTGGCTTTTTGTAATTGCCTCTTTCAATGATTGCTATTAAGAAGAAATTCTTACTAACTTAAGTTTAGTGAGCTAACTTCTATTCCTTTTAATAGAAAGGAAATAAATCAAGATGCCAAGAACACAAACTTGTTCTGCTGTGTATTGGGAGAGAAGATTTAACAGCATGACCCAGGGTGACCCAAAACCAACTGGCAAGACACAACCATCACTCACCTTCTCAGGAGTGATGAAACCAGTCTGCAGAAATGGTCTCCCATGAACATCAGCAAGTCATGTGGGATGAGATGCAAGCAGGCAGCAAAAAAAGACCAACACCACTGCCTTCTCTCCAAGCTCCCTGAAGCAAAGCTATATTTTGCCCTTAAGGCCACTCTGAATATTGGTGACCCAGTTCTTTCATTTGTGACAGATGATGAAAACCTATCTTGCTAAACTTACTTTTGCACTGCGTTATATTTGTGGATCCATCATAATCTGTCGTGGTATTTCCAGGGCAAGAAATACAGTAATTCTGTCCAAACTCAGGCTGGTACGTCCCAACCATGCAGCGAATACACCGATGCGTTGTCGTATTGTAGAAATGGCCAGGTGAACACTGAACTGGGGAATATTTAAATGGGCAGCATGATTAACAAGTCAAGAGAACAAGCCATATATTATCTTCACTTTCAACTCCATCCCCATCTTGTTTCTTTTCATTCATAAGACTACAAACAAATCTTTTCCTATTCCTTCCGCATCATTTGACAAGTTCACTTCTCTCAGCTCAGCCTAACTTCTGAATAATTTATTACATTGCCTTTAAAATGTAGCTTTCTGTGCTGCACAGGCTCTCATTTTTCTTTTTTTCCCCCCTCTATCCCTTTCAGGATCTGCTTACTCCCATATAACTGCCCTTGTTGAGTTTTTTATTCCAGCAGCTCAGTTTGGAGTCCTTCCCTACGTGATCTACTGCCACTCCATAATTCAAAACACTTCAAATACAAGTTCAAAACAGTTTTTCCCCTGCAATTCCACATTTCGTGTGGTCATAAGCAAAACCATGAGCTCTTCATTCCAGTTGATACAAAAAATTCCTTCGATATCTACTCTAATTTGAAAACTGGGCCTTGCTTACAGACCTGTTTTTGTTTGTGTTAAATAGAGATAAAATCATGTCCTCTCATCTTCGTCCAAAGTTTTTGTCTTTTTTTTTTTTTTTAGCACTGTAACTTTGCAAAATCGGACACAAAACAATATTTGATGACTCTTCATTGGAGAAATCGGTTAACTATCACTTTACTATCAGTAATTCTTCAACCCTACTGCAAGATACATCTACTGTTATGCAATTTTCAGCAGTAAACATGTCTTTGATACAAGAGAGATTTCTTTATTCAAACCACCACTAAATGTTTGCATCAGGACCATATATCTAGCCCTTATTTCTATTCAGTTAAAATAGATTTGCTATTAACACTTTTTCTTGGTGATCTTGATGTAGGTAATGTTCTTTTATCCATGCTTTAAGACACTGAGCTATAATCATTAACATTCATGTCTTCCACAGGTACATATTTTTCATTAACATTTTCAAAGACAGCTTCAAAGCTCTCAGGTTTCTACCTTTTATATAAATAAAACACAAGAAATTTCTTCATTCTTAAAGGTCTGATCCCCCCCTTGATTTTCACTCCTGGAGGAAAACCTTGGGAGCAGATCGCATGGCAGCTCCATAGCACTCAAGTTTAGAGGACCATCTGAAGTACTGCATAGTTAAGATGGATAACAGCTTTGTAGTTAGCTTTTTAGCCATTATTAACATGAAAAGTTATTTTCTTATTTACACTTTAGAACTTCAGTTCCCTCCTTCACAGTTTGAAGTCACTACTTAAACCCAAAACATCAATACAGTATACTGGTCCAAATTTTCTCTCAGGAAATCTTCTTCTTACTCTTCTTTTATAAAAAACTATTCTCACATCAGTCACTTCATTGACCAACTTCCACTCATCTCTCAGTCTCTCCTCAAGTCTCGTGTAAAAGTCCGTTGTAAAAATAATTGAGGTTTTACAGAGCTTCCCTGCAGACTGAGCAGACCCACCAACCCTAGGACTGCTGGAAGAAGAGAACCTTGGAAGAGCGACCCTTACCGAAACACCCTGCATGTAGCAGCAGCAGCAGCATAGCTTTTCCATCAGAGCAGTGGAATTCATCAACTCTTGGTCTTACCTTTGGTCTCACAGTCCTGAAACAAGGATGTACCACTGTGTCTTGTCATCAGACCCCCTCCACAGGGGAAGCAGGACACTCGCCCAGCTTCAGGCTGGTACGTTCCAATGGGGCATGGCAAACAGGGCTTGAAGCCATCAGGAGAATATTCACCTGGAGAGCACTGATCTAGAGGAAGAAGAACAGCAGAGCTTCAACTCACACACTATAACGGAGGTAAGAAATGAGCCTACACAGGACCTAAAACTCGACTGTGCAACTGATTTCCTCTTTAACTGTGAGGACCAAGGTTTCAGAACTGAATGGTAATGACAGAAAGAACTCAGTACATACACTGTATCCTGCATATCTGACATGAACACTGATAACCTCTGGTGTTGGTGAGTTCTGGTGGACTGGAGCAGCCTTCACACTTTGTTGCAAAGCTGCACTGGGCACTAAACCTGTCTGCTGCTTTCTGTTAATCTGTACAGAGCAATAACATAGAGATTAACTCTTCTTTCTAAAGAACTCTCAGACCCTTGCCAAAAGAAAAAAAATAAATACTGAAATTAAGACATCAAAAATGTACTTCCAGATTTCTAAAAGTATTTCCATGTTAGTAATTAGTGAGTTGTTGTACTTCATAACTACTGAGGTTACTAAATTGTCCTAAAAGCTCAACTGCAACTTGCAGTTGTGCAAATTCAATAAGCATTAGATTTGACTTTTAAAGCACAAATATTCTTGCCAGTAGTGATTCTTCAGATAATGATCACCTGTGCACTGGATAGTTGTTTTCTGTATGATGCTTAGATAACATCAACCAGATTGATTTTACTTGAACGCAGTCTGATATTATCCAATAAACCCAGGAATACTTAGGGATATTGACAAAATCTGTGTTTGAAACCGTTCACAAAAGAACTGATTTCAGTGCCAGTATTTAATAATCACCCTGTTCTGGAAGGTACAAAATAGTGTTGCAGTTGTTCAGCCATGCTGAAAAATTCTGTCCTTTAAAAGACCTGTTACAATAACAAACTGTTAGTTTTAGTTTATAGCTCCAATAAATCACTCAGTGAATAGCTGTTTTGTTAGGTAGTTAAATTGGCCTTGGCTTCATTTCAGGATATATGACTAACAACAAGCAGGGCATTAACTACCGGTCATGATCAGTGATGAAGAATTTTGCTTATTGCTGATAAATAGATTGGAGCTGTGAGTGTTTTTCCTTCACTTGATAATAAAATACAGCAGAATTAAGCAACGCTCCATAGCTTATCAATGAAAGCTACTGCAGAAGGAGACTGTAATTTTTTCCACCACACATTGCTTCTGCTCTCATAAGTACAGACATTCATGCACTCCCAAACTTTTCTTCATTTTATAAACATTTCTACAGAGCACTCATCACTCCTTGTGCAACTTAACAAAAAACGGATGAAGTAAGGCTTCCACTGCAGCAATCTCAGTAAGGTAAGGAAAGACAATGACAGGTCTGTGATGAGGAGATGCAATCAAGGTTACTAAAGGTGATTTTGAGATACAGCTACTGGCTTCAGGAACCACAAGGCAATGAAAAGATCAGTGAAAATCTCCTTCACCACAAAAGCTCTTTGGTTCTACAGGCAATCCATCCACCAAGTACCCTCACTGGAGGCTGTCTGCCTGCTCTGTCCCCTCCCTCTGTCTTTTTCCCTTCATTTTGATCATGAATGAAGTTCAGATTGTTTTGGGCTTGTTGCTGCTGTTTGGTTTTTTTGTTGTTGGTTTTTTTTTTTTTTTTTTAACAGAACACTATTTTGCACTGATAATATAAAGCCATACAAATTCTACCTTAAAACTGTTTTCTGAACTTTCTGAGTCCAGCAGGTTGTCTAAGAGGGAAACGTATCCCAGGCAGAACCAAATCCTCACCATTTATGTGAAAATGTTACACTTGAGAACTTATGCCATCGGCTCCCTTCTGACAACTTTACCATCTGCATCTCCTTGAAAGTTCATGCTGTGAAATTGTAAAGCTTCCTGTGGTATAAAAGTGAATTAACTTAGAACTTTTCAGAATCATTCAGCTAAGTCCATAATTTTTGGAAATTTGCGTTAAGTAAAACCTAAGGATTCCCCTTGGACATCAGTGAGACCCTGAACACCCTTACAGGCACTGCACAACTCAACTCTGAGAGCAAGGGAAAAAAGAGGCAGAAGCATCAAAGGGTCTGTTTCTGTGCCTTTCCACCACACTGGGACACACTGTGAGTTCCAGCTAATTTTGGTTCCCAGGATTCTGAGGATTGGGGCAAGACTCACAAGTTATTTGTGTTTCCTCATTCTGGTGAGTTCCATTAGGGCATAAAACAGCTTTCTCATTCCTTATCATAGTACATTCCCACACTGCAGCTAACTAACAACAAGAAAAAAAAATATCAGTTCACTAACATTTTGCATTTGTGGCTTCAAAACTAAATCAGAAGGCCAAGCAGAGAAACTACTGCTGAGAGTAGTAGCTCTTTCTGTAGGAACTACTACTGAAAAATAAGAATCCATGTTGAGGCAGCAGCAGCTTGCTGGCAGACAAGCCAGGCTAGCAGAAGAGTCGGTTCACTGGACAAGCAATTGGCTTGTTTCAACCAACTCTAGCAGTTTCACAGAACTAGAAGCTGCACAGTGTCTCTCCTGACACATGGGAAATACATACTCAAAACAAGATCTGAGGATGTACAAATAATGGCATAAATCAGAATCCCCCTTGCTGGCTTTGCTCTTTTTTCAGAAACCGGATTGTTTTTCTCCAAACGAACAAAAGAACCAATTGCCTCTAGTAGACTTCATTTCTGCAGCCACTGTCTTTGTTGGCCTTCAATGCCCATTAAAAAACTGGTCTTGAATCTCATGCAGCTGTTTTAAGGGGGAAAAAAAAAAAAAAAAAAGAGTGAAAGCTTTTCTGATGCAAAAACAAGAAAAGAAAAGAAGAGGGGGCACAGAGAACCGGGATTAAGGGTTACAAAGACACTTAGAGGCTCTTCCTCCCTTTTCAGATCATTGGCCTTTGAGTGTTTGCTCCTCTAGACAAATGCTGTAGTATTTCAGTGGATAAGAAGGTGAACCTTATAAAGGAGGTCATGATCCACCATTTTACCATTTTCTTAAGAATCACGCCTTGACTTTATAAGGATAATTACTGACAACGGGCACAAATCAATTCTGAAACCTCATCCTTTATGTTATTGTATTGTAGCAGTTCACACACTTAAGGCACATGAGACAGTTATGTCTTAAGGATTTGTGTCTTAAACCTACGGTTGCAAACAGGCTAACAAGCAAAAGGCACTCTGACATTTAATCATTTATTTTTTTCTTGTCAGTTTTACAAAAATATAAAAAATAACTGCAATTCAGTTCTCCATGGTGTGGAAATACAACTGCCAATTGCAACAACTGCAACGGCAGTCAGCACTTTCCTCTTTCCGTATCTTTCATCATATTTTCATGGTGTCAGCATCATATCACATTTAAGTTTTTAGACTATTTTGTTAATACTTTGCCTAAAGTTTCTAAAGTTTCTATTTAGAAAATACATCTTCTAAACTAAGGGGACAAAACTGCTGGATGCTGAGCAGAGAAAGGCATCAGCACCTCCCACACAAGATAAAGCTGCCCAGCGTGTACATCAGAGCAGTACCTATGCCACAGCTGTTCTCATGCTTGCTGTTCTCTTCAGTGGCAGCTCTTTGGATTAATCCATTTGTAACTGCAGCAATGTTGGGCTGACATATCCTTCTACTCAGCAAGTTCAGGGAAAATTACTTTTATTTGCCTCCCTTCATTTATTAAAACATTCATGTATCTAACACAGGTATCATAGAATCCTTAGAGTTGGAAGGGACCCTTAAAGGCCATCTAATCCAACTCCCCTGCAATGAACAGGGAACATAAAAAATACCAAACACAGAAAGTTGTACTTTCAGCTCCACGGGGCACAATCAACATATGACAGCACTTTAAGTGATGGAAAAAAACAGATGAATTGCTTGTTGCTTCTCCCTCAATGGAAAATACCTGCAGGCAAAACGTCCACAGTAGCTATCTTTTTCTTCTCTTTCTGTATGGATGTCACTGTTAATCAGATTATGAGAAGGAATTGTCAGTATTTGAAGAATTAGTCTTCGGCCACCTGTTTCAACCCTAGCTCATACTGAAGAATAACTACTTGTAGCCTGATTGGTGAATGAAAACAGCATTCCCCTCAAAGACAAATCTTCTCTCAAAGCAGCACACAGCACTTCCAGCATCCTCAGATGGTCCAGTATTGACGCACCACCAATCAGACAGGCAAGCTCTTTTAGGATAAGATTTACTGCAGTGTGGAAAGACACGCATGCTGCTATGAGAATCCAGAATTCTCTGGGAAGGTTGATTAAGGTTCCATTTCCCGTGATACACATTAATAGAGACCTACAGCTGGTTGCTCCATGTAGGTCATTCTCAGGACTTCACAGAATTAATGAGCCAATACTAAATATGCTTCCTCATTGGCACAGAGGTAGGAAACTACAACATCTGGGCCACAAAGGCGTCAGAAAAGCCTGAACAGGACTTGATGCTAAACAGCAAACTTGAAATGAAATACACCACTCTTTGGAATCCACTGTGAATTCTCTTATACTATCAACAGCTGTTAAAAGAACAGCAGACAAATGTGTAACCACTCGGCCCATTAAGAATGATTACATCTAGTCTGTTCCTGGTGCCTTTCTAGGTCTTCTGTTCTGCAGCAGGTCCCATTATGGTCAGCAGGACTTAAAGCAGGAAAACCAGGAAAAGCACCACTTCAGTAGAAGTGCAAAGTAAATGCAGCCACAGTTACCTGAGACAAATGGGTCAGAGCAGGCACTGGGCAGGCTTCCCCTCTTACACTGCTCAGATTCAATGAACGTTTCAGACAGTGCTGTGTCAGTAGAAATCTACTGCAGAAAGAGGGCCAGAACAAGACTGCCTGATTCAGTAAAGCTGCTTTTACCCAGACAGATTCCAAATATCTTGTTTTAAAACACATATTTGAAAAACAGTGAACTGCACTCCACTCACTATCTGGATCACAGAAAACTTGTTAGTCCCTAGCCATATTTTTTTTTCCATCACTGCTTTCTGCCTATCTGGTCAGACTGAGCAAAATCCTTTTGCCAAAGTTCACTGCCTATCCTGAGAACACATGCCCCAGTGGCACTGGGTTCATCTGCTGACCCAGTATCTCTTGCTGTAGAGTCACTTTCACAGCGGAATCGTTACCACGCTTGGATACACAGGGCTACCACCTTCCCAGTAGCTCTCAGCAGCTCTGCAGAACAGTCAGACCAAAACAAAAGGAAAAAAAATCCTGCTCTCACACACACCCATGAGCTCATTCCTTTCCCTCCTCCCCACTCTATTTCTCAGCTCCTTCTGACCAGCAGTCCAACAGCAGCAGCAGTCACCCAGCGCTGCTTTACCAACACAATCGGTTTTTCTAAGGAAATGAGGCATGTGTAATAGCACTGCCTCTGCATGTACTCTTATGTTCCCCCAGCAACAAGCAAACTTTCAGTTTAGCTTCCAGCAGTGTGACAAAACGACGAGGAGAGGTTTCAAAGGTACCAGGATTCTGTAAGCTTAATGTAAATAGGTGGAGAACATAGAAGTGGAGAATAGAGATGTTAGCATCTATTCAAGTAAAAGGTGTTTGGAGGCTCCACCTTATTTGATCACAGCAGATCCGCACAAGGATGTAGTCTGAATCACTCAGCCACAGAAAAGAAGGTCCATTTGGCAATCACACCTTTTCAGGCACAAGGCCCTTAGGGAATCATACCTTACTGGACTCAGTGCTCCCATCAGACCCTGCCAAGACGTGTAGGGTGAACTGTGGCACCATTTCAGCAAAAGAAGAGTCTGGACCCTTACAAGTTTCTCTTTAAAACACTTGTCTTCATCTGCTCAGTGTTTCTGGCTGCTTTTGCCAGAGGCTATTCCACTGACCTTCTCCAGAAGGTCCCTCACTCTCTGAACTAGCACAGAAGTGCTGTGTAAGCAGCTCATTTGTAATGAGAAAAAAAATTGGCACTGGGGCTACCTAAAAATAATTGTTTCCCTGTTGTTCCACTTCCTAATTGTAACTCGCATTAGCTGAGGACAAAAGCAAAGATGATGTTTTCTCTGGGTGCGTTTACCTGTAGTGTTTTTAGTTTACTCATTGCTGATTTTTTTCCAGATTAAGTCATAAATATGCTTGAAAGCATTGTACTCCATACAACAGACTGAGGCAGAGACATTTTCAAACCACTCCTGCAGCATCAGACACAACAGCTTGAAAACATCCACCTAACCTCAGCATGATGAAGGCTCCAAAGTTTTTCAGGCTTATTATAGTGCTACAAAAAATTATATCATAATGCACAGCTCTTTCCGATGGAATTCCCAACTAATTCCCCCAAACAGATATTTTAAACAAAAAAGCATTTTTCTGTTATTTGCATTCAAGTTTTTCCAGAGTTAGCAAAACTAGATGGAAAAATCTATCCTAAGCCTGAGTGGGATGCTGCTGGAAGATGTACTAATTCAGTCTGACAAGCGTTTTAAAGGCTTGCTGATTCACAAAACCACTTACATGCTACACACCCTATGCAGCCTTAGCTAGCCGTCATGGCTGTTAGACCTCTGTTAAGACAACATCTGACCCTTCTCCTTAACTTTTGTGCTTTGGAAGTATTTATTGTGGATTTCATTATGGCAGTGCCCTTTAGTGTCATGGTAATTGAGAATTTTTCTCAGTACTGGCCCCCTTTTCTCTGTGAATTTATAACTCTGACATGAAGATTCTCTGAGAATCAGAACCTAACCAGCAAAGAGAAAATGGCTGACAAGATATAAAATGTTCACAAGTTCAGAAACACAGCGTTACGGATGGCAAATGCAGTGTCTTATAAGTAACATCGGTGATCCTCAGGCAACGGTGCCTGTTGTTAAGCCCTCAGGTTTTCTACCTTTGAGTTTACCGTAGGTTTTGCATCACTCACAACAAAATACATTGTGCTGAGCACTCATTCCATTGTACTACAGCAACTGCCAGTAATAAACACATAGACAGACACATATCAGTAGCACAAACAGTACACCCTGCTACACCCCACACAGCCCTCCTTTCTCCTGGAGGAGCTTTCCTACGATGCCTCCACGCTTGCCAGACCCGAGCAAAACCTCACCATGGTTCGTTCCTAATTTACACTCACTTACCACATCTGCTACCCACATGCATCTGTCCCACACCACATGATTGCTGTGGCTCTGACAGCCTGAGAGACTTCCTGGCCACTTCGTGGTCCATGCCAGAGACACGGACGCGGAACTGGTCCCTGCTGACTGTCTTCCGTAAGGTTCGAATGGTTTTACGGAACCTCTTCTCTGTCTTTTTTCGGGCACAGCGCACATCACACGTATCTGAAAAGTACCAAGGGTGAAACCTAAAGAAGTGACTATGCACAAAAGTCCACCCAGTGTCACTCACTGAGAATACAGCTTTTGTGAACAAGTCTTATGGAATGGACAAAACCAGTGGGCTTCAAGAAAATTAAACAGACCAGAAGACTAATCCATGGGCAGCTCTTTGATCTTAGAAACCATCCCCATCTCTCAGCTCTTTTTGAAGCACGAAAATTAATTTTCAAAACAGGAGATACTTTTTATTATCATTTTGCATAAAGATAGAAGTGAAAAATACAGAAGTTCAGAAGCAAACCATAAGAAGCTTCAAATCGCACCTTGGATTATTTTCCAACCAACCTGTCACCTCCTTTTGGTTCGTTTCAAGCTCAAAGTCCGCAGTGATAAAAATCTCTCTGGTTGCTGGTAGTCTACTGAGGGCTCCATGGACTTTCTTGCCAGAGCTGCACGTTAGGTTTACATAGTGGAAGCTCTCCATTACTGAGTTATGTCTCTCTGTATGAACAAAATTAAAGGAAGCAAAAGCTTGGCCAGCTATGTTATTAGATACTCACTAGTCTTCCGTGCATATTTAATCACCACGACTTCAGGGGGAGCAAAGGACTCACTCCACATGCCAGTAAACAAACATTTTCTCCAGTTTCTCACTGGGTGTATCCTCATGCAGAATCGTGACTGCAGTGCACCTATGGATGTACTTTGAGGTGGAGCCCATAGAGCTGCCCTGGCTTTGAGGCATGCATGATTCACTGCTAGGATTAGAGGTTGGCTGCAGCGCTCAGCCTGCTTCCCATGGGATTTGCTAAGCAGGTTCCAGTGAATTCCCTTTTATACCATGCAAAACATCTTAAAACTGTAATTCTGCCTGCACTAGGCAGGCTGCTGGAGGGAAACAATTCTGCAATCAGATGAAGCATGTGAAAAATGCATTAGCTTATAAGGGCGTTTAAAGTAAGTGGTGGTTGCGTTCACGGGACGTTTGGAGACCGTTTTCAATTCTTCAAAGAGGGAAACAAGATTTATTTAAAGAAAACGTTCAGAATAAGCTCTGGTTCAAGAATAAGTACTCTTCATGAGTACCTAGCATAGTTCATCACTGTTACTCTTCTAAGGACAAACAAATTGACATGCTGATTCACCATATTCTTAAGAAACTTTATCTTTTTTTTCCCCCCTAAGTATCCTAATTTCCTGCTGACTTTGTACATTCTGTCTTGGAACAGACGAAGAGCTGACCTCACTATGTCCATCTGGGGCTGCTACAGTATAAGAGGAAAAGAAAAGAGGAATAAACTTTTAGCAATGAAGTCAGCATAAGAGGCCTGGAGCATCTTCACTGAGGCATCAGAGAGGAAGCAGCAGGCAATAAAGGAAAGAAGAGAAAGAAAGGGTAGAAAGGAAGGAAAGGACAAAATCAAAAGAACAAGAAGTATGGCTGATTTTGCTGGGAACTTACTGACAGTGACAAAAAAAAAAGGACTTTCCTAGCAAACTCTAAGGTTATCAGAGGAAAGTCCTGTCACCTGAAACACCTACTGCAAGAATCTTGGCTGGGAAGGAGTATGATTTATGAGGCTAGTAAGGAATAGAAAGTTTGCAGCCCTCTGTGTGCTTCCTATCAACAAAACATTTAATAATCCCACAGATATGACTCTAACCTGCTTACCTGCATGTTTATATTCATACCTGGTATCATCTGTTCCAGACCTTCTTGAAACATCTCAGTCTTTTTCAAACTACATTTTCCTTCATTTAATTTAAAGGTTACACTTATCTTGATGGTTGAAATATCTTCAGAAAGAAACAATTATATGTTATTTTAGAAAGGGAATGGAAAATTTGGAAAAACCTAATATCACATCACAATGATGTTATCAAAAATGTACTGACATAAAGGGAAAAGTGGTCATCACAGAGAATCTAAAGAGATGGCAGCTTCCTATTGCTGTGAAGCTGGTTCTTAACTGGAATTGGAACAAAGTGTGATAGATTTCACTTAAAATAAAAGAGAGACAGAACGAGATCAAGAACTGCTTCTGGGCAAAATCAAATAAATGTTGGCTGAAATAAAAAGAGATACTTCAAACAAAACTAGTTCAGAAAGTGTTTTACACTTATATTAAACAGCACTTTATCTGTTTAACTTCAGATGCTTTCTAAACTCCACTGTCCAATAACTCAAACTAGAACCTGTAAGTTGCCAACGCCTTCAGTTTGGATGTCTGAAAAGAGCCACTGTACTGCTGGCCTCGCAGTTCATTCCACTGCTGGTCCATTTCTCTTTCCTTATTCTTAAATCTTAGATCAGGTGATGCTGACAAAGCAGTACAAGGGGAACTCTCAACTGCAATCATGATCTGCAGTCAGAAAGTTGAGAAAAGAAAACAGAGGGAGAAAAATAGAGCACGAAAATAGAAAGAAAACCAACAGAATGCCCCTATTTCACTGTCATCTACTGGAAGAAATCAGTCACATCATGCAACAGTAAATCTAGTAATTACCCAGCCAAGTGGATGCATTTGTATTTTGCTGCTTTTTCTTAAGTTGAGATGAGCTGCCACAGGTGAGAGTGTAGGCATCTTGTGTTCCTAACAGACAGATGATACAGACAGTAAAGACACAGGCTCTGTGCACAGACTGAAGACTCCTGTCGTATAAGAGGCATTCTTAATTTGTTGATCCGCATCATCATCTTTTTCAACCACGTTATTCATAAAATACTAGACAACATTTTGTCTTTTCCTAAGTGATTTAAAAGACTCAGGAAGGAAAGAATCATCTGTCCCAAAAGCGCCAACCGAGATTGCGTGCTGCATCCTGAGGCTGGAAGGACTGTGCAGGCAGAGCTCAGACCCCACGCAGGGCTGGAATGCCTCCGTGCCATTGAGCTGTGGCTCTCAGGGCCAATTAAGGAATGGCCCAGGGAGCACAGAGAATTCTGCCCTGTCCTCTTCAGTTTCAAAAAGACGGTTGTCATGAGAAGGGAATCTGAGGGTAGAGTGGCTATAAAGGACAGGGAAAGGGGGGCTTTCCTGGAATGCTGGCTGGGATACAGCCCTTTATCTGTACTAAAAGAGGAAAGGTCCTTCTTGATTATCTGTTTCTTGGGGCATCCATGAGGGTTATGAGTTTTGCTACTCTTTCACTATCTAGAGAATCATATGCTTGGGCTATTTTCTGCTTTTGTGCTTAGTTGCTGTTTTCTTTTTCCTTGATGGTGTTATTTTTTGGACTTACCGGAAACTATCCGAACATCTGAAGAGCAGCTTAAGAAGCATCTATCACTCCTGCCGCTCTTCATGCAGTGCAGCAATACCTTGGGTGACATATTATCAGGAAAGGACTCCTTTATCTCTAAACAGGATAAAACAAATACTCATGGGAGAAGTAGAACCTACACACATGTTGCTAAGAAATGGGTATGTAGCTTCTTATGCAGCTGGTACCAGAGAGCACCCATGCAATTAATAGGCTGTTTAGACAGAAAAGGAAAGCAAGAAAACATCACTGAAAGATCCCACAGTGTCCATCAGCAGACTTTTTCATGCAGGAAAATAACAGGGAATAAATGGATAAAAGCATATGAAAGAACATCAAAGTCCCTCAAAGTATCTCCTGTTTTTTTTGGATTTTTTTCTTTGTTTGTTTTTACCAGTTTCATCATCAGAACCATCATGCCTGATTAAAAAGTAAAACAGAATGCAGGGAACAAAGACTCCTACCACTTAACTGGACAGACTAATATTTCAGATCTGACTACAACCACGTGGCCTTCAGACACATCAGGAGCAGTAATGTATTTGCCAGGCACCTTACCAACACAATCCTTTTTATTCCAGTGTAATTTGTAGTTAGAGTGGCATAGGCATTCATAGTCTCCCGGTGTGTTCACACACAGCTGTTGGCAGCCACCGTTGTTGATGCTGCATTCATTTATGTCTGCAGAGGAAAGGAAGTACCTGATTTAGAAAGTAACTTCTGCTGCATACTAAGGTCACTAGATAAATGCGTAAAAAATACTGCTTGGTAGAGTCTGGAAAAGCTCTTAGGAAATCCATCTTGAAACAGTTTTGTTTTCATGGAAATCTTTCAGTGAATGTCAAAATGAATCAAATGTTTGGGGAGAGTTGATTCTTAAACCACACTTTAGAAAAAGATACATCCAGCCTCAGCAATATGTTAACGAATTAATGAAAAGGAGAACAAATCAACACTGCACTGCACTTAGATAATTAATATTTCTGTTTTGGAATAAAGATAGATAACACAGACAGGATTCATACTGACAATCCTACTAAGTGTTCAGACAGAGATGTAAATCACAGAACTCTATGCAATATCGAGGGGATAATCGCCACCACCCCTTCTGGCCAACAAGCCAATTTCAGGGCCTTGCCCAGCTCAGTAACTGCCAACAGAGAAAGAGGAATTACCAACAACACAACATACTCTTGGTGCGCTGCTGTTTGCTGATGCAGAAAATAACTTCCATTGTGTAATCCTGAGCTCTGTTGGAACTGGATTGGCAGAACCCTCCTTTACTACTTCTAGGAAGACTTTTGGACCTTTGACTGAATTCATGGGCTGGAATGGTTGAGATTAGTGACATAAAGTCCATCTGGAGGCCAGTCAGCAGCAGTGTACCCCAGGGGTCAATGCTATTTATCCTCTTTATTAAACCTGGACGATGGGACAAGAGTTCACCCCCAACGACTTGGCAGATGATACAAAACTGGGAGGAGTGGCTGATACACCAGATGGTTGTGCCACTATTCAGAGGGATATCAACTGTCTAGAGAAATGGGCTGGCAGGAATCTCATCGATTTCGACAAAGGGAAATGAAAAGTTCTGTTTCTGCTTCTCAGATCCACTCTGATGTCTGCTTGTCTCATCTCCAGTAGCTTTATGGTAATTATACATAAAACTACAAAGATGTCACCATGGAATTCCCGGTCAGTCCCAAAGAGTCCCAGAAATTTTACACAACTGAATATATTCAGTTCTACATACTTTGCTCAGTGTACTGAGTACTCAGAGTATTTGTCACTGTTTTCCCCAGTTATTTGTTTCCTCCTCTAGATAAATAATCATTTGGAAAAAACATTATGAAATAGATTACCAAACTGGTTTCAGGTTAAACACATGCTACTGTCAGAATGACGATAGCAGGCACAGTAATGTGCAGGCAAGGAACGATGAAAAAAGGCTACGCCTGAAATCTGTACTGCTTCCAAACATACCACAACATTGGCTCAAATCTTTGGTTTTGACTGACTTCTAGGTAGGGTCTGAGACAATGACATCCTATTATGTCCAGCACTTAGTGTCTTCCATGTGTGTCATAAGGTACAAACTCAGTACACTTAATGGCACTGACAACAGCTGGTAATTGCCTACAGAATGGAGGAATTGGTGTGGTACGAGGATTAACATCTGCACAGGAATATGGCATGAAGGAGCAATTAGCATCCAAGAGATAAACTTCAGTTCCTTTTCCCCATTGGTGCTCAAAAGAAATTGAATTAGTGCAGAGGAATTTATGAGAAAAGACTTCCTTTGGCAAGTAGAACACACAGCGTTACTCCCTATCTACTCAGATAGATTCCCTGATTACCAGTATAAAACAGCGATGCTGCGAGCCTTTAATCTTCTCCACAGGCTTTTTAGAAGCAGAGGCTAGGACAGATCAGAGACCCCTGAATTGTTAACTTCAAGTACAAGTGTGCTCATTTCACCTCAGGAATAAATAGATCTTACTCAGAATTAAGTAAGCAGAAGCAGTCAGCAAGGTCTTGCCTAAAAAGTTTATATGAAATAGGTTCATTTCTATTTAGTACTCAGTTACTCATGCTTCCAAGTGGTAATTCTATAAATTTGCCACAGAAATATCAGTATTACACATATGCTAAGCTTCCATCTTCCACCTTCCTCTGTTCTTGAACTTTTCACATAGCAGAACATTTAGGAGTATTGTTCTCAGCCAATGTAAATTAACATCAGCTAGAACTCCAATCTGCATCATGTAATGATTTGACACATACAAGGATGACTCACATAGCTGTAATTCTTGAAATCACCGAGAGAATCCTGTTCTTAAAGTCCTACTCAACTCACTATTCATTGAAGTCAATGAGACTTCTGCGTGTGAACAATCTGTCAAATTACAGCTTCCACGTCTAAGCGCAAACCAGCACTTTGCCAGCATACAACGCATTAAGTTTTTGTACCTCACCTCCACAGTGTGTGAAGCCATAGAGAGCGTATCCTTTGTTACATGTACACTCAAATGTGCCCGGATGATTGATGCACGTATGGTCGCACGTCCGTTCAAAAGAGCATTCGTCGATGTCTGTGAGTTTTAAAGGGATACATCACTATCATTCAGCCTGACCAGGGAGAGCTTATGAGCTAAGAAAGCTGGACAGAAAGATGTGCAGAATTATGTAAACTAAGCAAATTCTTTCAAAGTAAATAATGCAGCAACATGAAACAACTTCCAAGAGAACAGTTACTTTGCCAAACAAGCTTTTTCTTGGCAAATATGAAAACTGTTGCTGCATTTTAACAATTATGTTCTAAAATAAATTGCTCCTCCTCTTCATGGGGAAAAAAAAAAGGAAAGAAAGAAAGCTGACAGAAACCTTTTTAAGAAAAGTCTGGACGTAGTCTGTGGAAATAGGTTTACCAAAGAAAGTACTGCCTTCATGTTTCCCCAGAGATGAAAGTGGGGGCTAAATCCTTAATTCTGCACTAATATGCAGTGCCCGAGTTAAGGCTGCTGACAACCGCAGAGTTCTCTGAGATACACCTGAAGAGAGAGGACTGGAACAATTCAACCCAAACCATTCTACGATTCTATTATTTTTTCCACGGATCCACTATATCGCACATTTGGATTTCAGTGTCGGTTTCCAAAAGTTGCTGAGATCTGTTTTTTCCAGTGAGAACTTTCCTTGGCCTCACAACCACTTTGCACACATCCTCTTTGTATAGTTAGTAAAAAAGTCTAACCATGACCTCAGTAAATTGAATGGTAGTATGATAACATTTCCATCATTTTCTAGGGCACTAAATGTTTGTTACATTAATCAAAGGCACCTGAAGATCTTGTGACAGTATATTGAGTCACCATCCCTGACTGTATTTGAAAACTGTGTGGATGCGGTGCTCAGGGTCATGAGTTAGCAGAGGGTGTTAGGGTGGTATGGTTAGGTTGCAGTTGGACTTGATGATCTCTAAGGTCTTTTCCAACCCGAGCAATTCAATGATTATGTGTGGAGAGAGAGATACTGGCTTATTTCTCCCTGTAAGTTATACTAAGAACATTAATAGTAGGGAGGAAAAAAAAGAATTATCCGCATAAGGATATTTTTAACATGATGCTATCTCATTACGCCACTAAAAATACCTCCTACAATAGTATCAAGCCAACTGTATTAACAGTTTCTTCAGAAATTAAAAAATATGTATTCAAAAAAAGAAACAAAAACTGTGGAATGGAAATTATTCTGGAGTCCATTATCACTTCATCATTGTAGTAGATGTCCAAACCATGCTGATTTGTCCTACTTTTATTGCCTCTCTCCAGCATACATACCTTGACAAGACTTCTCATCTGTTAATAATTTAAACCCTTTTCTGCAGCTGCAATCAAAACTGCCAACAGTGTTTTTACAGAAATGATCACAGCCTCCATTATTGGATTGGCACTCATCAATGTCTGTAACAAAAATGAGCAAACAGAAAAACCATGAGTAAGCAGAATACATTCCACATACTTCCACTGTGAGCTCCAGAAAATAGTCACATTCAATTGGTGGGGGAGAAGCCCAGAAACAAAATCTAATAAACCTATTACAAATCTTGAAGTTAGATCTGGCTCTTCAGAATGACTTGGCCCATTCAGCCTCGTGACTGTGTTACTGCTTTCATTCATCTTTTTTCTGTCAGCTACATTTCAGTGCATAGATGCACATAAGAAAACTTCCCCAAGCTTTGTTTGGAAACACTCAACTTAAATGCTCTCCAGCAGGTTTTAGCCCTTTCAAAATTCTCTCCTCCTAATTCTCCTCCTCCTGAGCCCTGCAGAAATGTGACTCGAGGGAATTCCTGATTTGTCCTTTCCATGCTAACATTAAAATGAGTCCTTTAGCTAATGTTAATTGACTCAGGCATGGGGATTCCATCATTTTTTGCCTAGCAGAACATTTAATTACAATCTTAACATTTAATTATAGGAAAATATGTTCCGATATATTACCAAACACCCTTTTTCTCCTTGCCAGTACTCTAATTATCCTTAGAGCTGCTTGAACCACCATAATTCTACTCAGGCTTCTCTGAATATTTACTTACAGATTTCTGTAATAGCCTGTTGAATGTGGACAGCAGACAATGGGACTGTATGCCTCTAAGAACCTACAAACCTACACCTCTGAGCTCTATCCCTCCCAACCCTCACAGGTCCACAAAGAGGCCATCTTGGCAAGGGGAGAGCAGTGTGGATTTCTGCATGTGATACACTGGGGTGCTCTCACAAGGCAACCGCACTTCGCTGTGCCTCCTAGTATCACATTACAAATACCAGCCTTCCTCCACACACTGGATTACCTTCATTTGGAGACAACAGCAAGTTGTTAGTACACACACATCCATGAGTACAAAACCCACCTTTGCATGTCTTCCCATCAAACTGGAGTGTGAATCCCACAGGACAGCTGCAGTGAACTCCGGTCGATGTATCTTTACATGTACGATCGCAGCCACCATTATTAACTGCACATGTTTCTAGCCAACACAAACAAACAAAAACCCTACTAAAGTTTGCTCGGGGATATTATAATGGTAAGAAACATCACACAATAGAAGGCACAGTTTCAAGCACACTGATGTTCAACCACATTCACCCTATAGTTCACTCCAAAAGCCTCGCTCTGCTCACATCAACAATTTGGTCTCCAGGAACATCAAACAATCATTGATGAATATGCACCATTTTTTTCCTCATGAAGGAATTCAGTGACACAACTTTGCTTCATCCTCACTTCCATTTGAAACGCCATTCTATCAGACTGCCCCTCTGCTTCCATGCTGTTGCACAGTAACAACATGTAAAGGGATAATGGTGGTGGGGGGGGGTTCAACCTCTACTGCCATTTCACTGATATCCATCTCTGATACTGCAGGCCAGCATCACAGAACAGGAGGCAATACTTTCAGAGCAGCCCTTGTACACAAGCAACTGCCAAATCTATACGTTGCCTCAGCTACATACAGGTTTTCACGGAGACTCCACAGACTGACATACTGCCTCTGAATTTTTCATCACTAGGGCCAGTTTTCTTCCATGCACAAGTGTACTTGTAACTGAAGAGAAAGAGGTGACGCACTGCCCCTCCACAATCACTCGGAACAGCCATAGTACAGAAGGGACTGTGCTGTGTTCCCATGGTGAAGTAGAACCATGGAAACACATAGTACTTTGAGGGCAAGTTCCTGATCTTCCTGCTGACGATCACAAACAACGTACAAAGTTTCTTATGGTTTATGTAATAAAAGTCTGTCCTTAAAGGGTACTGTGGCACCGTGAGCAGAATTCACAGAATCACAGAACGGCTTAAGTTGGAAGGGACCTTAAAGATCAGCCAGTTTCAGCTCCCCTACTGTGTGCTGGTTCCCACTCACTAGGATCAGGCGGCCTTTAATACCTCCAGGAACAGATAATTCAGCCTGAAACTGATTTGGCCAAATAAAATAAATAAACAAATAAATAAATTCAATGTAAAAGGTTTCAGCAAACAGCAAAATTATTTTGGATAAGCACTTTTACCCATGAGTAACCGTCGCTTAACTCGCTTGTCCACATCAGCTCCTGCTGTTGTGTTGCCTTCTGGAATTTCAACAGCAGCCTCTTCCCTCTCTACAAGCAAGGACCAAGAAAAAAGCAGATGAGCAAATATGCCCTGACCAGACACCTCATATCCATATGCACAGACAAGAAAATGGCAACATCGTGCACTGAATTATCACAGACAGTTGGATCTAATTAGGCAGAAATAAAATTTTTAAAAAGAAAAAAAAAAAAAAAAGAAAAAACAGTAAGAAAGAAAACCACGAAGACCCTTCAGCCAAAGCCATAGGAATATGTGGTTGCTTCCATGCAACTCATGCCTGTTTCAGTGTTCTCAAGTTTGGTAAACAGAAAATGCAGTACTGATGTGGTGAACAGTAACAAGATGAAAGAACTAACTGAACTGTCACAAGCTGCTCTGTTATGATCACGCTGTCATCATCTATTACAGACTAATGCAAGGACAAGTAGTTTTGACTGAGCTATTGATTTCAATCAACAGGCAACAAAGTCTCCCAGAGACTGGTTTATAGGTCTCAAGTATTTTCCTTACTGGATAACTGCTTCGCAAAAATTGTCTTTTAATTGGATTCAGAGTTCTGGTTTTAACATATGTACTGCTTTAGTTACACTCTCTGGCTCATGCTTGTCAAGAAACTTGATCTGAAAATCCTAGAAAGAAGGGAATCTTCTTTGGTTAGTGACAAGCTTTGTGTTTCAAAGGGACCAGTACTAATTACATGCTGCAGTAATATGAGGTAGCTACTTACACAGAGAAGCATAAATTGCCTGGACCCAACCAGCTCACTCATGCACTAGCATGTTTTTTTTAGTTTTGGATTCCTTCACGTTTTCTAGCTCTTCTAGTAAGAGGAACATAAGTCATGAACGTACAGCCATATCAAACCACTCTTGAGTTGGCCATCAGCAAACACTACTCCTCTCCTCTATATACTGACCCAAGCAGGTTTTCCCATCCATATGCATGATGTACTTGGGGTGACACCCACAAATAGGCCCGTTATCAGCATCATCACACGTATGTTGACAGCCACCATTTCCGTGATTACATGTTACTAGGAAGAAAATATACATTAGACTTCACAAGTACTCCCAGCATCTTTACAAGACTGCATCCCATTCTGTCTCCATCTGGCCATCCAATACACCTTCTTATCATGTCCACTTCCTCAAAAACTCTGACTCAAGCAGTGCACTGTTCTCTTGTGGAGCTGAACTTAAACAATGGTACAGTTTCCAAACTACATATTCTTTGGCAAGTTATAGATGGGTGCAAGAGTGTTCAGCAAAGCTATTGATTCTGGTTTAGCCCCAAAAGCAGTCTTGAGGTATGTCACATCAGCTTTGCTATAACATATCAAATCCCACACCACCGCAAAGAGAACACTGTTTACTTTGGAAAACCATAACCATATGCAGAATGTTGCATACAAATGCAGCTTCTCTGGTTCTTGGACAGCTCAAATCCTGGTCGGCATTCACAAGCAACCCCTCCTTTGGGCGTTTCTCTGCAGATGTGTGCACAGCCATGATCTTTATTCATGCAGCTCATGCCTTCTGCAAAACAGACAAAAGCAAGAGCATCAGCATCCTCAGCAATTCTGAGTGCAGACAACAAGCAAATAAGATCAGCCCAATATAGGCAGCCATCATTCGCTACTTCTGGGAAAGCTCCACAGCATTAGGGAAAAAAGCATGTGCTTACACACTAGAAAAGCAGAAAGGCCAATCCTGCAAAGCCAGTGACACCAAGGCTTCTCCAGCAGTGATCTTTCCTGTGCCCACGTTCTTTGTTTGCAAAGACAAAAAGCAACAGCCCTAGGTTTGTGCAGCATTCTTATCCAACACTCTCACTTTATACCAGTGTTCACAAACCCTTGAATAAAAAATGCAAGGTAGTCGGTACATGGCACATTCAAAGCCTAAACTTAAGTTCTTAATTCTCTGATTAAAATGAAGGCTGATCAGACACAGGAACATTGTAAGATGTCAGACAAACCATAGAATTGTTTGAGTTGGAATGGATCCTTAAAGGCCATCCAGTCCAACTCCCCTGCAGTGAGCAGGGACACCCATAGCTAAGTCAGGTGCTCAGTGCCCCATCCAGTCTGAGCTTAAACATCTCCAGGTATGGGGCATCCACCACCTCTCTGGGCAACATGTGCCAGTGCCTCACTACCATTATTATAATAATCTTTTTTTTAATATATATATATATATATATATTCAGTTTAAATCTCCCCTTCTTCAGTTAGAAGCCATTTCCCCTTGTCCTGTCACAATAGACCCTTCTAAAGAGTCTGTCCCCTTCTTTCTTGCAGCCTCCCTTTAGATACTGAAAGGTTGCTATCAAGTCTCCTCCATCATTCCCACTTCAGTCACTGGCTTACACAGCTGACTCCCAGAGCAACATCCAAATAGTGGCCAGGCAGATGTGCAAACTCTACCTATGCTGTATGGCAATTTTTTTCTTTATTTCAAGAAAACCTGTCTAAATAATCCCACTGGGGATTATCACATCATTTTCTATTTCTGTACACCTCTCAGTGAGTCACAATTTGGTGCCCAGTATCTGCTAAAACCCAAAGAAAAAATGAGGTGACACCAGTGGCTTTCTTCTTCCTGATGCAGCTCATAAAACCATCACATCATTTGTGTCACTAATAGTTAGGAGCACAGTTTTGCTGAAACCCTCTCTATTGCTACAAAACTGCAAAAGGAAGCTCCTAAATGAAAATAAAACCACTGTATTAGCAAGCGGAGGTCAGCCCCTTGTCATTATCCCATTACACTTCAGTTAAGTCCTTGCTCAGCACACAGCCAACTACTGCACCCTTTCTCTGTTAAGAAAGCTTTAAGTAACAAAAGAATGGATGTTGCAGAGCTTGGATTATTCTGCTCTACTGGCTTTTTGATTCCTTTCCCACAGTGAGATCCCTTAGAGGTCTAGCAAGACAATGACACTTAAATCCTGCAGCATACAGGCGCAGCCCAAGGAGCCCACATGAAAGCTGCCATCCATTAAGTGCTGTCATTCAAGAAATGGGACAATCCATGAGACCACAAATTAGCCTCATTAACTCTTGTGTTTTTGTGACATCTCTATACTTAAACATGCAGTATGTTTTGGTCCATTAGCTCAGTGTTGTCAGAAAGCATTAAGAGAATTAGCAGCTTAATTTCCGTTAGCAAAGTAATTGTTGTTTGGTTTGGAATTTTTTGGTTTTGTTTCAACTGAGCTATCAAAGGGGAAATTGCTCAAGCAGGTAGTTCAGTGAGGTTCACTGATATCGGACAAATGGTTTAAATGCTGATCTGGGGATTGTGGTCCAGTCCTACACCATGTACTTCCCAGGCACACAACTCCTCGAGCAGCAGTTCTTGCCTTACTGACACACAAGTCCCTGGGGAAGGAGGAGTCATTGGACTGCCACAACCCTAGACACGGGAACAGAATCCAGAGCCTGCCTGGCCCACAGGACCATGAGTGAGGGCCGTCCTTTCCAATGACCTTTGGGATATTACCCAGTGGTAAAATTTGTCATAAATATCAATAGCCACTTCAAGATGAACTTTTTTCCTAGTGAAAATTCTACACTTTCCTTCTTTTTTCTTTTCTGTATTCTCTAACTGAGACTTTAACTTCTGTTAAAGACAGAAACAAGTTACAATGGTACAGGTGTCCCGCCAGCCAGAACAACTGCCTCCAAGTGTAAATCCATTCTCTCACACACCAATGAGAAATAGCTCATTCAGAGCAGATATCCCTGGGAAAAATATGATTTTGCACAACTTCAAGGCGTAGAGATAAACTGGTTTAAGCAGGGGCCAGGTAGAACCATCATGAACCTCAGAGCATCCTGCATGCTAGACCAACACAATCATATCAGCTGAAAATCAACTTAAATAAATTATCAAACTCTCCTCTGATAGCTACCTAACCTTGAGTTCCGTGTCACAGGCCTGGAACATGGGACAGGGAACCCAGAATATATGAACAACTAAACTCAGAAGGACCAGTAAGCCTGAGGCTTCCTAATTACCCTGATCCTCAGAAGGAATACAGCAGCCTCAAGCCTCTGCACTCCTTCGATCTACAGTTCACTTGTTTTCCAATACTGCAAACCTCGAAGAAGATCGTGCTCTCTTAACTGAGCTGAGAGACAGGGAAGGAGATACTGACTTACATTACAGATAAGAAACAGAACTAAATAGGTGGGCTAGGCTGTAGGTGGCAAATGTTGTTTAGATCGATGCTGCGATGTCTCAAGAGAGGACTAATAAAGGATATGCACTGACAGATAAATACGCAAAGCAGAGGCTTAGCTATGAGTGGAAAAGGAGAGAACAAAGTGAGGGGAAGAGATACAGCAGTGAGATTTGGCTTACAGCAGACCTGCCCACCCAAGAGAAAAAATAGTGGGGAATTCCATGGAGTGCTTCTTCACAGTAGTGCAGGAAGGGGCAGGGGGTAAACAGTCACAGAGCTATGACCTGAAAAAAAGTAGTTTTAAAAACCAAAAACACCACTTCTGTATTTCAATATCAACAATTCCAAAGGTATGATTATTCATGACAGGAAATACTACTGCTGTTAGCTCAAGAGAGGGAGTAGAGTATACTCAAGAAGTAGCAAATAAGAAGAGTTGGAAGCTTCTCCTCTCTTGGCATCAGACAAGGTGAGGAGTTGAAGCAACTGATTTTCATTCTTGGATTCATCATCTATGCACATAAATATACACCACTGCTAGCAAACGTGAAGGGAAAAGCCCTGCCCTGCCACTGCAGCCTGCTGCTCTGAGCAATGGCCTGAGAAATCACCCTGTATCAGCCAAACTCCGTGAGACCAAGCCTGGTACCAGAAAAGCTGATAATACAAATTCAAACAAGAGATCAATTCAGTTACATCAGATGACAGCCATCTCAATGCATGCATCTCTGGATGGCCATATATGTCTATAAAGGCTGATCTCCTCAGTATGGGGATTTTTAAAATGAGATTTGTTTATTCATGCTCAGATTCCTCTTATAGTCACGCCAACGATAAGTTTTAGATTAAAGAAAGCTTTCCAGTCTTAAACACTTCTGAGCAAGATATTCACCATACAGTTCAATGGACAAATCCCCATTCTGAGCAACCACTTTAAAGTATTCCTCAAGGGCATCCAAAATAATTTTGTTCAACCTGATATCTAATTAGACATCCAAGGATCTCTGATCTCTCAAAGGTTGCTTCATAAAGGTTTTACTCAAAACAAAGAACAGGATTTGAATACCTTTGGGGCTGACAAACTATAAATCTCCTAGCTGAAACCTAAACACGATACAGGGAATCTAAAAGGTACCTAGGGGTAGTGTAGGTACTGGAACCAAACTGAGAATGGCCTGAGCACACTGTTCTTCACTGTGTTGCCATTCCCTGTATCGGGATGTAGTTCAGTATCCAATGGAGCATAAAGTACACTGGGAACAGTAATACTGTCTTTAAGAGGTACAACATACAGACGTACAGATGGGATCAAAGAGACAGAAGGGATATGAAGTGCCTTCAAAGTCACTTAGAAGATCCTGACACACGTTTCCTTTCAAAAGGAATTAGGACTTCAAGACCCTTCTCAGCCTTAAAAAACTCAAACTCAAAGTACTTTTGAAGCTGCTGCAAAGACTTTGCAGTGAACTTTTATCAGAAACTCCGGCTTGGTGCCTGGAGGGAGGCAGCCAGTACCTTCTGAGCGGTGGATGCACGTGTGCTGGTTGTCACTGAGAAAGAAGCCTTCCTTACAGCGACACTCATAGCTCCCCACCGTGTTGACACAAATGTGCTGGCAGCCTCCGTTGTTGAACATGCATTCATCCATATCTGAAAGACAGAGAAAAAGATAAGCTTTATACCTATCCTGTAACAATCAGAAAATCCTTTAGGTTGGAAAAGACCGCTAGGATCATCCAGTCCAACTGTCAACCCACCCCCACCATGCCCACTAACCACATCCCTCAGTGCCACATCTGCATGGCTTCTCAACAACTCCAGGGACAGCGACTCCACCACCTACCTGGGTAGCCTGTGCCACTGCCTCACCACTCTTTCTGAGAGGAAATATATTCTAATATCCAACTGGAACCTCTCCAGTGCAACTTAAGGCCATTACCACCAGGCACCTAAGACAATTTAGACCAGTCTGTTGTTCTGGCACCATCGCAAAAGTATATTTTTGCTCCTCCTGCTTGCAGTCTGCCCAGTCAGTCACAAGGCTGGCCAATCAAACCAACAGCAGAGCAGTCTCAGGGCAGCCAGGAGCAAAGTACCAGCACAGCTCCATACTCTGTATGCTATCTGTATAGAATGTATACTTCCTCTTGGAGCAGCTGCAGAGTACTACCACCAAACAACCTAGCATGTTTACATCTGGCCTGAGCATTCATGCATCATTCTGTCTCTGCAGGACACAACTTCAGCTCCAAATCCTTGCAAACAGTATAAGGTAGCTTTTAGTAAAATCCTCATTCTGATGCAAAGGTGCAACAAAATCAAACACCAACTTCAAAGTCAATTTGGCTTAAATATAAAACCTGCCTCTTTTTCCTCCTTACCTTCACTCTGGATACAAGTCACACATCACATCAGTTCTGACGCTCAGTTATCTGTTATCTTCAAACTTAGTCATTAGCTGACCACAGCTGTTGTGCTGCCTAACCATAGTCAAGGACAAAAGCATATACTCTGAAAATAGATTTAATGCTGATTTTAAATTACGTGGAATTTCAACAATGCTAGAGACTATAGAAATGCTCCACTTGCAAGATAACCAAGAGAAACAAAGAGTAGAAAAACCTTCTGAACAACAGAATGTTCATCAAAATTCCAGTTCTTCCATTTTATCCCTTAACTGCTACAGACTTTTGAAACCTCAACCAGTAAGAACTAAATAATTAATTAAAAATTCCTACCCCAATTTTCAGAGATGTCAGTTTGGACAGGAAGCAAAAATGCTCAGCATCTTAAAAATACAATCAACAAGGCAAAGCATTGCTTAGGGTTCCATCTGTAAGTTCCTATGGAATAGCATGTTTGCTCCCTGTTCTGTTCATTGTTCTTGTGATAATAGCACAATGTTTTTAATTTAGCACTTTGGTATTTCTGGCATAAAACAGCTGCCTTCCAAAAAAAAAAAAAATGGAGAAAGAGAAAGGCTTTTAGTAAGAAGCATAATGTAGCATTACAACAGATTTAATTTCTGCTGAAGGCAGTGAGTAAGCCAATTGGATGCAAAAGAATGTGACCTGCTCACAGCAACGACGGTGGCTGACATATGCCTATCACAGGGAAGCAGAGTATTCTAGTGCTCTACAGTGATGTGAATGTGCAAACAATCGTGAATAAACAGCCACCACAAGCCTTCAGTACCACGGTTTTGAACTCCAGCAGATGTTTCTGTCTTACAGGCCTTGGAAAGCTTACAAAATATCATCTCTTTCCAACAAGTAATTGTCTATTTGGCTAAAACCCAGGCACACAGCTGAGATCTTCAAAAATGAGGGTGAGAGGGGAACGACCATGGTGTGAACAAAGTAAATAAACAGATTAAGAGAAGATGTGATCCAATTTGCTGCATGCCAAAATATTTATTTAAAGTTTACATCACATCTCAAAAATTGGCTGGTCAGTGGTAAAGACTTCATTGTATGTCAGTGGCATTTTATTTTGAAAAGTCTGCCACGCAATACTGAGCAGCTTCCCAGCAATTGTAACAGGTGGTAGATTTTGGTCTAAGTTATGCCTGTGCCTTACTGATCCCAAACAAGTCAGTCGAAGCACGTTCCAGAATGGCACCCTTTGGTGCCACTGCAAGAGGCAATGCTTTAGCACACATTCAGCCCTCCCTGGTAACCTCATCTGAACTCCGGTGTGTTTATACAAAGGCGCCAGAGAAAAACAAGACGTCCTTCCTAATATGTTAAAGCATCAGCAGATACTTTGCCTCCCTCTCTGCCTTCTTTAGTGGAAATACTTTGGATTTGGCAACTTCATCCTCTGCTCAGCTCACACTGTAACAAAGTCAGTCTGTGGTTTTGCAGCAGGTAAAGCTCAACACAATCCCACCGGAGACTCCAGAGCTTTTCTGTTGTCACCCGGGGATGGTCTGACCCCCTTCTGATGTGCCATTAACCAGTGGGAAACGACCCAGCTAAGCCAACTGCAGCCTTAAAACTATGCTATGGGAGCAAGTTTCCCAAAACTGATGTTGGCATGGAAGTCTGCCAGGGAACATCCATGTGTGCTCTGCAGCAGGAGAGACAAACTCAAAAAAGATAAAAAAAGAAGGAAGAGAGATGCAGAGTTAGTAGGAACCAGTGCTAGCGAGGCCTTGTAAGCCTCGCTTACAAGGCCTTGTAAGCCCTGTGAGCACCTCTCCACCAGCCAAGCTGATGAAGTGCACCTCCCAGAGATGCAGTTTACTGTTACCTTAGTATCCCCAGCTGCCATGTTCACAAGTGTTCACAAGCACACTCCTTACCCAGGCAGTTGTGGCCATCGTGAGCCAACATAAAGCCATCGTAGCAGGTACAGCGGTAATTTCCTGGGATGTTGAAGCACTCGTGGACGCAGCCTCCATTGAAGTCGTTATCGCATTCATCAATGTCTAATGAGTAAAGCAAAAGTCAGTATTACGGCTGTGTTATAGACAGTTTGTGCTGTGACCACACAAACGTCGACATCAACTGCTGCCCAAATCGTCACTGCCTTGCAAATAAACCACGCTTAACATCACTTACATACTGAACGTCTCCACAGTGTGACAGAATATCCTGCAGTTGCCATGTGGATTAACCTCACAGCCCAAGGTTTTAAGGCTGCTAATTAAAGAACAAACTAACAGTCAGATCAAGCAACAATGCTAGGTTAAAAGCCACGTAACTGGTGCTCTTTGATTCTGTAATCAAGAAACAGTGAAGGTATTCTGATTTTAGGACCATCCTGAAGAATAAATCACCCTCCTTGTTTTAAGATACATTTTTTTAATTTTCTGTTTTGCCTTAGGATTATCTCACTTTTTCACATGTAACATCATAGTATGTTCCTGTAATCTCATCTTTAAAAGGCTGCCTGATGAAGGGATGGAGGAAAGCTCCATCCAAAAGCCCTCTGAACAGTCAAAGGCTGCATCCCTGCAGCAGGCAGGAGTAAGATGACACGATCAAAGGGTGACAGTACCCAAGTAAAAGTCAGAACGCTTGTCTCACCAGATTGCTGTCATGGTCCATCACAGCAGAACTCAAATTGATTGACAGCTAGTATGAACACATCATACAGTTATTCTGGGGAACTCTGTGCTGAAGGGTAACACTCATACAAAAATCTTTGAAGTACTCAAAATCCACATCTGTTAGCACGCATTTAACGTGGATAATTTGATTCAGAACAGCAATATTTGTAAAAGATGTGCTACAATGTGGGAGATCGCAGTTATAATACCCACTTTCTGCCTCTATGCTGCTGGGAGGAAATGTTTCTCGCACATCCAGACGGCTCTGTAAAACACCTCAGATCCTTAGGCATAAAACAGCTATTATAGGGGAGAAGACAGCTATTACATCATGATGGAGAAGAGATGCCACTGCAGACTCAGAGCTTCTGTCACGTTACCTTCACATTTCTTCCCTTCGCCGGTGTAGCCGACCTTGCACATGCACTTGTACAGCTTGGGGGTGTTCTGGCAAATAGCATCCGGGTGGCAGTCATCGAGCCCCAGGGCACACTCATCCACATCTGCAAAGAGACAGCAGGGTCAGGGGGTGCCAGGGAGGGGGGCACACGGCCTGCACACATCCAGGCCACGTGGTGTCTGGCCGTGGCCATGCATACATACACGCACGTGTTTGCAACCGGAGGCAGAAACATGCAGAGACTGTGTCTGAGCTTACACGCACATGCTGGCTGTACGTGGATATCAATGTATCTGTGAGTAACTCAGGTCAGCCTGTACTAAGAGTTTGTACCCGTGGATAAATACATCTTCACTGGGATCCTCATGAGGGTTAGCTGACAGCTCCACGGAGATTGTACAGCTAGCAGAAGGAGCTATGGCTGTACGTCTTCATGGAGCAATGGAGAACAGGAGGAGCACAGTTATCCTCCTTGGTACAAAACACAATTGCTGGAGGAGCTCTGACACACCCATGCCACTGTCCCAAGGATGCCACAAACCGATGGAAAGGCTTCACAGAACTGAGATACCCGAGTGGCACCGACCCCGGCGCACTCAAACACCGACTTACCATAGAACAGGCGTACAAGCCATTACCGGCGCCAATCTTTTTAAATACAAAAGCGGTGTCTGAGAGCAGCACCGCCGTCGCCCGGCAGCCATCAGAGCACGGCACGTCCGCGTGGGAGCTTCGGGGCAGAGGAAACGGGGAGAGAAAGAGAAACACGGACAGGAGCAAGTCCTGGGGATGGAGAAGCACAGAGAGAAGGAGGAGAGGAAGAGCCGTCACGGGCAGCAGAGACATCGGCTCCGTTCGGCACAAGTCAGACGCGCACAGGAGGCTTCCAGCAGCCGGCAGAGAAGGAGAGCAGCAGGAGAAGAGCCCGCGCACCGCACGCAGACTACAGAGCGGCTGCGGGAGCAGCGGGACGGGCTGCAGAACATCAGCAGAAGGTGATTCCTTCCGTAGCCAAGCACTTCTGCGGGGGGATCGCTTTCTGACTGGGAATTTCAGCCAACACCTCTCCCGTTCACAATCACAGCATTCATCTCTCTCTCTTTCATTTGCAGTCACGGAACACGCCTGTAGGTACCGCGGCGCTGCCAACTTCTGGAAGCGCTCGTTAACCCCTCGCGGAGTCGGGCGGCGCTCAGCGGGTCTCAGGTGCGCGCAGCGCGGCGCGCGGGCTGCGGCGGCCAAGGGACCCGGCGCCGGAGCTCGGGAGGACGCACCTGCCCGGCCCGCGGCCCCGGAGCGCACCGACGGGCTCCTTCCAGAGCGCGGCGGCGAGCGAGCGCGGCGTTAACGCGCGGCACTCACCGGGCGGCGGCGGGGCGGCGGGGGCCGGCGCGGGC